>CM032446.1:256996770-257102943 GCA_019049505.1 Pachyrhynchus sulphureomaculatus | reverse complement strand
TATATATATATATATATATATATATATATATATATATATATATAGGGATTCTAGTTAGATTTATTGAAGGGCAGAAAAGAATAGTAAAACTTAAGTTTCAGGAATGTTATAAAGAACTTTTTCTTAAAAAAAAACTACTTTTCTATATATCTACATTTATAAGCATAAACTCTTTGTATCTAAAATATGTCAATTTTTCCTGTTCCCACATAACCACGTTTCTTCAAAGAAGTCGTTTTACAGTCATCTAAAAATGGATAGTCGATTTCGACGAACAATTAAAGCAATGAAGGAACACAAACAACTTTCCTTATTTAAAAACGTATGCTAAAACTACCCAATGGCAGTGTTCTTGTTGATTTTCGTGTCCCTGTATACTGTGTTTTTTGGTTCGTTATTTTACATAATATAATAGTTATATATTTTGACCAGTTTTTTATCGTTTACTTCCTCGTTCAAATAGGGACTTGGGGTGTTATTGCATTTTTCCAACCACACTGCTTTCTACGTAAGTATACCCACTCTCCGGAATTGAACCCGAGACCCTCGGAACCGTAAGCCGAACTATGCCACGGAGCTAGAGGTGTCACAAAGTATTTACCTTTTGCTTACACATCATTATTTAAAAATTTATAAGTCAAAATGTGATATATAAGGACACCCAAATATGCAAAGCGCATATATTGCATATTTTGCACATTATATGCATTTTTCTAAATATTTGCATAAATGCTTTAAAAATAGCATATATGTGCATATTTGAAGGAATTTATAATAATGTAGGTCTTTGGCAGGCGTTTTCATTCATTTTTCGGAATCAGGGTCAATGTTTAGGCCGCCGCCGCCGCGCCTGTGGTTTTCCCCAATTAAATTTTATTATTTTATGGTCAGTAAAAAACCAGTCAGTAAACCCCAGACGGCCATCAGAGTATACTTGTATTATTAATTTATTAGATTTCATTTTTGGTTGTGCTTTTAAAGTGGTTACGTCGATTTATGAGAATTTTGAGAAACATTTAGTAGTTTATTGTTTTTATAACTAACGGCGGCGCTATCTTTTGCAATATTTGCATATTTCCGCTTACTTATTTGCATCGCCCTGTATGTATCAAATTTAAAATGTATGTTTTATTATGTTGTTTACTACGTATATAAATTTTTATAATATGTACCTACAAAATTATTATTATTATATGTTCATCTTTATGTAAAGTAATAAAATACATTATTATTTATATTTATTTTTTACTTTGTATAATATTATATTTAGATTTGGTTCATTCGCCCTGTATGTTGAAAATTTAAAATGGGTTTTTTTATTGCTACATTTGTATAGTACTCGTATCATGTAATGTGAAACAATAAATTTACATTTTTCAAGTCTATTTTTGATTTTTTTTACTGCATATTTACAAGATGTATGTGCATATTTGGAGAAAATTATTTGCATATTTATGCGCATATTTTTAAGTTTTTCACTTGCATATTTGGGTTTCCTTAGTGACATATTAATATTTTTTAATATTACTTTGACAATTTTATATACTTTAATGTATATCGTTTTAAGATATTTTATTATTATTACATTACGAGGCTGGTTTGAAAAGTCCGTGCAAAAATAAAAACTACTTATGTGTGGGGGGTAAACCTTTTTTATTTTTCGACATAGTCTCCTTTTAGGTTTATACACTTCGTCCAACGATGTTCTAGTTTGTTGATCCCTTCCGAATAATAGGATTTGTCCAAGTCTGCAAAATATCCATTAGTGTCTGCAATCACCTCCTCGTTTGAATAAAATCTTTGTCCCGCCAGCCATTTCTTCAAATTGGGGAACAAATAGTAGTCCGAGGGAGCCAAGTCTGGAGAATAGGGGGGATGTGAAACGAGTTGGAATCCTATTTCCATTAATTTTGCGACCACAACTGCTGAGGTGTGTGCTGGTGCGTTGTCGTGATTGAAAAGAACTTTCTTGTGGGCCAATCGCGGGCGTTTTTCTTGCAGCTCGGTTCTCAAACGGTCCAATAACGATGAATAATATTCACCTGTAATAGTTTTACCCTTTTCCAGATAGTCGATGAGGATTATCCCTTGCGAATCCCAAGACAGTCGCCATAACCTTTCCGGCCGAAGGAACGGTCTTCGCCTTTTTTTGGTGCAGATTCCCCCTTGGTAACCCATTGTTTAGATTGTTGTTTGGTCTCAGGAGTATAGTAATGTATCCATGTTTCATCCACAGTGACGAAACGACGCTTAAAGTCCTCCGGATTCTTCTGGAACAGCTGCAAACCATCCTTGCAACACTTCACACGATTCCGTTTTTGGTCAAGCGTGAGCAATCGCGGCACCCATCTTGCGGATAGCTTTCTCATGTCCAAATGTTTATGCAAAATATTATGTACCCGTTCAGTCGAGATGCCCACAGCACTAGCAATCTCACGCACCTTAACTCTTCTGTCATCCATCACCATATCATGGATTTGATCAATGATTTCTGGAGTCGTAACCTCCACAGGCCGTCCAGAACGTTCAGCGTCACTTGTGCCCATATGGCCAGTCCGAAAATTTTGAAACCACTTATAAACTGTTCTAATCGAAGGTGCAGAGGCACCATAATGTTTATCAAGCTTCTCTTTAATCTCCTGAGGGGGTTTGCCTTTCATAAAGTAATGTTTAATCACCACACGAAATTCTTTTTCGTCCATTTCTTGAAAATCACTCGACTTCCTTGATTCACACGAATGCCAAACACAAAGAAATAGACCAATATGGCTGAAACTTGGTGTGCGTTTATTCAAGAGATGCTACTAACTAAACATGACCTCGATACGCGCCGGTGGTGCCATCTCTCGGACTTTGCACGGACTATTACTATATTTTGTTATTTGTATTTTTTATGTTTTATATTTTTATTATTTAAAGTCCTATAAACATTTTATAGTTTTTGGTAATAAATTTTATCTATTTATAAATCAAATTTTGGTTCATTTTATATTCTTTGAACCTTAAAAATATATATTTTAATAGACGATAGATCATTCGACGTGTGATAAGCTGACATTGTAAGATTAATTTTGCTAATAAATAATTGCAAAGATAAGTTATTGTAAGTATGATTCAACATTTCCATTTGATTTTCATAAGAGACGTTTGAAAAAAACTTTTCATATGTAATAATACAAGTTGGTAAATGTTTATAGTCTGATAAAGGGCGCGAATTTGTAAAAAAAATTATTAATTATTTTGAAATTTACATATAGACAAGGCGAAATCGGCGCCATCGTTGGAAAAAAATTTTCTAATTGAATTTTTTTTTTCATAACCTTCTCCAGGAGATGCCCCTGAAAGAGGATCAACATGTTGCCGGGCGGTAACCTGGTCCGAATTTGTTTAAACAAATTTTTTTTAAACAAAGTCCAAAAATTGAAATTTTCGCCCCGAAACAAGTTTTTTTAGGTAAATTGGACCATTTTGAACAAAAAATGTCTCTTGTGAATTTTCTCTAAAATGCGCCGTTTTCGAGATATCGGCGATTTTAGGTGCGAGAAAACGCGAAAATGGCCACTTTCACCTCCCAATATTGGGGTCAAAAATTAAAATTTTCAATGTTGCCAAGTGTCCAAATTAAAGTTTGAGATCTCTTCTACAAATTACCGTAGGAAATATTGCAATATCTTTATTTTTAAACATTGTTTTTTAACAGTTAACAAATTGCGTTCGAGCGCCCGCGGCCGCATCGAAACTGTATACATAGATATATACGCAACGCCCGTACGTAGGCGCGAATATATTTATTCAAAACTGTGATACAAAAATTCCAAAAAATATTAAAACTTTAATGATGAATACAAATAATAAGTTTCAATTGGTTCAATATTTATCTAATAATGCTGTAAATTACGTTGCATTAAGTCACACTCAACAATTAATAATATCAGGTGGATTCTATAACATTGAAAAGTGCTATTGTATACAGGGAAATAATATACATGAAATCACTTAGAGGCTGATACAAGGATATTTTGTCATGCTCGATATATGTTACCTTATAATTCTGAAATAATAATTCATTCCGTTGATACCGACGTTTTTATATTAGCAATTCATTATTGGAGCTTTTTTTTCAAATTAATTGGTTGTACAGGATTGTATTTTAAAGTAGTTGGTCAGAAGCCAAGATTATTGTCTTGTAATGTAGCTGCTGAATATTTAACTAGTCAAGTTTGTCAAGTTTTGCCTGCTTTACATGCGTTTACAGGCTGTGATACTACTATTAAAGTAGGTACTAAAAATAAAGCTTTAGATTTAGTCTTTGATTTAGATACTCAAAATGCATTAACCCCACTTGGTACTGGCTTACAATTAAATGCCATGGAATTCAATGCATTAGAAAAATTGTATTTGAAAATTTTGAATAAAGCTGGAGAAACAGCAGATAATGCTAGACAAATAATTTTAGAACGTTCTTGTGGGATGGGTATTAATTTTGGAAAAATTCCATGTACATCCGATGCTTTAAAATTGCACATTTCACGAGCTTCACTACAAACGTACATATGGAAAATGTCATTGTATTCTCGGTATCGACATTTAGATGCAACAGAATTTGGTTACACTATAGAAACAGGTGAATTGTTACCCAAATTCATGTTAAAAAATTCGATACCAGATTCGTTAATTAGGCAATGTAAATGTACAAAAAATTGTAAAACTAATGCATGTAATTGCAAAAGCAACAACGTAAGTTGTATACTCATGTGTGGGTGTAATTTAAATATTTGCAAAAATTCTATTAAATATATATAAGTTATATTTCATAAAATTGTTTTAATTCTTCTACCATCCTAATCGAATATTGAATTTTTTATTTATATTCATTTGTTATAATAATTAAATTTGATATAACAATTACTCTTTAATAAATAAATATTTTTTACATACTTTTCAAATATATTAATTTTAATAAGAAATCAAGAAACAAAGCTTTATAGAGCATCGCAGTGCGTATACAGTTCCGTGCGCCTACGTACGGGCGTTGCGTATATATCTATGTATACAGTTTCGATGCAGCCGCGGGCGCTCGAACGCAATTTGTTAACTGTTAAAAAACAATATTTAAAAATGTAGATATTGCAATATTTCCTACGGTAATTTGTAGAGGAGATCTCAAACTTTAATTTGGACACTTGGCAACATTGAAAATTTTAATTTTTGACCCCGATATTGGGAGGTGAAAGTGGCCATTTTCGCGTTTTCTCGCACCTAAAATCGCCGATATCTCGAAAACGGCGCATTTTAGAGAAAATTCACAAGAGACATTTTTTGTTCAAAATGGTCCATGTTCCGGGGCGAAAATTTCAATTTTTGGACTTTGTTTAAAAAAAATTTGTTTAAACAAATTCGGACCAGGTTACCGCCCGGCAACATGTTGATCCTCTTTCAGGGGCATCTCCTGGAGAAGGTTATGAAAAAAAATTCAATTAGAAAATTTTTTCCAACGACGGCGCCGATTTCGCCTTGTCTAATATAATTTGGATCGAGAGTTAATTTGACAAAAGACAAAGACACAAACAGGCAGATAGACAGATAAACAAACAGATCGAGGAAAATAGGAGACTCCTAAATAGTATCTAATTTTGTTTGTTTTTAAGAAAATGTAAAGGAGAAAATCTATGTCAGAGGTTATATATACCAATGAATAAATTTTTAACCTTACTCGAATGCGATAACGTTTTAAAAACAGTTGATTCCAGATGAAAATATTAGTTGGAGCATATCTCTAAGAGTTATTCTATTTCAACATATTAAAAGTCTTTAAAAATATTTCTAAAATAACCATTTTCATTTAACATACGTATTCAAAGCAAAGTAATCAGCCGTTCCTTTTACAAACTCAACTTCCTCCGGAGTAAATTCTGGTAATCTACTTTTCTCAAATCCTTCTCCGAGACTTCTGTTGCCGATTCTATCTATCATAACTTGAGGCCAATTGCCAATGTACACAGGGTGAGCGAACCATCCAAGTTGAAACTGTAGTTCTCTATCCCAAGCTTCAAGATCTTTTGGATCGTCAGAAATAGGCTCGTACCAGGAACTGTCAGTTACTAATGTTACTTGTCCTTAAAAAAAATAATTTCATAAACATTCAGAGTAAATTTGAAAAAAAATGTTTTCATTGTTATAAACGCAACTCTAGACAAAAGCAAAAATGACATATAGAAGCAGTAGAGATGTAGTGCAATAGAAAAATAATGAAGATCAATTGAGTTGCCTATCTGGGACATAGTTACGGAACATTAAAAAAAAGTATACAGTGAAAAATGAAGCACTAATACATATTATTATTTTCAGCCACTCGTCTGCTGTCGCCTGATGTCCAGGCTCACATTTTGTCATATTTGGAGTGATAAACTAAACTAAAAAAGACAGAGAACGAAATCGTAATTGTGTAAACTGTTAACAGTAAATAGAATAACAAAGAGCAGGGAATACTGAGATAGGTGTATTACAGTTTAAGAGTTCAAAACATTACCGTGCGAGTTATTCAAAAAGAAAGACCTATCCTAGACAACAAAGGAGAATTTGTTGAGTATGACAAGTAACTACACTACAGATATCAGATAGCTGATTAAAGTTTGAGTTTATAATGATTCCAAAGAATGCAGGAGCTAGAAAATACGGAGAATATCCAATAATTAGACTTATAAGTCATCTTTAAAAAATATTTCTGAAAATCATTCACAAAAGAATATACAAGTTATGTGAAGGAAACATGTGAAGGAATACTGCTTAATAGGGAGCGAATAAATAATATTCGTTATGCTAACGACACGGCGGTTATGGCTGATTACTTAAAGGGTCTACAACATCTTATGAGAAAAAGAAACGAAGTCAATAATTGATACGGCTTCGAACCAGCGAAACAAAGTACATGATAAGCAGCAAGTCTCCGGTTCCTGCTACCTTGTTGATGGTTAACAATCAATAAATACAATTAACTCCACAATATTCATATCTAGGTACCATGATAAACGAACAGTGGAATCACTAGCAGGAAACTCATTGCCGTATCGAAAAAACTAGAATATATGTCATCAAAATGACATCACTTTTCAAAAGTTCAGCAATAAAATTTAGCACAAAAATGAGACTCATAAGATGTGTGATTTCCAGTGTCCTTTTTTACGGATGGAATCTTGGACGCTGACTGAAGCTACTTCTAAGAAACTTGAAGTATTTAAATTATGGCTATATCGCAAAATTTTGAAAATTTCTTATGCTGACCATATAATCAACGAAGATGTATTACGTCGCATGAACAAGAAACTGGAAATTATGGAAACTGCTAAAGTAAAAATATTGGAGTATATAGGACTCATAATGAGACATTCTCACAGATATGGATTACTACATCAAATACTCCAAGGAAAAGTTTTTGGCAAAAGGTGACCAGGACGCAGCCGTATCTCTTGGCTAAAGAATCTGCGAAATTGGTTCTCAACAAATACTACCGGTATTTTCAGAACTGCAGTAGATAAAGTAATAATAGCCAGAATGATTGCCAACATTCGAACCGAATAGGTACAGATTAAATAACAAGATAAAAGAACGTTATTTTATCATATTGTCACTTACCTCCTTGTTTGGCTCGAAATTCGTTATCATAAATTCGGTAAGCTGTAGCATGAGCCAAGAGAGCTACTTTGCTGCATTGGTAGATCTTAGTAGCATTTGGGTCAGTTTCTCCAGGACACATAAAACCCATACCATGGTAACCATAACTACAAAGGAAAACAGTTTTTTCAAGAATAATTAAGGCTATTCTTAAAAGAAAAAAGGAAATAGTTTTCCTTTTCTCGTGTTCTATCGTAATTTAGCTACAAAGTTGAGAGATACAAAGTAATACTTAAAGATGCAATACAATACAATACAATACGATACAATAGAATAATAATAAAATACAACCAAATGTATCTTTGATATAAACAAAATCAGAAAATGGTGTACCGCGCTATCTCTTGTAGGCGTCCCGCATTAATTTTGGGTTTGCATTCGAAGAACAGTAGTCAATAGTTGATGTTAGACTCTTCAAAGTTACAGGTCAATGCAAAAAGAATATATATATATATATATATATATATATATATATATATATATATATAAAGACCGATTTTTTCAAACAATATTCCTCGCACTTTTATTAAGGGAGTGAGAATTTACTTGAGAAAAAAATGTACTATTGCATATTTTAAAAAGAAAGTCTTACCCTCCTAAGCAAAATACATGTGGTTCATTTATAGTCAACCAATTTTTAACGTAATCTCCAAACGCTTCGTAAGCTACTCGTGCATATTCTCCAAACCATACGGCCGTTTGAGGGTTAAGCCATCCTCCATATTGCTCCAAGTTTTCTGGGAGATCCCAGTGGTAAAGAGTTACTACAGCTTCTAGGCCGTTTTCTTTAAGGGTCTAAAAATTCACATAATGTAAATCAGTATTATACTTTCACACTCGATTTTTTTTTTTTGGATCTAGCACACGTGGTACAGGGAAGTCCCTATAGCGCTCCAAGAGCGACATGTGTGCAGAAAAAGCGATTCACGTTGGTCTTGAATCGGTGTAAATTGTACTCGGTGAGAAACACAGCCCTGGGAAAATCATTCAAAACGGACGATGTTCTCCATATAAAAGCCTGTTTGAAAAGCGTTGTACGCGGAGTAACAAGCTGAACCTCATACAGATGGGTGGAATCAAGCAGGCCACATCCTTCGAACACTTTCCATGAAAATACTTGTAGAACAGACTCAAGTCGCCAACCGTTCTTCGATGTTTCAGCGAACCAAGGCCGCCGGTCAGTTCCGGGCCTCCAATCAGACGAACAGCTCTTCTCTGAACAGAATCCAACAAATGCAGTGTGTATTTGGGAGCGGAGCCACAAACATGGGAGCAGTATTCCATAGAGCAGAATTTTAGCTTTGTAAATAAGTAACAGTTGTTGTGGAGAGTAAAGCTTTCTGGTTCGAAATAATATTCCCAACTTTTGAGATGCTTTCCTTGCTATGCCTGCAACATGTTCATGCCAGGACATATTTGCTCCCAAATTAACGCCCAACAAATTGAGTGACGATGCTAGGGGAATGGAGTGCCACGACATGACTATGTCGAGTTCTGCAACTATGAAAGTTAATACAAAATTTACTATGAATAATGTAGTCTCAAAACATCCAGTCAAAGTATTTATATGTTATTTGCTCACCTTCAATAAATCTATATAAAAATCTATTCCGGCTTGGTTAGTTACATTAGCAAATCCAGTAGGAAGAATTCTTGCCCAGGAAATAGAAAACCTACAAAATAAGTTTGTGACTATTTCTTGTGCTTGCAATGGAATAGAACAGAAATATTAATTAACGCATAACCTTAACATTAGAGATATTTTGCAACGCTTATTTCCCACATCCATTTGTCTTTACCGTTATCTCAAGCATGCGCAGTATTAACGTACAGGTATTGTACTTTCACATTACATTTATCACCACTGCACCAAACACTTTTTTTTACACCCGACACCTGTTACACTAACCATCATTAGGAGCGATTAGTAAGTAGACAGTCATTCATGACGCATGATGATGCTCAAATGGTTAGAAAAACGCATGTCAAGCACAAAAATAAAGTGTTTGTTGTAGTGGTAATAACTATTCTGTGACGCCATTGTCCCACAGATTGAAAAATCCCAACATAATCTGAACACTAATTAACTGTTGTCAGTATAATTTGTAATAAAAGATTATAATTTCAGTTTTTACCGTATTTTTTTAGTCGTTTGTATACCTAGATAGGCAAAAAACTAGCCCTACCATAATAGCGATAAAAATAATGAAGTTGAAATAACCTCTCTTAATAAGTTCTTAAATAAGAGAAATCGTTATCCTTAATAAAGGTTAGGTTTATTTTGTTTCAATATTTTTTGTTTCAATACTGCGCAAGCTCCAAACGGTAAACGCATGCTTCAAATAACGATAACAGCCGAGTCCTTATTTCTTCCCTTTACTATTGCGGAGGTTTCAAATAAAGATAGTCAGTGGCCTGCCAAAATCAGCGTTGCAAAATCTCTCTATTGTCACTGAAATCTGAGTTTTGTTGATCAGACGTTAGCATCTTACTATAGTTTTATAGTGAAAAAATTTTAATTCACTTACCTATAATACTGGACGTTTAGATCTTTCATAATGGCAATATCTTCTTTATATTTGTAGTAGTTTTGTGCCGCTTCGTTGCCATTTTTTTCCGTCAGCTGTTCTGCCTAATAAAAAATATATATTTTAGTCAAAGTTAAGAGAAATATTGAACTACTTTAAAGCAAAAAAAATTACTCATTTTAAAAAGGATTTCTGGCATTTCTACCTAAAGGAGTTATCACAGGCGAAATGGACAAGGTACCGGATCCCAATAGCCTAGCCAGAGTAGAACATGCTCATTGGTTACTGAAGCGACACCTTCGTGAAATACCATGAGAAACCTAATAACGTATACTAGTCGATTCCTGATTCCAGGGTAGGAAGCAATGTGTCATCACAGTGCGATGATGACGCTTGTTTTTCTGAACTTCGGTAATTGGGATAGAGCTGAGCTCTGAGTGCAGCAAAATATAGTGACCTGACGTAGCCTAACAAAAAAGTAAGAACATTCCGACTTGGGAATGACTTATGTATTTCAGCACAGAAATAAAGTATATTTTTTCAAAAAGCGTGCTTCTTTTTTTAACTTTATTTTATTGTACGGATGATAAACTAGTATTTCTTCATTCATTCAACTTACTGAATCCTTGATTCAAATAATAATCCCACCAGCTCTCGCCTTTACCAGATACATTCCATGCACCTTCATGTTGGTAAGCAGATGTCGCAACACCAAGTTTAAACCAATCTGGAAATCTTCTGTTGGTTATGTTGGTATCAGCAGCAAGACAACTAAATATGAATTAAAAATCTACTATTAGAGATATGTAATTCATAATATTTTTTTATAGATATTATTCATTACTTCTTAAAACTTGGTAAAATCTGAATAAAAATGGAATTTACACTTTTGAAATAAAATATAGTATAAATGTTTCACCGAATTTATTCAGATCACTCGACAAGTGTTTCGGACTTCCGACCATTTTCGAAGAGGTTTAAAATAAAACTAAACTTAAATCCTAAAATATATTACATTTGGATGGTTAATTGGTATTAGATTTAAATGAAGAGGTAATAAAATTGGGTTAATTGCAGGTAGTCTATCTTAACACGGCGCCTAATATGGAGGTATTTCCAAATCCAATATTTGGATGTTTGTTATGTTTATATTTATTTTTAATGGCTTCATGCTAAGAATTTCTAAATATATAACATATGTTTTCCTTTTTAAGCACTGTATAGCAACTTCACCCTCTCGTTATTAGAAAGGTGATTATTGTCTATGCGGTGTTCAACAAAGCCTGTTAATTTTTGTTCTTTTAATCTTTATTGTAGGCTCTGTTCCATTTGTCCCACATAGACAGCGTCACGGTCATCACAGTTAAGTTCTTATATACCCGATTTTCCATATTTATTAGATCGTTCTTTACTAAGTTGGGAATGTGGAATCTTTGGCACAATGATACTACTCAGTATATATCACCACTACACCAAACACTTTATTTTTGCACTCGACGCGCGTTTCGCTAACCATGTTAGCTTCATCAAGAGCGATGATTGACAGTCAATCATCGCTCCTGATGAAGCTAACATGGTTAGCGAAACGCGCGTCGAGTGCAAAAATAAAGTGTTTGGTGTAGTGGTGATATATACTGAATAGATCGTTCTTTGTTATTAACTAGATATCGGGCTGGGCTGTATTGTTTTTATTAACACTTACACAGTTTATTTCTAGCTTATTAATGCTATTGTTGATTTTGTTACTAATACCACCGACACAGTTGATAGCAAACCATTTTCTGCTTTCGTATTTTACGTCTGGTGCGTAAAATTGTTTAAGTGTATTTTTTGTTTTTTTCCAATGTATCTATAATAATTGGATTATATCCGTTGTTTTTAGTTATTCTTTTGATTGTGTTCAGTTCTTTTAGATAATTGTCTGTAGTTAGTTACTCTGCGTATGAGACTGTGGAAGGATGCCATTTTGATTTGCCAGAACTGATTTGATTTAGCATACATAAAATGGAATCGAATGAAATGAAAAGAGGCAAGAAGACATTACAAACCGCACAATGCCTTTAACTTGATAACAAGATAAAATACATTATAAAATTGTTTAGAATAAAGAACAGAGGCCCAATTTAGATACAAAAGGAATAAAAGAGTCTAAATATGAATGGATCGAAGTGAATTTGATATTGAACACAAAATAAAAATATATGCAAAGTGGTATTCAACAGAGAAATCATTCTAATTCGGCTCTTCTTTTAACATGAAATAGGACTGTGATAAAAAAGCGAAAGTGAGAATAACCCTTTTCAACTTTAAGGATCTCCTTCTTCATAAAAATCAAGCTCTGAACATCTGACTACGAGTAAATGATAGCTACATTTTGCGATTTCTACCTTATAGCGGTGAAATCTGGTCACTCGCAGAAAGAATGCGAAGCTAAAGAGCGTAAATAAAATGCTCAAGCACGTATATAACTAACAGGCGAGAGAAATAGGTAAAAATAGTTGATTTTTAAAGGGAATAGTAGAAGAAAGATAATGTAGACCGCATTAATAGGATCAGACTTAGCAAAAATGTAGTTTAATAGCGTTCAATTCAGAAGAAAATATTCTGAAAAGATGTCGAGAATAGACTAAGTTGAATAATTTGTTATTTATTGTATCAAGAATATTAAAAGCAAGATGAGAAAAATATATATGCAAATTACAAGTACCTTATGTTTGCTTACCTTGCTCCTAAACCAACAAAAATTAGGAATACCTGACGCCACATTTCTTAAACTGAAAAGTAATAATAATAATTAAATATAAAAATAAGTGTTTTCACCGATTACATCACAAAATATGGCAAAGTAAATAAATAAGTTTTAAGTTGTACTTACTTTTTTATGAAAATGAAGTGTTTTTATGATTATATAAAAATGATAGGATTATCAAAAACAAATTTTATAATAGTTACCAAATGATTCCACATACTCTTAAAAGAATTTTTATTTACCTTGCATTATGGAGTCCTTGACCAAATACACATCCACTTCAATGAACGGACCTTATCAAAACATGTTATTTTACAGATAAATGAGTGAAAACATTTCAAGTATTTTTAAACATATTTAGTTATCAACAGTTCAAACATCATACAAAGGTAGCAGCATTGGTATAACAACTAAAAACGAAACGAAAAGAATCGTATTTTTAGAAGTTACCAAAAGTGTTCTTTGTATTTGCTTAACCATCCCAAGACGCGTCTCGCCGTATCACGGCTCATCAGCTCGGCTAGGTTCAGCAAATACGAGAACACACTTTTAAACCTTTATCCAGGTAACTAACGGAAAACTATAACAAATAGATGCTTATAATGCACTCTGTCGGCGACTTACTAAGCCTATTCTAGCAGAGCGGCACGGTACGGCTGGCACTTATTGCAGAAACGCACCTTTTTCGAGCTTACTGCTCGAAGGCATAGATGGCAGCATTGGTATAGAAACTAAAAAACGAAACGAAAAGAATCGTATTTTTAGAAGTTACCAAAAGGTGCTTTCTGCAATAAGTGCCAGCCGTGCTGTGCCGCTCTGCTTGAATAGGCTTAGTAAGACGCCGACAGAGTGCAGTGTGTTCTCGTATTTGCTGAACCCAGCCCAGCTGATGAGCCGTGATACGGCGATACGCGTCTTGGGATGGTTCAGCAACTACGGAGAACATTTTTGGTAACTTCTAAAAATACGATTCTTTTCGTTTCGTTTTTAGTTGTTATACCAATGCTGCCATCTATGCCTTCGGGCAGTAAGCTCGAGAAAGGTGCGTTTCTGCAATAAGTGCCGCTCTGCTTGAATAGGCTTAGTAAGTCGCCGACAGAGTGCAGTATAAGCATCTATTTGTTATAGTTATACAAAGGTATGTTGAGAATGTGGAGTCTTTGGCACTACTCAGTATATATCACCACTACACCAAACATTTTATTTTTACGCTCGACGCGCATTTCGCTAACCCTGTTAGCTTTAGTCAATCATCGCTCCTAATGAAGCTAACATGGTTAGCGAAACGCGCGGCGAGCGGAAAAATAAAGTATTTGATGTAGTGTTGATATATACTGAAAAGCATCAAACAAGGGTCACACTATTGTGAAAATTCAATTAGTTGAATCAAGGTTGGAGGCTTAGTCTAAAGTTATGGCATTTTTTAAGTAATTTGATACCTAACAACTATTACTAGAGAGACAAATCTAGGATTATGCATCAAGTTTCCAGGATGCCAGTTAAAAACTTCTTAAAAGTAAACGAAAACAATTTGAAGTAGATCTTGCTTATAATTCGGAGGTCTAATAACTGGACAAGCTTAGTTTTCATCTATTAGCTGCCATATTAGTGTTCCATATGGAACACTTATAAGATCACTTCGGTGTCTGTCTGTCTGTCCGTCCGTCTGACTGTCTGTCTGTCACATCCGATTTTTCTCCGAAACTATTTGACATAGAAAGTTGAAATTTGGTATTAATACAGAAATTGATGGCCTAATCAGAGCCGTGTAGTTTTGAAAGTTAAATCTTGAATTAAGGGGTTAGTTTTGGGGAGTGATATCGGAAGTGAAAAAAAAAAATTTTTTACTAGATCATCGAGTGTGGTGTCAAATGAAAGCTTGTGAAAACACGAGTAAAAAATATATATAAATGTAATACTTGCGCGCACTTTTCTTTATATTATTTTTAAAAAATCGCGAAAAATCGCTGTCCCCAGCCTTATCTCGAAAAGTACTTATCAAAAAATTTTGAAAAAATTTTGGAATATTCTTCACGGGGTGTAGATTGAACGAAAATTATCTCGAGTGCATTACCTTTAATAATTTATCTGGTATATAAAAAAAAAACCGGTCAAGTGCAAGCTGAACTTGCACAATTAGTGTTCCGTACGTTGATTGTTGTTAAAAAAAAAATTTGTTAGGGTGATATAAAATGATCAGTGACTTCACAAAACACACCCCAAATGAGTTTTCAACAAAGTTTGTTTCCAATCTTTAATGAAAACTGGTCACCTGGAAATTTTGTTTTTTTTCTATGACGGATAAATTATTAAAGGTAATGATAATTTTCGTTCAATCTATACCCCGTGGAGAATATTCCAGGATTTTTTCAAAATTTTTTGGTCAGTACTTTTCGAGATAAGATAGGAGACAGCGATTTTTCACGATTTTTTAAAAGTAATACGAAGAAAAGTGTGCGCAAGTATTACATTATATATATATTTTTACTCGTGTTTTCACAAGCTTTCATTTGACACCACACTCGATGAATTAGTATAAAAAAATTTTTTTTCACTTCCGATTTCACCCCTCAAAACGAATCCCTTATGTCAAAATTTATGTTACGGTAATATAAAATGATCAGTGACTTCACAAAACACACCCCAAATAAGTTTTTAACAAAGTTTATTTCCAATCTTTACTGAAAACTGGTGACCTTGAAATTTTGTTTTTTTTTTTTTATACCAGATAAATTATTAACGGTAATGATAATTTTCGTTCAATCTATACCCCGTGAAGGATATTCCAGGATTTTTTCAAAATTTTTTGATCAGTACTTTTCGAGATAAGGTAGGGGACAGTGATTTTTCACGATTTTTTAAAAGTAATACGAAGAAAAGTGTGCGCAAGTATTACATTATATATATTTTTTACTCGTGTTTTCACAAGCTTTCATTTGACACCACACTCGATGAGCTAGTAAAAAATTTTTTTTTTCACTTCCGATTTCACCACTCAAAACGAATCCCGTAAGTCAAAATTTATGTTACGGTGATATAAAATGATCAGTGACTTCACAAAATACACCCCAAATAAGTTTCAACAAAGTTTATTTCCAATCTTTACTGAAAATTGATGACCTTGAAATTTCTGTTTTTTTTATATACCAGATAAATTATTACAGGTAATGCACTCGTGATAATTTTCGTTCAATCTACACCCCGTGGAGAATATTCCAGAATTTTTTCAAAATTTTTTGATAAGTACTTTCCGAGATAAGGCGGGGTGGACAGCGATTTTTCGCGATTTTTTAAAAATAATACAAAGAAAAGTGCGCGCAAGTATTACATTTATATATATATTTTTTACTCGTGTTTTCACAAGCTTTCATTTGACACCACACTCGATTACCTAGTAAAAAAAATTTTTTTTCACTTCCGATTTCACCCCCCAAAACTAACCCCTTAAGTCAAAATTTAACTTTCAAGACTACATGGCTCTGATGAGGCCATCAATTCCTATATTACTACCAAATTTCAACTTTCTATAACAAATAGTTTCGGAGAAAATCGGGTGTGACAGACGGACAGACGGACAGACGGACAGACGGACAGACAGACGGACAGACACCGAAGTGATCTTATAAGTGTTCCGTACGGAACACTAAAAAAATTTCAGGGTCATCAGTTTTCATTAAAGATTGGAAATAAACTTTGTTGAAAACTCATTTGGCGTGTTTCACAAAACACTGATCATTTTATACCTCCGTAACAAAATTTTTATTTTAAAAACAATCAACATACAAAACACTAATTGCACAAATTCAATTTGCCCTTGACCGGTTATTTTTTATTTTAAGTCGTTAGTGTAGTACTGTCTTTATGTATTGGTTTTTCTACTTACTGATGCTCCCTCTTCAAACATAAATTTAAAGAAGTTAGCGTATTCGAGGCCAAGTAGTTCGAATATCAATCGATTGCAAGAAATAAGTTAAATTTAACATATTCTAAAAAAGACATTTTACTTGTCTGTTGCTTAACTTTTAGCAATAAAGAAAAAACCACAATGTCAATATTTTTCGCAAAATTGCTGTTACAATAATTAAGGGGAAAACATTTTAACCGTTGATTTATGGAGATATTACTTAGTTAGGCTTACTTGAAAGATTATTTAATATTTAAATTCTCGAATTTTATTAAGATTTCAAAAATAAAACCTTTTTAAATAACTTCAATTTGCCACGGGAAAACATTTACAAATCGTAAAAGACCAGGCGTGTATTAAGGCTTTAGTCTCATTTAATGAAATAAATAAGTATTTATACATAAATTATTAAGCTAGAAATTCTGCCTCATGTAGTTGTTCAGGTTGTATTACTAGGTAGTTAAATTATACGATAATAATTTTGTAAAATATAATTATAAAACTTGTATTGATAAATAGGATTTTATTTAATTAAACTAAGAAAAGATATGTTGGGATTACCAAATATTAGTTTGTTTTTTGCTTAGTTTCAAGTAGCCACTTGTAGTTTTCTCATTGATAAGGCGTATGATTTATTTCTCATAATAAATTTGTAATATAATTTAAAATTTTAATAATTTTTAATTTGCAATTTTAAATTTATTAATTTTATGGGTATTTTATGAATATGCAGAGTTGAAAAAACTTGCGATCCTAGTTGAATTTGGGTTATATCAATACTAAGAGAGTGGATATCTCATAAATTGTCAATACGTGCTTTTTTTTGTAAATGTTTCTTGCATTTGACAACAGTAAAAATAACTATAGTATTTCGAATATTTAATTTTTAAAACCCGGACACTGGGAATTTAAACGTTCTTTAACTACTTTAGTGTTCCGTACGGAACACTTATAAGATCACTTCGGTGTCTGCCCATCTGTCCGTCTTCTCCGAAACTATTTGACGTAGAAAGTTGAAATTTGACACTGATATAGCAATTGATGGCATCATCAGAGCCCTATAGTTTTGAAAGTTAAATTTTGATTGAACGGGTTAGTTCTGAGGAGTAATATCGGAAATGAAAAAAAAATTACCAGGTCATCGAGTAGGGTGTCAAAGGAAAGCTTGTAAAAACACGAGTTCAAAAATATATAAAACTAACAGTGCCCGCGGCTCCGCTCGTGTGGACTTGATTCACTATGATCGTCATTGCTTGTTCCTTATGTTACCTAACGTAACATAGAACATATGTATTTTATAAAAAAACACGTAAATCGGATAAGTGGTTCTTAAGTGGTAAGCGCACTAACGGACAGACAGACAAAGAGACGTTGCGTTTTACATATATTATAGATTTTTTGATAAATATTAAGTTAAGATTTAAAAAAAAAAACGTAAATCGGAGAAGTGGTTCTCGAATGGTAAGCGCACTAACGGACAGACAAACGGACAGAGAGACGTTGTATTTTATATATTGTATTCTTTGTTACATAACATTGTTCCATATTTAACGGTTTAGGCAGCGTATTCCAAGAGAGCGCGCTAGCAGCAAACTTTTTTCCAACTTGATTCACTATTATCGTCACTGCTTATTTCTTATATTACCTAACATAATAAAATATATCCTATAATCTGGCCAGAGAACATATGTATAAATCTAAAAAAAAAAAACACATAAATCGGATAAGTAGTTCTCGAGTGATAAGCGCATTAACGAACAGACAGACAGAGAGACGTTGTATTTTTATATATATTATATTCTTTGCTGCATGATATTGTTCCATATTTATTGGTTTAGGCAGTGTGTTGCAAGAGAACGCGCTAGCGGCAAACTTTTTCCGACTTGATTCGCTATTACCGTCACTGCTTATTATGTTACCTAACGTAATAAAATATATCCTACAACCTTGCCAGGGAATATATGTCGGTTTTTAAAAAAAAGCACGTAAATCGGATAAGTGGTTCTCGAATGATAAGCGCACTAACGGACAGACAGACAGACAAAAAGACGTTGCATTTTGCATATGTTATAAAAGATTATAGACAACCTGGACAGAGAATAAATGTATGGATTGAAAAAAAAAAAAAAACACGTAAATCGGATAAGTGGTTCTCGAGTGATAACCACACTAACGGACAGACAGACAGAGAGACGTTGCATTTTATATATATTATATTCTTTGCTACATGATATTGTTCCATATTCAATGGTTTAGGCTAGGGGTCGGCAACCTATGGCACGCGTGTCATCTCTGGCACGCCAAGCAATTTTGAATGGCACGCGTACCTATTCAAAGTTTGCACATTAATTCTTTAATCTGTGACATGTTTCGAAATTAAGTAAATAATCGAAGACAGTATTACTTTAACGATACAAACAAAAACGATATATTATATAGGTCACTAGGTATTATTACCAAAAACTACAAAATATATATTTTGTAATTTATAATTTTACTGAATGCATTGGTTTGGCTTTAATTTCGGCAAGTATTAAAGACGGCAAGCCTCAAAATATAAGCCTAGGCAAAAACACAAATAAACGTCCTCAATCAGATCAAAAGAGCCGCTATAAGGCGGTTTTTTTTTTTACTTGACTTCAATCGTTCCAACGCGCGCCGCAACTCTTTTTATATTGCCGAACTTTAGTTTTTGTTAGATTTAACTTCTAGGCGGCTCTTGATTGTAATGGGCTCGTCGTAGATAATAATTTTGTTCTAAGAAACTTAATAAACGTAATTATTGGAATTTTCTGGAAACATTATTTTTCTATATATAGCAAGCGGCTACACGTTTGGATCATTTAGTATAGAAGTAACATCCGTTCCAGTCAATAGTCGTCGAAAAGTTTAAAAATTAAAATTACGTTGCGTTATGGCCGCGAAGTAACAGAAGGTAGAAGTTCGATCATTTCAAACTTCATGGACAACAGATTACGGTTTTGTACAGCAAAACGATCGGGCCATTTGTGTCCTATGTCGGGAAAGCGTAGTTTTCCGGACATCTAGTGTTCAACGACATTTCCAGATAAAACATGAATCGTCATTTAAAGATAACGCTGATAAAAGGGAGGCAATACAAAGAGCAAGTAAACAATACGAGAAACAGTCAACATTCTTTAGCAAAGTTTTCCAAGGAAAAAATCAGGTAACTGAATACAGTTTCAAAATTGCACAATCGTTGGCACAAAAGGGTAGGCCGTTCACTGACGGGGAATTAATGAAGCAAACGTTTTTGAGTACTGGCGAGAGTTTATTCGACGACTTGCCCAATAAGGGTACAATATTGGCCAGGATTAGGGATATACCGGCATCAGCGCGGACCAGCGAGAGACGAATTACCGAAATGACACAAAATGTCCAAAAACAGCAGAGAGACACTATCAAACGGAGTTTTGTATTTAGTGTAGCATAGGATGAACGTGTCGATATTAATGACATTGCCCGTCTGGCAATCGTTGCGTGATACTTCGATGATGGCAGTGTGTATGAAGAGCTGATTTGTCTGCTCCCATTGCAGGGAACTACAAGAGGAGAGGATATATTTTCAGAATTTGTTAAAACATTTTGAAAAGCGGAACATTGATTTAAATAAAATTTTTTGCGTAACGACAAATGCCGCTCCTGCTATGATTGGGAGACATAAAGGATTTGTTTCTCTTCTTATTGAACGCAAGGGTCGATCAGTTTTGAATTTTCATTGCATAATTCACCAAGAGAGTTTGTGCGCTAAAATCTCCGCTGGAAGTTTAAAATCCGCGTGGTGAAAATAGTTAACTACATTGTCAGTCGTTCTTCACTGATCCATAGACAATTTAAGGCGTTTCTGCAGAAATTAGAAAGTGCATATTCAGATATACCATTGCACAATAATCTGCGCTGGCTCAGCCGTGGTAAAGTGCTCTGTAGATTTGTGCAATGTCTGGGCGAAATTAAATCGTTCTTATTGGAAAATAATCAAGTGGATGCTTATCCTGAACTAGAAGATAAGAACTGAATCTGTATGTTAGTGTTTCTTACTGATATTACAAACCATCTCAGTGAACTCAACTTAAAGTTACAAAGTTCAGGCAAAACAGTAGATTTATTTATCAGCGATATTACTACAAACACATATAAATATTTTCCAAATTTAAAAACTTATATATCCGGTGTCGACGATGGTGCACTAATAGACGAAATTCTTAAATATATGACTAATTTAAAAGAGGAGTTTATCGAGAGGGGTCAGGATTTTGATAAACATGGTCCTATGTTCGCTTTTTTAATCAACCAGATTTAATGGATTTTTCCAGCAGTTGCTTTGCCATAAATCTTTTCTCATGGATGGACATTAATAATTTTGGTATTCAATACATTGAATTTAAAAGTTTATGGAACACGAAATTTGTAGAATTAAGAAGGATATTAGAAGGTGACTGCCAGAACCATTCAAACGAGATACTCAGTTGTTGGGTGAGTTTACCAGAGAAATTTAATTGTCTTAAGAAAGTAGCGTTTGCCATACTTACAGCTTTCGGATCATCCTATATCTGTGAACAACTTGTTTCCCATATGAGAGTGATTTTAAACCCGTACCGAAGCAGGCTGACAACAGGTAACTCGGAAGCATGTGTGACACTGAAAATAACCAGACATGAACCGGATATAAGGAAAATTCTCTAAAGAACTTCAAGCAAAGGGTTCACACTAGGTCCTAGGACTAGTATAATAAAATTATTTGTTAAATGTTTTTTTGTAATTAAACCTTCTAAAAGCAATATTTTAAGTTAATTTAAGTTAATTTTTGTTAATTTTAGTTGTAGTAATTACCTATGTCGGCACGCAAAATGTTCTATGGATGAAAACTGACATCCCTTAGTTAAAAGGTTGCCGACCCCTGGTTTAGGCAGTGAATTGCAAGAGAACGCACTAGCGGCAAATTTTTTTCAGACTTGATTCACTATTATCGTCACTGCTTATTCCTTATGTTAGCTAACGAATTAAAATATAGCCTATAACCTGGCCAGAAAATATATGTATGTTTAAAAAAAAAGCAGGTAAATCGGAAAAATGGGTCTTTAGAGATAAGCGCACTAACGGGCGGACGGACAGATAGACAGGCACACAGACAGACAGACAGACAGATAGACAGAGGGACGTTGCATTTTATATGTATTATAGATGTAATACTTGCTTAGGCTTTTCTTTGCGAAAAATCGCCGTCCTCCCCTTATCTCGAAATCAAAAAATTTTGAAAAAAATCTGGAATATTCTCCAAAGGATGTTATAGATTGAACGAAAATTATCATTACCTTTAATAATTTATCTGGCATATTAAAAAAAAAAATCAGGGTCATCAGCTTTCAGTAAAGATCGGAAAAAAAAAACTTTGTTGAACACTCATTTGAGGTGTGTTTTGTGAAGTCATTGATCATTTTATACTTTCGTAACAAGAATTTTTATTTTAAAAGCAATCAACGTACGGAACACTAAGTGGGCAAGTCCAATATGCACTTGACCGATTATTATTTTAAATTACATTTAATCTTTCATTACATGAAGAATTAATTTGAGTAAGTCGAAAAATTTGCCTTCAAATAATTAATTATCCACAAAAAATCTTTTGAGATGACTGAACAGTCATCAAATCATTAACATTTTTTAAAAATTTGGCGAAACAAATACATAGGTGCTTAACTAGGGTCCAAATAAATTAATTGTAGGGTTATTAGGGTGGCGATTTTAAACACCAATTTTGAGAATGAGAACCACAATTGAGAATTTTTACATATTCTGAGTACATTCACTTAGATAAGGAACAAAGGATATTGAGCTGTATAAATGTTGTATTTTTATTAGGTCATGTAACTTAGGGGCACTAAAATATAAAGAAAAGGAAGAAAAAAAATATAGAAACGTTGTCTTTTTGGGAAACCATACTTTCCTTTATAAGGGAACTAGCCGTGTCCGCGGCTCCGCTCGCGTGGACTTGATTCGCTATTATCGTCACTGCTCATTCCTTATATTACCTAACGTAATAAAATATATCACATAGCCTGGCCAGAGAACATACGTATGAATAAAAAAAAAAACACGTAAATCGGATAAGTGGTTCTCAAGTAATATGCAGACAGACAGACAGACGGACAGGGAGACGTTGCAGTTTATATATGTTTATATATATTATAGATATTCTTTGCCACATGATATTGTCCCATATTTAATGGTTTAGGCAGTGTATTTCAAGAGAACGCGACAGACAGAGAGACGTTACCTTTTATATAAAATATAGATATTTTTTGCTATTGCTATATTGTTCCATATTTAATCGTTTAGACCAGGGGTGCTCAAACTTGAACTGCTGGCGATCTACCTCAATATTGTTAGACTACGATCGATCGACTCTGAGAGGCTGCAAGTAAGTGTGATGCAGGATTGTCGTCTAGGTAGGGTGTATCGTGGCAGAGATCTTAGTTTTCCGCACAATATGCATTTTTTTAGTCAAGGTAAGTGTAGGTCTGCTCTAAAATGTCAATGAAAAAACCCATAATTATTCAAAATTGCGAGTTTATTGGTTCTTACAAAACAAACGAGTTCTAGTGTCTAAACTTAACTAAAGAGTAACTTTGGATGTTGAAGCGTGGCACTGCATGTCCTCAACATACTTTTCATAAGATGGTACGTAATTACCGAGTGCTAATCGCAAGCATGATGACATATGTTTGTCAGTTAGTCGATTGCGATATTTTGACTTAATTATCTTCATTTCAGAAAATGCAGACTCGCACAAGTAAGTTGACCCAAACATTGCCGTCAGTTGAAGGGCGATTTGCCTTAGATTCGAATATTTATCTTCAGATATAAAACACCAGAATTTTGTATCAGATGTATATCTGATATAATCTGCACTAACTCATTTTCAACAGAACATGAGTCCATGTTAAACTGACTTGCTATTTCAGTAGCTAATTCCTCAATGTTTTTACACGAAAAAGGATAACTCTAAATGATGCGATATTTGCCAATTTACTGAAATCATAAAAACGTATTTCGAATTGGCCCAAAATATTTGATAATTCTGCCTCATAAATATCATAATTCAACTGAGGAATCCTTGCTTTCAAAGACGGAAAATTTTTCAGATCCTTTCCTTTCAGTTGATCTATCATAAGTTGCAATTTACTTTTGAATGCGTTTATTGCGCTAATCATCTCAATAATAGTTTTTCCTTTACCTTGAAGATCCAAATTAATGGTGTTTAAATGCATTGTAATGTCTGTCAAAAATGCCAAATCAATCAGCCATTTTCCGTTTTTCAGCATCTGAGTGTCATCATCTCTTTCGTCCAGAAAAGCTGTTATTTCGGGCAATAATAATTTTCCGCGACTCAATCACCTGATGTCCGTGTGAAGAACTAAATCAGTGTGTTCAGCTGACTCACTATCTTCCAACTACAATTTAAAGAGCCGTCGTTGCAAGCTACGTGCACGGATAGAATTCACAATTTTTATTGCAATGCCCATAATCTCCTCCATGTTTAGAACTTTTGAACACAAAACTTGTTGATGTATAATGCAATGGAAGCAGAAAAATGAAGGGAAATCATCATTAGCTCAACACAATGCCACAAAACCGTTTTCGTTTCCAGTCATTGCTGGAGCTCCATCGGTTGTAATGCACACTAGTTTATATATTGGTAGCTTGTAGTTTGTTACAAAATTGAAGAATACACAGCTGGGCAGTATCTGTCATATCGGTGGATTCGTCGAACTGTAAAGAAAAGTATGTACATTCCATGATATCATGTTTTAGTTTATCTGCCATGTCCTGACTCATGACTTCAACACGCCTTGTGACAGTCGGACGAGATAACTGAAGTTCTCTAATAGCAGACATAATCTCTGTTTTATTTTTAAAATCTCCAAATAAAGTCTCACCCGCTTCAATAAATGCTTCCCTTCACAACCAATCCATCATCAAATGGTTTCTTGTGTTTCGCCAATATATGAGATATTTTAAATGACGCGATCGTTGCAGCTTTTGATTGTTTGGCTGGTCTTGTGAACATGGTTTGTTCTTTTTTCGAACAAGTTATCAAATCACGTACTTTTCGTTTTCTTAATTCACTCTGTGACGGAAAATCCTTTTCATAGTTTTGTATGAACCGTTTTATGATGCCTCTCTAAGTTCCCACGCTTAGGTATTGCAACTGACGCACGGCAAATGAGACAAATGCACTTATCCTTTACCATACAAAAGAAAAATTCTTCCTCCCAATCGTTATTAAAATGATAAGTTTTACTTTTCTCCGCCGCACTCATTTTGGACTATTTATTAATAAACTTCGTATCGATGTATCGCCTTCAAGTTACAACTCAGACTGACTCCTATTCCTGCAGGCGCAACATTTATATCGGCGCGAACGAAGTCTCGAATGTTCCCGTCAAACACGCCGCCCGAAGTTTCTAGAAAAATCGGCGGGAATCAAAAACGCGGCTTTTCTTTGACAAGTACCGCGCGTTCCTTTGATAAAGCCGCCTTTTGCCGCTAGCAGGGGGTTATTACGATAAAAGAAAGTGATGGGGGGGTTATTCTGGCCTAATTGTGGATCGAATAAATTTTAGTAGTTTATTCATTACATTTTGTTTTAGTTACCTAAAACAAAATCTGTGAATAGTTCTATATCGGAATTTTTTTCTCGAAATCGACTCAAAAAGCACTCGCAATCGACCGTTTGAGCACCCCTGGTTTAGACAGTGTATTGCAAGAGAACGCACTAGCGGCAAACTTTTTTCCGACTTGATTCACTATTATCGTCACTGCTTATTCGTTATGTTTTCTAACGTAATAAAATGTAGCCTAAAACCTGGCGAGAGAACACAAGTATGTTTTGAAAAAAAAGCACGTAAATCGGATAAGTGGTTCTCTAGTGATAAGTGCACTAACGGACAGACAGACAGACAGGCAGGCAGGCAGAGAGACGTTGCATTATATATATATATATATATATATATATATATATATATATATATATATATGTATATATATATATATATATATATATATATATATATATATATATATATATATATATATATATATAATAGAAGCAAATTTGTTATTTCGTTAATTTGTTTTAACAGTCGTTATTTTCAAGTTATATTATAATTTGAGTATAAAACATGTCAATAAAGAAGACATTGAAATTTTATAAAGTTCCTTTTATTGTTTAACAGATATATTACACTAATTGATTTATTCGTCACATTGGTCCACAAGACAATATGTGTGAACTACTTTTTGGTACCATTTTGCAGAATCCTTAAAAGTTCTTGTGCGGTCTGGGCTAGTAAAATCAACTGAGATAATTCCAAATCTTTGCCTAAAAAATTTTATATTTTATATGTATTTATTTAAACATTCAGGATACTAAAAGAACAAATATTGCATAAAACTACATCCCCTCTGCACAATACAATAATTATAAGAGAAAAATATTTAATCCAACCTAAAAACTGATTTAATTAATAATCTAATATTCAAGCCAGAAACAAGGACACTTGTAAAAGGTCTTTTTGCTACATTCTTAAATTGTTTAACGTTTATTTGAAAAATATCTGAAAGATGGACGTTATAAGTTAGCCGCAACCTTGTTAGGAGAGTGTTGAGATCCAAATTCGTGTGATGATATGACAAGTTAAATAGAGGTCCCTTGTAGGTATATTAACATTTATTTGACATAAGACTTCAGGCACGTCCAATAAGGCATTTGTCAATTTAAACGAAAAACAGAGATCCGAGATTCGCCTTCCGTCTGAAAGAGGTAATAAGTTGTAAGTTTATGGTGCCAGTTCTACAGTACAATTGGCCTTAAAGGACACTAACTTAAAATTATTTTTCTGAACTGCCTCGAGTCTTAGGTGCAAGATACTGTGGGTTCCAAATAAGGCACGATAATGACAGTTTACTGTATACAAATGCAAAATATAAATAAACAAAGGTTTTTGGATTCTTAAACTCCTGGTAAGAAATCCCAAGATCCTATTGAATTCTTTAATAATTTTATTAAAATATCCATTAAAGCACCATTTAGAATCTAGTGTTTCTCCCAGGTCCTTCATTTGATCAGTTTTAGTCAAAATTATTATGTTGTATGAATTTTCAAAAACGTTAACATTCCGTAGGAATCGTATACTGGAACACATTACGATATTTCAAAATAAGCAATTGCCAACGCAATACTCAGAAAGTCTGTCAATATTTAGTTGAAAGAAAAGAAATTTTAAATTTATAACACCTGGGCTGAAAAGTTTTTGGTCTAACACACAGATGTCGCCTTTTCCAAAAAATCCATACGATTTTTAGGAAGTACCAACCTTCAAATGATCCATGTCAAAACTTCATGACATTTCGATGATTAGTTTACATGTTACAGTGGTTTTAGTGGCGCTACTTTTGATATTTTCACAACAATGGAAAAGACTGAATTTCGTGTGGATTAAATACTGTTTTTTGATGGTAAAGGATACTGTTCAAGCAAAGCAATGGTTGATAAGTATTACGGGGACTCTATCCCGGGAAAATCACTCATCATTTACTGGTATGCTGAAATTAAACGCAATCGTACAGACACAAATAATTCTGAATGCTCTGGACACCCAAATGAGGTGATTACACCGGAAACATAAAAAAAATCCACAGAACTGTTTTAGATGACCATAAAGTGAAATTGCGTGAGATAGCTGACACCCTAAAGACATCAAAAGAACGTATTGGTCATATTTTTCATGAACATTTGGGCATGAGAAAGCTCTGTTCGAAATGGGTACCGCGTTTCCTCACAGAGCAGTGGACCAAAAACAACAACGCATTGATGATTCTGAGCGCTGTTTGGACTTGTTTAAACGCAATAAAAAGGATTTTTTCATGCGATATGTGATAATGGATGAAATATGGATCCACCATTACAGACCGGAATCAAATCAACAGTCAGCTGAGTTGACAACAGCCGGTGAAAGCAGCCCGAAGCGACCAAAGACAGTCGACTGGGAAGGTTTTGGCTTGCGCATGGAATAATTTTCATCGACTATGCTGAGAAGGGAAAAAACCATCAATATATAAAATTATTGGTACGTTTGAGGGGAGAAATCGCAAAGAAACGGCCCCAAATGAACAAGAAAAAAGTGATCTTTCATCAAGATAAGGCACCGTGTCACAAGTCAATGGTTACGATGGCAGAATTGCATGAATTGAAGTTCGAATTGCTTTCTCATCCACCGTATTCTTCAGATTTGGCCCCCAGCGACTATTACCTATTCGCAGACCTCAAAAAAATGCTAGCGGGAAAGAGACTTGGCTCCAATGTAGAAGTTATCGCCGAAACTGAGGCCTATTTTGAAGGCAAAGACAAATCCTTCTACAAGAAATGTTAGAAAAGCGTTGGACTTATTGTATCGCTCTTGAAGGAGCTAGACCAAAAACTACCTACGTGTTAGTTTTAATTTAGATTTAAAAAACATCGGATATCAAGCAACAATATATAATCAATAACTTACGTGTATCCTAGTGCCCATTCGAAGTTATCCATCAAACTCCATGTTGTATATCCAGCAACATTTACTCCGTCGTTCAAAATGGCGTCAAGCATATATTGCTTAGATAACTCTGAAAGCAAACAAAATAATAAATAAGGAAACCAAATAGACTAGTAATTTCAATAGTAGACTACTGGTATATAATGAATGGTTGACATGTCATGAAAGTGTACGGCTCTGTTCAACCTAATATCATTTTTTTATCGGTTAACACCCTGCCTGAATAGGGATTATTACCCTTTCATATATCCTATAGATACTGGCAAGGCTATCTTGATAATCGTCAGCTTTGTCTAGGTGCCTAAATATGCAGAACATTCTAGACAACGTGGCAGTACTGCATTTCTTTAATAAACTTATGTTGCTGGCCAAGCTAAATATTATTATTATTTTTTTTTTTTTTTTATGGGTCTAGCACACGTGCTGCAGGGAAGTCCCTAAAGCGCTCCAGGAGCGGCACGAGTGCGGAAAAAGCGATTCACGTTGTTCTTGTATCGCTGTAAATTGTACTCGGTGGGAAACACAGCGCTGGGCAAATTATTCCAAAGGGATGACGTTCTTCATATAAAAGATTGCTTGAAAAGCGTTGTACGCGGAGTAACAAGCTGAACCTCATACGGATGCGAAGCACCAGCGCGACGTGTATTTCTAACATGCACCGCTTTGGGAGGAATTAAGCGGGCTACATCCTTCGAACACTTTCCATGAAAATACTTGTAGAACAGACTCAAGTCGCCAACCGTTCTTCGATGTTCCAGCGAATCAAGGCCGCCGGTCAATTCCGGGTCCCCAATCAGACGGACCGCCGCTCTTTTCTGAACAGAATCCAACAAATGCAGTGTATGTTTGGGAGCGGAGCCCCAAACGTGGGAGCAGTATTCCATAGTTGGTCGAATTTGGGCTTTGTAAAGAATTAACAGTTGCTGTGGGGTGTAAAGCTTTCTGGTTCTAAATAATATTCCCAACTTTTGAGAAGCTCTCCTTGCTATGCCTGCAACATGTTCATGCCAAGACATATTTGCTCCCAAACTAACGCCCAACAAATTGAGCGACGATGCTAGGGGAATGGAGTGCCCCGACATAACTATGTCGGGTTCAGCAACGTTAACTTTTCTAGAAAAAACTGCCGCTTGGGTTTTTGTAGCGTTAAATACCACTTGGTTACTGTCACCCCAAGATAGAATTTCTTCCAGGTCTTTGTTAAGTTGAACGACCTCCTGCTGTCTGCGGATACTCGCCTGAGCAGCCGATGTCCGAGCGTTCAAGGAGAATGAAGAGACAAGCGTACTGTCATCTGCAAAGCTATAGACTGGATTCCCGGTCTTTTCCAGCAGATCGTTAATGTAAATGAGAAAGAGAGTAGGAGACAGTATGGAGCCCTGGGGCACACCGGCGTTGATAGTGAGGGTGTTAGAAAGAAATCCGTCGACCGCCACTCGTAAAGAACGCTCTCTGAGGAAACATGAGAGCCACAAACAGAACCTTTCAGACATACCATAAGAGCGTAACTTAGCCAACAGTCCATCGTGCCAAACACGGTCAAATGCCTTGGATATGTCAAGAGCAACCGCTCGAGATTCTCCAAAATGTTCAATTGCGTTGTTCCAAACATGTGTTACATAAGTCAGAAGATCTCCTGTTGATCTATGTTTACGAAAACCATATTGGTGATCGCTAATAATATTGAATCGTTCAAGATATTTTAGAAGATGCTCATTGATAACCTTTTCCATGACTTTCGATATTATTGAAAGCAGTGCGACTGGTCGGTAGTTATTTGGCAAGGTCTTCTTACCTTTTTTAGGTATCGGCTGAACCGTGGCACATTTCCAGCAGGACGGAAATATTCCCTTTCTGTAGGATAGGTTAAAAAGTCTACAGAAAACTGGTGTTAGTTCCCTTGCACAGTTTTTGAGAACTATGGCAGGTATTCCGTCAGCGCCAGAAGCCTTCTTGGTGTCTAGCTTCATTAAAATACGCTTTATGATGCGCTGTCTGAAGACAACATCGGGCATCCTTGACTGCAATATGGGAATAGTAGGTGGTGTTTTTCCTTGGAAATCGACAGTAGAATGTGAAGCAAAGAGTTCAGCCAACAAGTTCGCTCTCTCAACAGGTGTGTTTGCAATGGAATTATCTAGCCGTGTGAGTGGTGGTATGGTGGATTTGGTAAAATTTTTGACTAACTGCCTTAGCGACTGCCCAAAAGGACCTTGAATTGTTGGGACAAGCGAGAAGTTTGTTTCTAATTCGTTGATTGTGTGCCTCCTTGGTTTCGTCGATAATTCCCTTGCATCTGTTCCGGGCATGAACAAAGATGTTACCATTTACGGTGTTAGGATTTTCACGCCATTGTCGATAGGCAATATGTTTAGAAGCAACAGCTTCTTTGCATTTTCGATCGAACCAAGGCTTGCCGTTGGAGGAGCATTTCTTCGAAGAAGGGATGTAAGCTTCCATACCAGCCAAAATAACATCGGAGACCTCCCTGGCGCAGTCAGATGGGTTATCGGATCGAAAACAAATGTCCATCCAAGGGAAAGTTCGAAAGTATTCCATAAGATCTTCCCATTTAGCAGATTTGTAGTGCCAAATCTTGCGCGGCCTAGGCGCCTCTCTGTCACTGATTGGCAGGATACTCGATGTCGAAAGCAGTTTATGGTCGGAAGAACCTAACGGCGGATTTACGGTAACCGTGTAACTCTCCGGATTGGTGGTTAAAAACAGATCAAGAAGACTGGCGAACTCCCCGTCTCGATCAGGGATCCGTGTTGGTTCGTCAATAAGCTGAGTTAAGCCATAACTGATTGAGAATGATTCAGCTTCACGACCTTGTTCGTCGGTAGTATTGGAATATTTAAGCCAGTTGATATTGTGGACATTAAAGTCGCCCAGGATGGCAATTTCGGCACTTGGATGGACATAAGTTCACCGACCTGCCGAGATCAGGACCAAAGACACCGCGCACCGCGAACCGGCACGCCAGGGCCTGAATAAAATAAATGAAGTATTGTTATATTTTATTATTTTTACTCAAACGAAATAAAAGTATGATATTAGTTAAAACATATTACAACATCCTACCCCCTCAGATCCCTTAGATAAATAAAAAACCAACAAACTTTCGCTAATCCTTTTAAAAAATTTTAAACGCCAATTAGTTATATATATAAAATATTTTGTCGCATTCAACTTTAAGTTATAAAAAGGTAATATTTTTTTTTAACTTGATTTTTTCCTAAAAAGGTGTATCATAATGTATAAAAGAAAATATTTATATTTTGCATTATATTAACTTATATGACTATATATACAGAGGAGAGAGTAAAAAACCGGTCAAGTGCAAGTGGAACTTGCGCAATTACTGTTCCGTACGTTGATTGCTTTTAAAATAAGAAATTTTGTTACAGATGTATAAAATGATCAGTGACTTCACAAAACACACCCCAAATGAGTTTTCAACAAAGTTTGTTTCCAATCTTCACTGAAATCTGATGACCTTGAAATTTTTGTTTTTTTTAAATACCAGAAAAATTATTAAAGGTAATGCACTCGTGATAATTTTCGTTCAATCTACACCCCGTGGAGAATATTGCAGAATTTTTTCGAAATTTTTTGATAAGTACTTTTCGAGATAAGGCCCGGGACGGCGATTTTTCGCGAATTTTTAAAAATAATACAAAGAAAAGTGCGCGCAAGTATAATATTATATATATATTTTTTACTCGTGTTTTCACAAGCTTTCATTTGACACCACACTCGATGACCTAGTAAAATTTTTTTTTCACTTCCGACTTCACCCCCCAAAACTAACCCCTTAAGTCAAAATTTAATTCTCAAAACTACTTGGCTCTGATGAGGCCATCAATTCCTATATTATTACCAAATTTCAACTTTCTATGTCAGATAGTTTCGGAGAAAATCGGGTGTGACAGACAGACAGACAGACAGACAGACACCGAAGTGATCTTATAAGTGTTCCGTACGGAACACTAAAAAGAGATTAATAGTTCAGATTTTTTTAGGCAGTGGATCTAAAAGTTTTTAAATACATTTATTTTTGGATCCAATGGGAGTCAGGATATTTGGATTCAGTGCACCAAAGACCTTCTAAAAAGTATAGTCAGGTCTCAGAGTTTGAAAAATGTTGACCTGTGTAATTTTACAGCAATTTTTTAATGAAAATCTACATTCTGATATTTTAGTAAGTTTTGTCTTCATTAATTTGGCTCAGATTATTAAAATTATAGATGATTTCCTCTGACTTTTTATGATTAGAAACGATGAATTATAAATAAAAACTGGTCCCATTTAAATAGTTAACAAACAGTAAGTTTCGTTAATCACAATATTTAACCATAACTTTAATATACGACTTCTTATAAAATAAACAACATTAAATAAGTAACAGGACTAAAAAATAAGTTATATAAAAAGTTATAGTACCAGTCCATATCAAAATAATAATGGCTGAAATATTAATGGTGGTGTAACCAAATTGTCAGTGTGTAGATGTGTTATTAAAGTTACTACTTTATAAAATTATTAGGAACCATTTTTAGCTTTCCACCTTGTTTTCTTTCTTGAGGCATCCAATGTTGTTAAAACGAAATCTCAATAATATTAAACAAAAAATCAAGTAGAATTATATGTTTTTTTTTGGTTAGAACAAAAAACCGGAAAAAAATTTTTTCCGGGGACTTAAAGGGACTTTTTCCCACAATGTCAAGAATTGGAGCCCAGACGATAAAGTACTAATTTTTACTCTACGCTCTGAGCTCAGCTGACGAGAAAACACTCGTTCCAACTTGTTTCGATAGAGAGCAATAAATAATTCCCAAATCATGAAATTGTTCAATTTTGTTACTTATTAATTATAGACATTTTAATGAGTATACGGATTTTAGAAAAAAAAATTGCAATGACGTCAACCGTATACAACTATTACACATTTTTGTATTTTTATACGTATAGGAATACGTATCATAAAAAAAATTATTTCCATGTTTTCAGTTATGGGGAATATTTAAAGCCCAATAACTAAAACATACTAGTCCATTAGAGATTGCAAGTTCGGGTTAGTTCATATTCTGTGTTCAGGATCGAAAGTTAACCTAATTGAATCAAAGTTATTTTTTAATCGTAGAGAGATAACTTTTATAACAAGAAATTATCCGTAAAAAACAATTTTTTAATTGTGCGTAAACAAATAATCATATCTATTATTTTATTTTGAAGCTAAATTTAGTTACATACACGAATATCTAAATTGCTATTTTCGCACATACGTCGCTCCCGTAGCACATTAGGGATTTTCCTGCATTACATGCGATATATATAACAATCAATGTAAATAACTTACTTGTAGATAGTCAATTCGTCCTTGATCTTCGAGTGTGTCGACGGTAGCCCAACCATTTTCAGTAACATAAATTTCACCGGGCTGGTAATGACTCCAAACGTAGTTCAACAAATTTCTCATACCTAAAAATATATTGCTTGAGAAATAAATGGTTTTGTTTGAAAAATAAAGGATTGTATTAAATTATTTTTATTGATATTTTGCCTGTGAATTAATGTAGGCGAAGTCTGAAAGAAAATCAGAGACAGTGCAAGTAATAGCGCCGACGGGGCCATTAGAAGCAGAAAAACTGATATCAATGGACGAAGAAATGGAAAACCGTAGTTTACTCAACAGATCAAAGACCTAGCAAATAAAAAAAGAAATACATACCTGAAATATTTGAATAATAGAATACTAGAAAAATATGAAAGATATAAAATAGGAAGAAATACAATAAATGCTATCAAACAACTAAAACAGGAATAACGACTTATATGCAGGTCAGAAGAACGTATGAGGTATACGCCGAAGGAAAAAACCAATGAAAGCTACTAGAATATCTGGCTATCTTCTAGACCAGGGGTGCTCAAACGGTCGATCGCGAGTGCTTTTTGAATCGATCTCGAGAAAAAAATTCCAATATAGAACTATTCACAGATTTTGTTTTAGGTAACTAAAACAAAATGTAATGAATAAACTACTAAAATTTATTCGATCCACAACTAGGCCAGAATAACCCCCTCATCACTTTCTTTTATCGTAATAACCCCCTGCTAGCGGCAAAAGGCGGCTTTATCAAAGGAACGCTCGGTACTTGTCAAAGGAAAGCCGCGTTTTTGATTCCTGCCGATTTTTCTAGAAACTTCGGGCGGCGTGTTTGACGGGAACATTCGAGACTTCGTTCGCGCCGATATAAATGTTGCGCCTGCAGGAATAGGAGTCAGTCTGAGTTGTAACTTGAAGGCGATACATCGATACAAAGTTTATTAATAAATAGTCCAAAATGAGTGCGGCGAAGAAAAGTAAAACTTATCATTTTAATAACGATTGGGAGGAAGAATTTTTCTTTTGTATGGTAAAGGATAAATGCATTTGTCTCATTTGCCGCGCGTCAGTTGCAATACCTAAGCGTGGGAACTTAGAGAGGCATCATAAAACGGTTCATAAAAACTATGAAAAGGATTTTCCATCACAGAGTGAATTAAGAAAAGGAAACGTACGTGATTTGATAACTTGTTTGAAAAAAGAACAAACCATGTTCACAAGACCAGCCAAACAATCAAAAGCTGCAACGATCGCGTCATTTAAAATATCTCATATATTGGTGAAACACAAGAAACCATTTAATGATGGATTGGTTGTGAAGGAAGCATTTATTGAAGCGGGTGAGACTTTATTTGGCGATTTTAAAAATAAAACAGAGATTATGTCTGCTATTAGAGAACTTCAGTTATCTCGTCCGACTGTCACAAGTCGTGTTGAAGTCATGAGTCAGGACATGGCAGATAAACTAAAACATGATATCATGGAATGTACATACTTTTCTTCACAGTTCGACGAATCCACCGATATGACAGACACTGCCCAGCTGTGTATTTTTATTCGAATGGTATTCGATGACATGTCGGCTAAGGAAGAGTTTTTTGACAATGATTCCTCTGAAAGGAAAGACCCATGGCGAAGATATATATGACGTTTTCTTCAATTTAGGTACAAACAAGGTACCAATATATAAACTAGTGTGCATTACAACCGATAGAGCACCAGCAATGACTGGAAACGAAAACGGTTTTGTGGCATTGTGTCGAGCTAATGATGATTTCCCTTCATTTTTCTCCTTCCATTGCATTATACAACAAGTTTTGTGTTCAAAGGTTCTAAACATGGAGGAGATTATGGGCATTGCAATAAAAATTGTGAATTCTATCTGTGCACGTAGCTTGCAACGACGGCTCTTTAAATTGCAGTTGGAAGATAGTGAGTCAGCTGAACACACTGATTTAGTTCTTCATACTGACGTCAGGTGGTTGAGTCGAAGAAAATTCCTAGAAAGGTTTCAAGAATTATTGCTAGAAATAACAGCTTTTCTGGACGAAAGAGGTGATGACGCTCAGATGCTGAAAAACGGAAAATGGCTGACTGATTTGGCATTTTTGACAGACATCACAATGCATTTAAACACCATTAATTTGGAGCTTCAAGGTAAAGGAAAAACTATTATTGAGATGACTAGCGCAATTAAAGTTATTCAAAAGTAAATTGCAACTTATGATAGATCAACTGAAAAGAAAGGATCTGAAAAATTTTCCGTCTTTGAAAGCAAGGATTCCTCAGTTGAATTATGATATTTATGAGGAAGAATTAACAAATATTTTGGGCCAATTCGAAATACGTTTTTATGATTTCAGTAAATTGGCAAATATCGCATCATTTATGAGTTATCCTTTTTCGTGTAAAAACATTGAGAAATTAGCTACTGAAATAGCAAGTCAGTTTAACATGGACTCATGTTCTGTTGAAAATGAGTTAGTGCAGATTATATCAGATATACATCTCAAATCTACAGCATCTGATACAAAATTCTGGTGTTTTATATCTGAAGATAAATATCCGAATCTAAGGCAAATCGCCCTTCAACTGACGGCAATGTTTGGCTCAACTTACTTGTGCGAGTCTGCATTTTCTGAAATGAAGATAATTAAGTCAAAATATCGCAATTGACTAACTGACAAACATATGTCATCATGCTTGCGATTAGCACTCGGTAATTACGTACCATCTTATGAAAAGTATGCTGAGGACATGCAGTGCCACGCTTCTACATCCAAAGTCACTCTTTAGTTAAGTTTAGACACTAGAACTCGTTTGTTTTGTAAGAACCAATAAACTCGCAATTTTGAATAATTATGAGTTTTTTCATTGACATTTTAGAGCAGACCTACACTTACCTTGACTAAAAAAAATGCATATTGTGCGGAAAACTAATATCTGTGCCACGATACACCCTACCTAGACGACAATCCTGCATCACACTTACTTGCAGCCTCTCAGAGTCGATCGATCGTAGTCTAACAATATTGAGGTAGATCGTCAGCAGTTCAAGTTTGAGCACCCCTGTTCTAGATATAATCTTGCATAATAATGAGTAGACAGAGTAAAGTCCGTATTTATAAAACCTGCATTAGACCGGTTCTCACATATGCCGCAGAAACAAGAGCCGAAACCTCAAAAACTCAGGGGATAATGCGTACAACTGAAATGAAAGTACTGAGGAGAACCAAGAAAAATGGAAATGCAAGATACCGTAAGATGGGCGAAATCACGACGAAGATTCTAGAGAGATCGCGTAGATAGAATGGGACTAGTACGACTAGTTGCGAAAACATAAAAGCCATAAACTACCCGACCACTCGGGCGCTGGCGCTGGCACTATAAAAACAGAAAATTGGCAGGACATAGTCCTAATACAAGAGAAAGATGAAGTAGAAGAAGCCTGTGAATGCTGGCTCATTACCGAATAACATATCAGTTTTCTTTCTATATTTTCTTTTATCTTGAAATACAGAGTGAGTTTTAGTTTAGTTTATTAAAAAACCGTTCGTTTTTTTTAACAAAACGACGTAATACTTTTTGAAAAGTTTTTGGAAAAGATAAGGTATTTTTCATTGTATTTATCTTGAAGTTCATAGGGGCTATTCATAATCAATAGCTTGGGGCAATTTAATCTTATAATATTCTAGTAGATTAAAATTCTTGGCACATATTAAATAGCTTATTCTCAATTATGTTGCACCTACCCTCTGGGTATGAATACAACCAAGTAGCTACTGATGGAGTCCAGCTAGGATCATAACTAGTTTGCACGCCTTTGTCCAACCAGTAGCTTGGACTTCCGATTCCTGGTTCTGGAATGGCAGTAACGACTTCACCAGTGTACCTGGAATAAACAAATACAGCTAATTTTAGGCGCTTATTATAATTGTCTTGTCTTACTATGATATCCTGAATAGTTGCATAACCTTTACCTATTTTAAATACTACTATACAATGACACTACAAAATAGTTTATTATTGAACTCGATGCACGTTTCGCAAACCATATTAGCATCACCAGAAGTGGTGATAATTTATTTATTATTATTATTCCAACTTAACACATTATACAAGATACAATGTATTATGGGAATACTCAGTATATATCACCACTACACCAAACACTTTATTTTTGCACTCGACGCGCGTTTCGCTAACCATGTTAGCTTCATCAGGAGCGATGATTGACTGCTGGGAATGTCAAAATAAAAAGATGTATCCAATATGTAACAAATACTACAAAGTATATAGTTATATATAAACTTTCACAGTCCATATAAAAATAGATAACATAAGAGTGACAATAAACAAACTGCACAACAATATACCGTTATGTAGATGACATACTGACATGCTTTACTAGTACAGATCGACAATTAAAACTACAGTAGAACCCCGGTTATCCGAGGTAACGTGGGGGGGCACCCTCCTCGGATAACTGAAAACTCGGATTTGAATTTGTTTTTTATTCATTCAAAAAATAAACACCAATACTTTAAACTAACGTATTAACATTTTTAACATATAAATAGGTACATACATTATAAAACAGTGAAATAGGTATCTATGCGCTTGTGTTTCATATTGCATCTTCTTTTTCTCGCTGCAATGTTTCTCCATTTATTAAGAAGAAGCAAATCCGCTGGAGTTGCCTCTGATTGTTGTTCGATATACCTCAAAGCTTTTTTAAAAGAAGCAAAACCTTCTTGATGAGAGATCTTAGTGGGAGACTATTCATCCACCGCCACTTCGTCATCGTCATCGTCATCTGAATTTTCGGTTTCCTGAAAGGCATTCGTTATTTCTTCAATACCCCTTCTAAATCATCTGCTGTAATTCATTCAACAACATCTCCTCTTGTCACATTTTCGCAACCTTTTAATTTTTGCATTAATTCAAATAAACTTTTTTCTTTTTCTTCTATCTTGCTGTCAAAATTTGAACAGGACATTTCTCCATGGCTTCTCAATTTCAAAACTAATTCATTTAATGGAATATCATCTTCACTGTCATTATAGTCCTCAAAATCAATAACTTTTGACCAAGATTTTTGAATAGTGGAAGTACGCACCGGATCCCAAGCTTGACTTACCCAGTAAATAACATTTTTCAGTGTAACCTTTCTCATCCCATTGATAATATCCTCCTTTTCTGTGTATTCTAACAGATTTTCAAGATATAAACGCCTATATTTTTTTTTAATGTTTTCGAGGATGTCTTGATCCATTGGTTACATTATGCTGGTTACATTTGGAGGAAAAAAATTTACAACAATTTCGCCCACATGAAGTCCTTCTCCAGGGTGAGAGGGGGCATTATCCATTCACAAAATTGCTTTAATAGGAAGACGGTTTCTGTTCAAAAATTTAGTCACAGATGGCACGAACTCTTCTTCAAACCAGTTAGTAAATAAGGTCGCATCCATCCATGCGCTCTTCTGACTTATGTAATAGACTGGTAGGTCTTTGGGTCGGATGTCTTTTAAAGCTCTTGGACCTGCAGACTTGCCAATCACCATCAGTGGGATTTTGTGCTTGCCAGATGCATTGGAACATACCATTATAGTTAATCTTTCCTTACTTCATTTGTGCCCAGGAGCTGATTTTTCCTGTCGAAATGCCAATGTTTTTGTGGGAAGCATTTTATAATTCGGACCAGTTTTGTCACAGTTGTAAATTTGATCACATGTGTATCCACAATCTTCGATTAGGTTTTTAAAGTTCTGCTTAAATTTCTCAATTGATGACACATCCGCAGAAAGTTGTTCACCACATTTTGTCAATTGTTGTACACCGTACCGTTTTTTCCAGCGGTCAAGCCATCCAGAACTGGCGGTAAACTGATCTATCTCTGGGAATTGCCTACTAATCATTATTGCTTTCTGTTGAAAAATTGGACCTGACAGAGGCACACCTTTTGATCTCTGTTGGTTAAACCACATGAATAATGCTTCGTTAACCTTTTCATAGTCGCCGGTTTCCATTGATTTTCTTCCTGAGGACGAGAAGGCTTGATTTATACACCACTCTTCTATTTTTGTACGGTTTCTTTTCCAATCTCTAACTGTTACCTCACCTACTCCATAATCTCGTGCAACAACTTTAATTTTCTCTCCTGCTTCAATTCTTCTGATGGCTTTTAATTCTTCTTCAATAGGAACGACGATTCTTTTACGCTTGTTTTGCTACATTATAATACGACAAACAAAAATTCAAACAAAGCATTTCGTATTAATTACACTTAACTACCAGAACTCCAACCAAATAAATTATGTGAGTATACTCGTACTTCTCCATAGTAAACGCTATAACGCACTGTATTCACGCAAATTTACATGCTGAAAGAGTCCAAAAACATAAATAGGGGAACAACTTACACGGGCCAGGGGGATTCCCCGAAGGCCCCGATGATTTTAAATGGAAATATGTACATACATATTTTAGAAGCTCGGATAATCAGGTTCTTAGATTGGCTCGGTTAATCCGGAGTTCGGATAATCGCGACTCGATTAATCGGAGTTCTACTGTATTTTTAAATTATATTAACCAACTATATAATTATGTTACTTTTACAATAGAAAAAAAAACAATTAAATCTATTAATTTCCTAAATTTAGAAATATCAAATTTCTGCTACTGCAGTTTCGTAGGTTTTCTACATTGTCAAGGACAATACTACAAACTAAGGTGGTTTATTTACGGTTTATAACAAATTTCCCGGTACAATTTGGAAGTAATCATCATTAAATTTCGGTGAATTTAAATGAAAATAACCGGTTAAGTGCAAGTTGGACTTGCGCAATTAAAATTGCTTTTAAAATAAAAATTTTCGTTACGGAGATATAAAATGATCAGTAACTTCACAAAACACATCCCAAATGAGTTTTCAACAAAGTTTTTTTTTCGGATCTTTAGTGAAAACTGAAACTATTAAAGGTAATGCACTCGTGATAATTTTCGTTCAATCTACACCGTATAGAAAATATTCCAGAATTTTTTCAAAATTTTTGATCAGTACTTTTCGAGATAAGGTGAGGGGACAGCGATTTTTCGCACTTTTTTTTAATAATAATACAAAGAAAATTGTGCGCAAGTTTTATATTATATATATTTTTAAATTCGTCTTTTTATAAGCTATGAAAGCTTGACACCCCACTCGATGACCTGGTAAAAAAAAAATTTCACTTCCGATTTCACCCTCCAGAACTAACCTCTTAAGTCAAATTTAACTTCCAAAACTACCCGGCTCTAATGAGGCCATCAATTCCTATATTAGTGTTAGTTGTATTTTTACTAATTGATCTCAACCTGTTGATATGAACTATCTGAGACATTTCATAAAGATAAGATTTAATCCACATAAGAAGTGAGCTGCTCACTCCAAGAGCCGACAACTTTTTTACGAGCAGGTCGTGATCAACCGTGTCGAACGCTCGGGACATGTCAAAAAAGAATCCCATTAAATGACAATACTAAGGCGCACGTCGAGTGTAGAAATAAACTGTTTAGCGTAGGGGTGATAACTGTTGTGTGGACTAAGCTAAATAGTTTGCAAGACATTGACCTAAACAACCTATGAAAGGCATTTATAAAATTTATAACCGCAGAGCAACTTACATGTTAAGACCAAAGAAATCGTGTGTTCCTCTAATGTATTCGATTTCTTCAGCCGACCATGCGGGCAATCTAGACTGACTTAAACCTTCCAACTGACTTCTTTTCGCTATTCTGTCAATCATAATTTGAGGCCAGTCACCAACGTAAACTGGATTTGCATACCAGCCAAGCTACATAATAAGTACAAATATTATTAAGTATAACTGGAAAGATGGGTGTTAAAAGAGAATTTTGTTTAGAAGAAAATACACCCAAATGTTTTTTAATACTTCTTATCATTCAAGCGTATATATATATATATATATATATATATATATATATATATATATATATATATATATATATATATATATATATATATATATGTATATATATATATATATATATATATATATATATATATATATATATATATATATATATATATATATATACACTATAACTAGATGCTGCAGGAATATTTCTTCCCAGAATTTGACGAAATAGTCACAGACGACTTTTATTTCCAACAGGATGGCGCACCGTCCCATATTTCCTGCCCTAAAACATGGCTTTATTGCCATGTTTTTGAATAACTTCGGTGAGTCATTAACTTGCCGCTTGATCGCCGAGATCGTGCGATTTAACGCCTTTGGACTATTTTCTTTGGGGACACGTCAAATTACAAGTTTACAGCAACAAACCAGCAACTTTCGATGCACTTGAAGCCAACTTTGGTCGTGCCATAGCCGGCGTAAGGCCGGAAATGCTGGCCCGACTCATGGAAAATTGGTGTAAGCGGATTCGTATCTGCAAAAAGAGCCGCGGTGGCCTTTTGAGCGATATCTTGTTTAAATCTTAAATGGCATATATATGTATATATATGTATATATATATATATATATATATATATATATATATATATATATATATATATATACATATATATACATATATATACATATATATATACGTATATATATATATATATATATATATATATATATATATATATATATATATATATATATATATATATGTATGTATATATATATATATATATATACGTATAAATATATATATATATATATATATATATATATATATATATACACAGTAATACCCCGCTTTACGCGAGGGATACGTTCCGAAAAAAATCGCGTTAACTGAAATTCGCGTATATCGAGGTTTATGATTAAACATAGTCAAAATTTAATACAAAAAAATACAAATCATTTTAATCAATCACTTTAATTCTAAGAACACTTTATGCAATACATACTCTTATTTTTTACGGAAAAATACATCTATTGTCTTTTGGGTAACGTTTTGTTTACGTTCTTGTAAAATACGTTCATAACACCCAACACTGTTTTTAATTGTTTGACACACGGTCAAGACACGGTCATCATTATTGTCTATACTCTGCAATATGTCCAAACCTGAATAAATTTTTGAAAGTGCATTTTGTATTTCCCCTGAAGATAAAACTTTCTCTTCTACTTGTTCTTCCTCATCGTAGATAGGATTATTCTGTAACTCGATCAGATCTTCATTGCTAATAGGATCGTCGTGCGTTGCTACAAGTTCTACGAGATCTTCTACCGTGACATCTTCAAGTTCAGACCCCTCAATCATTGCAGCAATGTCTTCAAGCACTTGTCTCTGCATCTGGACAATTCTTCTAGGTGCTTCCACTACATCTGGCCAAAGATTACGCCACACCCCATTCATACAACTCATTTTAACTTCCTTCCAAGCCTCTTCTATGTTGTGAATAGACTTCATAATGTTGTATGACTTCCACCACTCTCGCATAGACTGTCTTCCTTCCCCGTCAGTTTCATGAATTAGTTGGCTAAAAGTGCGGCGATGGTAATAAGCTTTGAAGTTTGCTATTGCTCCCTGGTCCATAGGTTGTAATATTGACGTAGTGTTTGGTGGAAGGAACTTTACGTACACTTTTAAGTCTCTGGGCGTATCAAGTGAGGTTGGATGTCCTGGGGCATTGCGGTCTAAGAGTAATATAACTTTAGGTTCAAGCCCATTTCTGTCACAGTATGATTTGACTGATGGGCAAAAACTATTAGAATACCATTCTTGAAAAATTTCCCGTGTAACCCACGCCTTTCTGTTTGATCGCCACACAACTGGTAGACTTGTCTTGTCTGTGCCTCGCATTGCACGGGGTGTTTCTGAATGGTACACTAGTAAAGGTTTCAGTTTGAAATCACCAGTGGCATTACCACCCAGCAGAAGTGTTAGTCGATCTTTCGCAGCTTTGAAACCACTGGCTTGACGTTCTTCCTTAGAAATGAATGTTCGAGATGGCATTTTTTTCCAGTAAAGTGCGGTCTCATCAACATTGAAGATGAGACAAGCAGGAATTTTTTCTCTCGTCTAACGAAGTCTTGAAACTTGTCTGGAAACTCAGCTGCAGCTTGAATGTCCGCGCTGGCCGCCTCGCCTGTTATGTGGATATTGTGAAGATTAGAACGCTGCTTGAACCGATGGAACCAGCCTCTGCTGGCAGCAAAAGTCGGAGTGGCACTCCCTTCTCCTTCTTTTGTTTTCAGCATCTCATACAAAGATTTTGCTTTTGTGCATATGAGATCTTGACTTAGTGGTGTGTTCTTCTTATTCAAATCTTCGATCCAGACTGACAGTAATTTCTCCATTCTTTCTAAGATAGATGATCTCGAACGAGAAAGTTTTGTTGCACTTATAGGTGTTGAACCTTCGCTGGAGATTTTAATTTTTTCCCGATTTTTATAAATCGTTCTCACAGTCGATTCTGAGAGTCCAAAATCTCTCCCAACAATTGTTGCTTTGCCTCCATTTTCCATTCTTCTTAACACTTTCATCTTCAATTCCAAAGTGACGCTTTTACGCTCTTTTTTCTTTACAGGCGGCATTTTTAACGTAGGGTTAAATTATGTATGTATGTATCTCCAATAAATATTAAAACAAAACTGCCAGCCGACCGAACTAACATTACGGAACAAATGAACACACGAAACGAACGAGGGAAAACCCCATAGAACAAAGTCGAAGGACAGGGAATTCCCAATTCTTCAAAGAGAATATTCAGAGAAAGCGGGGATCCCCCCGCGACCATAGAGAAGTTAATGACTACATGAGCGCGAAATTTGAAATTCGCGTTATAGTGAAACCGCGCGTAACGGGGTCGCGCTAAGCGGGGTATTACTGTACATATATATATATATATATATATATATATATATATATATATATATATATATATATATATATATATATATATATATATAAATATATACCCCGACCCCTTTCGATTTGGCTGAAAGTTTTTTATCTTTTTCTACCCTATAAAAAAACGGCTCTCAGAATTTTATCAAATTTTTGTACCCACCTCAAAAAAAGTTATGAATTTTTCAAAAAAATGGCTCTTTTTTTTTTCAAATTGCCATAACTTTGCCAAAAATTGGCCGATCGAGACGTTTTTTTTTTTTCAAAATTTTTCGTAATTAAATGTACTTTCAAAAAAAATACAAAACAATTTTTAGATAATAAAATCTATGAAATTTTTGCCTCTTTTGAGAAAAACCGTCAATTTTTTGAAGTTCGCCATTTTTTATTATTAATTTTTTTTTCTTAAAAAAACTTCAGTCAATTCTGCAGTTATCCCCGCCAATCCCAGAGTGGGCCGAATTTTTTTTCTATTTTTTTTTTAATTGGAAAAATTTTTTTTTTCAGCTTTTCACAATTTTTTAATTTTTTTTTTTTTAGAAACATTGTTTATATAATAAAATAAATACAAGTAAATGATTTCACGGTATATTATAGGAAATTATTTTATAATGTGAAACACAATTATAGTGAAGGAGGAGTGTATTTTGAGAAGGAAATTAGACATTTTTAACGTATTAACGAAGGGTTCTCTTATTTGTAAACAATTAGAGGTTATTTTCTGTGTGGATAACTTCATTTGCCTCCAGTACTAGTTGTCTCAATGTTTTTGGGACTAGTTGTCACAAGCCTCAGTGGACATTTTTATAGTTTCATACAACTATTTATCTTTTGTTTCATGTAGCAAACATCCCTAGAAATGGAAAAAGACTGACTGATCGAGGCCAGACATCTGCAGAAGTCATGATGCAAGCGGTGAATGTTGTAGGTCCTAATAATTCTAACATATAAGAAGTGTTGCCAAAGATTTTAACATAAACTACAGAACACTCGCTAGATATTATAAGAAATATAAAGAAAATGAGAACACTGCTCCGATATCTGTGGATACGTAAAAGTAAGGCAAGTTTTCAAAGACAATGAAAAAGAAAACTTGTCAAAATATATACAAACAGCTGCAGATATATATTTTGGACTGACTTCTATCGAAGTTCGTAAACTGACGTATCAATATGCTGTTGCTTTAGATCGCAAATTCCCTGAAACGTGGATAAATAATGCCATGGTTGGTGAAGAATGGTTGAAGGGATTTATGCGTCGACATTCAGAACTAAGCCTAGGAAAACCAGAAGCTACGAGCCTCGCACGTGCAACTAGCGTCAGTCCTCATAAGGTGAGTCTGTTCTTCGATAACTTTGATCCTTTTTTGATCTCAAAATAATTAATATAAATCAGTTAATTTTCTATGTAAAAGGTACAATTAATGAAGGCTAAAATACCAAATATATGATTTATAAAGTTAAATTGGTAATTTTATTTCATTTCTTTCGATTAAAAATTTCTATTTTATTTTTTGTGACAACTAGGACACCTATATCTGGTTCCGGTCTCAGCGGCGTCAGCCCTTTGGGGCGCTCGACGTTTTAGTGTCAACGAACCATACCACCGACTGTTACTTCTGCTTAACAAACTTGAAAGGGTACAACCGAAAAAATAAGGATTCTATTTCATATGCACGTGTAACATCTGTGACTTTACCAGTTCTTATTGAAACAAATTCTGATCATATCATGGAAATTAATGAATTGGGACAAGAAGTGGTAACTCATGAAGATATGCCAGATGAAACATTCGAACACGAAGAAAGAGAAAATTTCAGCACAGAAGAATCAGATGTTGAGGAAAATTATATATCGGAAGCCGAAACATTTAATTAAAACGAATTAAGTGATCTGTGCAGAGACTTAGGACTCTCGAAAGATAGATCAGAGCTTTTAGCATCTAGACTAAAAGAAAAAAATTGTCTATCCACAGGAACAAAAATTTCTGTCTATCGTTCGAGAGAACGTCCATTCAGAAAATATTTTACTAAAATGAATAATCTAGTCTATTGCCATAATATTGAAGGGTTAGTGCAAGAATACGGTATAGAATACACAGCAAGTGATTGGCGACTGTTTATAGATTCTTCAAAAAGAAGCTTAAAAGCTATCTTGTTACATAATGGAAATATTTATGCCCCTTTACCAGTCGCTCATTCTGTTGTATTAGATGAAGAATACCATAGTTTTGAGTTGCTATTGCAAAAATTGAATTACGATCAAAACCAGTGGGAACTTTGTGGGGACTTAAAGATATTTACAATATTACTGGGACAGCAATCTGGAAACACTTCTTATCCGTGCTTTATTTGTGAGTGAAATAGTCGGGCTCGAGATGAGCATTATGTGAGGAAAGACTGGCCGTTGAGACAAGAATTAATTCCAGGTGAAAAAAACATCATAGGTCCAAGTTTGATATCAACCAATAAGGTCCTACTTCCACCTTTGCATATCAAACTAGGTACTGCAAAGCAACTTGTCAAGGCCATGAGCCGAAACGAAAGTCCTGCTTTCATGCATATTTTTAAAGTGCTACCTAATCTTTCTGAAGCTAAAATAAAAGAGGGCATATTTACTGGACCACAAATAAGAGACCTCCTAAAAAATGATGCATTTGAGAGGAAAATGAATGCCAAAGAAAAAGCAGCATGGCAAAGTTTTAGAGAGGTGACGACTAAATTTCTTGGAAATCATAAAGACCCTAATTACAAAAATATTGTTGGAAATTTAGTACAAAATTATAAAGAAATGGGGTGTTTAATGAGTCTGAAACTGCATTTTCTCCATTCACACCTTGATTGGTTCCCTGAAAATCTCGGAGATTTTAGCGAAGAACATGGAGAAAGGATGCACCAAGACTTGAGTGAATTTGAAAAAAGGTATCAAGTTGTTTGGGGGATAAACATGTTGGCAGATTATTGCTGGAGCCTGAAGCGAGAATCAAATAAATCTCATAAAAGAAAAGCAAGTCGAAGATCATTTCACGAGAAACGAAAGCGTTCTCGTTTAGAGTAGTACTTCAAACATGCTTTGATAAATACTAAAAGAAGCAAACTGCTTAATTCATATTAAATACTGACTGCGCGATTTCGAAAATCTACTTGGACACTCGAGACTCTTTACGAAGGATGAGCCGAATCATTTTTAGTAGTTAACTTACGCATTGAGGTATTATATAAGACAATATGAGAGTATAAGTAGATATAAGGATTACTGTACAAGTAAGTTATTGGGTCCAAAGGTATTGGGTATTAGAGTTTCTTTGTCGACAAGGATTAAGTATTGAAGTATACAGATTAAGGGTTACTTGATAACAAGGTTGTTCGACATTAGAATTATTAATTTGCAATGTATTGGGAATTGAGTTATAAAACGATATTTAAACATAACATAGCGCACAATATTTCATTTATACCTCAAGAAACACAGTCGGGCTGGACTTTAAATTTACTAGATATATGGAACGAACATCGAGAGTACAAAAATTAGGTCAAATTTTTTTTAGATTTTAAAAGTCTATTTCACAGTCACAAAACTAGTCAAAATATTTGTATAGTCTATTTTTGAACAATATTTTAAGTTTTACTAATAAGTACCTTTAAACAGTATTAAAACATTTGCTTGCATCAGTCTACCTGTCATTATTTAGCTCATATTTCACATATTAATTCCCTTGTAATGACCGAGCAGCATAAAAGACATTTTTGATTGTGATATATTAACGTAAATGTAAAATGATATGTATAAGATATAATCAATAAAAATGTACCGTAAATTAACCTCTGTATGCTTCGCAAGTGTACGATAAAAACAAAATTAAATTTAACAACGCAAAATGACCATACATATTTTTCAAATAAACATAAACTGATGATGAAATGACCTATAATGACCTCTGAAAGGCGGCTTGAGTCAAACAAACTACGGATTCGGACTTAGGGACCTCAAAAACATACGCATGAAATTTTTCAGATTTTTCCTACGGTTTTTTCTCTATTTGACCTTCAAATGACCTTGAATCTGATGTGATGAAGGTTAACCAATCCGCTAATCGTAATCAGCGACCCCAAAAACCCCATAAGGACCATACCGCTCCGAGTATTTTTTTTTAGATCAAATGTTGACCTGTGTAATTAAATCATTTTTAACATTTTATATTTGGAGCTATTGTAATTATATATATTATATATTTTTTTCGTAATGATATATAAATTAGCAAAACACAATTACAAATAGCTTTACTTACATTAAATTGAGTTTCCCATTCAGCAGCTTCTATGTCTGCAGCACTATCTGAGGCTGGTTTATTAGACGTTGCATCAATAACCAAACTTATTTTACCTAAAAATAAACATCATTTCATTTAGAACAAAATTCTTAGAAACTACACTAATATCGAGCAATTTATTTTAAGACCAACTAAAACGAGTTATTTATGTTCCATAGCAGGACGTAATATTACAGGAACTTAACTCGATGAAACATTATGCTTACCTCCTTGTTCAGCAGCAAATTCATCATGATAGATATGATAAGCCCTGGCGTGAGCGAGAAGCTGAACCCTGGAGCATTGGTAGATTCCATCACCGATAAGGTTTTTACCAGGAGCCTGAGTCTAAAAATTATTTTAAATATACGAGAGTTGATTAGAAAGTCTTGTAAAAAACAAGGTAAATTCCATTATTTTGCAAAAACAAAAATTTATTGCTCAACATAATCTCCATTGCGCTCAATACTTTTGGTCCACCGAGATTCCAATTTTCTTTTTTACTACAGAAAAATAAATTGTTTCCAATTGTGTAATACTCGTTTATAGCACAGATAACCTCTTCGTTCTACGACAACGTGAGCAGGCGCATTGTCATGGTAACAGAGCACTTTCTTGCGCCCTAAACTGGGTCTGTGCGGTTTCAACTCACTATGTAAACGGTAATGTTACATAATAAGAGTTTGTAACTATATTACCCGTTTTAGTGCAGTAAAAAAAAGCATTTGAAACTGCACAATCTAGATAAAGCAATATTATGCTTTTATCCTGTCTGGGGTATCACCAGGAGTATTATTCTGAGTTTTAGACCTCAAAAAACTAGTACTCTTTTGTGTACAAACAATTTAAGTTTTTAAAACGCATTTTTTTTAACTTAAAATGCGAATTATATAGGTTATATAAGTCGGATAGAGACAAAAGAAAACCAAACTCTTCGCAATAAAATTTTCAACAAATTCCCGTTAGTTTTAAGTCACTAAACTACAAAAATGAAAAAACAGGCAGGCTGTTTTTTTTTTTCATTTTATTAGTGTTCCGTGCGGAACACTTATAAGATCACTTCGGTGTCTGTCTGTCTGTCTGTCTGTCTGTCTGTCTGTCACACCCGATTTTCTCCGAAACTATTTGACATAGAAAGGTGAAATTTGGTAATAATATAGGAATTGATGGCCTCATCAGAGCCATGTAGTTTTGAGAATTAAATTTTGACTTAAGGGGTTAGTTTTGGGGGGTGAAGTCGGAAGCGAAAAAAAAATTTTTTTACTAGGGCATCGAGTGTGGTGTCAAATGAAAGCTTGTGAAAACACGAGTAAAAAATATATATATAATATTATACTTGCGCGCACTTTTCTTTGTATTATTTTTAAAAATTCGCGAAAAATCGCTGTCCCGGGCCTTATCTCGAAAAGTACTTATCAAAAAATTTCGAAAAAATTCTGGAATATTCTCCACGGGGTGTAGATTGAACGAAAATTATCACGAGTGCATTACCTTTAATAATTTATATGGTATATAAAAAAAACAAAAATTTCAAGGTCATCAGATTTCAGTAAAGATTGGAAACAAACTTTGTTGAAAACTCATTTGGGGTGTGTTTTGGGAAGTCACTGATCATTTTATACCACCCTAACAAAATTTTTTATTTTAAAAGCCATCAACGTACGGAACACTAATTGTGCAAGTTCAACTTGCACTTGACCGTTTTTTTTTTTATACGTTGACTAAATGTATTGATCGGCATGAAACTTTAAGAAAAGATGAATATTGTTATAGCAAAAATACCCTGAAATTTTGACAGAAAAAATTGAACCCAGTTGGCACAATTGAATTTTTTATTTAAAATTTGAATTGTCTGCCAGTTTATGCTATTTTTTCCAAAATGGATTTTTTTTCCAAAATTGAAGTCTCGACGCCAGCTTTCTGGCGCCATCAAAAAAATGTTTTTTTGCATTTGTTTATTAATCAAATAACAACAAATACGTTTTTTGGGTCACTTTGAAAAAAAGTTATTAACGATTCTCTACCAAATTTTCAATTTTTTTTCAAAATGACAGAAAAAACGCATTCATTGTTATTTGATTAATAAACAAATGTAAAAAAACGATTAAAATGACCCAAAAAAATGTTTTTTTTTTAATGCCATCAGAAAGCTAGCGTCGAGACCTAAATTTTAAAAGAAAAAAGCTCCATTTTAGACCAAATAGCATAAAATGGCAGGTAATTCAAATTTTGAGTAACAAATTCAATGGTTCAGTATTTTTGTACCAAAATTTCGGGGTATTTTTGCTATAACAAAAGGCATATTTTCTGAAAGTTTCAAGCCGATCGGTTCACTTAATCGACCTGTATAATAAAATGAAAAAAAAAACACAGTTTTGCCTTTTTTTTCAATATTAATTAAAAAATTAGCCAAAAGAAACAATGTTTGCTCATTTCTCACACATTTGCGAATATTATACTAAAAATTCAGGTTTATTTTTGCAGCAATAATGTGGATAAATACTCGTAAACAAACGCGCACGAGTCAATTGTAGCGAAAATTTATTTTTTGAATGCTTTCAGCTGCCGAAAAGACATTTCCTTTTCTTATTTGGTTATTTCATTAGAAAACTAAATAACCAAATATTAATGTTAATTTGTCGTCGCAAAATCAAATAAGAAAATTAAATAATGTATAAATTTTCAAAGTAAAAATTATAAAAAGTTATATGCATGTTTCAAAATCGTTTTTTTACAATTTTTAACGCCAAAATTTAAAAACCATTTGGCTTTGCAATTTAAAACCAAATGGTTTTTGAATTTTGGGGTGAAAAATTGTTACAACGATTTTAAAGCGTGCATATATCTTTTTATAATTTTTATTTAAAAAATTTTATATCTACATATTCTTACATAAAAATACTCCAAGAAATATTGAACTAATTGAACGTATTTTCGTACACTCAACTTGTGAGTTTTTCCTTACGAAAAACACTCAACTTCAGTGATATATTATAGAAAAAGAAAAAACAATAAAGATTTTTTAATAGAATGACCAAATAAGAAAACAATATGTTTTTTGGCAGCTAAAAGCATTCAAAAAATAAATTTCAACTGCGATTAGCTGCATGAACATGCGCGCGTGCGCTAAGAGCCCATGCGCGCTTGTTTATTTATCGACATCATTAACGCAAAAATTAATATAATGTCCCGAATTTTTGATATGATACTCGCAAATATATCAAAAATAAGCCGAGATGGTCATGTTGGCCAGTTATTTATTTAATATTGAAATTTTTCTTCGTAAAGCTTATTCACTGTTAATAACAAATTAAACAAACAATTTCATCAAACGACTATATCCATAAGAAGCGCACAAGCCTAAAGATTGTTTCTATGCAAAAATCAGTTTGATTCGTTAATTATTAACAGAAAAACGACGAGTTGATTATTGCGTTGTAAATTGATTTTGTCCGATGGACGCGTTTACGTCGTTGTGCTCTCTTCTGGCCACTAGGGAAACGGACAGTCCTGCAATCCGGTGCAGTGATCTCGAATCTACCGATTTTTCGGTATTTCTACCGATATAGGATCTGTCCTACCGAAATACCGAAATTTAACGATTTTTCCTCGATTTTTGAGAATACAAGGAAACTCTCCCATTTTTTTACCGATTTTACATCGTTGCCGTAAGCCGTAGCACTGTGGCGTCTAATACACTACTTAGTAATTCAGATTTAAGCCCAGATCGAGTAAATTTGTTTAAACGCAGATCCCTAAATTTTTATATTGAAACTTGAGAGCGAAACGCTACGCGGTTTCCATTGAAAGATAATTCAATAAAAGATTTAGACATAATTGAACCAACGAATGTTAAAAGTGGCAAAACTGCTTCAATAATTCCTGTTAGTAGACTCTTTCCTAATATTGTTCAGAACAATGACTTCCAACAAATTGATACAGAAATTGTGAACAAATCAAAACATTTCCTGGTGACACAGAACTATTTTGGGATAATCAATTTACTAATATTACCATGTCTTTTCCTGGCATTGTTATATGTTTTATTATTTTTTATAAATTTGCCAAGTGTGTTGGATGTTTTAAATGCTGTGTTAATATTTAATTTTCTCAAGAAACTATTTAATTTAGTGCTGCATCTACCATAGTACGTTATTGACTTTACGTTTTTATAAGGTTCTTTATTATTCGGAAAAACTATACTAATGGCTTTTTTGTAAAGTTTTTTCTTGAGAATTCTATTATGGATGGTGAATAGTCATTATTTACTGTTAATTGTTTTTAAAATTAAGTTCTTTTTGAAAATCGTCTTAGTTTAGAGTAATATTTATTAGTCTGTGAATCATACTACTCAAACTACAAGTTTGTGACTTGGTGGATGACATGAGGTATTATGGATAATTATGTCAGTATGTGACGGTTTATGGTAAACAGAAAAACTGTGTTTGTTATTATATCTTTTTATTGTTAGGTCAAGGAAGTTTAAGCTATTGTTGATTTCAACTTCACTGGTGAATTTTATATTTTTGTGTATATTATTTTTAAAATTTTGAAATGTGGCAAATTGTCTATCACTTCATGTAAAGCAACATAAGATATCAACATATCTATGCCAGTATAAAAAATTTTTAAACAGTGGGTGTTTACTTATTTGGTTTCCTATGTTATTCATAAATATTTCCGAGAAAAAGGGAACTATGTGGATTGCCCATTATGAGACCGTCTAGGCTGCTATATAGGTCGTTATTAAATTCAAAATAATTTTGTTCTAGGCAATCCTTTAAAGCAATTTAAGATGTCTAGTTTTATTATTGGGTTGACATTGATTTCAGAAAGAAGTTTTACATTTAGTAGTGTAGTTTCCCTACTTGGTATGCTTGGAAAAAGATTTTGAACATCGAAAGAGATTAATTTTGAATTGTCAGGTAACTTTAAATGTTTGATGTTTTCCACTAGTTGTGAATTTTTTATTGCAAATTTAGCTTTAAATTTAGTGTTGCCTATGAGTATTTGAACAAGACGTTTTGGTAGTTTATAAGATGGCGCTGACATGAAGAATACTACTGGCCTTATAGGGTAACCTGTTTTGTGAAGTTTTATTAGTGAATATAGTTTAGGTGTTTGTTGGTTCATAAGAGTGAGAAGCAGAGAAGAAGAAACGTAAAGTCAATAACATACTATGGTAGATGCAGCACTAAATTAAATAGTTTCTTGAGAAAATTAAATGTTAACACAGCATTTAAAACATCCAACACACTTGGCAAATTTAAAAAAATAACAAAACTAAACAGATAGATCCGGAGTATACAAATTAAATTGAGGAAATTGCTCAGAAACATATATAGGTCAAACAGGTAGAAGTTTTTCAAAAAGATTAAAAGAACATGCTTCATTATACATCAACAGAAAAAATAACTCAAATTACGCAAATCCTTTAATTGAAAATAACCACCAATTCATCCCAAACTTTGAAATATTATTACATACGTGCACAAAGGGCCTGAAACTTAATTACCTAGAATCATTAGAAATAAACAAATTGAAAAAATTCAGATTCCTTAATAAATGAATAATTAGACTTAAATAATTCACCATTACTAAATCTATTTTAATTAAATTATTTTATTACCTGCCATAAATTGTGAACCAACCATTTATTATAGTAATTTTATCATTATTTTGTAACAAACCATCTGAAGAAGCTGTCGTACAGCGAAACATGTAATGGTGTTAGAAATAAAAAATTTAGTGGAAATTTAAGTAGTATTTTACTTCTTGCAAAACTTCTAGTTATGGATTTCCACCAAGTATCGGCTGAATCAATCCATGATTTAGATTTAAGTTTGTGTACCTATTGGATGTTAGATAGTCTGTTATGTTTTTGTTATTTCGATTTCATTATGTTTTATTAGTATTCACTAGTGTTTATTCACTCATATTTAAAATATTGTAAAAAAAAAATAATTAATCTCATTACTTTTAATTGTATACTTAGTGGATTCTGTAAGTTTCTATTATTTTACAAAGACAAAGAAGTTTAAAATAAACAAATTTTATTGAATATTGTATTTTGTTTCATATACCGATTTTGGGTACAAATATACAGATATTAGTGGGCAACTTTACTGATTTCGCAGTTTAAAGTTCGAGACCACTGATCCGGTGCCTCAATTGTCAATAAACATCAGCGCTTTGCATCTATTTGTTTTTTTAGTGTTCCGTACGGAATACTTATAAGATGACTTCGGTCTCCGAAACTATTTGTCATAGAAAGTTGAAATTTGGTAATAATATAGGAATTGATGGCCGTATCAGAGCCATGTAGTTTTTGAAAGTCAAATTTTGACTTAAGGGGTTAGTTTTGTGGGGGTGAAATCGGAAGTGAAAAAAAAAATTTACTAGGTAATCAAGTGTGGTGTCAAATGAAAGCTTGTGAAAACACGAGTAAAGAATATATATAATGTAATACTTGCGCGCCCTTTTCTTTGTATTGTAAAAAATCGGGAAAATGCGCCGTCCACCTGCCTTATCTCGAAAAGTAATTCACAACCCCACAAAAAAAAAAGTGGGGTATACTTTTGATGCGATATATCAGATCCATAGTATTTTTGCCCGCTGATCACGAATCTGACGTCAGAATATCGCCATCACATCTCAATTTTTTTCTAACCTCAAAAAATAGGTAAACATTAGTAAAAATTAAGAAAAATATACTCCTAAAAAATTGATTCAAGCTTTTTCATGAATCCAAAGATGTATTAATATGTATTCGGACACGCTAAGCTAATATTCATCGGTTGGATTAAGCCATACAGTTCTGTTTTCTTTCTAACCTCAATAAATCAGACAGATATAGTGCTTCTCGAATGCAAAAACGAATTCAAATTAAAATTCAACCGATTCTTACCAAATTTGGTACACGGGGGTTTTTTGGGTTGCTGATCATGAATCTGAGGTCGGATTTGCAAAATTCAAAATGGCGGATGCAAGATGGCGGACAAAATTTTTGAAAATCAACCGATTCCTACCAAATTTGGTATACAGTTGGGGAATCCTCAAACCTGATACTCTTAAACCCTAAACCCTGAAACCTTAGACTCCCACACCCTGTAGCCTCAAAAAATAGACCTCAATAACCCTGTAACTTTAAAAATGAGACCCAATAAACTCAAAACCAGGACTTTTAAACCATATACTCTCAAATAGTAGACCCTTAAGCCCTAGAATTGCGAAGGTTAGACCCGCGCCTAACTTTCCTTTTTTTGGCTGTATCTTGTTCTTTTTTCCTCGAATGACCTATTCAAAGGCTTTCTGCCCAAACGCTTTTGAGGACTTGTTTTCTCTTTTTAGCGACCAGCAAGAGTCCACTAGCATATGGTCATCCCATCGTCCTTGATACCGATTTTCTATGATTTTCAGATCTTGGTGAAAACGTTCTCCTTGCTCCTCACTGTAGTCACCAAGATTATCTGGGAAATCATCGATGTGGGAGTCCAGGAAATGTAATTTTTAGATTCATTAAGCAACCTAATGTTTGAAAATTTTTTACCATTTTCTCGACTATTTCTTTATACTTAGGACTTTTATTATTTCCCAAAAAGTTTGTTGCGACTTCTTTAAAACTAAGCCAAGCAGCTTTTTCAACTTTATTCATTTTAGTAACAAATAATGAATCTTGAAACAATTTTCTTATTTGTGGCCCGTCAAATACGCCTGCCTTAATTTTAGCTTCAGAAAATTTCGGATATTTTTTATGCAAATATTTGAAACATGGGCCGTTTGTATCTAATGCTCTCGTGAATTGCTTCATAAGTCCAAGCTTAATGTGAAGCGGGGGAATAAGAACTTTTCCTGGATCTACCAATGGTGGAAACAATACATTATTTTCATCAGGAGTGAACGATTCTCTTGTTGGCCAAATTTTTTTCTTATAATGACGTTCCCTATCTCTGCTATTCCACAGACATTTATAACAGGGATAAAGTGTAAACCCTGACTGTTGGCCAAGCAATATTGTTACAATTTTCAGATCTCCACAAATTTTCCAGTTATGATCAGCATATTTTATTTTTATCAAAAGCTGCTTCAGTTTTTTCATATTGCTCTTCCATAACTGTGGAATGAGCAATCGGAATGGGAGCGTAAACGTTGGTATTATGCAGCAAAACTGCCTTAATGCTCCGTTTAGAAGAATCAATGAACAGTCTCCATTCTTCAGGATCGTATGAGTTATTTTGAAATTCATCCATTAGACCTTTTACATCGGTACAATATGAAAGTGACAATTCCTCGTCCATTGTGAAATATTTTCGAAATTCTTCATCTCTGTTTCTATAATAAGAAATCGTAGCTTCTGGCTTAAGTAAATGTATTTTCTTTAAAAAGAAGTAAGATGCTCTGAACCATCTTTGGATAAGCCTAAATCTATGACTAGATACGAGTGTTGGTTCTGGTTTACGTTTGTATGGTAGAAATTCTTTATCTGTGTCACTAGTATATGATAGGTTGTCACTAGAACATTCATTAGTAACAGTGTTTGAATCTTTTTCGACAGTCTCAATGTTTTCGGCATGAACTGATAAGGTGAAATCATTTGTTTCCATAACATCAGCATCAAGTGGTTCAGGAGGCGGAATTAGTTTAGTTGGTCTTGTTACTGTCGAAACATCGTTATAAGTAATAGTGCTTTTATTTTTTCGGTTATGCCTAGATACAACATTCATACAAAAGTAGCAATCATTTTCACTGTATGGTCTATTCCATATTGTTGGTCTGGAATATTTAATCGCCTTCTTATTGATGTACAACATTATTTTGCAAGAACTGCAAATGATGTGGGGAACCCAATCTGTATCCTGGTGCTGTATTTCAATGTTAAAACAATCCTTATATAAGGTTTTAAACTTATCCGTTATCGGTGACCCCATTTTACTCAATACGTGTTGACAGCAAATATAACAAAATGAATCACTGTTTTTATCGCACTTATGAAAAGTCCTTGTACCGTGCGACCGTCTTCATGTAGCATTATACTCTACATGAGCCAAGTCACCCACACATGAAGAGCTACGGTCGCTGGATGACGACGGCTGCGGGCCCGCTTTCCCACCCTGACCAACCGCCGATACTGGGTTTCCGAGTCCCTGCATCGTAATTTTTTCTTTCTTCTACCTGCCATGACAGCATCTAAGCCGTTATCCAGGGACTCTACCGGGTAGTGGAGTAACACCGTTGCCCACCGTCACCACGTGGAGGTGCCCTGGATGCAGGTAGAAGAATAAAAATCGACCAATGAATTTTCTCGGCGTTCAAAATGGCGCGAAAACATCTGCTATCTTGAATTTTGCAAATCCAACCTCAGATTCGTGATCACCGACCCAAAAAATCCCCGTGTACTAAATTTGGTAAGGATCGGTTGAATTTTAATTTGAATTCGTTTTTGCATTCGAGAAGCACTATATCTGTCTGATTTATTGAGTTAGAAAGAAAACAGAACTGTATGGCTCAATCCAACCGATGAATATTAGCTTCAATCATCAATTTTTTAGGAGTATATTTTTCTTAATTTTTACTAATTTTTACCTATTTTTTGAGGTTAGAAAAAAATTGAGATGTGATGGCGATATTCTGACGTCAGATTCGTAATCAGCGGGCAAAAATACTACGGATCTGATATATCGCATCAAAAGTATACCCCACTTTTTTTTTGTGGGGCTGTGTTATCAAAGAATTTTGAAAAAATTCTGGAATATTCTCCACGGGATGTAGATTGAACGAAAATTACGAGTGCATTACCTTTAATAATTTATCTGGTATATAAAAAAAAAAAAAAAATTTCAAGGTCATCAATTTTCAGTAAAGATTGGAAACAAACTTTGTTGAAAACTCATTTGGGGTGTGTTTTGTGAAGTCACTGATCATTTTATACTTCCGTTACAACATTTTTTATTTTAAAAGCAATCAACGTACGGAACACTAATTGCGCAAGTTCAACTTGCACTTGGCCGGTTATTTTTATTATTAATTCCCATTTTTCAATGAGTATTACATAAACTAAATTCCCGATTATGCAGATCATCAAAACATGAGTTAATGATAAATAATCCGTATGATAGATGTTGGTATTAGCTATTAGATACTTGTTTCTATCAGTGAGTTTTGCTGTGAAAAAATAATTAAAACAATTTAATCTCATCCGTTCTTATATTACAGAATCCCAAAATACAGAGGCCAAATCCTTCCGAGCCGACTGTTGTGTCTTTGCTCGCTTCGGCGGCTTTCACCGGCTGCTGTCCACTCAGCTGACTCCCGATTTGATTCCGGTGAGCAGTGGTAGATCCAAGTTTCATTCATTGTCACATATCACATGAAAAAAAATCCTTTTTATTGCACTTAAACAGGTCCAAACAGCGCTGAGAATCATCAACACGTTGTTGTTTTTGGTTCACTATGAGCAAACGCGGTACCCATTTCGAATAGTGCTTGTTCATGCCAAAATGTTCATGCAAAACGTTCTTTTCATATCTTTAGGGTGTTAGCTATCTCACGCAATTCCACTTAACGGTCATCCAAAACAATTTTGTGAATTTTTTTGATGTTTTCAGGTGTAACCACCCCATTTTGGCGTCCGAAGTGTTCAGCATCCTTTGTATCTGTACGACCGCATTTAAATTCAGCATCCCAGTAAACGATGAATGATTTTCCGGGGACAGTGTCCCCGTAACACTTACCTAGCCATTGTTTTGCTTGAACGATATTTTTTCCCATCCAAAAACAATATTTAATGAACACGCGATATTCGATTTTTTCCATTGTTTTGAAAATATCAAAGATAACGTCACTAAAACCACTGTAACTTATAAACTGATCGTCGAAATGTCATGAAATTTTGACATGTATCATTTTAAGGTTGGTACTTCCTAAAAATCATATCGATTTTAGGTACAAATATACTGATATTAGTGGGCAACTTTACCGATTTCGTATTTTAACATTCGAGACCACTGATCCGGTGCCTCAATTGTCAATAAACATCTACGCTTTGCATCTGTTGTGTTTTTATTTTTATTATTAATTCGCATTTTTCAATGAGTATTACATAAACTAAATCCCCGATTATGCAGATCAGCAAAACATGAGTTAATGATAAATAATCCGTATGATAGATGTTGGTATTAGCGATTAGATACTTGTTTCTATCAATGAGTTTTGCAGTGAAAAAATAATTAAAACGATTTAATATCATCCATTCTTATATTATAGAAAAAATTAGTTTCCTTTCTACTTACATTGCTTCCATATCCAAAAGTGCAAAGTGTTTTAGGTTCGTTTACAGTAGCCCAACGTTTAACATAAGGACCCAAATTTTTAAATACAACTCTAGCATATTCACCGAAAGCATCAGCGGTACTGTCATTAAGCCAACCACCTACGTCTTCAATAGCTTGTGGTGTGTCCCAGTGGAAGAGAGTAACTAGAGGTTGAATATCCGCTTCCAATAAGGCCTGATTAAATAATAATTTCAATTAATATATAGTGATCAAAGAACAAATTTGTTTAGCTTATTGCGCGAATGCAACGTTGGGCAAGGTAAGGTCATAGAGCTTAGTTTCTAACCTTGGAAATTTAATTACACGCCTTCAATATCGTTTGCACGATGTAGTATAAACCTTGAGTGGTCAGCACGTCAAAATTTGTCAAATTTCCACTTTATTTAGTTTCACTAAAACTGTATGACGCGTTTCGCTATACTATAGCTTCTTCTGATACAAAATGATATTTGAATATTAGTGCTGTTACATTTATACAAATACCCTAAGGTAGATAGGTAATAAAATTAATATTATATGCTAATGAATATTGCTGGGAAATCCATTCTGAATATTAATTGTATAAATTGAGTAAGGAGGAGTTACCAAGGGCTAGACAGGTATCTTTTTGTTCGTTTAAGATGATGTCGGAATTTTTAATTCTATTTATTTCTAAATTTTCTAATAGGTTTAATTTTACGCCTTTGTTTTGTATGTGTAGAATTTTAAATTTATCGTCAAAAAGATGATTTGATTCTGTTAAATGATTACTGTACGCTGAGTCAGTTTTGTTTTTTTAAATAGCTTCTTTTATGTTCTAAAATCCGAGTTTCGAATGAGCGACCTATCTGACCTATGTAACTTTTATGACAAGAACCCCAATTCAACTGATACACTCCAGATTTTTTTGATCTATTTTGTTTTCCCTTTGCGTTTTTAATGAATTTTCCTAACGAGTTGTTTGTTCTAAAAGCTATGTCGATATTGTATTTATTTAAGTGGTTTTTAATTTTCTCTGACGTGTTACCAAAATAGGTTAGAGTCACGTCAGAGAAAATTAAAAAACCACTTAAACAAATACAATATCGACATAGCTTTTACAACAAACAACTCGTTAGGAAAATTCATTAAAAACGCAAAAGGAAAACAAAATAGATCAAAAAAATCTGGAGTGTATCAGTTAAATTGTAGTTCTTGTCATAAAAGTTACATAGGTCAGACAGGTCGCTCATTCGAAACTCGGATTTTAGAACATAAAAGAAGCTATTTAAAAAACAAAACTGACTCAGCGTACAGTAATCATTTAACAGAATCAAATCTTCTTTTTGACGATAAATTTAAAATTCTACACATACAAAACAAATTCGTAAAATTAAACCTCTTAGAAAATTTAGAAATAAATAGAATTAAAAATTCCGACATCATCTTAAACGAACAAAAAGATACCTGTCTGGCCCACGATAACTCCCTCTTACTCAATTTATACAAATAATATTCAGAATGGATTTCCCAGCAATATTCATTAGCATATAGTATTAATTTTATTACCTATCTACCTTAGGGTATTTGTATAAATGTAACAACACTAATATTCAAATATCATTTTGTATCAGAAGAAGCTATAGTATAGCGAAACGCGTCATACAGTTTCAGTGACACTAAATAAAGTGGAAATTTGACAATATCAGTCTTTAATTACATTCGTTATGAATTTCCATCAAGTAGCAGCCACAACAATTCAAAGTTTAAAAGACATTGTGTTGTAAAATTAATTTGAAAGATGATAGGTTTATTAGTTATGATGTAACCCATTAATTTAATATCACAAGATTTCTTAATTACCACAGATTTTTTGTTTGAAGTTTCCTAAAAAAAGTATTTTCCCATGAAAACAAAACGATTTCTAATTAAAGAATTACTGTGTTTGATAAATATTTACATAAACATGCGGTTATCATATATATATATATATATATATATATATATATATATATATATATTATATATATATATATATATATATATATATATATATATATATATATATATGTATATATGTATATATATATATATATATATATATATATATATATATATATGTATATATATATATATATATGTATATATATATATATATATATATATATATATATATATATATATATATTTATATATTTATATATATTTATATATATATATATATATATATATATATATATATATATATATATATATATATATATATATATATATATAATAAATTAAACGATAGATTTTTCCTTTAAGGAACGGTTCGAAACTAATATTTAGAGTAACAATCTTGGCTCACTAAAACCATGAAAAGAAAATATTCGGCAAGAAATGGCAGTGATCTCGGAAACTGTGTACCGGACAGCAATCAAGAATTGCACAACTAGTTTAGAAGACTGCCGGGATTGTAATGGTTCATTTTTAATTTAGATTATTTTAAACAAATTTCTTTTCAAGATCTGTAATTTGAGATACAATATATATATATATATATATATATATATATATATATATATATATATATATATATATATATATATATATATATATATATATATATATATATATATATGTATATAAATTCGAAAATTTTTAAAAAACTAAAACGGATTTTACCTCCAAACCAACCCGCACCTGAAAGGCCGCTATTGTACGAACTAGTTCAGGCGCAGGTGCATTGTTGCTGTTCGTAGAATACCCCTGCGCTGAGTCAAATCTCACCATTACTCTAAATGTCTCGTTCTTATTCATAATAGCCATATTGTTTAGTTGTTTTGTGCGCAGCGGCGAGGCGGAACGAAAACAATATCTTCATTTAATTAATTTTATCATTTATTTAGGGTTGATTTTTTACGTTATTATTGAGATCCGCTATTTAGCTTCCATAACACCTTATATATATATATATATATATATATATATATATATATATATATATATATATATATATATATATATATGTTTTGTTATCACGTTTGTTGAAAAAGAACAATTTATCTATACATAAATTAATAAAATAAATAAATTGTTCTTTTTCAACAAAAGTGATAACAACAATAAACACTGAAACACATGACAGATACATAGGTTATATTTTGGATCTCAATATAAAGTGGTGGTAGGCTTATGAAATAGATTCGCGTGAATCTAGTGAATTGGTCGTAGGTAAATCTGTGATTGTCATGCCCTAGCTTATCGATCTAATCAATGTGCTGAATTTGAATACTATTTATATCAGATTAAAATTTATTATAATATGCTTAGGAAATTATTTTATAATCTGAAACACAATTATAGTGAACAAAATTATTCAAACGCCAAAGAAAAATGAAATAAATTATTTGTTGAATTAGTATTAAAATCAGTGAATGTTAATCGTATCAAACGTAGAATCCTAGTCTTTAGTTGTAAGTTTTAAACTATAAATTAAGTATAATATACCGTAAAATTATTTACTTGAATTACATCCTGATAATATAATAAAAGCATACATAAATGTGCAACATAAGATTTCCTTTATCTAACCACACCATTCTGCAATATCAGCAAATAAAGTTTATAAATATATGTAACGAACAATAGCAGAGTGAGTGTGTCTGTTGTATCAAGTGTCTCAAAACGTTTCCGTTGAGAACCGAAAAAAATAAAAGTTTTTAGAATTCAATCAAGTTGTTTTTTAAAAACGTTATAGTCGCTCCCACGATTATAACTGGCGCAGTGCGGAAGGAAAATTTTCGACAGAGTCTTCAACTGACCAGAACGAAAAGAAATTTCGACAGAGTCAACGGCGCAAAGCAGAAAGTTTTTTTCAACAGAGTCAAAAAATTGCATCGCGCAAAAACAAGATTCTGGTTCGTTTCAACGATCAGCGAAAAAACAGCGGAAAACAAAAAAGAGACAGATCTCAGCCCTCCAGACCAGAGTACGAAAAGTTCCTATTGATTGGTTTCAACGAGACAAGCATCGCTCGAGAGACAAAAATCAGGGCAACGAAAAGTTCTTATTGGTGCGGCTCAACGAGACAAGCATCGCTCAAGAGTCATAGTGGTATCCAGGGACGAACAGCGTTCATCCTTTTGGAAGAAGAAACAAAGAAACAAAGAAATCACAAAGAAACAAGAAATCAGAAACAAGAAATCACAAGAAGAAAGAAACAAGAAAATCACAACAGCAAGGCATGAACCCGCAGATTCTCCTTCTGTAAGTGAAAATTCAATTGACATTTTTCAGAATCAACCAGTGAATCCACGCAGTGGAAAAAAGCAAATTTTTCTCTTTTCAAACAATTTTTCAGCAGTTTTTTGCTCACGCAGTGAGTTTCTTTTTCAAAACAAGCTCACGCAGTGAGAAAGACAACAGACCAAGTTTTCTTTTCTTTTTAAGAAAAACCACGCAGTGGGAAATTTGACAAACTCACGCAGTGAGATTTCAAACAGAAAAAGCAGAGAAAATTTCGACTGAAAGCAAGAAATTTTTGAATATTACGCAGTAAAATTCAAAGGATTCGAGCAACTTAGTTGTAAGAAAATATAGTTTTAAGGCAATTTAATTTTAAGGTGTAACTTTTACATATTTTTATATTTTTACCATATTTTTGAATTTTTTTTTTGAAATTTTGAAATTTTATTTTGAAAAATAATGGCAAACCCTAACTACAATTTAATCCGTTACCAAGCAGATAACATCCCCTCATTTGACGGAAATACCAAATTGATTACCAGATTCATAAATGCCTGTGACAATTTCTTAACCAACCATATAGATAGAGAAGATCCAAATGCCCCAATAAATGTGTGTCTATTCGATACCACTTTGTCAAAATTAAACGGAAGAGCAGCAGATTTGATTGCTTCCCGTGTCGAATTAAATAACTGGGATTTAGTAAAGAACGCGATAATCGAAACATTCTCAGATAGACGTTCGATTGATTGTATAATACAGGATATCATAACTTTCAAAATCGAAAAAAATGAATCTATTAAACAATTCGGAATAAGATTACAGGATGCACGTAGCTTACTATTTGCAAAAATCAACATGGAAAATATAGCCCGTAATATAAAAATTCTAAAAATTCAAGAATATAGCAGCTTAATTCTGAAAGCTTATATAAATAACCTACCATATAATATGCAACTAGTAGTAAGATTAAAAAATCCCTTATCACTTGAACAAGCAATGAGCTTCGCTCAAGAAGAAGAAAACTTTATCCAATATAAAAATCGAGGTAACTTAATAAATAAAATCAATCAAAATACCTCAACGAGTCAAAATGTCCCAATAAGTCAAAATACATCGACAAATCACAATCCAAGACCCCAGAACATTCCATATATAAACAGACCAAACAATAACCCCTATCAATTTCTAGGATACGGTCAATTCCGATATAACCCCCAGAGAAATGTTCAAACCCCAAATATTCAAAGACAACAGAATTTCCAAAATCCACAAAATCGTATGATAAGGCCAAATTTACCCTTATATCCTACTAGACAGAATAATTTCTCGCAGAGAAATAATAATTTTCAACAACCATTCTACCGTGGAATAAAAAGACAAGCAACATCTTCCCTAGTTAGATCAAATCAACCCCAACCGATGGATATGTCATCAGGAAATGCAGTCTTACATCAAAGACAACCCCAAAGAAAATTCCTTGCAGAGGAATTATACAATCAAATGATTGAACGAACAAATAGTACGGAACCCATAAATTTTGACCCAAATAGTATAGAACCCACAGATTTTGACATAAATAATACGGAACCTATCGATTTCGACCCGAACGAATATAATCACGATTATAGCAACGATTATAACGAAATGCAATACGAGTATGAAAACGAATTTCTTAATGCCCAATCTGATGAAAATTTTCATTTAAGCCAGGAATCAATACAGACGAGTTGATAATACTAAATACAAATTCGGATAACCAATTACCAGTGATTTACCTACCAGAATTAAACGCATACTTTTTAATTGATACAGGAAGTGGCAAAAGTTTCATTAAACCAGAATTAGCTTACGAAATATTTCCCGATTTTATTGAAGATGAATTTTTTACTGTAAAGACAGCTCACGCAATTTCTAGTCATAACGAAATCATGAATATTCCAATATTTCCCTCTTTCAATTGTCCAAATTATCATAAAAAAAAAAAAAAAAAAAAATTTTACTTATTCGATTTTTCCCCAAATTATGATGGATTATTAGGCATAGACTTTTTAACCCATATAAATGCACAAATAAATTTAAGAGAATCCAGATTAGAATCTATAAATGCAAATCTACCCTTGTATTTTTAACAAAAATCCAAAAAAAAACGAAACCGTGTGAATTTATTATTCCCCCGAGAACGCAACAAATAATAAAAATTCCAGTAAATAAAAAGAATGGAATAGGAATTTTAAATTACGAAAAATTAGGAAAAGCAGAAATACCTGAAGCTATTGTAAAGATAGAGAACCATCATGCTTTAACAACAATTATTAATCCTAGCGAAAACCCTATGAAGATCACGATATTTGAACCCTTTGAGATAGAAAAATTTGAAGAAACAGAATTAAATTTTGTAGAAGGAAACTACGAGGAAGATCAAAAAATTGATATTTTGAGAAAACAAAATCTGAAAAATTTGAGATTAGACCATGATTTAAAACTTGTAATCAGGAAGAGTACGACGCAATGAGAAAATTATGTTACGAGTATAGAGACATATTTTATTGCAAAAAATACACCCTTAACCTTTACCAACAAAGTTAAACATCAAATTAAGTTGAAAGATGAAACACCTCTTTTCACTAAGACATATAGATATCCCCCATATACATAAAGCAGAAGTAAAAAGGCAAATTTCTGAAATGCTAAGAAATGGAATTATCCAAGAGTCAACTTCACCTTGGAGTAGCCCAATATGGATAGTGCCGAAGAAAATGGATGCATCAGGCGTGCGCAAATGGAGAATTGTGATAGATTACAGAAAATTGAATGAAAAAAACTATAAATCAACAATTTCCCATTCCCCAGATCAATGACATATTAGATAAACTCGGAAAAGCACAATATTTCACTACATTGGACTTAGCTAATGGCTATCACCAAGTAGAAATGGATCCTAACGATACACCAAAAACAGCATTTTCTACAGATATAGGACATTACGAGTTTAAGCGAATGCCCTTTGGACTTAAAAATGCCCCCGCAACATTCCAAAAAATTATGAACAACGTATTACGAGGATTACAGAATGAAGTATGTTTTGTTTACCTTGACGACATAATTATATTTTCGACATCTTTACAAGAACACACAGATAGATTAAAAAGAATATTTGAAAAGACTAAGAGAAGCAAATTTAAAGGTACAACTAGATAAAAGTGAATTCCTACATAGAGAAATCGCATATTTAGGACATCAAGTTACGAATAAAGGTATAAAACCAAATCCAGAGAAAATAGAGGCAGTTAAAAAGTTCCCAATTCCAAGAACTCAAAAAGAGATCAAATCATTTTTAGGCTTAGCAGGATACTATAGAAAATTTATCAAGGACTTTGCTAAAATTTCTAAACCCCTTACGAAATGTTTAAAAAAAGGATCTAAAGTTAATCACTCCCCAGAATTTATTAAAGCATTCGAACATTTGAAAAAGTTATTAATAAACTCACCAATATTAAAATACCCCGATTTCGAAAAGCCATTCGTATTAACGACGGACGCATCAAATATAGCCCTTGGAGCAGTTTTATCTCAAGGCAACCCTCCAAACGACAATCCTATAGCTTATGCTTCTAGAACATTAAATGATACAGAACAGAAATATTCGACAATAGAGAAAGAACTTTTAAGTATAGTATGGGCATGTAAATATTTTAGGCCATACCTATACGGAAGGAAATTCAAGATATATACAGATCATAGACCCTTAGTGTGGTTATTCAATTTGAAGGAACCAAATAGCAAATTAGTGAGATGGAGATTAAAACTAGAAGAGTATGACTATGAGATTATTTATAAAAAAGGAAAACAAAATACTAACGCAGACGCATTGTCAAGAATTCCAATAAATGCCATAGAAAACGAATCTTTAATTAATTATCCAGGAAATATAGACCAAGAGATTTCAGAATTCTTATCAGATAATTACGACCCAACTAAAATTTCTGAAGAAGAAGTACAAAAAGTAATCGCAGAACTTGAGAACCCAAAAGAAGCTAGAATCATGATTAGCAAAAAATCAAAAGACACGACTATTACTGATACGAAAACAATTATAACTGGAACAGAAAAGAAGAAAGGCAAAATAAACATAATTTCGGATATACAAATTTTACCCCCGTATAAAGATCGAAAACCTATTAATACAGTTCATACCACAAACGCGGAAAATAACGACAGTAGTCTAACACTCTTAGACGAAATAGTTAACAATAAGAAGAATCAAATAATTTTGAAAAAATCACCATATACCGACTATAGTAAAATTGACAGAGAAACATTTGATGGCAACAAAATCATAAAAGCAATCTTACCAGTGTCCCTAGAAAAAATAATTCAATTTTTAAAAGAGTATTTAAACGACAAAACAACTCATGTATACTTCTTATCAAAAAGAGTTAAGACCCTTAATCAATAAGGCTATGATTAACAACTTTCGGAACTACAAACTAATAGAATGCACAAAAACTCATTAATAATGTAGAAGAAAATGAAAGAAGACTACTTATACAATATAAGCACGAAGGAAAAAAAACAAATCATCGAGGTATAGAAGAAACTATAAAAAATTCCTAAAAACCAATTATTATTGGAAATCATTAAAAACGGATGTCACCGAATACATCAATAATTGTGAAACTTGTCAACGCACAAAATATAATAGGAAACCAATTAAACAACCTCTTATAATAACAGAAACACCGAGTAAACCATTTGAAATTATTCATATTGATACCTTAAAGATTGGAAAAGACAAATTCTTAACAATTATGGACAAATTTTCAAAATTTGGACAAGCTTTACCTTATTTAGGAGACGCAATATCGTGCAGTGACCAATTAGTACGTTTTCTTTTCATTTATGGGAATCCCCAAGAAAGTAATAGCAGACAACGGGACCGAATTTAAAAACGAAGTCGTAGAAAACCTACTTAAGACGCACGACATCGATATACATTTTACAACCCCCTATCACCACGAATCCAATTCACCCGTAGAACGCTTGCATAGCACTATAATTGAACACATTAGAATCTTAAGAGAGAAAGACACTCAAACAGACATTACAAATTTAATTCCATATGCTATAGTGGCGTATAACAACACCATCCATTCAGATACAAACTTTACCCCGCAAGAATTAGTATTAGGACATACAAATTCAAGAGACCCTATGAATTTAATACACTCTCACGTATATACGGAATATTTGCACAACCATAAAAATAACACCCAAATATTATTCGAAAAAATAAAAGAAAAATCTCAATCAAAAAAAGAGAAGGCAATTATAAAGCAGAACGATAAGAAAACTGAGATAAAACCAAAAATTGGAATGCAAATTTACAAAAAGATAGACCAACGGTCTAGTAAAGTAAAAAACAAATTTTCAGGACCTTATATAATAACCAAAATTTTAGAAAGGAATAAACTCGAAATAGAAAACCCAAAAACGAAAATAAAGGAAACCATTCACATCAATGAAACTAAAATGAAACCCATTGTTGTAGATATTGGTACACCCTCACAACCCTCTACACCAGAGCCAACGATGTAAAACTTTATGAACTAAATAATTACCCAGGAATCTTACCATATAAAATGGGAATAGCAAGAATAATGACAAATTATTGGACCTTTGTACAAGAATACAATATACAACCCTTAATTACAGAGTTTGAATCTCTTCAAGAACAATCCAAATATATGCTGACAGCACTGAAAAACAGAAGTGAATACCAAAAGGAATATTATAATTCCCTAGTTACGGTAAATGTTATTGAGAACCAAATTAAAAAACTAATAACTCAAATATTACCCTATAACAGAGTTCAGAAAGTTAAACGAGGAATTTTCAACCCCCTCGGTACATTTATAAAAAGCATAACCGGTAACATGGACCAGTATGATGCCGAATCAATAAACAAAAGAATTGAAACCCTACAGGTACAAGGTAATAAACTTAAAACAGATGCGATAAATCGAATATCTATCTTAGATAAAGCAATCGATAACTTTCAAAAAATGATATCAAATCTAACGCACAATCAATTAATTTTGAAATCACGCATAATACAGGTAGAGCAAAGATTAAAGGAAATGTCACTTGAGAAAATTAATGATCGACAGTATAACAGAATAATTACTTGTTTAAATCAATTATTCACACTCTTTCAAGTGATTTACGATATTCTTAATAAGATAGAGATTGCCATAACATTTTCAAAATTGAATACCTTACATAACTCTATAGTAGACCCTAATGAATTACTAATAGAGATAAATAACTTAAAAACTCAATTAACAACTGAGAAACTACCTTTCGAAAACTCTCTCCAAAATATTTTATTTTTAGAAAAAAATTATAAAAATAAAGAGTTACGCTAAAAAACAAAATAATATTTTTATTAGAGATACCACTGGTAGATGATGAAATGTATCAATATTTTCATTTATATCCAGTACCAATCCCTATCAACCATACGTATATGATTAACATCCCTCTAAAACCCTACCTTGCTTTAAGTACTAATAATTACCAATATCAAGAAAGAAAATGTGAAGAAATGCAGCCAAATGAATACCTCTGTGAAAAAAGCGAAAGTCAAGCCAACAATGAAGAGCTACCCTGTACCGTGCAACTTTTAAGATATAAAGACAATATAACGCAGTGTCACCCCTTCCAAATTAAAATAATTAAAAATCAAATAACTCAAATTTCAAAGAACAAATGGTTAGTTACTACTGCTAAAGAAGAACTTATTAGAATAAATTGTCAAAAACTAGAAAAAAATAAACCAATAAACGGTTCTTATTTAATTGAATTACCTAGTAACTGTCAAATTCAAATAAATAATATAATTTTAAAATCTTATAATGAAGTAAAACTGAATTATGAAGAGATCCCTCTACCGAAGATCCAATGGAACCAAGAAGCGACACATCAACCCTATTTCAACCCCCACGATATAGACTTAAATAATATAAACCTAAAAGTGAACGATGAAATCAAGAAAGAATTGATTGACCAAAAAAGACATTTAGAAAATATATCTTCTGATGTAGCTATAAGATATAATAGTGTATGGATAACCATTACCTATATATTAATTGTATCGATTTTAATAATAATCATTTCCAGATATATTGTAAAAAGATTGAGGAAATCTAAAAAAATAATAATTAAAAATAATAATACAAATTCCGATGATGCAATCGAGTTTGACTTTATGAAAAAGTAACCTACAGGTTAAATTTTCAACTAGGTCGGGAAGAATTACATCCTGATAATATAATAAAAGCATACATAAATGTGCAACATAAGATTTCCTTTATCTAACCACACCATTCTGCAATATCAGCAAATAAAGTTTATAAATATATGTAACGAACAATAGCAGAGTGAGTGTGTCTGTTGTATCAAGTGTCTCAAAACGTTTCCGTTGAGAACCGAAAAAAAATAAAAGTTTTTAGAATTCAATCAAGTTGTTTTTTAAAAACGTTATAGTCGCTCCCACGATTATAACTCTTGCATTTATTTTATTATATAAACAAAGTTTCTAAAAAAAAAAATTAAAAAATTGTGAAAAACTGAAAAAAAAATTTTTCAATTAAAAAAAAATAGAAAAAAAATTCGGCCCACTCTGGGATTGGCGGGGATAACTGCAGAATTGATCGAAGTTTTTTTTTTAAGAAAAAAATAAAAAATGGCGAACTTCAAAAAAATTGACGTTTTTCTCAAAAAAGGCAAAAATTTTATAGATTTTATTATCTAAAAATTTTTTGTATTTTTTTTAAAAGTACATTTAATTACGAAAATTTTGAAAAAAAAACGTCTCGATCGGCCAATTTTTGACAAAGTTATGGCAATTTGAAAAATGTGTGTGTGTGTGTTTATACAATACACACACATTTTTGACAGTTAAAAACGGAAACATTCTGTATTAATAAAATTACAAATCTTGAAAAGTAATTTTTTAAAAATAGTGCGATATGGGGGGAAAAAATGTGTTTCCTTGTCAGTAAGGCAAGTCGCATTTTTCTCGACGGGTTCTCAGATGATTTTGGTCTTGTAGTGTTGTACGGTGGTTATTTGTTTATAACTATTAAAATGGATTCTGTAGCCTGTTGCTAGGTTGTATAGGAAGAGAGCTGATGTAGTCTGTTAGGGATGTTATATTCTTCGAGAGATATTTCTCGATTGATTTGACCTATGTTAGCCTCACTGTAAGTGTCATATAGAATATCTTTGTTCTCTAACTTTATTTTGTCCTTTGGATTTCTGTGTAATCATCATTTTGTGTGGTTTATAAGCAGTGGATCTATTGTTTCTTTTTGTATGAAAATTTATTATAAGAATAGTTTACCTTTAAAAAGTCAACGTAGTAGTCAATTCCAGCTTGATTAACATTTGCCGGGTTTCCATCTGGAATAATTCTAGTCCATGCAACGGAAAACCTACAAAAATTTATATACAAATAATAAAATCATTATTTTGAAATAATATATCTATCTACATTCCACGAAAATATTTTGAAAATTTTACCTGTACAGTTTAACACCGAAATTCTTCAGAAGCTCGACATCATCTCTCCATTTGTGATAGGAGTCGCAAGCAACATCACCACTTGAACGGTCAGCGATTCTACCTGAAATGTATTTCTAGTTATAAACATTGTCCGATATTTTTAGTATTCACACTTATGGGATCACCTCGGTGTCCCTCTGTCACACCCAATTTTTGGATATTTATCTTTTTAGTGTTCCGTACGGAACACTTATAAGATGACTTCGGCGTCTGTCTGTCCGTCTGTCTGTCACAACCGATTTTCTGCGAAACTATTTGTCATAGAAAGTTGAAATTTGGTAATAATATAGGAATTGATGGCCTCATCAGAGCCATGTAGTTTTGAAAGTTAAATTTTAACTTAAGGGCTTAGTTTTAGGGGGTAAAATCGGTAGTGAAAAAAAAAAATTTTTATTACGTAATCGAGTGTGGTGTCAAATGAAAGCTTGTGAAAACACGGTATATAAAAAAAAAACAAAAATTTCAAGGTCGTCAATTTTCAGTAAAGATTGAAAACTCATTTGGGGTATGTTTTGTGAAGTCACTGATCATTTTATACCTCCGTTACAAAATTTTTTATATTTAAAAGCAATCAACGTACGGAACACTAATTGCGCAAGTTCAAATTGCACTTGACCGGTTTTTTTTTAATTTAAGATGGTGTAGTGCATGTCAAGGAGTATTGTAACGTATTTGATATTTGGCTGTGAAAACGACGCTGGGCGCCGTGACGCCAACTTTTTTTTCCATCGACATACCTTTTGTATCACGGCTTTGGAAAGCTCTAATTTTTCTCAATATTTTTTCCTTTAACTGTTTTTTTTTTAATTTGTTTTGCAAAAAAAAGTTATGCAGCAAAAACTCTCTAAAGTATTATTTTTTTGGCATTGCGGTTGCCATGGATCGTATACCACGTTTGGCGGTTTTCAAATAATTTATCTAGTACACGGCTGTCATATTTTAATCTGTTTGCACACATATTCAATTCAATAAAGTTAAACTAAGTAAACAGTGTGATAATAACTTCTGGTTGAAGTGGTTTCCCATGCTGAAAAAGTAGATATGATTCTTATTTATGGCGAAGCAAGAAGAAATTCTCGGAAAGCCGTTAGACTGTATCAAGAACGTTAATTTGAGGGACAATATGGATGCATTTTCTGGGCAGAAAGGTATTTCTAAACGAAATTTTTTTTTAACAGATGAAAAAGTACTCGAAATTATACAATATTTTCAAAACCATCCATATAATTCAATAAGACAGGCAAGCAGGTAATTGAATGTATCTTATGAGGCTACTCAGAAATCTCTTAAAGCTTTATTAGCTTTAAGAGATTTCTGAGTAGCCACGGTTAAAATGACCCCAAAAAAAAAATTATGACATCGGAAGGCTGGCGTCAAAATCTACACTCCTGGACAAAATTAACGCAACAATATATTAAATCATACAAATCTGTATAATGAATTAATTTTAATAATTTTTTATGACCATTGGTTACACTAAAAGTTAGAAAAACTTCTTCGGTTACTTTAAAAGTGAATTAGCTACCAAATTTCTCTAATAGATTCGAATTAAAATTATTCTTAAGACCTAATAACAAAATCGTTGAAATTATGTAATAATGAAAAAAATAAACTGGGACACTAGTAGCAAGATTAATGGTGTAATTGGGACACTAGTAGCGTGTATTGCCTCCTCTACTTCGGATGACAGCGTTTATGCGCCTAGGCATGCTTCTAATTAAATTTTGGATAAAATTTTGAGGAATTTGCTCCCATTCTGTGATAACTGCATTTTCAAGTTCCCTCAGGTTTCTAGGTGCAGGTATATGACGTTTCACATTTTTCTTAAGGTGATCCCATACATATTCTATAGGATTCAGATCCGGGCTTTTTGGTGGCCATTGCATAATCGGTATATCAACTTGATTAAGATAATCGATTACCTCCCTAGCCACGTGAGGTAGAGCGTTATCTTGCATAAACTGGAAATTGGGCCCCACAATATGACAGAAAGGCATCACATGTTCTATTACAATATTCTCCAAGATAGTAGTCAGCATTCATGGATCTCGTACGGACAGGAACTAGCTGTGTCCGAACATCAAACCAGGTGCCACCCCAGAACATAACAGAGCCACCGCCGAATGAAATCCTTGCAGAGATATTGCAAGGAGCAAACCTCTCTCCTGGTCTTCGCCATACTCGCTCACGACCATCTCGATGTTTTAGACTAACCCTAGTTTTTTTATCTGTGAAGAAAACTTGTTTCCAATCATCCACAGACCAGTTTTCGTGATTTCGAGCAAAACGTAACCTGGCAACTCTGTTCTCTCTAGTAAACAAGGGCGCAGTGGCTGGTCTCCTACTGTTTAATCCAGCTTCATTTAACCGTCTTCTAACTGTTTTAGAAGAAAATTGTGGCATTGCGAACAGCTTCGAGTTCGTTTCTTATTAAAGAATTAGTGACAGTCCTGTTTTTTAAAGCATATTGTCTTATAAAACGTTCATCTAGGTCGCTAGTGCATCGTTTTGGCCCTTGCCTAACAAATTGGCAACATAACTCTGACAATATCCCTCGTCCAATAAAACTTAGGCTCGCACTACCTCGTGTTCAATTAAAATTCCTTGTTCGATTCATTTTTCTAATTCTTCGGGGTCAAAAATAAAACAGTCTACCACAAAAACGTATTACTTTGAAAAAGGGAACAATTTATAAGCTTACTTTTAAAGAAAATCTATCGCATTATTACAGAAAATTGTTTATCTTCTAAAAAATTCTTTAAAACTGTAAATCTAAACGAATTGTTTTGATTTCTGTCATGAACAACGAAACAAAATATGCATAGCCTACTATTCAAATACTCGATAAACTTTAAAACTGGCATAAGAAAAAGATAAATTAATTTTCAGATTGTTGCGTTAATTTTGTCCAGGAGTTTAGATTTTGAAAAAAAAAAGATTCATTTTGGACCAAATGGCGTAAAATGTCGGGCAATTCAAATTTTAAATAACAAATTCAACTGTGTCCACTGGGTTCAATATTTTTATACCAAAATTCCAGGATATTTGTGCTATAACAAGAGGCATATATTCTGAAAGTTTCAAACCGATCGGTTCACTTATTCGACCTGTACAACATTTTTTTGCCTATTTTCTCAATTTTGTGGGTTATAAAGGCACTTGAACGAACGAAGATTTGTTAGAAATTTCATTACGAAGAATTTAGTCTTTTTAGTGTTCCGTACGGAACACTTATAAGATCTCTTCGGTGTCTGTCCGTCTGTCTGTCCATCTGTCTGTCCGTCTGGCATACCCGATTTCCTCCGAAACTATTTGTCATAGAAATTTGAAATTTGATAATAATATAGGAATTGATGGCCTCATCAGAGCCATGTAGTTTTGAGAGTTAAATTTTGAGTTAAGGGGTTAGTTTTGGTAGGTGAAATCGGAAGTGAAAAAAAATTTTTTTTATTAGGTAATCGAGTGTGGTGTCAAGTGAAAGCTTATGAAAACACGAGTAAAATATATATATATATATATATATATATATATATATATATATATATATATATATAATGGAATACTTGCACGCACTTTTCTTTGTATTATTTTTTAAAAATCGCGAAAAATCGCTGTCCACCCGCCTTATCTAGAAAAGTACTTATCAAAAAAATTTTGAAAAATTTCTGGAATATTCTCCACGGGGTGTAGATTGAACGAAAATTATCACGAGTGCATTACCTGTAATAATTTATCTCGTATATAAAAAAACAGAAATTTCAAGGTCATCAATTTTCAGTAAAGATTGGAAATAAACTTTGTTGAAAACTTATTTGGGGTGTGTTTTGTGAAGTCACTGATCATTTTATACTTCCGTTACAATTTTTTTATTTTAGAAGCAATTAACGTACGGAACACTAATTGCGCAAGTTCAACTTGCACTTGACCGGTTATTATTTGTCTCGATCCGACTTTTATAACCGAAGTTATTCACATTTTAAGCTCAAAAAACGCATTTTAAAAATTTAAACACAAGTTTTTTAAGGTCCAAAGCTCAGAACAGTACTCCTGGTGATACCCCAATGAGGATAAAATCATAATATTGCTGTATCTAGACTATGCATTTTCAAATGCTTTTTTACTGCACTATATCGAATGATACGAAGAATTAAATTTGCATTAAAAAGGCGATTAACTATTCACCAGTCGCTAGCTGTGAAGTTCTTAAACAAACATGGATACTATAGTTGTAAAATGTATAAGCTTCGGTTATTAACACAATTTGATTCGGAACGACGACTGAGCTTTGTAGCAGAAATGATGATAAAATATGACGAAGAACGTTATTTTCTGAATCATATATTGTGGACAGATGAAAGTCATTTTGTCAGCAATGGCAAACCTAACAGAAAAAATTATCATTACTGGGCTGACGAGAATTCTTACAACATTAATTAAATTCACAATCAAGGCCATTAATGTATGGTATGTTAATGTATGGTATGAGAAAATTGGGAGACAGTTGATTGGGCCATACTTTTATGAGAAAGACACTAAGTGGAAATAGATACCTTAATTTCTTGGTTGATACTCTACCAGGTTTATTAGAAAATGTTCCCCTTATTTTAAGACGGAATATGTGGTATCAACACGACGGAGCACCACCTCATACAACTGCTGCTGTTAAAGAGTATTTGAATGAACGGTTCAACGAAGATGGATAGAGGTTCGCCACCCAGCTATGCAATGGACACCTAAATCACCAGACCTCATGCCGTTAGATTTTTTTTTGTTGGAGATTCTTAAAGATGTTGTATACAAAACTGTAACAAATGATATTGAGCACTTAAAGGCAAAAAAGAGTTTATTGGCGTCAGGGCGCCCAGCATCGTTTTCACTACCAAATGTCAAATACTTTTATGAGAAGGCACTAAGTGGAAATAGATACCTTAATTTCTTGGTTGATACTCTACCAGGTTTATTAGAAAATGTTCCCCTTATTTTAAGACGGAATATGTGGTATCAACACGACGGAGCACCACCTCATACAACTGCTGCTGTTAAAGAGTATTTGAATGAACGGTTTAACGAAGATGGATAGAGGTTCGCCACCCAGCTATGCAATGGACACCTAAATCACCAGACCTCATGCCGTTAGATTTTTTTTGTTGGAGATTCTTAAAGATGTTGTATACAAAACTGTAACAAATGATATTGAGCACTTAAAGGCAAAAAAAAGTTTATTGGCGTCAGGGCGCCCAGCATCGTTTTCACTACCAAATGTCAAATACTTTTATGAGAAGGCACTAAGTGGAAATAGATACCTTAATTTCTTGGTTGATACTCTACCAGGTTTATTAGAAAATGTTCCCCTTATTTTAAGACGGAATATGTGGTATCAACACGACGGAGCACCACCTCATACAACTGCTGCTGTTAAAGAGTATTTGAATGAACGGTTTTAACGAAGATGGATAGAGGTTCGCCACCCAGCTATGCAATGGACACCTAAATCACCAGACCTCATGCCGTTAGATTTTTTTTGTTGGAGATTCTTAAAGATGTTGTATACAAAACTGTAACAAATGATATTGAGCACTTAAAGGCAAAAAAAAGTTTATTGGCGTCAGGGCGCCCAGCATCGTTTTCACTACCAAATGTCAAATACTTTTATGAGAAGGCACTAAGTGGAAATAGATACCTTAATTTCTTGGTTGATACTCTACCAGGTTTATTAGAAAATGTTCCCCTTATTTTAAGACGGAATATGTGGTATCAAACACGACGGAGCACCACCTCATACAACTGCTGCTGTTAAAGAGTATTTGAATGAACGGTTTAACGAAGATGGATAGAGGTTCGCCACCCAGCTATGCAATGGACACCTAAATCACCAGACCTCATGCCGTTAGATTTTTTTTGTTGGAGATTCTTAAAGATGTTGTATACAAAACTGTAACAAATGATATTGAGCACTTAAAGGCAAAAAAAAGTTTATTAGCGTCAGGGCGCCCAACATCGTTTTCACTACCAAATGTCAAATACGTCAGTATACTTCTTGACATGCACTATACATTCTACTTTAAAAAAAAATATCATTTTTTTTTTAAATCGGGGCCGAGTGTCTAAAAATGACTACCCTGTACTGAATACAAAATAGTTTTATTTTATTTTTTATAATTAAATAAATACCAAGTGTACAAGTATGAAATGCGGATTTTTTTTCTAAAAAACATGTTAAATTCGGAAGAATGATAAAAAGTGCTTCATTCAAAGTATGCTCCATCACTTGTTATACATTTTTCCCATCTTTCGGGCAATTTGTGAATACCACGCCGGTAAAAATCTTCCCCTTTTGCTGCGAACCATTTTTCAAGCCATTTTTTTTTTTTCACATCTTCGTACGAACCAGAGCGCTGCTCAGCAAGTGCGTGACATATCGATGCGAACAAGGGGTAATCGGAAGGAGCCAAATCGGGTGAGTAAGCCGCATGGGGTAAAACTTCCCAGCTGAGTGCTTCCAACGTGTCGCGAACTGGTTTTGCCGTATGTGATGAAGCATCGTCATGAAGAAAAATGACTTTGTGTTGCCTCTTTCGGTATTCCGGCCTTTTTTCACGCAGCGAACGGTTCAAATCGGTCAATTGTTGTTGGTAACGTTTCGTATTAACCGTTTCCCCAGGTTTTAACAGCTCATAATAGACCACGCCCCTCGGGTCCCACCAAACACAGAGCATCGTCTTTCTGCCAAAGCGATTCGGTCTTGCGGTCGATGTGGATGGTGATTTTTTGCGCTTGGGATTCTCAAAATAAATCCACTTTTCATCCCCTGTAACTATACGATGCAAAAACGACTTTCTTTTGTATCGAGCGAGAAAATGTCACACGTGTTTTTGCACTTTTCCATTTGCCTGTCGTTCAACTCATGTGATGCCCATCTATCGGCTTCTGATTCTTTCCCATCTCTCGTAGCCGATTGGAAACAGCTTGTTGACTAACGCCCAATTTCTCGGCGAGTTGTTTTTGTGTTTGTGAATCATCTTCATCCAACAATCTTGCAATTCCACATTTTCGTATTTTTTTGGCGATTTTCCACGTTCCTTGTCTGCAACATCGAAGTCGCCACTTTTGAAACGCCGAAACCATGTTTCACACGTATCTTGCGATGGAGCATGTTCACCATAAGCTTCTCGGAGTAATCGGTATGATTCAACAGCAGTTTTCTTCAAATGAAAACAAAAAATTAACGCTGTCCGTGAATGGTATTTGTTCGGTATACTTATACACCTGGTACTTAGCTAGTAAATATTTGTTTTACACTTTTACTACTAGATTCTAGATTGAGCTAGATTCATTTCTTGGCAGTTAGATAGCTAATTTTTATTTTAAAGGTAATCACGGTAAGGAACACTAATTGTTCAACTTGCACTTGACCGGTTTTTTTTTCGACTAATATTAACGATTTTACCTTTAAGCTTCCAGATGTTTACTATCATCTAATTACGTCACCAGATGGGGATACGGGTATGTAGTATTACCCGCTACTAAACTTTGGCACAACATAAAAATGGTGACTAGGAAATGCAAAGAAATTTTTAAAAATTTATCCTGAGAAGCCTACTGATCTCAACAAACCATATCGAGATAAAATATGCGCCTTATCTCTTAGTACTCATTTATACACTTAATAAAAAATTGTTTTTTGAAGCATACAAAAATTTATTTATATAAATTTGACATTATGTCAACATGACGACATATTTTAAAGCAATCGTTGTTTTACTAAAACTTCTTATTTTACTTCTTTTTGTAAAGTAGTACCTACGCGTACTGCCTACTGCAACTACTGTGTGACGATGATTCCCAGTTAAGTGCGTCAGAATGATCCATGTAAAACTATATTTAGATAATATTCCTGAATTCATGAATTAAATGAAATGAATGAATGAAAAATGAATTGAATTTTTCTTTGTATTGTATGTTACCTTTTAGCACTTATCATTCAGGGTGGCCTCTAACTATCTAATAACGCTAGGAACTATAAGATAGTTATTTGGACAATTCTATATTTTAAATACTAAAAATATGTTCTTACTGGGATCATCATGAACAAAACGGTCCCAGGTACTCTCTCCTTTACCATCTTCGTTCCACGCTCCTTCAATTTGGTAAGCAGCTGTTGCGGCTCCCCACAGGAATGTGCTTGGGAACTTTTTGTTGGTAATGTTAGTAGCCTTGGGTAAAACAGCTCCCAGTGACCTAAGATAGTAGATATGCGAATTATTAATGAGATATTTGTTGGTGCATAAAACCCGCCATTATGTAAAAATAAAAGACCCACTGAAGAATTATAATTCTTGGACTGCACGAGAGAAATCTTGACGTGTTTTTTAATCATTGAGATTAGGACACTAAATTAGACCGAAAAGATAGTAGACAACTACTTATACTCGACTGGTGTTCACCGATCCATAATTTAGTGTAATATTCGGTTTCAAGACTTAATGTAGACGATAACTCGCACCTTTGCTGTTGGAATGTTTGTAAATTTCGATTGATTCGTTAACCTTTTCTTTATGGAAGTTGGAGAACAAAGCAATAAGTCTACAATACTGTCGTCTCCGAAATTTCGAAACACACAAGAGAGCTTCTATTGTCGTCAGTCCATTTATTTTTAGTTCACTGGTTAATTTCTCTATTTCATTATCGAGTATTACAGTAGATCAAGGTTCAGTGAATATCAGTCATGGATAAAATATTTGATTTGTGCCTCACCAGATTCAATTAACGCTTCAATTTCTAAAAATAAAGATCGCTGATGATTCTCATGCAGCGTAGGAAAATCACTTCAATTTACCATTGTATTATACCAAGAACTATTATTACTGATCTAATCAAAGCTATCAAAAGCTTTTACTCCCAACAGACTCATTGTTGACTTTCCTTTGGATCAACGTAAAAAGTCCAACATTTGAATGAGTATTTTCAGTAATTGGTAAAGTTATTTACGCAACACTTCCCTCGCAAACACGTAAGTCTAAAATAAACACTGAATTTTAGTTTTTCGCACTAAATAGCAGCTTAATACGAACAACAATACAACTTAATATTATACACAGAAATTACTTTACAATAAAAAAAATTGGTCCATTATCGCAACTAAAAATAATTCTCATAATATGATTAACGACCCTCAATCCCATCAACACTTTTTCTCGTTAAAACTGAAAATAATGGATTTAATTTTCACATTCCTAGGCTCTAAGAATTCAAAAACTGTGCGAGGGAACTAACACCAGTTTTCTGTAGACTTTTCAACCTATCCTACAGAAAGGGAATATTTCTTTCCTGCTGGAAATGTGCCACAGTTCAGCCAATACCTAAAAAAGGCAAAAAGACCTTGCCAAATAACTACCGACTAGTCGCTCTGCTTTCAATAATATCGAAAGTCATGGAAAAAGCTATCAATCAGCATCTTCTAAAATATCTTGAAGGATTCAACATTAGTAGCTACCACCAATATGGCTTTCGTAAACATAGATCAACAGGAGATCTTCTGACTTATGTAACACATGTTTGGAACAACGCAATTGAACACTTTGGAGAACCTCGAGCGGTTGCTCTTGACATATCCAAGGCATTCGACCTCGTTTGGCACGATGGACTGTTGGCTAAGCTACGCTCTTATGGTATGTCTGAACAGTTCTATTTGTAGCTCTCATGTTTCCTCAGAGAGCGTTCTTTACGAGTGGCAGTCGACGGATTTCTTTCTAACACCTTCACTATCAACGCCGGTGTGCCCCAAGGCTCCATACTATCTCCTACTCTCTTTCCCATTTACATTAACGATCTGCTGGAACAGACCGGAAACCCAATCTATAGCTTTGCAGATGACAGTACACTTATCTCTTCATTCACTTTGAACGCTTGGACATCGGCTACTCAGACGAATATCCGCAGACAGCGGGAAGTCGTTCAACTTAACAAAGACCTGGAAGAAATTCTATCTTGGGGTGACAATAACCAAGTGGAATTTAACGCTACAAAAACCCAGGCGGCAGTTTTTTCTAAAAAAGTTAACGTTGCAGAACCCGACATAGTTAAGGCGGTGCATTCCATTCCTCTAACATCGTCACTCAATTTATTGGGCGTTAATTTGAGAGCAAATATGTCCTGGTATGAACATGTCGCAGGCATAGCAAGGAGAACTTCTCAAAACTTGGGAATATTATTTCGAACCAGAAAGCTTTACACTCCACAACAACTATCAATTCTTTGAAAAGCTCAAATTCGACCAACTATGGAATACTGCTCCCATGTTTGGGGCTCCGCTCCCAAAACATACATTGCATTTGTTGGATTCTATTCAGAGAAGAGCTGTTCGTTTAATTGGAGACCCGGCAGCTTTGATTCGCTGGAACATGGAAGAACGGTTGGCGACTTGAGTCTGTTCTACAAGTATTTTCATGGAACGTGTTCGAAGGATGTAGCCCGCTTAATTCCTCCCAGAGCGGTGCATGTTAGAAATACACGTCTCGCTAGTACTTCACATCGATATGAGGTTCAGCTTGTTACTCCTCGTACAACGCTTTTCAAGCAGTCTTTTATATGGAGACATCATCCCTTCGGAATAATTTGTCCAGTACTGTGTTTTCCCACCGAGTACAATTTACAGCGATTCAAGAAAAATGTGTATCGCTTTTTCCCCACACGTGTCGCTCTTGTAGCGCTTTAGGGACTTCCCTGCAGCACGTGTGCTAGACCCATGAAAAAAAAGTATAACACGATATATATGAAAAGACACTTCTAACCTTCTATTTCAATCTTTTAAACCCTTATGTATTTTACTATAAATAATATGCGTAAAATTTGTCCAATACAACAACCAATAACTTTTCTTATTACTTTTGAAACTATTCAATATTTACCGACCTCATACTTTTTTACTACTTCCTATATTAAAATTGAATAAAAAATAACACTTAATTTTCACATTCCTTGTCCAAGAACCCTAAAAAGGATATATAGCAAGATATGTACGAAGCAACCTCTCTAACCTTCCCTTAAACCCTTAATTCATTTTATTTTAAATTAAACACTTAAAATTTGTATATTATAAAATATGTATCTAATAAAAAGCCTGGAAAAATTCTCATACTACTATAGACACTGTACAATATTTAATGACCCAACGTCCAGAGTTAAAATGGGAAATAATAGGAATTAATGAAAAATTAATCTAATTTTCGGATTCCTTTACCTCAAAAACCCTGAATATACGAGTATATCTGAAATAACCCCTCCAATTTCCTTTTTTATCTCTTCAATCCCTTACTGTTTTACTATAAGTATTTATCCACAAAATTTGTTTATTATTTAAACAAAGAACCAGGAAAAATGACCATACTTTTTCTTTTATTAATCACCCGCCGGAATAGGAAGGATAAATATCGGCGAGAATGTCATAATATCCGTCAACGTTATCCAAGTGCCGAATTGTATTTCACTGCACCTTTTTTGGGCAACGCGGTAATGCTACTGCGGGCGTTATTGCATTTCTGCGACAACTAGTATCTACGTATGTGGCCAAGCCAAATATACTTAAATACAGTCTGTCAAGTAAGAACGTGACCGCTCGTATTCTTCAAAAAATGTGTTTCGAGAACATTTCTTGCCATCAATGTTTTCTTTGGTGTGCTAGCAATGGCGCAAGTACTTTAGTAAGTTGTCTAATCCCATCAATAATCGCCTAGCATCTTCGAGGCATGCTGTCGACGAGATTTTCTACATACTCTGCAAATTTTTGGAATCTTGCGAGACAACTGAGTCCAAGTCCTCAGAAACTTTCCTCTAAACTTTCTTTTTACAAAGGATTAAACGTTTTCAATAGGGTTGGGGTCCGGCGATTGTGAGGACCACTCTAGTATCTTATAGTAGGCCCAAGCGAGCCGCTTCACTACGTGATTTTCGCTCAGCAAAGGTTTCTTCAACATGCTTAGGAATTTAACAACATGAGCACGAAGATGTTGTCGAATGGTCTCATGGGACACATTAAACCTCGATTTTCCTAATTTTGCCGCTTCTTGACGCAGCGTCGATTTCGCCTCCCGTGAAAACCAAGACACGATTCATTTTTTGACTTTCGAAGTGACTTTGCCTACCGAACCAGATTTTACCAAGTCCTCGACATTTTTCGTCTCGTTAAAATAATTTACCCACTTCTTCACAAACCACACTGACTTTTTAATATATTTAGCGGCGGAGGAATGTGTCATTTTAGACCCCTTTGGACGCGAACAAAGAAAGACAGCCTCGAACCGACGCGCAAACAAGTGACTCATTTTGGATTTTACGTAATTTCGACGAAAGTTTGGAATCAACTGACACTTTTACTAAAATGCGTTGTAGAAAAAGGTTCCCTCTACCGATTTGTTAAAACGCTAGAATCGTATCTACCAAAAATGAATTATCGCGGACACGTTCTTACTTGACAGACCGTAACATTGACATGCCGAGATTGGAACCCGGGGCCGTTGCCGTTGTTACCGTATGCTGGCAGGGTAACCACAGAGCCAGAGTTACCAATATTACTATTAGAGTTCGAAATTGATATCTCTTTCGTTCGTTTTTTTTATCGTGCAAATAGGCCGACAGATAGACAGATTAACGAAAATGAGTGACTATATTTTTCGTGACCGAGGAAACCAAAAACGTGAAAAAAAAGTTAAAAATCTCGGAAGATGATTTTTTCACGGGTACTTTCTTCGGCGAGAAAGGAACGCTATGGATAACAATTTATGACGATATCTTTGGGAATATTCAGATTTATGAAAACCAAAATATATAAGTAATTTATTAAAGTCTATTCTTCAATTACATCCGTTAAAAATGCTCTGGTGTGTATTGGGGACTTTGCAATTTCCATTTTACTGCGATAAATTATGTTACAATTAAGATATTCCGCACATGCAGAAAAATTAAAAATATATAACTTTACAAAACAATTTTCTTCTTCTTTCCACGCCTTCTCATAATGTAGGTTGGCGACTACTTTCTCTGTCCCTCGCAACATGAAACAACCCCCCCACATTTATGCGGGCCCATTCTCTGATGTTTCTCAGCAAAGACTTTCTCTTTCTTCCTGCACCCTTTCTACCGTCAACTCTTCTCTGCATGATAGTTTGTAGTTAGTGACTATTTGTCATTTCTGAGTGTATGGCCTAAGTAGGATGTTTTTTTTCGTATTTTTTTGATTGTCAAGAGTTTTTTGCCCTGGCCTATCCTTCATAGAACTTCCTCATTAGTAATCCTAGATGTCCATGGATGTGTAGCATTGTATTGCTTCAACGTCTATGTCTCGACTCCATACAAAAGTTGGGACCACATATGGCATTCCAGAAAACGTAATCTTAGAGCGAGGGATAAGTTTCTGTTGCAGAACATTGTCAGGAATTTAAAAAAATGATTTTCTTGTCTCTTTCCTGTCAAAACTTTGGAACATTTATTACACGTATGTAAATTAATGTGTCCAGTTAAATATGAATATCGAGAAGGCTTTGTAAATTAACAAAATGAAACACTAATATGTTTCACTTTTTTTTTTTTTTTTTTTTTTTTTTTTTTTCCACTTAATTATTTTTTCCGTCAGAATTGTTTCAACAGGACACTGTCTTCATCAGATGGAAGCTATTCTAAAACTAGAATATTTTCCCTCTGATGAAGACTCTGTCGTGTTAAAACAATTATAACGGAAAAAATAATAAAGTGGAAATTGTGAAATATATTAGTGTGTAATTTTGTGGATTTATAATGAATTTCCATCAAGTAGCGGCTAATTCAGTAAATAAGAGAATACTTTGATTCGCTAAGTGAATATTTTTTATCACTTTTTACTCTGTTTATCAGCAAAAATTTGTTGACGTCAAAAATTTTTTTAGGTATCTCAACTAATATTTTTTAAGGAATTTAAAGCATGTTTCGACCGCGTGGAACATCGTTTTAAATGCGAATTTATTACGTCATAATTATAACTTGATGAAAAGAGTTTACAATAAACTTACCCCACAATGAAACAATACACAAAAACTAGGAAAAAGGTCCTCATTATTTTAATCTGTGAACCAATGACAATAAATTAATTGTGAAAGTTACTTGTTATTTTATATTTTACGTTATCAATTTACCTAATTCTTAAATTTCAAGTGGGTTTATTTAAAGTGGCCTTTTAGAGAAACTGCGTCAACATAAGTGGATCCTATTTGTTGGTTTCTCATTTAAATCTCTCATCTAATTCAAATAACACAATATATTATAACTCAACAGCAAAAATAATAAAGAGCATTCACATCTCAACTGCTTAAACGACTATATAATGCCTTTTTGATCATGACTATATAAGCCAGGCAAATTGATTTTTAACTTTTTATTATCTTAAAAAGAGATATGTACTCACCTGATCCGAACCTCACCGTAAACCTTCAATCATGAGTAACTTTTGATTATGTGTCGAATCAAAGTTCAAAATTTCAAATTTGGGCATACAATAGATTAAAAAATAATGCATGGAAACTTTCTGAAATTATCTTTATTATTTGATAAGTTATCATAAAAATTAATTTATTTAGTTTGCTTTTTTTTACTTTGAAGTGCCCATATTAAGATTGATGAGGCCATATGCAGAATTAGTTTTATATCAAGCGTGATTTAATTTCAAATATTTTTAGTTTACAATTTATCATTTTAAAATTGCTATGCTAGAATATATGTTAATAAAATGCAAATCTCATGTTTGCGATGTTTTTGTGATTATTGAAGTAAACAAGATGTAATACTGCATCGAGTGTTGACGACTGAAAATGTACTTTCTGTGTTAGTGCAGGCAGTTAATTCTTCTTGGGAGTTAAGAATGTTTGCTACCCGCCGAAAATAAACCAAAAGAATTCCTATATAAAGAAGATGAGCTTAACGACCCGTCTACATTAGAGACCAATATCTTCCAAGCTCTCTTAACATAAATTATTGATGATAACCCTAATGACATCATTTAGGCCTACTATCAACATTCAAAATACTAATCAGTTCAAATTCCAAGAAAATCTGGACATTCATGATGCAATAATTCCGATTGCAACATCAATTTTGGGGAGCACATGCCCGTTTATTCATAAACGTGGATTTGCTGCAGGGATTTTTCTCTGAGCTATCTAAAGCATTTCACCATGAAATACTTCTGCTAAATCTCCATCATTATAGCTTGCTTACATGGAGTGGAAAGTCCCACGACTATGATTTTGAATTGGTATCAACTCTCAGAAGTTTCGCGTAAAATGTTTATAACATTTTACGAGTTTCAGCTGTTTTGAGTGACGCAACTTTTGATTTTTACAAAGCGACGGAATAAAAAGAGTTTCGTGTGTTGACTAAGCATTGCTATTGAGGGACAAATTCAGCCAGAACCTAAGAATGAGTTGAAAAGTGTTATGGCACATCTACTCCGTCGGAAGCGTCGATGGTTTAGTGAACTTAAATGCGGTCGTACAACCACTACGTTCCGGACGTCCAAATGAGATAGTTACCCTCAAAAACAAAAAAAAGTCCTCCATATTGTTCTGAATGACCGCAAATTGAAAGTGAGAGAGATAGCTGACATCATGAGGATATCAACAGAACGCGTGAGACATATTTTGCATGAATATTTGCATATAAAAAAGGTATGTGCCAGGTGGGTGTCGCACACTCTCACAATTGATTAAAAACAGCACCGTGTCGAAGATTCAGGACGCTATTTGGACTGTTTCGGCGTAATCCAAAGAAGTTTTTGGGTCCATTTGTAACAATAAACGAAACAGAGATCCACGACTACATGCCTGAGTCCAACAGGCAGTCTACAGAGCGGCTGGAATCGGAAACTACTATGTTAGTTGATTGGACCAGCTCACGACTCTGTAAAACCAATGAAATGAATACGAATGGCTTCCTCATCTTCCATATTCATCAGATCTGATCTACAGCGATTATAATTCCCATATTTGAAAAGGTGGCACCAAGGAAAGGGATTTGGCTCAAACGTAAAAGTCGAATGAGAAACTGAGGCTTATTTTCGAGAGCTCAACTAATCGTACTACACGGAAGGTATCCATATATTGGACGTTCGCTGGAATAAGTGTATTGCTCTTGAAGGAAACTATGTTGAAGGATAAAGTCGATTTTTGGCAAAAACACCGGGTTTTCTTTAAAAGTCTCGGGACTTTTCACCCAACGCTTCCTTATAGAGAGACTGTTCTTTCATGGTTTGTCATCTGGCTGGATATCGGCAGAGAGTTTTTTTTTTTGTGGACACGGAGGCATCTGCGGGTCCTAGTATTGACTAAGATGTACAACAAAGCTCTATCCTGGTTTTCTCTTCTTTCTAATTTTTATGAATAATTTAGCTACTTTGCACAGCAATAGATATTTTGAGTTTCCGCGGATTATGCCATTGTGCTGTGGCACTGTCTGGAGGTTTTATAATGATTATTTCATTTATATATTAGTCATTTCAGTAAATATGTTTTTTTCACTCTTCTTCGTATTTTTTATGCACCTTTGTATATTTTAGATTTTACTTCATTTAAAGGCAAGGCTTTATTAACAAGAATGCTCTTTTTATTACAATAAAGCATATTTTGAATTTTGACGTTGAATTTCGTTAATTTGTTGTTCCAAAGTTAATTATTTCCAAATTACTATAATTTTTTGTATAAAATATGTCAACAAAAAATACACTAAAACTTAATAAAAGGCCTTTTATTGTTTAATAAATAAATTAAAGTAATTGATTTATTCGTCACATTGTTCCACAAGACAATAGGTCTGAGCTACTTTTTGGTACCATCTCGCAGAATCTTTAAAAGTTCTTGTACGATTTGGACTGTCAAAATCAACTGCGATAATTCCAAATCTTTGACTAAAAGATAAAAATTTGTCACTTAATAAACAAAAAAGATAATTTTTAATACACAACCACAACACAGTTAGTTCTAACAGTACTAGAAATCTAAATATTAACTATAATAAGCAACTAACCTGTATCCTTCAGCCCATTCGAAGTTATCCAACAAACTCCATGTTGTATATCCAGAAACATTAATTCCATCTTCCAATATGGCGTCAAGCATATTACTTAGATAACTCTGAAAATAAACAAAAGTTTTATAATTAATAAAGAAGTCACATAAATGGGCGAGTGGTAAACAGTAAAACATTTAAGTATTGAGAAAGTTAGCAAATATGATTCAGAATATGTTTATATTGTTTATTTTTTACAGAACGTTTATTTTGCAACACGCTACAGGGTTCTTACCAGAATAGTGCATACGTTTGGTAACAGCATGACCAACTCTCATTTGATCACATTTCCACTGTAATGTTCATACTATTTCCTTGTACCTACTTTCTATACTCCGTAATTAGGCGTAATATTTCTTTTTTATAGTTCCTTACAGGATCAGTAGATCCTTTTACATATCAATTAATTGGTCTCGTATAGTTTTTTATTATGCTCAGTTCTCAATGTTACTATAGAACATACCCTCGTAAATATATTTCTCTAATGTCCAAGGTAGGCACGACAGGCTTTGTTAGATCGACAGGGCACAGTGCGAAATTTCTTGAGTTTACCGGAACTTAATTATTTAAACCAGTAAAACAGTTCTATTTGTTGGTTTTTTAAAATTATTAATGAAAATTAATGTGTTTTATTTAAAGTTTTTCAGTTTATTTGTTTTTATTATAGAACAATTAAAAAAAAAAAACATACATTTTGTAACAACATTTTGAACATCTATTCAGAACGAGACTCATTGCAATCGTCTGAAGACTCGCAATCATTACATGAGTCTGCAAATCTTTCTAACAACTCTAAAACTTCTGGGTGTAACTTCACTATGCTTGGTTTTGGGTGCTTTACGAAGACTAGCGATGTACGGATCCGATGAAATAAGCAGTCGATTAAATAAATCCGTATTTGTGTCAATTCGGGATGTTTTTCTAGTGAAAAGTTCGCGATATTTTCTGCAGTCTTGGTTTCTTACCTCCTGAGCTTCTTCAGAAAATTGTCCGATCGGAAGAATGTAAGAAGCTATAATATCCTTTCCATGACAAAGGACTTTATGCACACTTACGGGCATTGAGTACCAGAAATATTCTTTCAAATACAATTCCAAAGTTTCTCTTGCATATATCCGCCGAACTTTTCTGAATCAATTTTAAGACCACAATTTAGGCAGCACATGAAAACGCTTGATCAAATCTAAATTAACGCCAGTTATTTCGGAAGACTTTTCGGCATTTCTAAAGAATTTCCTCGCGGTATTACCATCGTTTGTGTTTCCGGTCTGCTGTTTTGGCATATCTATAAGCAAGCCAAGCTCCTCTTTGAATTTTTTGTTGAATGTATTTTTTCTTCTCTGCAACTTTTTTTTTTATTTTCTGCTCCACGAGCTTGCCATGCCTTAATATCCAGTTGTACGATATATGTAAAATACATTCCAAAAACCTTATCCATGCATGGAGGGGTAAAAAGGATTCATTTATATTTTTTTGAGGTATATCGCAGATGTTGTTCATTTCACTAGGTTCAGCCTTACATAAGTAGCATGTTTGTGATGATGCACAGGATGATACAGCATTGCATACTTTACCGTCAATCATACAAAAGATTATATTGCTGTAACCTGAAATTGGAATTAGGAATCCCTTCTAGCCCTGTATAAAGTCTTGCTACGGTTATGATTTATAAGCGCCTGAACTGATACTGCAGCTGAAACTTCAGTTATTATTATGTCCTTTGGATAGCACCACCTCTTTGCTCTCTTTTACAACATAATAAGGTGGATACAAAGTGCAACGGTGATTTTTTGCTTGATCTCGAACAATGTTGTACTGATTTGACGATAAGTTTGCATCAATAAGTAGCGCCTGAGCCTAGGCGTGGGCTGTTTGAAGAAGACATGCGAGCCTTCTTGATTTTGCTACCCCTTTCTGGAGAACCAGATGCCAGTTCCTTGACAATCGCTGCAGAGTTTCGTTTTTTCCAGTTTGGTATAGCTTTGTTGCAGTTGCTTTGGCTAACTCGTCTTGACTACCGGACTTCAAAAGATGATGCACTTTTCTGTTTTGCACTTTAGGATGACAATCCCTAAATTCAGTTTTTTTTTAGGTCTGCCTGCATTGGTCCTCGATCCACTAGGCAATGCATCCCTTACAGCATTTGAAAATTTTACATTATTTTCAAGCCAGCTAGCATTTTTATTCAGAAATGATGCTAAATTTCGATTGAATTCCCTCCACCTTTTTTTGTATTTTACAAACCAGCGCGCGAAGAGTTGCCTTTAAACTGCAAAGAGCGTCAGATGTTAGCATTGGTGAGCCTATTTTTTTTCCAAAACAGAACCAATGATGGCGTCCAATGTCGGTTTCTTCCTTCCACTTTTGGAAATATGCAGTTATATGAAATTTGCAAAGTCATTCTCGAAAATGTTTAATTTAAAAGATCGCAAAATATCGCAGAAGATCTTTTGTGTTTCCAACAGAGGAAAAAAAACCTTTCAAGTTTTATGCGTTTCAAGCTGGTATTATGTAGTATCACTTTTTAAAGTCTCTACTGAAGTTAAAAATGTAAATTTTACTTACTTCTTAAAAATCACTTTTTTTTCACGAACAAATCACACACGAGTAAGAAAAGATTTTGCAATTATTTAAATGCTAATAATTGACAATTCTCTTATAAAATAAATGAAGAAAAAATCATGGTCTACTGACTTGCCGTTTGTATGTACCACTCTATTAACTTAAACAAATCGAATAGCTTTCTGTAGGCAAAAAGTATGATTGAATAAGTAATGCAACTTTCAGGTGCATTTTGCAGTTGTTTTGCAGGATTAATCTCCAAACTGAGTATGAGGTTTTAGAGGTGGGATATTAACCTACCAAAATAATGAATAATCTTATGCATTTTACGTATGTCAAAAATTGAATAAAGTTCCGCTAAAACTTCCTAAATTTCGCACTGTGCAGCGCCCTGAATCAGTTTTGAAAAGGCCGCGCTCAGAAATAGTGCATTTTATTCTTATTTTGTTTACCTGTTTTTAATATTCAGCACCAAAATTGAAAAACAAAACACTTATGGAATGAATCACTTCGGTATCTGTATGTCACACCCGAATTTTCTCTGTAACTATGTCATATAGAAAGCTAAAATTTGTCCCAAATATGGAAATTGATAGCCCAATCACAGCCGTGTAGGGGTTAGTTTTGGAGGTGAAATCGGAAGTGAAAAGAAAGAAAAGAAATTCAAGGTCATCGAGTGGAGTGTTAAATGAAAGCTTGTGAAAACAAAATTTCTTCACATTTTTTTTTTTTTTTAAATTGTCACAAGTCGCTGACCCCCCCCCCCCCCAACCTATCTCTAAGAGTACTAATCGAAAAAAATCAGAAATAATCTCCATCAGGTACAGATGGATGAAAAATTGTCACGAATGCATTACCTTTGAAAATTTAATTGGTATATATGTTAAGAAAAGTAATCAAGGTACGGAATACTAATTGAGCAAGTCCGACTTGCACTCATCTTGGTTTTTTTTTGACAGCTTGCCCCAAAATGAAGTTTTTTCTGTAGTTTTGCGTAGGAACCTCACCACTGAGTAAGTTCCTGGTTTTCTTTTTTTCGCCTGTCTAGGTTCCCTTTCGGCTAACTCTGAAATTTCCAATAAACGAAACCGTTCCTTTTGCACAGAAAGTGGTACCACGCTATGTGCCTTACTGCACCGCCACCTTATTCCAAATGCTACGAAATTGATAAAATAAAATTAGTTAAAAATCCAGAGATTTTTATAAGTGTTTCTTCTCTTTTCTTTTTAGGTTTTTTCAGTTTTCTTCTTTTTTTCTCTGACAAGTTTTTGCTACCAGTTATTTTATCTATACGTTATCTTATCTACCAATTTTGCTCCTTTTGGCACAAGTTTTGATATATTGATTTCTTCCTGATTTGCTTCTTCTCTTTTACTAAATTTCACCTACTTACGGTCCAGCGGAAATTGCACAGATATAAATATTTAGGAAATACTCTAGAATAGAAGAGATGTTAACTTCAGAAGAGCTGTTACGGCAACGTCGACAGAGGAAACATACGAAAGGCAATAATTTTATATTTATCTTAATTATGAAAACAATAACGTTAGTTTTTCTCTAATTAAATAATTATATTTCTGTCTTGGTACCGATTATGTAATTTTCTTATTATACGCTACTATCCAATTAACGGTAAAATGTTTAGTAATTTAAGATAAGATGACACGATTCTTCTGAATGGGCGCGAAGAGTAGAAAAAGAAAGCGTAGAACTCGGACTTGAACTGAACATAAATAAAACCAAAATTATGATTGTCTGTGCTAAAGCTCAAGAAAATCTGGCAAGACAACCACATATCCAAACAAGTGAAAATCAGACTGGTAAATTGTCTTGTCTTTCCTATTCTCACACATGGCTATGAGTCCTGGAGGTTGAGAAAGTCAAAAATAACAACACCAGATATCAGACATATTGACGGTCTTGAAATTGTTAGTAAGTATGTGTACTTGGAATCCTTAATTAGTAATGCCGGTACAGTAGAGGGGAAGATCCGTCGAAGGTATGTTTCCTACAAAAGTTGCTGTGCAAAAGCTCAAGAAAATCTGGCAAGACAACCACATATCCAAACAAGTGAAAATCAGACTGGTAAATTGTCTTGTCTTTCCTATTCTCACACATGGCTATGAGTCCTGGAGGTTGAGAAAGTCAAAAATAAAAAAAAATAGATGCCACAGAGACGTACTACTGGCGAAGAATGCTTAGGATCTCGTGGACCCCATGACCGACCAATGACTCAATTATATCAGAGCTCAATGTCCAGGTAGAAGACCTCGAGGACGTTCTTCGTCCCGTTGGGAAGACCAAGTTATTTATCTTGCAACTAAACCACTTCACACACTGATCCACAAAGCGCAGGATAGAGAAATGTCGAGAACAACATCCCACAATACAACAAAATGGCCACTACATGCCGTGGAACGAATTAAGACTGAAGAGAGAGAGAGCCGCTACTATCCAAAAAAATAAAAATTGAATAATTTACCTGTAGATAGTCAATTCTATCTGGATCTGTAAGAACATTTTTATTTGGCCAACCATTTTCAGTAACGAATATTTCCCCAGGTTTATAGTTTCTCCATACGTAGTTCAACAGGATTCTCATACCTAAAAAAGCATTTTGTCTAAAATAATACTTCCCTTTCTATAGAATAGTATGGTATTTGTGAAGAAATAACACTCCGAGATTTTTGTATTTATTCATGTTTCATGGTCTCTGATTCATGAAAGACATAGTCATTCATTTCCGTCAGTCTGTCATTCCGTCTGTCAGTCGGATGATCGGTACGAAGTAAGATATTGACTTCAAAAATTCGTATACATATAGTCTTGACGTAGGAACCTATATTTGAGCAACATCGCTAAAGAGGAGTGCAAAGTAGAAAAATTCTGCATATTTTCTAAATAATTATGTACATTTTTTTCTCGATTTTTGTTTATATTATGAATAAGTTTTAGGCACAATTTTTTATAGTCAAATATATAAGTCTCTATAGAGAGACTTACAGAACCACTAGGCAGACGAACAGATCACGAAAATAGAAAGGTTTTTCATGATTTAGGTACCATATAACGGGAAGAAACGCAAAAATATCAGAGAGTATTTTTTCATATATACAATATTTTCCTTAACAAGGAAAGTATAAAAAAGAGTGAGCCAATATTACTCGAGTCACTCCAGCTGATGCTGCGTTTTTCTGAAACTACCTTTTGGATCGGAATACAACCAATCAGCAATTGATGGAGTCCAACTAGGGTCAACAGTAGTTGCCACACCTATGTCTGACCAGTAGCTTGGAGTACCAATTTCTGGTTCTGGAATAGCAGAAACGACTTCACCACTATATCTGGAAGAGACATACATGTACATTATTAACTTTACGCTGTCTATATTGTATTTATTCGAGCTAGAAATTACTTGAGTATTCGACTATAGCAATAATCAAATCAATAAACTCTCCGTTAGTTCGATTATAAATCCAAGAATAAAAATTGTCTCCCTGTTGTGCTCATTCTCCTAGTTAACGATGAATAACACTAAAATAATTAAAATTTTGTAGTAATCAATCAACTAGAAAAAGTCGCTTCTATTATCTGCTAACAAGATGCATCTATTGCGAGGCACTGTAACCTCATCTTTCTTGACAAATATAAAGGTATAGCCTGTCCCAAAATATAATATCCTGATTTTGCCATTTTAAGTGGGCCATATAAAAATTCTGACCTTTTGTTTATGATGGGTTGTAGAGATGGACTTAAGAATTTTATTCATTAATACAAATAAATAAAATTATAAGTGGATATGTTTATTTATAGATGCATGTAAAAACAAATGGATAGGAAGTTCTAACTTTTTTTACTAATTCAACCACTGACGCGCTTAAAGTAGGAGTAACATTTTGTGCTCTTATTTTTGATTTAACTTGATGCCAAATATGTTCAAATGGATTAAACACACAATAATAAGGAGGAAGCCGCAAAACAGTGTGCCCCATTTTCTCAGCCATACTATCACAAACATATTTCTTTTTCAATTTATAGTCTTTCTACCTACCAAAAGATCACTTTTTTATAACTAAAGTCAAAATGAATATAATTTTTCCAACATATCTTTCTGTATTTCCGATTTGGTGTTGGCTGCATTAGGAACCTTATTTAGTAGGCGACTATGGTAACTTGCATTGTCCATAACTATAACACTCTGTTCGGGAACATTTGATAAAAGGGAATTGTGAAACCAATTTTCAAAAAGTTCTGCTATCGTGTCTTCGTGATAGTCCAAACTAGAATCTTTTATGTTGTTTGTAGATAATAGTAGACAATTTTGAAACCCAGCCCTTTTCAGATCCAGCATGCAAAATGGTTATTCGTTTACCTTTATTTGAAGGCGTGTTAGTCTGACATTTTGTGCTGCTGTCAACCCACCCTTTTTGCACAGTGTCATGGGTATCGAACCAAGTTTCGTCAAAGTAAATTATTGGCCAATTCTCTGATCGATACGTTTTAATTTCTTGTAAATAAGTATGTCGCAAGATTCGTAATCTTTGTGATTCCATCACTACTTGCCTTTTGTTGATTTTTCGGAACGTGAATCCCATTCTTAAGAGAATTCAGTGAATGGTTGATCGGCCCCAATGTATATTGGTCCCGTCCTGCACCAGTCTTAATTTTATTTTGTGTAGTGTCGGCACCAACTGCTCTTCATACATAGAATATATTTTTCTTCTAATGACGTCTTTTTCACAATCACCTACATGATGCATTTAAAAATCTTTCCGTTTTTTCCTGTTCCTTGGTGATGGTTTTCCTACAATACCCTTAAGCGTAGAAATTGGGGTTTTTGTTAGTTCACTGGTTTCTTTGTTTATTCAAATTTCTTTTTATCCAACTGTCGTGAACATTTTTCACTATGCACAAAACCCAAATAGGGTCGTTTATTGTCCCATTGGAAACGCAAAAAGGCAGGATCTTATATCTTGGGATTTACTTTATAAAATATTTATCTTTTACGGAAGCGAAATTTCTTATTTTTCCAGATGGTTACAGCAAAAAATTTACCTAGAGAATAAGCTATTTTACAAGCATATTTAAACCGAAAAATTCTTATACGAGGAGAAATATGGAAGAATCGCACCCCTTACATTAACGAACGTTAAAAATCGACTCAATCCCAACCAACTGCAATGCTAACATGAAAAACAAAAATTTGCGCTGTTATGTTTTAACAAATTACAAGAATTTCAGCTTTTTCAATTAAAAACAACGTCTGACATGCACAAATAAACTATATTTGAATTTCAGTGTTTTAAAAGAAATTATTCACTAACGACAATTACCTTTTACAAAAAAGCTCCCCGCTTTAAACCTATTTCTTTCTAATATTAGAAAGTAACAGCGTATTTTCAGTTTTCCACAAAGCATTATATACAAGTTATGTTAGTTCTCATGGCAGTGGCGGCCCGTGGCTTCCTGGCGTAGTAACTTGCTTGCGATGCAGAAGGTCTTGGGTTTCATCCCGGTCGGTCGGTATACTTTATTTATTAATTTATTTAAGTATATTTTGCCTGATCACGTAATAGGTAGTAGACGTTTTGCAGAAATGCAATAAAGGCCGTGGCAGCACTACCGAGTTGTCTAAAAGGTGCTGTGAAATACAAAAATGTTTCGGGCACTTGGACCACGTTGACAGGGTATTACGATTACGACATCACCGCCGATATCATCACGATATGAAAAAGGGTAAAATCCCTACTCAGGCGCGGAGGTGAACAATAAAAAAATATGAGGCTAAACCATAGGAAATTAAAAGAAAACAGTGAATAAATTACAAACTATCGAATTTCATTATAGAGAGATTAATCTTAAATGTCCGGTAAAAAGACAAAACTCTAGAGAATAGATTAGAAAATGTACCAAAATAGAAGATATCAGAAAGACAAATGCAAAATGGAGATAAGTATGACATGTGTCAGAAATAAAAGGAACAATATGGAATGGGAACTATGGGTAGAAAAAGAAAATTCAAGAACGCTCATATTAAGATGGTACGATATTGGAAAAGTAGCAAATAAAGAATGGAAGAACTTCACACAAGACAGAAACAGATGGCGAGAAATGAAAGGGGAGCATGCATGTCTACTTATGGACGATAAATATTGGATACAAAGAGAGAGAGCGATTAGGGTCGATTCTAAAAGACAGTCTAGGTAGAAACACTCTGTAATTAGGTTAAATGATTTCTTAGAAATTACTATCTGTAAACCTTATTTTTTGCACTGTAATCATCAGGAGTAATGACTGACGTGGTTAGCGAATCGCGAGTCGAGTGCAAGATAAAGTGTTTGTTATAGTGGTGATACCTGTTTGTAGTGGAATAATTAGTTACTTTGGTCAGAAATAGAAAATATATTTCACACTCTAGGAAAGAAAATTAAAAGTTTTGCAAGAAGTAAAACACTACTTAAATTTCCACTAATTTTTTTTTATTTTTAACACCATGACATGTTTGACTGTACGACAGCTTCTTCGAATGGTTTGTTACAAAACGAGGATAAAATTACTATAATAAATGGTTGGTTCACAATTTATGGCAGGTAATAAAATAAATTAATTAAAATAGATTTAGTAATTGCGAATTATTTAAGTCTAATTGTACATTTACTAAGGAATCTAAATTTTTCACTTTGTTTATTTCTAAAGATTCTAGGTAATTAAGTTTCAGGCCCTTTGTGCAAATATGTAATATTTCAAAGTTTGGGTTGAATTGATGGTTATTTTCAATTAAATGATTTGAGTAATTTCAGTTATTTTTTCTATTGATATATGATGAAGCCTGTTCTTTTATTCTTTTTGAAAAACTTCTTCCTGTTTGACCTATATATGTTTTTGAACAATTTCCACAATTTAATTTGTATACTCCGGATCTATTGTCCATATCTGTTTTAGTTTTGTTATTTATTAAAACCCGCCGAACCCTGTCCCAGCCAGGTTGGAAAAGGCTGAGGGGGAGGAGTAACAACCTCGCTAAAAAACCAGGGTTCATCTGGCCCGGATGATAGCACCCTGTAAGGGCCCCTGCCAGGGTACGGCGAAAAAAGTCAACGGTGGACAGAGCAAATGAGATCTAAGTATCCAATGGTCTGAAAAGCGGAGGAGCCGACTTTAAAGGGAAGACCGATCTCTGGAGTCTTGAAAGACAAGCGGTCTATGGGAAGAAAACCTGAGATAAAATTACCTGGTCCTCCAAGTTGGGGGTTAAGGCGACAGGCTAGTTCCCCGTCACTTGTAAAATCTCAACTTACTAAAAAGCCTAACAAATGCCTCGGTACGGACGGATCTCACGGAATACAACAAAAGCTACGAAAAAGGATTATGAATATTGGTACTTGGAATGTACAAGGAATCAAAGGAAAGGCAGAGGAAATAACACAAGAATTACTCAACATGAACATGGAATTGGTGGTGCTAACAGAGACAAAGAAGAAGGGAACTGGTACAGAAGTCATCAGCAACTATGTACATCTATTCACTGGAGTGCCAAAACATGAAAGAGCGAAAAGAGGCGTCTCGATCATGCTACATAAAAAATATAAAAATAAAATATCTGATTTCGATGCAGTGAGTGAAAATATTATTCGGATCAGTTTGACTGAAGACCAACAGCCAATAACAATTCTTGGGTTATATGCAATATCTGATGATGAACCAATAACGAAAAAGGACGAATTTTTTGAACGGGGTCAGCGATGAAATTCTAAAAATTGGAACATCAAGAGAAGTAATAATACTTGAAGACCTGAATAGTAGAGTTGGTCAAAGAAATGATGACGACGTAGTAGGGCCCCATGGAGAAATTACTACAAACGACAACGGCCAGAGATTAATTGCATTGTGCCAACAACATCAGCTAAAAATAACCAATGGATTCTACAAATATAAAAAAATTCATACATACACCTAGGTTCAACAGACAAGAAGCCTTAAATCTGTAATTGACTATGTAATGGTTAAACAGAAGACAAATTTAAAAATTAATGATGTAAGATCCTATAGAGGTGTGACATGTGGATCAGACCATTATATGGTCAAGGCATAGTTTATAGTCCCATTTAGATCCAAACAACGTGCAGATAAGAGAGAAGAAACTGACCAGACAGAAGAAGTATCAACAAAACAATATAAAATAGATAGCTTAATTAATGAAAGTACACAAAAGTTATACCAACGTAGACTGGACGAAAAACTCTTCGGAACAAGAAACCGACAGCCACTAGAAATTGTATACGAAAATATAGTAAACAGTATTAGAACCGCTGCAGAAGAGGCAGTTGGATTAAAAACTAAAAAGCATAGTTACAAACTCTGGTGGAATAACGAGATTGAAGAATTAATAAGTCGGAAAAAAACAACTATATCTTAAATGGTTAAACACCCAACAACAAGAAGACAAAGAGCAATATTTAGACTTGAAAAGGACAACAAGGGGAATAATAAATGTAGCAAAGAAGGAGATATGGGACAAAAAGTGTATGGAAATCAACACATATTTAGGAGGAAAAAAAAGTGTTCAGAATCATGGAAGTTCATAAAAAACGTAACATCGAACTCTAAAAATAAAGCAAACATTCAAACTGTATCAATAAAGAAATGGATGGACCACTACAAGATACTATTATCAGAAAACAGAGACGAATACCTGGTGAATACACCAACGGATATACTCATAGAGGGAGACACAATCGTGGTTGACGTTGATACAGTTAAAAAAGCAGTTAGTAAATTGAAGAATGGTCGAGCTGCAGGACCAGGAGGAATTTCCGCTGAACTGATTAAATGTGGGTCAGGAAAGCTGTTTGATCAGCTTACCTGGTGTATAAATCAGTATATAAATGGCGCGAGTGTGCCTGAGGAATGGAAAGAGGCTTACATATCATCCATTCATAAAAAGGGAAACAAGCTTGACTGTTCTAACTATAGAGGAATATCAGTGACCAGTACTTTGAGCCGTCTTTATGGAAGAATTATTCGGGATCTCATTGAAGAGGAATATAGAGCTAAAGAAGAAGAAGAGCAAACAAATAATAGAAAAAAGGTCAGCTACCAACCAAGAAACCCACCTTATGTTCATAGATCTTCAGAAAGCCTACGATACAGTCCCGGTGAAAAATTGTGGAAAGTCTTACAGGAAACCAATGTTAACCAGACAATTATAAGAGCTCTTAAGAATTTATATACAGGAGCCTCATCACAAATAAAGGTTGGCAACAGAGTGTCAAAGAAATTCCTAGTGGATAAAGGTTTGCGTCAGGGATGCTGTATATCACCTACATTATTTAAAAATATATGTAGCGAGGGCCTTATACCAATGGAAGAGGAAATGTAATGGGATGGGTATTGACATTGGCAGAACATGCCTATACACTCTTCAGTTTGCTGACGATCAAGTCATCATAGCAAATGATAGGGACGATTTAGAGTATATGGCTCGAAAATTGCATACTGAATATAAGAACTGGGGACTAGAGCTTAACACGCAGAAAACTAAATACCTCCCTATAGGAACGGAACCATCGAATATCCAGCTAGACAATCAAGAAGAAATAACCAGCTGCCTCTCATACACGTATCTGGGTGTAGAATTCGACACGTCATGCAAAGATGATAGCGAGATTAACAAACGAATAACACAAGCTAGAAGAGCAATAGGATGCCTAAACGGTATACTATGGAGCGATAACATCGGAAAGAGACGCAAATATAACATATATGAAACTCTCATTAAAAGTAGTCTAACCTACGGCTCAGAGACGTGGAGAATATCAGACCAGAATCGCAGGAAACTTGAGGCAACTGAAATGGACGTATTTAGAAGAAACATTAGGTATATCACGAAGAGATAGAATTCGAAATGACGAAGTAAGACAGCGAATGGGGATAGATGGATCCATTATAACAGACATCGAACAGAAACAGCTGATATGGTACGGGCATGTACAACCGATGGAAGAAACCAGATTACCCAAAATCGCCATGCAATGGATACCACCGAATCACAAAAAACGAGGACGACCTAAAAAAACATGGAAGGAGAGCATTAATAAAGCTATGAGTGCTCGAGACCTGAGAGAAGATCAATGGATGGATCGGAAAGAATGGAAGTTAGGCATCGGACAACGACGAAAGACGTTTTAAACCGATATATATTATTATTTTTTTATAAATTTGCCAAGTATGTTGGATGTTTTAAATGCTGTGTTAATATTTGATTTTCTCAAGAATCTATTTAATTTAGTGTTGCATCTACCATAGTACGTTACCGAGTTTACATTTTTATAAGGTTCTTTATTATTCGGAAAAACTGTGCTAATGGTTTTTTATATAGTTTTTTCTTGAGAATATTATCTATTCTGGATGGTGAATAGTCATTATTTTCTGCTAATTGTTTTATAATATTAATTTCTTTTTTAAAATCGTCTTGGTTTAGAGGTGAATCATATTATGGAAAACTGCAAGTTTGTAACTTGGTGGATGACATGAGGTATTATGGATAATTATGTCAGTATGTGACGATTTATAGTAAATAGAAAAACTGTGTTTGTTATTATATCTTTTTATTGTTAGATCAAGGAAGTTTAAGCTATTGTTGGTTTCAACTTCACTGATGATTTTTATATTTTTGTGTATATTATTCAAAACATTTTGAAATGTGGCAAACTGTCTATCACTTCCTGTAAAACAACATAAGATTGTGGGTATTTGCTTATTTGGTTTTCTAAGTTATTCATAAATATTTCCGCCAAAAGAGGACTAAGTGGATTGCCCATTATGAGACCGTCTAGGCTGCTGTACAGGTCGTTATTAAATTCAAAATAATTTTGTTCTAGGCAAACCTTTAAGCAATCTAAGATATCTTGTTTTATTATTGGGTTGACATTGATTTCAGAAACAAGTTTTTCAATTAGTAATATAGTTTCCCTACTTGGTATGCTTGGAAAAAGATTTTGAACACCGAAAGAAATTAATTTTGAATTGTCAGGTAACTTTAAATGTTTGATGTTTTCAACTAGTTGTTGTGAATTTTTTATTGCAAATTTGGCTTTAAATTTAGTGTTGTCTATGAGTATTTGAACAAGACGTTTTGATAGTTTATAAGATGGGGCGACACAAAAGATACTACTGGCCTTATAGGATAACCCGTTTTGTGAAGTTGTATTAGTGAATATAGTTTAGGTGTTTGTGGGTTGATAAGAGTGAGAATTCTAGAATCTTTATCATTAAATAAACTTTTACTATTAGAGATCGTTGATTTAATAATTTTCTGATAACTTTCACTTGGGTTACAAACGATAGAAAATTTGCCACATTTCAAAATTTTTTGAATAATATACACAATAGTATAAAATTTACCAACCAACAAACAATACCTTAAACTTCCTTTACCTAACAATAAAAAGATATAATAACAAACACGGTTGGTCTATTTACCATAAACCGTCACATACTGACATAATTATCCATCATACCTCATGTCATCCACCAAGTCACAAACTTGCAGTTTTCCATAATATGACTAATAAATATTCCTCTAAACCAAGACGATTTTCAAAAAGAACTTAATATTATGAAACAATTAGCAGTAAATAATGACTATTTACCATCCATAATAGATAATATTATCAGGAAAAAACTTTACAAAAAAGCCATTAGCACAGTTTTCCGAATAATAAAGAACCCTATGAAAATGTAAAGTCAGTAACGTACTATGGTAGATGCAACACTAAATTAAATAGTTTCTTAAGAAAATTAAATATTAACACAGCATTTAAAACATCCAACACACTTGGCAAATTTATAAAAAATAACGAAACTAAAAACAGATAGAGGCAATAGATCCGGAGTATACAAATTAAATTGTGAAAAACTACTCAAAAACATATATAAGTCAAACAGGAAAAAAAGTTTTTCAAGAAGAATAAAAGAACATGCTTCATCATACATCAATAGAAAAAAAATAACTCAAATTACGGAAATCATTTAATTGAAAATAACCACCAATTCAACCCAAACTTTGAAATATTACATACTTACACAAAGAGCCTGAAACTTAATTACCTAGAATCTTTAGAAATAAACAAATTGAAAAATTCGGATTCCTTAATAAATGAACAATTAGACTTAAATAATTCACCATTACTAAATCTATTTTAATTAAATTATTCTATTAACGGAAAACTGTAACAAATATACTGCACTCTGTCGGCGACTTACTAAGGCTATTCAAGCAGAGCGGCACAGCACGGCTGGCACTTTTTGCAGAAACGCACCTTTCTCGAGCTTACTGCTCGAAAGTATAGATGACAGCATTGGTATAACAACTAAAGACGAAACGAAAAGCATCGTATTTTAGAAGTTACCAAAAGTGTTCTTCGTATTTGCTGAACTATTCCAAGACGCGTTTCGCCGTATCACGGCTCATCAGCTGGGCTAGGTTCAGCAAATACGAGAACACATTTTTAGTCCTTTATCTAGGTAACTAACGGAAAACTGTAACAAATGGATGCTTATTCTGCACTCTGTCGGCAACTTACTAAGCCTATTCAAGCATAGCGGCACAGCACGGCTGGCACTTATTACAGAAACGCACCTTAGGTGCAGTATAAGCATCTATTTGTTACAGTTTTCCGTTAGTTACCTGGATACGCGTCATGGGATGGTTCAGCAAATACGAAGAACACTTTTGGTAACTTCTAAAAATACGATTCTTTTCGATTCGTTTTTAGTTGTTATACCAATGCTGTCAAATTATTTTATTACCTGCCATAAATTGTGAACCAGCCATTTATTATAGTAATTTTATCCTCATTTTGTAACAAACTATCTGAAGACGCTGCCATACAGGAAAACATGTCATGGTGTTAAAAATAAAAAATTTAGTGGAAAGTTAAGTTGCAAAACTTCTATTTATGGATTTCCACCAAGTATCGGCTGAATCAATTCAAGTGTTAAAATAAAATTAATTAAAATTTGGATTTAACAATTAGTATTCTATAACTTACATGTTAAGACCAAAGTAATCGAAAGTTCCTTTAACGTATTCAATTTCCTCAGGTGACCAGGCGGGCAATCTAGATTGATTAAAACCTTCCAACCGACTTCTTTCCGCTATTCTATCAATCATAACTTGAGGCCAGTCACCAACGTAGACAGGATTTGCATACCAACCAAGCTAAATAAAAGTAATAATATCATTTACTAGTATTATAAAGATCAGTGACAAAGAAACTTTTCAAACAAGTAGGGTAAATTAAAAAATTTTGAATTGTTGTGGCTGTTACTTGATGGAAATTCA
>CM032446.1:256956052-256996670 GCA_019049505.1 Pachyrhynchus sulphureomaculatus | reverse complement strand
AGACTAGTACGACTAGTGGGAGAAAACAAAAAGCCATAAACTACCCGATCACTCGGGAGACATCAAAGCGCTGACACTATAAAAACAGAAAATGGGCAGGACAGAGTCCTAATACAAGAGAAAGATGAAGTAGAAGAAGCCTGTGAATGCTGGCTCGTTACCGAATAACATATGAGTTTTTTTTCTATATTTTCTTTTATCTTGAAATACAGAGTGAGTTTTAGTTTATTAAAAAATCGTTCTTTTTTTTTAACAAAACGACGTAATACTTTTCGAAAAGTTTTTGGAAAAGATAAAGTATTGTTCATTGTATTTATCTTGAAGTTCATAGGGGCTATTCATAATCAATAGCTTGGGGCAATTTAATCTTATAATATTCTAGTAGATTAAAATTCTTGGCACATATTAAATAGATTATTCTCAATTATGTTGCACCTACCCTCTGGGTATGAATACAACCAAGTAGCAACTGATGGAGTCCAGCTAGGGTCATAACTAGTTTGCACGCCTTTGTCTAACCAGTAGCTTGGACTTCCGATTCCTGGTTCTGGAATGGCAGTAACGACTTCACCAGTGTACCTGGAATAAACAAATGCAGCTAATTTTAGGCACTCATTATAATAGTCTTGTTTTACTATGATACCCTGAATAGTTGCATATACTTTACCTATTCTAAATACTACTATACAATGACACTACAAAATAATTTATTATTGAACTCGACGCCCGTGTCGCTAACCATATTAGCATAGAAGTGATGATTGACTGTCAGTGATAATTTATTTATTTATTTGTTGTTATTATTCCGACTTAACAAATATTACAAAGTATAAAGTCGTATATAAACTTTCACAGTCCAGTTACAATATATTGTTATGTAGATGACATATTGACATACTTTACCGGTACAGATCGACAATTAAAACTATTCTAGATTATATTAACCAACTACATAATTACATTACTTTTACAACAGAAAGAGAAATAAATAAATCGATTAATTTCCTAAATTTAAAAATATCATATTTCTAAATGAAATGAAACGAATTATTTTATTATTTGTTACTTATTTTTTATGTATCTGCTACTGCAGTTTCGTAGGTTTTCTACATTGTCAAGCGTAATACTACAAACTAAGGAGGTTTATGTATAATTTATAACAACGTTCCCGGTACAATATGGAATTACTCATTAAATTTCGGGGAATTTAAATTAAAACACCCGGTCAAGTGCAAATTGGACTTGCGCAATTAGTGTTTTGTACGTTGATTGCTTTTAAAATAAAAATTTTCGGTACGGAGGTATAAAATGATCAGTGACTTCACAAAATATATCCCAAATAAGGTTTGAACAAAGTTTTTTTTTTTTTTTTTTTCCGATCTTTAGTGAAAACTGATGACCTCGAAATTTTTGTTTTTCTTTTATATACAAGATAAATTATTAAAGGTAATGCACTCGTGATAATTTTCGTTCAATCTATACCCTGTAGAAAATATTCCAGACTTTTTTAAATTTTTTGATCAGTAGTTTTCGAGATAAGGTCCCCCATATTTTTACAAGCTTTCGTTTGACACCCCACTCAACGACCTGGTAAAAAGAAATTATTACTTCCGATTTCACCCTCCAAAACTAACCCCTTAAATCAGAATTTAACTTTCAAAACTACACGGCTCTGATTCCTATATTAGTGCCAAATTTCAACTTTCTATGTCGTCTAAATCGGGGTGTGACAGACGGACACCGAAGTGATCTTATAAGTGTTAATTATTTTATTAGAAAGGGTTAAATAACAATATTTTTTGCAAGTATGCAGGTATTTTTGTTAACAGTAAAAAATTTTTTAATGTTTTTTGTGATTATGGACGAATTTACAGGTCTTTAAAGAAGTTTTCTTCCAAAGAAATATTTTTCAACATATTCTTAAAACTTTTTGTAAAATTCCTTCCTCAAAAAAAATATATCTAAAAAACACTTCTAAAATTCGCCAAACAGGGTGAAATTCTGAACATCTATTTGATTATTTAAGAGGGTTGGATCCTTATTTTTATTGTGTTTGTAGATCTCTATAGCTTCTAAAATATTCAATTTTCTTCCTTTTTGTACTTTATGTAATATTTGTAGATTATTATTTATGTCTGGAAAAATATGATTTGTTTGATGGAAGTGGTTAGCAAAGTTAGAGTTTTCTATGTTTAATCTAAAAGTTGTTTGGTGTTCTTTAAATCTAGTATTGAAGTTTCTCTCTGTTTGACTTATGTAACAGCTATTACATTCATTACATGACACTTTATAAACTCCAAAGTCTTTATATTTTTGTTTTTTACATTGAAAAAGAGAGAGGAAAGTTTTTGGGGTGATTTAAAAACGATGTTGTCTTTTGCGAGTATATATGCAATTTTATTAGAAATTGGTCCGAAATATGTCAATGAGGAAAAGTTTGTTTTTCATCGTTTTTAACGTGTAGATAAATATAAAATTAGGTTATCTATTTTTTTTTTCTGAAATCCATTGTTGTGGGCAATATTCTTGATTATATCTAATTCTTTCTCTAAATTTTGTTTATATAAAGGGACGGAGAATGCTGAATCATGGATCTATAGGCTGCGAGTTTATGTGAGTTGGAGTGGCATGAATTATTGGGAATAGTGGTGTCTGTAAAAGTAAGCTTTGTAAAAATATCGAATACCGGGAAATTTGTTATAAATCGTAAATAAACCACGTTAGGTTGTAGTCTTACGCTTAACAATGTAGAAAATCTACGAAACTGCAGTAGCAGATAAATATAAAAAAGTAAGTGACAAACAATAAAATAATTCGTTTCGTTTCATTCAGAAATTTAAAATGTACTGTCACAAAGTTACGGACACCTCAATTATACAATTGAACAAATAATGTTTCATCAGTATTAAGGTGCAAACCATTTAGTTTACACCAATCCTTCATCCGACATCTATTGCCGAATTCCCCTTGGAGGCCAAATCCCCAGGAATATTTACCTGTATAAAAATGTACAGAACAGGATGGCCTTGTTCCGCAATATACTCTGGCAGATCGTTTATATAAACATTAAACAAAGTAGCTGATATACATGAACCTTGGGGAGTACCCTTGGTTGTATTTTTACTAACTGATCTCAACCTGTTGGTCTGAATTATCTGAGACATTTCATAAAGCTAAGATTTAATCCACATAAGAAGTGAGCTGATCACTCCAAGAGCCGACAACTTTTTTACGAGCAGGTCGTGATCAACCGTGTCGAACGCTCGGGACATGTCAAAAAAGAAAGTCGAGTGTAGAAATAAACTGGCTAGCGCTGCTGACTAGCGTAGTGGTGATAACTATTATGTGGACCAATCTAAATAGTTTGGAAGACATTGACCTAAACAACCTATGAAAGGCATTTATAAAATTTATAACCGCAGAGCAAAAAAACTCTTAGAACTTACATGTTAAGACCAAAAAAGTCGTGTGTTCCTCTAACGTATTCGATTTCTTCAGCCGACCATGCGGGCAATCTAGACTGACTTAAGCCTTCCAACTGACTTCTTTTCGCTATTCTGTCAATCATAATTTGAGGCCAGTCGCCAACGTAAACTGGATTTGCATACCAACCAAGCTACATAATAAGTACAAATATTATTGAGTATAATTGGCATTCTGTTTAGAAACTAATACACCCAAAGGTTTTTTTTTAGTTCTTATCATTCAAGCATATATATATATATATATATATATATATATATATATATATATATATATATATATATATATATATATATATATTGTAGATATGTTTTGACGAATGTTCTCACGAGTGGAAAATGTAGTAATGGTTAGCTTAAAGTTCCTTGATGGACGGTTTCACTGACATTTCGATGGAATCTCATCCATCTTTTTTCAAAGCGTTGATCACTAAACGATGTCTTGGCGATACATTTTTTTTTTCGCCAAGATATCGCCTAGTGATCAACGCTTCGAAAAAGATGGATGAGATTTTATTGAAACGTCAGCGAGACCGTACATCAAGGGACTTTAAGCTAACACGGGCTATGCGGAAAACCACTACTACATATATATATATATATATATATAATATATATATATATATATATATATATATATATATATATATATATACATATACATATACGGGGTATTATGGAATTTACTGCATATATTGGAACTAGCGTGGCGCCTCCTTGTAGAAAGGCCAATTGCAGAATTCACTTTAAGGTAGTTCACTCGTAAATCCACTTTTTTAAAGAATCTGATGAAATTCAAATATGACGTTAATCTAAATGTTCTTCATTTAATTAAAAAAAAAAAATTTGACCGATTGTGAAGCGAGGTACTAGTAATTAAAGTGCACATAATTACCATGCAATAGGCCAATGAAGTATAAAAAAGGCATAGTTTCGTGTATATCTTAAAAACCAGTGCACCGAATTTTTTAAAAAACTAATATTTAGTAAAAAAAAAATAGAAAAAATTCGAAATAAAAATATATTTTTTTATCAATTTGTTAAAAGGATATAAATATTTAAAGTTGATATTTTTTATAAGGATAACCGCGTAGTGAGGGACAGATATCAAAATTTGACAACGCTGTATATCGTCATAACTTACGCGCCAACATACAAACAGCGTGATTAACTTTTAAACAGAAATTCATTTGTAGGTTAAATAATTTATTGAATAAACACAATATATTTATCAGCTTTATCTTTAATCATCAAATAAAAATATTAAATGTATTAACCCTGCAGGCCGGGCGCCGCCGACTAAATCTCCAACCAGGGCGCCGGGTCTCGCAAACCCATCAATAAAAAATCTTGTTAAAAAAAAAAAAAGTGATAAATTAATATTTTATTGAAAAAAAAATACACATTTTTAAATACAAAACCTTATATTATAAAACTGGTTTAAGTATACACAGTCAAAAATCTAATTTTTAAATATTTGTTGTCAAAAAAATTAAACATTTCCTAAAAACTACAAACAAAATAACTTGAAGATGAAAAAAAAAATTTTTAGTAAAACATTGTAAAAATATCATAAATCAACAGATTTTATTGATTCATTGCAATTTCTGAGCACTCAGAACACCATGCATGGATATGAGTAAGACATACAAATTTTCCACATTTTTTGCAAAAATATTTGGTTTTTGAATCTTTTTTACAAAAAAAAACATCTTTTTCTGTTACCTGGTTGGACTTCTTCATTTCTATTGGGTTCTTGTGTTCCAGCAACTTCTTGTCTTCTTTTCCTTACCGACCTTGGAACATTTGTTTCATAAGAACCTCGCTCCAAGTGTTCTTTTGTCAAGGATAGTCCAACATCTCTTAGATATAATCGTCTTTCAATCTTATAAGTTTTATTATTGCAAGCAAAAATAATTTGGGAATTTACACCACCCATATTCATAATTGAAAAAAAAATAACCATCGGCCACCTTCTTGTATTCCTTGCTACGTTATAGGTAGCAGACAATTTGTCGAGATTATCTACACCTCCTTTGGTATGATTGTAATAAGTAATTATATCGGGTTTGCATTTTTCTGCCGTAGAGGGATCAATCCTATCATCGTGATGTAAACTGGATATAAGATTAACATTTCTATATTTCTTTGGAATATATGACACAATAGTCATAACTTTTTTGAAAGCCAAATATTGAAGAAAATTCAGGGAGAGCTCTTGTGTTGGAGAATTCTAGAGGCAATTCCCTTTTATTTTTTTTTATTGTACCCATGTACGTGGTTTTATGCTCCACAAGTAATTTTTTTACCAATTCAACACTGGTAAACCAATTATCACACGTAAGATTACGATTAGTCCCAGATATAGGTTCTATTAGTCTCAAAACTATACTTTGTGGATCGTTAGGGCGTTCATATATACCTTCAGGGTGCTTTCCGACGTAAACCTCCAGATTTGAAGCATAAGATGTAGAGGAATCAACTAAAGCAAATATTTTTATACCGTATCTGTTAGGTTTACTTGGAATATACTGTTTGAAATCACATCGCCCCCTAAATGCCTCAAGCTTTTCATCAATTGTGTATATGTGTTTTTACAGTTTTCAACAAAAAGGTCAAATTGGCTTCTGATTGGAGCTAGCTTGTCAAATTGTTTCCTTGCTTCTCTTGTCGTCAAGTCATCAAAACGAAGGCATCGAAGAAGAAAATGAAATCGATCGTGAGACATTACCAACCAAAATCTTTCAATCCCGAGTTCGTTTCTTTGCCATAGCTCTTTTGTATTAGGTCGTCCACTTTTGAGGGTCCCCGCCAAATATAATAATCCAAGAAAAGCTTTTATTTCACAAATGTCCGTGGGTTTCCCTCTTCTCTCTCTTGCATAATTTTGAGCCAATCCAGAAATGTAGAGATTTGTGTTTTCCACTATAATGTTAAGCATTTCATCTGTGAAAAATAATGACCAACACTCCATGGCTGTTTTGGCGTTTTTCCCACAGTTCCTGACGCCTGGTAGCCGAACAATAATATTTTCTTTTCTTGTTCTTACGGTTTTGTTTGGACAATGTTTTTGCCATCGCGTGGTTCCGTTTTTACCAATGAAAGCTGGAATTCTTGGTAATTTTGCAAGAGGTACATTGTCATCACTGCTATCATCGCACTCTTGTTCTGATTCACTATCGGTACTTCGGGTTTCTACTATATTTTTCTTCTAAAGCTAACTCCTCTTCTTCGTCATCCGGCTCTTCATCTGAAACAGCTTCTTCCCATAATTGGCGGAGTTTCTCCTGCTCTTTCTCATAATAAGTAGACATCGCTGCTAAACAAAAGAGATACTATTTTTTATAAAATAGTAACTAATAAATAATTAATATGCATAAAATAATGCAAAATAAATTTTATTTATGCTAACTTACCGTTGAAAAGTAAAACCAGCCGAATGTAAAAAGAAAAGCGCAAACCGGGGCGCCGGGTCTCACAGACCAAAATCAAAATAATTTAAAAACTAAAATACGTACACAACCACCGATTGTTATGCGGGTATTGAGGCCAAAAATGAACAAGTAGACGAACCGCTAAGCGGTTGCAACGATGTTACGAAAATTGCCGACTGATTGTCGGAGCGTCGGGTCTCAGAGGCTAGGCGCCTCGCCCGCAGGGTTAATTAAAAATTTGAGTTTGTATCTTGATATTTATTATTTTTTCTTTTGTATTTAAAAGATTTTTATATTTAAACAAAAATATGTTTGTAGGTTCAATAAATTTTCGGTAATATTTTAAATTAACATTATGTTTATTTATCAACATTGTTACATATCAATTGATAACAATATTAAATACATATTTAAAAAAAAAAAACGTTTTAAATGAAATGAAACTAAATACTTTGTTATTTGTCACTTATTTTTTTTTTATTTATCTGCTACTGCACTTTCGTAGGTTTTCTACATTTTCAAGCGTGATACTGCAAAATGCAGAAAACCTACGAAAAGCAGTAGCAGATAAATAAAAAGAAGTAAGTGACAAATAACAAAGTAATTAGTTTCATTTCATTTTAAAATTTTAAATGTACTATCACAAAGTAACGGACACCTCAATTATACAATTTAAAAAAAAAAACGATTTTATAAATTTTCTTGGTAAAACTAAATAAATAGTTAATGATTAATAAATAAATAAAGTATTATAAACTATTTGTAAAGTAATTAATTACTTTACTTAATACTCGCATATCTTTGTTTACACGTGGTTTCACATTGCCTTTTTGATTAGATAATAATTGCACTATTTCTGTAGAACCCCAATTTAACATAAGAACTTTTTAGATCTTCCAAAAGATGCAATTTAATCTTTTAATCATAAGATCTGAAATAACACTTTTTAAAGGCATTAAAAATGGCAGTATTAATTTTTTTATGACGCACTCTTTATACGATAAGTAATTTGTAATTACGATCTCAACGTTTCTCATAAGTTATTTTTTCTAGTGAAAGGACTTTTTCATACAGACAACACTAAATTCTTTCCTAACTCATCTAACTCGATCCGTCGATCACTACACGAGTTTAGGCTCATCAGTTTTTAATTTTTTCACACCATTCATTCCCGAAATATTTTTTTGTGTTTATTGATGAACTTTTCCTTTTTTTTTATTTTAAAGTAATATGGTCTAAAGAGTAAACATACGAAAAGTATAATAAATAAAGAATGTCCCAAAATTCACGCAAGATTCGAATTTGGCGCCATTTGTATGGTAAAAGGTTGCCAACAAAACAAAGAACACCGCGTGACAGCTGATAATTCCGGGTTATTAAAAATAGAGCGCTACACGAAAGAACAACGTTTTCATTGTTGAGCAATATTTTAAAAATAATGAGAATTTGGCAGATACAGTTCGGAATTTTCGTACCAAATATGGTCAGAATAGTAATTTAACCTCATCAACTGTGAAGAGATTAGTTGAAAAATTCAGGGAGACTGGATCAATTAGTGATCTTAAGAGCTCTGGACGTCCTTCAACAAGTCGTTCTACACAAAAAATTGAAGCCGTTCGTGAGAGTGTTGCTGAGACTCCAGAAACATCAATTCGGCACCGTGGTCAAGAATTGGACATTTCGAGAAGCTCTCTATAGCGTATTCTCACGAAAGATTTGCATCTTCATGGTTACAAAGTTCCATTGACTCAAGAACTGAAGCCTACTGACCACGCACAACGAAGAGAGCTCGTTGAATATATTATGGAACAACTACAAGTGGATACTGATTTTTCGAAGAAAATCATCTTCAGCGATGAGGCTCATTTCCATCTTGATGGCTTCGTTAATCGACAAAATTGTCGCATTTGGGGTTCAGACAATCTACACGTGACTGTTGCGAAACAAATGCATCCACAACGTGTCACTGTTTGGTGCGGATTTTGGGCTGGAGGCATCATCGGTCCATTCTTCTTCGAAAATGCGGTTGGCCAGGCAATAATAGTTAATGATGATCGTTATCGCGATATGATAATCCAGATTTTTGTGCCTAAATTGCTAGATATGGATGTGGACGACATGCGGTTTCAACAAGACGGTGCCACATGCCATACAGCTCGAGAAACAATTCAATTGCCGCATAAGTCATTTCCTGGTCGAGTAATATCCCGTTCTGGTGATCAGAATTGGCCGTCCAGATCATGCGATTTAACGCCGTTGGACTTTTTTCTTTGGGGTTTTTTAAAGTCTATGGTTTATGGCAACAAGCCCACGACCACCCACGACTTGAAGGAGGAAATTAAGCGCTGTATCAACGAAGTTCAGCCACATTTATGCAAAACGGTCATGGAAAATTCGGACAAAAGAGTGCGTATGTGTCAGCAAAGCCGTGGAGGCCATTTACCCGATATGTTATTCCAAACATAACCCTATACTGTTTACTTTATGAATCAATAAAAAAATTACAATTTTTAATTAAAAACCTGTGTTTTCTATCAAAATTACTTCTTGCGTGAATTGTGGGATACCCTTTATAACCTATAAAAACGTCGCCTCTATAGAGCATTCGGTATACACATTGGCAGCGTTGCCACATTTATTTTCATTAAAAGTGTGATTGTACTAGTGTGTGTCTGCATATAAAAGTTTCCATCTATCGAATTACAGTCTCCGACAAAAAAAAAACCTCGACCACTGAGAATTTTAAACTTTTTGTATTTACTGTCGGACTTTTGGCTGCGATTGTCACAAGTGAACTACCTTAAATAGAGAATATCAATAATAAAGGGAAACAAAAAAACAGTTTATAGATTTTTTTTGCTGTTGGAGTTATTTTCTTAACATTCGGATTTTATTACAGTACGTATTCTCAAAAAAGCCTTAATAAGGCGAAGCAAATGTCTAGTTACACTCGAATAAAAAAAAATTAAAGATTAAGGAGATTAAGCGACGATATGGATAATTTTGTATCTTTAAGGCATCTCTCTCGAGTTCAAAAACTCGAAAAACGATCGTTTTTGGCTGGAAAAAGCGGGTCCTGCTTCGTCCTCCAATATTAGCGGCGTCTGCTTTTTGAAGGCTCCCTCTTATTTTATCAAGAAATAAATTTATTGATTTTATATGGGTAAATGACAGTCCATTTTTGGATCAACGTTTTTTGGGCTTTACAGCTGGTTCCGGTTTCGTCGCCGTCAGCCCTATGAGGCGCTCGACTGTTTTAGTGTCGACAAATGTTTTGGTACTTGATTTAAATGGTTGAATGATAGTCCATTTTTGGATGTAGCATTTTGGGTATTTTAGGGCACAGGGGCCGCAAAATCGAGCCTTTTATTGGACTCGCCCAATACAATGAACAACTAGGCAGACAGTTAGTCGACAGGTTAAAATTTCGGGTCTCCTTCTTGGTGTATAATAGAAAATTCAATCTCTAATCTTTATATTAAACAGATTTTCTTAAATGCGCATTGTGCGCTGTAAAATATTAGACTCTTATTCCACAGGGGAACAGCTGTTTTGGTGTCGAGGTTTTTTGAGCTGATTCTATATCAATTTGATGTCCTGAATTCAAATAACGTATTCATTTGTACCTAGGAGCTCAAATTTTAAGATATACAATTTTAGAGAAATATGAGTTACATTATTGTAACTCAAATCCGTAAGTGTAGTAAACAAAAGTAGATACGAAATTTTTATTTTAGTTATACAAAATACAATATTATGCCGTACTTACAAACAAAAAAAAAACATTGAAGAAATGAAATAGTCACTCAACACTTGGAAAGCTTCTTTTCCGCGACATTCTTGAATGTATTTTTAAACAGTCCCTTTTTAAACTCCAGCAGTAATCTGCCATCATGTGCATGTGCCATCTTCCTTGGTAGCGGTCCTCCATAACTTTAATATCTTGGTGAAATCTTTCACCTTGTTCCTCACTCATGTCTCCTAAATTTTCTGGAAAACGGTCTAAGTGGCTGTGTAAATAGTGTATTTTAATACTCATATTGCACCCTAAGGATTTGAAACTATTAAGCATCTTGTTAACCATTTCAACATAGTTTTGAGCTTTATGTTTGCCTAGAAAATTTTCTACAACTGCAACAAATGATGTCCAAGCTTCTCGTTCAACTTGATTCATTGAATTTATGAAGGCAGGATCCTTAATTAATTGTCTTATTTGTGGGCCGTCAAATATCCCTGCTTTGAGTTTTTCTGTGCTCAACTGATGCATTTTTACCCCTATATATGCAAAACAAGACCCATTCTTATCAAGAGCCTTTACAAATTGCTTCATTAAGCCCAACTTTATATGTAACGGAGGAAGTATGATTTTTTCTCTTTGAACCAAAGCGTCGTTAATGACATTCTTTTCCCAAACGTCCATGTTTTCTCTCTGAGGCCAATCTTTTCTAACCCAGTGGTGTATTTTGTCCCTACTATCCCAGAGGCACAAGAAACACGGATATTTCGTGTAACCACTTTGCTGCCCAAGAAGAAAGTTTACCATTTTTAAGTCTACACAAATCACCCATTAATGTTCGTAATACTTTATCTTCTGCAAGACCAAAGCTATGGTATTATATTCTTCTTTCAGTTTCGTTGAGTGAGCTAGTGGTGTTGAACCATATTTATTCCACTACTCAGTATATATCACCACTACACCAAACACTTTATTTTTGCAGTGCAAAAATAAAGTGTTTGTTGTAGTGGTGATATATACTGAGTAGTATCATTGTGCCAAAGATTCCACATTCCCAAATCATATTTATTCCCATTATGTAGAAGGACACATTTTAAACTTCGCTTTGAACTGTCAATAAATAGGCGCCAATCATCTGGAATATATTCAGAAAGTCCCATTTCTTTCATGAGTCCCCTAATTTCGTGACAAAATACAAGATTGTCTTCTTGAGAAAAGAATGGTAGCAGATCTTTTTCTCTTGTACGGTAAAAGGTAATTTTGGTTCCTTGTTCCAGTAAATTTTTGTCGTTCAACCTAGAAGCCAGTACTTCAGAAGCTTTTTTCGATAAATTGAGATCCCTGGTGAGATCATTTAATTCATTTTGATTGAAGCGTTGAGGAACTGATGACGTCCCCTCATAGTCACTGTTAGTTTCATTAGCATCAGAACTTTTATTAGCATCAGAAGAGCGATCAGAGGGAAAATATTCGTCATCAGAGATATGTGGTAGCTGATGAAATGTTGGAATCGGTATTTCATCTGAGTGCGGGATAGGGCGTATTGCCGAGTCTAAATTGGGATAAGTCCACTTACTGCGGTTATTTCGATTGATTCCATTAGTATTTACTAAACAGAAATAACAATCATTGAAGTGGTTTTTTGGTTCTCTCCAAACCATTGGTACGCCGAATTTTAGACAGTTTCTTTTCCCGGTAGTCCACTGCCGTAAATGCTCTGTATAAGTTTTACATACGAGATGCGGGGGCCCACGTTTTGTCCTGATCACCAAGCTTAACTCCAAAGTATCCAAGATACGCTCGCTTTACAAAGTCAGTAATAGTTTGTCTGTTTTGTTGAAACATGTATTCTCCGCATATATAGCAAAACACATCAGGTTGATTTACATAACTTCTTCTTGAACTGGAACTTGAACTCATTTTAATTCTGTTCAATAACACAAAAACACTCTTTTCTTAACATAAAATAACACGCCGAATTCTATCTACTCTCATTAGTAAGAACGCACCAACTGACGAGACTTACCCGAGTTAGGTGATTAAAAGGGTCAGTTCAGGTACCTGATAGGCAATGGTTCCACTATTTATAGATTTACCTGGAATTTACTCAATTACAGACTGACAATAAAACCATTGTACCTACATTAATGAATATATAATAATTTTAGAACTCTCATAAATGAATATACTGAATAAAAACCACATTGGTAGATAAGTTGATGTATCTAAAAAAGTAGAGCTGATAGAGAAAAACGGATTGCATGTATAGATTTAGCGTCCCAAATATAGTTAAAATCAGCTCTAAAATCCCAGGCACCAAAACAAAAATATTTTTTTGTTGCCCTGTGTTATTTATTATTTTAAGTACCAACTGAAACACTATAAATAATAAGAATAATTAAAAAGTGATCCAATATTATTGACAGGTCGTAATCGCTGACTGTTGTCAATTGGTTATAAAAACATTGAAACGTAAAAACAAAAAATAGTATTTGATTTTATTATTCCATGGAAACGTACCATATGTGTCCATCCTGCAACAATAGAATGACCTTGTAACCCATATTATCACTTGGATTCTCAAGTGCGACTCTCGCTGATAATAATTAAATCACTTTTAAAATTTTATATTTGGAGCTATTGTAATTATGTATATTATACATATACATATATTTCTTTCGTAATGATATATAAATTTGCAAAACACAATTACAAATAGCTTTACTTACGTTAAATTGAGTTTCCCATTCAGCAGCTTCTATGTCTGCAGCACTATCTGAAGCTGGTTTATTAGAAGTTGCATCAATAACCAAACTTATTTTACCTAAAAATGAACATCATTTCATTTAGAACAAAATGCTTAGAAACTAAAACGAATTATTTATATTCCATAGCAGGACGTAATATTACCGGAACTTAACTCGATGAAACATTATGCTTACCTCCTTGTTCAGCAGCAAATTCATCATGATAGATATGATAAGCCCTGGCGTGAGCGAGAAGCTGAACCCTGGAGCATTGGTAGATTCCATCACCAATAAGATTTTTACCAGGAGCCTGAGTCTAAAAATTATTTTAAATATACGAGAGTTGATTACAAAGTCTTGTAAAAAACAAAGTAAATAACATTTTTTTGCAAAAACAAAAATTTATTGCTCAACATAATTTCCATTGAGCTCAATACTTTTGGTCCACCGAGATTCCAATTTTTTTATTACCTCAGAAAAATAAATTGTTTCGAACTGTGTAATACTCGTTTACAGCACAGATAACCTCTTCGTTCTACGACGACGATATGTGAGGGATCGCATTGTCCTGGTGACAGAGCCCTTTTTTGCGCCCTACTCTTGGTCTCTACTGTTTCAACTCACTATGCAAACGGTCCAGTAATTTTGCATAATAAGAGCCTGTAACTGTTTTACCCGTTTTAGTAGAGTAAAAAAAGCATTTGCAATTACACAGTCTAGATACAGCAATATTATGATTTCATCCTCTCTGGAGTATCACTTTTTTTTTTTTTTTTTTTTTTTATGGGTCTAGCACACGTGCTACAGGGAAGTCCCTAAAGTGCTACAGGAGCGACACATGTGCGGAGAAAGCGATTCACGTTGTTCTTAAATCGCTGTAAGTTGTACTCGGTGGGAAACACAGTCCTGGGCAAATTATTCCAAAGGGATGATGTTCTCCATATAAATGACTGCTTGAAAAGCGTTGTACGAGGAGTAACAAGCTGAACCTCATATGGATGTGAAGTATTAGCGAGACATGTACTTCTAACATGCACCGCTCGGGGAGGAATTAAGCGGGCCACATCCTTCGAACACTTTCCATGAAAATATTTGTAGAATAGGCTCAAGTCGCCAACCGTTCTTCGATGTTCCAGCGAATCAAGGCCACCTGTCAGTTCCGGGTCTCCAATCAGATGAACAGCTCTTCTCTGAATAGAATCCAACAAACGCAGTGTATGTTTGGGAGCGGAGCCCCAAAACATGGGAGCAGTATTCCATAGTTGATTGAATTTGAGCTTTGTAAAGAATTAACAGTTGTTGTGAAGTGTAGAGCTTTCTGGTTCGAAATAATATTCCCAACTTCTGAGAAGCTCTCCTTGCTATGCCTGCAACATGTTCATGCCAGGACATATTTGCTCCCAAATTTACGCCCAACAATTTGACTGACAATGTTAGGGGAATGGAGTGCCCCGACATAACTATGTCGGATTCAGCTACGTTAACTTTTTTAGAAAAAACTGCCGCCTGGGTTTTTGTAGCGTTTAATTCCACTTGGTTACTGTCACCCCAAGATAGAATTTCTTTCAGGTCTTTGTTAAGTTGAATGACTTCCTGCTGTCTGCGGTTATTCGTCTGAGTAGCCGATGTCCGAGCGTTCAAATGAACGAAGAGATAAGTGTACTGTCATCTGCAAAGCTGTAGGTCGGATTCTCGGTCTTTTCCAGCAGATCGTTAATATAAATGAGAAAGAGGGTAGGAGACAGTATGGAGCCTTGGGGTACACCGGCGTTGATAGTGAAGGTGTTAGAAAGAAATCCGTCGACTGCCACTCGCAAAGAACGCTCTCTGAGGAAACATGAGGGCCACAAACAGAACTTTTCAGACATACCATAAGAACGTAGCTTAGCCAACAGCCCATCGTACCAAACACGGTCGAATGCCTTGGATATGTCAATGAGTCTCCCATATTGGTGATCGCTAATAATGTTGAATCCTTCAAGATATTTTAAAAGATGCTGATTGATAGCCTTTTCCATGACTTTCGATATTATTGAATGCAGTGCGATTGGTCGGTAGTTATTTGGCAAGATCTTCTTGCCTTTTTAGGTATTGGCTGACCTGTGGCACATTTCCAGCAGGAAGGAAATATTCCCTTTCTGTAAGATAGGTTGAAAAGTCTACAGAAAACTGGTGTTAGTTCCCTCGCACCGTTTTTGAGAACTATGGCAGGTATTCCGTCAGCGCCAGAAGCCTTTTTGGTGTCTAGCTTCATCAAAATACGTTTTATGATACGCTGCCTGAAGACAATATCGGGCATCCTTGACTGCACTATGGGAATATTAGGTGGTGTTTTTCCATGGAAATCGACAGTAGAATGTGAAGCAAAGAGTTCAGCCAACAAGTTCGCTTTCTCAACAGGTGTCTTGGCAATAGAATTATCTGGCCGTGTGAGTGGTGGTATGGTGGATTTGGTGAAATTTTGACTAACTGCCTTAGCGACTGACCAAAAGGACTTGGAATTGTTGGGACAAGCGAGAAGTTTGTTTCTAATCCGTTGATTGTGTACCTCCTTAATTTCGTCGATAATTTCTTTGCATCTGTTCCTGGCACGAACAAGGGTGTTACGGTTTATGGTGTTAGGATTTTCACGCCAATGTTGGTATGCAAGATGTTTAGAAGCAACAGCTTCTTTGCATTTTCGGTCAAACCAAGGCTTACCGTTGCAAGGGTATTTCTTCGAAAAAGAGATGTAAGCCTCCATACCGGCCAAAATAACATCGGAAACCTCCTTGGTGCAGTCAGATGGGTCATCGGATCGAAAACAAACGTCTAACCAAGGGAAAGTTCGAAAATATTCCATGAGATCTTCTCATTTAGCAGATTTGTAGTGCCAAATCTTGCGCGGTTTAGGCGCGTCTCTGTCCCATATCGTAAAAAAAATAATTACTCTTATTAGTTTTAATTGTATACTTAGTATGTTCTGTTCCTATTATTTTACAAAGACAAAGAAGTTTAAAATAAATAAATTTGATTTAATATTGTATTTATTTTCATATACCAATTTTGGGTACAAATATACCGTTATTAGTGGGCAACTTTACCGATTTCGCATTTTGACATTCGAGACCACTAATCCGGTGCCTCAATTGCCAATAAACATCTGCGCTTTGCATCTGTTTTTTTTTTTATTATTAATTCCCATTTTTCAATGAGTATTACATAAACTAAATTCCCAATTATGCAGATCATCAAAACATGAATTAATGATAAATAATCCGTATGATAGATGTTGGTATTAGCGATTAGATACTTGTTTTTGTCAGTTAGTTTTGCTGTAAAAAATAATTAAAACGATTTAATCTCATCCGTTCTTATATTACAGAAAAAATTAGTTTCCTCTATACTTACATTACTTCCATATCCAAAAGTGCAAAGGGTTTTAGGTTCGTTTACAGTAGCCCAACGTTTAACATAAGGACCCAAATTTTTAAATACAACTCTAGCATATTCACCGAAAGCATCGGCGGTACTGTCATTAAGCCAACCACCTACGTCTTCAATAGCTTGTGGTGTGTCCCAGTGAAAGAGAGTAACTAGAGGTTGAATATCCGCTTCCAATAAGGCCTGATTAAATAATAATTTCAATTAATATATAGTATCCAAAAAACAAATTTGTTTAGCTTATTGCGCGAATGCAACGTTGGGCAAGGTAAGGTCATAGAGCAGAGATGTCAAACTCAATTTTGCAGAGGGCCAATTTAGAATGTGTAGGCGGGCCAGATTCAAATAAAAAAAATGTACTGAATTATTATAACATTTTATTTATTTAATTATATAGTATATAATATACGGTTGTTAAAAATTATGATTCTTCATTGTGATCGCGGGCCTTATTGATACGTCCGGGGGCCGGATGCGGGCCGTATCTTTGACATCCCTGTCATAGCTTAACTTCTAACCTTGGAAATTTAATTACACGCCTTCAATATCGTTTGCACGATGTAGTATAAGCCTTGAGTGGTCAGCTCGTTAAAATTTGGTTACAGCAGAAACCGATACCGACATGGAATACCTTTAAGTATCAGTGAAAATCGCGCAAGAATTCAATCACGGTGTTTTGGAACCGAATCAAATAATAATATGAAGTGGTTCCAAAATTTTGATAGAGCAGCAGGTGGGTGAAAATTCGTAAAACTAAACATCTCCGACCCGACTTTTCGGAAACCCAAACACAATGATTTATTTTAATAATACAAACAGGTAGTGAACAAGCTCTGAAATATTTTCAGTCGTCATGTTTTCATCTATGAAAATTTTCATACATGAAAATTTTATTAACATTTTGCAGCATAACAAAGGTGATTCTATAGCTGTAAATTTACTTAACCAGAGGTTTGTCGGATACATAAAATCACGGTTGTCAAAGTGTACAAAAATTATTTTATTTTTTGGAAGGATCTAGTGCCCAATACAAAAATGAATTCAATTCTTCTAATTTGTTAAAGCATAAGTTAGATTTTAATGTAAAAACGGACTGACATTTTTCTGCTACTTAGCATGGTAAAGGTGCGTGTAACGGTATAGGTGGTACCGTAAAACGCCAACCACATTTTGCAAGTTTACGTCAAATTGATGGTGCGAAAAATCTCAATGCCGAAGGTCTCGAAACTGTTTTGAGAATATAAAATTTGATTATTGTACAAAATTGCAATATGAAACTCATGCTAAGTGATCAACTCCAAACACACGTCAATTCCACAGTTGCGTACTAATTAATGAAAAGACATTGTGTTGTAAAATTTATTTAAAAGATGATATGTTTATTTAGTTATAATGTAACCCATTAAATTAACATTACAAGTAAACGCAAAACTATATCCAGACAGGACACACTGATAGTTCGAGCTTCAAAAGCAAACCCATTTGCTTCGTCAACTTCAGGAGATTGTGGGAGTGGATGTAGCTCCTAGGACGATACGACGACTACTTAAAGAAGCAAAGCTACCAGCAAGAAGTCCGCGTAAGGTACCCTTGTTAAATAAAAGACACAGAAAGAGGCGATTAGAGTTCGCGAAGGAACATATTGAATGGCCTCTATTTAAATGGCGTAATATACTGTGGTCCGACGAAAGTAAAATTGTATTATTTGGAAATATAGGCCGCAGAACATACGTTAGACGCCCTTTAGGAACCGCATATCAGCCTCAGTACACTATTAAGACAGTTAAACATGAAGGTTCAAAAATAATGGTATGGGCATGTTTCTCCTACTTCGGAGTAGGGCCTATATTTTGGATTAAAAACATAATGACCGCCAGTATTTATGTTGAAATTTTACAGGACGTTATGTTGCCCTATGCAGAATATGAAATGCCACTTAAATGGGTTTTTATGCTTGACAATAACCCAAAACATAGCAGTCGATTAGGTAAACAATTTTTAGAAAAAAAAAAAAAATTAATGTCTTAACAGGTTGACTGCCGATCTATATTTTTGAGTTTGTGGTTGACGCCGGTAAGATTTTTCCAAATATTTTTATTTTATTGTGGTAAATATGAATTAAAATGAGTCTTGGATGTGTTTTTTTTTATGTGCCATTCAAAATATTAGAAAAAAAAAATTTCACTCCTATCGGAGTAATCGGCATTGCAAGTGAAAATTTTTACTAGATGCCGAACACTCCGATCGGAGTGTCCAATTAAATAAGTAAAGAAATAATAAATCGAACTCATCAACTCAAAACATTTATTTCTAAATCATTTTTGTACATTTTTAGGGTAATCCTCAAAGCAATTAAGGCAAAAACCTGGTTGTCCAGGGCACATTTTGCATTCATACACTGTTTGCTTTCTTATTTTATTTTTTCCTGCATTCTTTGCATTCCTTTCTGCTTACCCGTTTTGTTTCTTTAGTTCCTTTTTTTTTTCACTAACAATTTTTTCTACTTTGCTAATGCTGTGGACATTTATTTGGCCTGGAGGAATTTGCGGCAAATTAGTAATTGGTCGGCTGGCTAGTAAATTTCTTATGACATCCAATCGGAAGTCATATAATCGTAAATGGTCAGACCGCGAATATTTATTGTACAAAAAATAGGCGTTTATCATGCTCATTTGCGGCACATGCATGAATAACTTTTTGTACCACCGAATGGTTTTACGGCTGCAAGGATAATATGCCATCATTTGGTCCTGTCTATCTATACCGGACATAAAAGCATTATATCCAATGATTGCGGAAGGTTTTTCAGATTCTTGATTTCTTTTGTTCTTAAAAATGCCCATTTCGCTTCCAAATTCTGTTGAAATGTATTGAACATTGCGTTTATCGCGCCATTTTCCGACATGCACTCCATTGCAAAACATAGATTTATTCTCACCACGTTTTTAAGTTTGCACTCATTACCTCTTTCGGATTATCTTTCCTCATAGCTCTCAGCGTACCAGTGCAGTATGTATTTTGTTGAAGTAATTTCCTAGCTAAATTAACACTATTGTAAAAATTGTCTAGATAAACAGCATGTCCCACACCCAATTTTTCCTCCAATAAATGTAAAACAATCTTTTCAGTATGTCCGCTTCCACCATAAACATCTGTCGCACCTTCGCAGACACGAAATTTCAAAATAAGTCCATTAGGCTCTGTCAGCATGTAAAACTTCATACCATACTTATGACGCTTATTCTTGATATACTGTTTAAACTGGAGACGACCCCGATAAAGTACCATAGCTTCATCCAAAGACAACTCTCTTCCAGGATAGTAAATTTCTCCCATCTTGTTGTTAAAAAAATCTGCCACAAATCTAATCTTTCCTAGCCGATCTGCCGGATCCATATCTGGAGATGTAAAATGCAAACACCTCAAGATAAGCAAAAATCTATTCCTTGACATATATTTTCTAAAAACAGGTAGATTAAATAGCAGATCAGTTTTCCAATAATCGTTAAGACGGCTCAAAGATATTGTGCCAGTGTGAAGTAACAGGGCCAAAAAAATTTTTAGTTCGTCAAGAGTAAGATTTTTAAAATTAGTAATACGTGATTTTGTACTTGTTTCTGGGCGCAGCAAAACCTCGACTGCGTAAGAGTTCGTTCGTTCTACAATAGTTTGTAAAAAATCATCATCAATGATCATTTCGAAAAAATCGATAGGTGCACCCTGTCCTGGAATTTGCACCAATAATTCCTGGGTTTTCTGGAACAAAAATTTGTTTTAACGACACCTCTGTTGTTCCATTTTATCTCATCAAGGCTAGGAAGTGTTTTGATGTGGCCGAATAGGGTCTATAAAATTCTTTTCTTCGGACTCGGAGCTTGAATTTACATCACTATCGTCTGTGTCTGGTACGTAATGTTCGTCACTACTACCTCCGCTTTCTTCCAATAGCTGCAATAATTCAGTGTCAGTTAGCTTCTTTTTCTTATCATATACCTTTTTTTTCATCACTACAATGTCTTTTTTTAATACCAGAAGGCCCAGGTTGATTGTCCATATTGTACGGCAGATTACAACCAAACCAAAAGCAAATCCGCGGAACCACTTAAGCACCTGTTAGAACTTGCGTTTTTAAGCAACACCACCACTAGAAACACGTTTTCATATACAACGCCGATGGAATACTAAAACGTTTCGTAAGAACGCATGTCGAACTCCCGATCGGAGTAGACGGCGTTGGCGAAGAGACTCGACGCACTCCGATCGGAGTGGTCGGCAGTCAACCTGTTAAATTGGCCAGCTCAAAGCTCAGATCTGAACCCGATAGAAAATCTGTGGGGCGATATTAAAGATAGCGTAGCACGTGAAAAACCTAAGAATCAAGACGAGCTCTGGGCTGTAATCAGAGATTTTTGGAAAAGCATTACTGTTTTTAGATGTCAAGATTTGGTTAACTCTATGCCGCGACGTTGTGAAGCTGTCATATAAGGGTTTACAATTAAGTATTAGGTGTGTCTGATGCTCATAAAAAAAAATATTGCTAATTAGTTGTACAGTTTTTTTTACCAGTAATTTTAGTAAAACACTGCTATTATTTTGTCCACCATAATTTTTAGAAATTTGTCGTTTTTCTTTGATTTTTAAGAATTTAATTAATTAGCCTTATAACATATTACTTTGATGCATCTTATATGGGCTTCAAAATTACCATATTTATGTTTTAGTTGTTCGATTAAAAAGACTTAATAAATATGTTTTGATAAAAATTTAGTAAGCACTGCTATTATTTTGACCACAACTGTATCTATATATATATATATATATATATATATATATATATATATATATATATATATATATATATATATATATATATATATATATACATATAGATATATATATATATATATATATAATATATATATATATATATATATATATATATATATATATATATAATTCAATATATGCGGCTAATGACACTACGTTGCGCCCCCCCGCCAAGCTCAAGATTTTTTTAGTGTTTCATACGGAACACTTATAAGATCACTTTGATATCCGTCCGCCCGTCTGTTACACCCGATTTCTTCCGAAACTATTTGACATAGAAAGTTGAAATTTTGTACTAATATAGGAATTGATGGCCTCATCAGGGTCATGTAGTTCTAAAATTTAAATTTTGGCGTAAGGGGTTAGTTTTGGGGGGTGAAATCGGAAGTGAAAAAAAAAATTTCTTTACTAGGTCATCGAGTGGGGAGTCAAATGAGAGCTTGTAAAAAGTCGAGTTCAAATATATATATATATATATATATATATATATATATATATAATAATGTAATACTTGCCCACACTGTTCTTAGTATTATGTTTAAAAAATTGCGAAAAATCGCTATCCTCCCCTCTCTTATCTCTTGAAAAAAAATTTCAAGGTTATTAGTTTTCAGTAAAAATCGGAAACAAAGTCATTTTATACCTCCGTAACAAAATTTTTTATTTTAAAAGCAATTACTACGGAACTAATTGCGCAAGTTCAACTTGCGCTTGACCGGTTTTTATAATTTTAAATTTATTTCAATTTTGCTTTGTAACACAGATTTGACGCCGATGGATTTTTTCTTGTAAAGATATCTAAAAAGCCTAACGATTTACGTGCTTTGGAACAACTGGACCACAATTTCGGCAACTGGAATAATTTACCCATATTCATTTAAGGGTGACAGAGGTAGCGTAATAATTCTTAAACGGAAATTTTGTGATGATTAAGAACATCTTCACACCCGCTTCACAAAATTTTTATGGCAACAACAGATGGGGCGATATCATGCACTTCAAACTTATCTTTGAGGGTTATTTGAGAAATTTCTGGAATAAATTTATTTACGATGGATTTTCCCTTTAGGGAACGGTTCGAAACTAATATTTAGAGTAACAATCTTGGCTCACTAAAACCATGAAAAGAAAATATTCGGCAAGAAATGGCAGTGATCTCGGAAACAGTGTGCCGGACAGCGATCAAGAATTGCACAACTAGTTTAGAAGACTGCCGGGAATGTAATGGTCCATTTTTAATTTAGATTATTTTAAACAAATTTTTTTTCAAGATCTGTAATTAGAGATACAATAAAGGGTGTTTCCATTTATTAATTCATTTTCAACTCTATATCAAGCAAACACACACATATATATATATATATATATATATATATATATATATATATATATATATATATATATATATATATATATATATATATAAATTCGAAAATTTTAAAAAAACTAAAACCGGATTTTACCTCCAAACCAACCCGCACCTGAAAGGCCGCTATTGTACGAACTAGTTCAGGCGCAGGTGCATTGTTGCTGTTCGTACAATACCCCTGCGCTGAGTCAAATCTCATCATTACTCTAAATGCCTCGTTCTTGTTAATAATAGCCATATTGTTTAGTTGTTTTGTGCGCAGCGGCGCGGCGGAACGAAAACAATATCTTTATTTAATTAATTTTATCATTTCTTTAGGGTTGATTTTTTACGTTATTATTGAGATCCGCTATTTAGCTTCCATAACACCCTATATATATATATATATATACTACATATAGATATATATATATATATATATATATATATATATATATATATATATATATATATATATATATATATATATATATATATATATATATATATATATATATATATATATATATATATATGTATATATATATATATATATATATATATATATATATATATATATATATATATATATATATATATATATATATATGTTTTGTTATCACGTTTGTTGAAAAAGAACAATTTATCTATAAATAAATTAATAAAATAAATAAATTGTTCTTTTTCAAAAAAAGTGATAACAAAACACTTTCAATAAACACTGAAACACATGACAGATACATATGTTATATTTTGGATCTCAATATAAAGTGGTGGTAGGCTTATGAAATAGAATAGATTCGCGTGGATCTAGTGAATTGGCCGTAGGTAAGTCTGTGATTGTCATGCCCTAGCTTATCGATCTAATTAATGTGCTGAATTTGAATACTATTTATGTCAGATTAAAATTTATTATAATATGCTTAGGAAATTATTTTATAATCTGAAACACAATTATAGTGAACAAAATTATTCAAACGCCAAAGAAAAATGAAATAAATTATTTGTTGAATTAGTATTAAAAACAGTGAATGTTAATCGTATCAAACGTAGAATCCTAGTCATTAGTTGTAAGTTTAGACTATAAATTAAGTACAATATACCGTAAAATCATTTACTTGCATTTATTTTATTATATAAAACAAACTTTCTAAAAAAAAAAATTAAAAAATTGTGAAAAACTGAAAAATTTTTTTTTCAATTAAAAAAAAATAGAAAAAAAATTCGGCCCACTTTGGGATTGGCGGGGATAACTGCAGAATTGATTGAATTAAAAAAAAATAAATAAATAAATAAAAAAATGGCGAACTTCAAAAAATTGACGTTTTTCTCAAAAAGGCAAAAATTTCATAGATTTTATTATCTAAAAATTTTTTTGTATTTTTTTTTTTAAAGTACATTTAATTACGAAAATTTTGAAAAAAAAAAAAAACGTCTCGATCGGCCAATTTTTGACAAAGTTATGGCAATTTGAAAAATGTGTGTGTGTGTGTGTTTATATAATATATACAGTTAAAAACGGGAACATTCTGTATTATATATAAAATTACAAATCTTGAAAAGTAATTTTTTAAAAATAGTGCGATATGGGGGGAAAAAATGTGTTTCCTTGTCAGTAAGGCAAGTCGCATTTTTCTCAATTTCGACGGGTTCTCAGATGATTTTGGTCTTGTAGTGTTGTACGGTGGTTATTTGTTTATAACTATTAAAATGGATTCTGTAGCCTGTTGCTAGCTTGTATAGGAAGAGAGCTGATGTAGTCTGTTAGGGATGTTATATTCTTCGAGAGATATTTCTCGATTGATTTGATCTATGTTAGCCTCACTGTAAGTGTCATATAGAATATATTTGTTCTCTAACTTTATTTTGTCCTTTAGATTTCTGTGTAATCATCATTTTGTGTGGTTTATAAGCAGTGGATCTATTGTTTCTTTTGTATGAAAATTTATTATGAGAATACTTAGTTGAGAATGTGGAATCTTTGGCACAATGATACTACTCAGTATATATCACCACAACACCAAGCACTTTATTTTTGCACTCGACGCGCGTTTCGCTAACCATGTTAGCTTCATCAGGTTCGATGATTGACAGTCAATCATCGCTCCTGATGAAGCTAACATGGTTAGCGAAACGCGCGTCGAGTGCAAAAATAAAATGTTTGGTGTACTGGTGATATATACTGAGTAGTATTATGAGAATAGTTTACCTTTAAAAAGTCAACGTAGTAGTCAATTCCAGCTTGATTAATATTTGCCGGGTTTCCATCTGGAATAATTCTAGTCCATGCAACGGAAAACCTACAAAAATTTATATACAAATAATAAAATCATTATTTTGAAATAATATATGTATCTACATTCCACGAAAATATTTTGAAAATTTTACCTGTACAGTTTAACACCGAAATTCTTCAGAAGCTCGACATCATCTCTCCATTTGTGATAGGAGTCGCAAGCAACATCACCACTTGAACGGTCAGCGATTCTACCTGAAATGTATTTCTAATTATAAACATTGTCCAATATTTTTAGTATTCACACTTATGGGATCACCTCGGTGTCCCTCTGTCACACCCCAATTTTTGGATATTTATCTTTTTAGTGTTCCGTACGGAACACTTATAAGATGACTTCGGTGTCTGTCTGTCCGTCTGTCTGTCTGTCACAACCGATTTTCTCCGAAACTATTTGTCATAGAAAGTTGAAATTTGGTAATAATATAGGAATTGATGGCCTCATCAGAGTTTTGAAAGTTAAATTTTGACTTAAGGGGGTGAAATCGGAAGTGAAAATAAAATTTTTTTACTAGGTAATCGAGTGTGGTGTCAAATGAAAGCTTGTGAAAACACGAGTAATATATATATATATATATATATATATATATATATATATATATATATATATATATATATATAATGTAATACTTGCGCGCACTTTTCTTTGTATTATTTTTAAAAAATCGCGAGAAGTCGCTGTCCACCCGCCTTATCTCGAAAAGTACTTATCAAAAAATTTTGAAAAAATTCTGGAATATTCTCCAGGGGGTGTAGATTGAATGAAAATTATCACGAGTGCATTACTTTTAATGATTTATCTGGTATATAAAAAAAAACAAAAATTTCAAGGTCATCAATTTTAAGTAAAGATTGAAAACTCATTTGGGGTATCTTTTGTGAAGTCACTGATCATTTTATACCTTCGTTACAAAATTTTTTACTTTAAAAAAGCAATCAACGTACGGAACACTAATTACGCAAGTTCAAATTGCACTTGACCGGTTTTTTTTTAATTTAAGATGGTATAGTGCATGTCAAGGAGTATTGTAACGTATTTGACATTTGGCTGTGAAAACGACGCTGGGCGCCGCGACGCCAACTTTTTTTTCCATCGACATACCTTTTGTATAACGGCTTTGGAAAGCTCTAATTTTTCTCAATATTTTTTCCTTAAACTGTTTTTTTTTTTTAATTTGTTTTGCAAAAAAGTTATGCAGCAAAAACTCTCTAAAGTATTATTTTTTGGCATTGCGGTTGCCATGGATCGTATACCACGTTTGGCGGTTTTCAAATAATTTATCTAGTAGACGACTGTCATATTTTAATCTGACAGCTCTTGTTTGCACACATATTCAATTCAATAAAGTTAAACTAAGTAAACAGTATGATAATAGCCTCTGGTTGCAGTGGTTTCTCACGCTGAAAAAGTAGATATGATTCTTATTTATTGCGAAGCAAGAAGAAATGCTCGGGAAGCCGTTAGACTGTATCGAAAACGTTACCCCAACAGGTATATCCGGGATCACACTATGTTTTGCTGATTAGAACGAAATTTGAGGAGCAGCATTTTCTGGGCAGAAAGGTATTTCTAAACGAAAAATTTTTTTTAACAGATAAAACAGTACTCGAAATTATGCAATATAATATAATTCAATAAGACAAGCAAGCAGGTAATTGAATGTATCTTATGGGGCTATTCAGAAATCTCTTAAAGCTTAGATTTCTGAGTAGCCACGGTTAAAATGACTCCAAAAAAAAATTTATGACATCGGAAAACTGGCGTCAAAACCTAAATTTTAAGAAAAAAATATTCATTTTGGACCAAATGGCGTAAAATGGCGGGCAATTCAAATTTTAAATAATAAATTCAATTGTGTCCACTGGATTCAATATCTTTATACCAAAATTTCAGGATATTTTTGCTATTCTGAAAGTTTCAAACCGATCGGTTCCCTTAGTCGACCTGTACAATAAAATGAAAAAAAAAACAGTTTTTTGCCTGTTTTATCAATTTTGTAGGTTATAAGGGCACTTGAGCGAATAAAGATCTGTTAGAAATTTCATTACGAAGAGTTTAGTCTTTTTTTTTGTCTCGATCCGACTTATATAACCGAAGTTATTCACATTTTAAGTTCAAAAAACGCGTTTTAAAAACTTCAACTTTTTATAAACACATGAACACAAGTTTTTCAAGGTCCAAAACTCAGGACAGTACTCCTGGTGATACACCAAAGAGGATAAAATCATAATATGCTGTTATTACTGCACTATATCGAATGATATGAAGAATTAAATTTGCATTAAAAAGGCGATTAACTATTTTTTTTTTTTTTTTTTTTTTTTTTTTTTTTTTTTATTGGTCTAGCACACGTACTGCAGGGAAGTCCCTAAAGCGCTCCAGGAGCGGCACGAGTGCGGAAAAAGCGATTAACGTTGTTCTTGAATCGCTGTAAATTGTACTCTGTGGGAAACACAGCGCTGGGCAAATTATTCCAAAGGGATGACGTTCTCCATATAAAAGATTGCTTGAAAAGCGTTGTACGCGGAGTAACAAGCTGAACCTCATACGGATGCGAAGCACCAGCGCGACGTGTATTTCTAACATGCACCGCTTTAGGAGGAATTAAGCGGGCTACATCCTTCGAACACTTTCCATGAAAATACTTGTAGAACAGACTCAAGTCGCCAACCGTTCTTCGATGTTCCAGCGAATCAAGGCCGCCGGTCAATTCCGGGTCCCCAATCAGACGGACCGCTCTTCTCTGAACAGAATCCAACAAATGCAGTGTATGTTTGCCGCGGAGCCCCAAACGTGGGAGCAGTATTCCATAGTTGGTCGAATTTGGGCTTTGTAAAGAATTAACAGTTGTCGTGGGGTGTAAAGCTTTCTGTTTCTAAATAATATTCCCAACTTTTGAGAAGCTCTCCTTGCTATGCCTGCAACATGTTCATGCCAAGACATATTTGCTCCCAAACTAACGCCCAACAAATTGAGCGACGATGCTAGGGGAATGGAGCGTCCCGACATAACTATGTCGGGTTCAGCAACGTTAACTTTTTTAGAAAAAACTACCGCTTGGGTTTTTGTAGCGTTAAATTCCACTTGGTTACTGTCACCCCAAGATAGAATTTCTTCCAGGTCTTTGTTAAGTTGAACGACCTCCTGCTGTCTGCGGATATTCGCCTGAGCAGCCGATGTCCGAGCGTTCAAGGTGAATGAAGAGACAAGCGTACTGTCATCTGCAAAGCTATAGATTGGATTCCCGGTCTTTTCCAGCAGATCGTTAATGTAAATGAGAAAGAGAGTAGGAGACAGTATGGAGCCCTAGGGCACACCAGCGTTGATAGTGAGGGTGTTAGAAAGAAATCCGTCGACTGCCACTCGTAAAGAACGCTCTCTGAGGAAACATGAGAGCCACAAACAGAACCTTTCAGACATACCATAAGAGCGCAACTTAGCCAACAGTCCATCGTGCCAAACACGGTCGAATGCCTTGGATATGTCAAGAGCAACCGCTCGAGATTCTCCAAAGTGTTCAATTGCGTTGTTCCAAACATGTGTTACATAAGTCAGAAGATCTCCTGTTGATCTATGTTTACGAAAACCATATTGGTGATCGCTAATAATATTGAATCGTTCAAGATATTTTAGAAGATGCTCATTGATAACCTTTTCCATGACTTTCGATATTATTGAAAGCAGTGCAACTGGTCGGTAGTTATTTGGCAAGGTCTTCTTACCTTTTTTAGGTATCGGCTGAACCGTGGCACATTTCCAGCAGGACGGAACTATTCCCTTTCTGTAGGATAGGTTAAAAAGTCTACAGAAAACTGGTGTTAGCTCCCTTGCACAGTTTTTGAGAACTATGGCAGGTATTCCGTCAGCGCCAGAAGCCTTCTTGGTGTCTAGCTTCATTAAAATACGCTTTATGATGCGCTGTCTGAAGACAACATCGGGCATCCTTGACTGCAATATGGGAATAGTAGGTGGTGTTTTTTCCTTGGAAATCGACAGTAGAATGTGAAGCAAAGAGTTCAGCCAACAAGTTCGCTCTCTCAACAGGTGTGGTTGCAATGGAATTATCTGGCCGTGTGAGTGGTGGTATGGTGGATTTGGTAAAATTTTGACTAACTTAGCGACTGCCCAAAAGGACCTGGAATTGTTGGGACAAGCGAGAAGTTTGTTTCTAATTCGTTGATTGTGTGCCTCCTTGGTTTCGTCGATAATTCCCTTGCATCTGTTCCGGGCATGAACAAAGATGTTTCGATTTACGGTGTTAGGATTTTCACGCCATTGTCGATAGGCAATATGTTTAGAAGCAACAGCTTCTTTGCATTGATTTCGGTCGAACCAAGGCTTGCCGTTGGAGGAGCATTTCTTCGAAAAAGGGATGTAAGCTTCCATACCAGCCAAAATAACATCGGAGACCTCCCTGGCGCAGTCAGATGGGTTATCGAATCGAAAACAAACGTCCATCCAAGGGAAGGTTCGAAAGTATTCCATGAGATCTTCCCATTTAGCAGATTTGTAGTGCCAAATCTTGCGCGGCCTAGGCGCCTCTCTGTCACTGATTGGCAGGATACTCGATGTCGAAAGCAGTTTATGGTCGGAAGAACCTAAAGGCGGATTTACAGTGACCGTGTAAATCTCCGGATTGGTCGTTAAAAACAGATCAAGAAGACTGGCGAACTCCCCGTCTCGATCAGGGATCCGTGTTGGTTCGTCAATAAGCTGAGTTAAGCCACAACTGATTGAGAATGACTCAGCTTCACGACTATATACCAGTTGCTAGCTACTCGTAAAATCTTATATAACTATCTCGTTATTATTGTTATTAACATAATGATTCGGAACGACGAGTGAGTTTTGTAGCAGAAATGATAATTAAATATGAGGAAGAACGTTATTTTCTGAATCATACATTGTGAATAGATGAAAGTCATTTTGTCAGCAACGGCAAACCTAACAGAAAAAATTATCATTACTGGGCTGACGAGATTTCTTACAACATTATTCCAATTCACAGTCAAGGCCATTATGGCGTTAATGTATGGTGTGGGATAATTGGGAGTCAGTTGGTTGGACCATGCTTTTATGAAGGAACACTAACTGAAATAGATACCTTAATTTCTTGGTTGATACTCTACCAGGTTTATTAGAAAATGATCCCCTTATTTTACGAAGGCATATGTGGTATCAAAACGACGAAGCCCCACCTCATACAACTGCTGCTGTTAGAGAATATTTGAATGAACGGTTTCAACGAAGATGGATAGGAGCTCGCCGCCCAGTTATTTAATAGACACTTAAATCACCAAACCTCATGCCGTTAGATTTTTTCTTGAAGGAAATTCTTAAAGATGTTGTATAAATGTCAAATACGTCGGTATGCTTCTTGACATGCACTATACCATTCTACATTAAAAAAAAATATCCAATAATTTTCCATAAATTGGGGCCGGGTGTCTAAAAATGACTACCCTATACCGACGACAAAATAGTTTAATTTTTTTATAATCAAACAAATATTTAGGTTTAGGGTAAAAATTTGTTTTAAAAACTTTTACTGCTAGATTCTAGACTGAGTTAGATTCATTTATTGGCAATTAGATAGCTAATTTTTATTTTAAAGGTAATCACAGTTAGGAAAACTAATTGCGTAAGTCCTACTTGCACTTGACTGGTTTTTTTTATTGTATAATTCATATTCCGATGGAATTTCGACTAATCTTAACGATTTTGCCTTTAACCTTCCAGATGTTTACTATCATCTAATTACGTCACCAGATAGGGATACGGATATATAGTATTACCACAGTAAACACACTATACAGTAGCGAAACTCAAGGATAATCGCATAGGAAAATCAGGTTCGTTTTCAGAAGGTCACGTGGCAATCCGCCATGTTAAAAGTGGACCAGCGCAAGATTTGAAATACAAATAAAGTTGTGCAAAGTTTTAACATTCAAAATAATAGATATAGAAATGTTTGAAAATTTTTGATTTGTTATTTAATACAGCATGAGTAATATAAAAGTTAATGCAGCATGAGTAATATAAAAAAAAAAACAAAAAGAATGGAGCACCTTATTAGAAAATAAATGAATACAGGTGAAAAACTTGATAGGAAGGTATTTGATGGAATTCTTCATATTCAACTTGATTTTTTAATAACTTTATCCAAAAATTCAAGTCTATCAAAGTTAAACGTCACTGTTTACGATTAAAGTTTTATTTACATCATTTTTCAAGTAAATTTGTGATTAAAGATGTTTTTTAAGGGCTAAATTAATTTAATTTTAATTGTCATTACTAAGATGTCAACATCTTCTAAAATAAGAGCATTTTTTTCTAAGCATTGTTGTGTTGTTTAGTGTGATAGATCTCTCGTTAATTAGAAAACACTATATCTACTTTTTTGGTACTTATTTTTTCTTAAACTACAAAACTATATTGTGTAACTTCGAGAAAAGTTAATATAGTATTATTAATGAATTATGAACGTATATGTATAGACCTCTATTTTCTACGTGAATGATTCTTAGAGGTTCTATACCTTTTTGTGTTCTGTTATCTGTATTGCTTTTTGATAATGTAATTAACGCTTGGTTTTATTTACAACGAATTAATATTTAGATCAAAGAGTCAATACAGTAATTTCCTAATTATAGTTACATACAATACTTAGTTATGACCAAGCTGACTTGTCAATTACAACTATATTGGGAACGTGGAATCTTTGGCACAATAACACTACTCAGTATATATCACCGCTACACCAAACACTTTATTTTTGCACTCGACGCGCGTTTCGCTAATCATATTAGCTTCATTAGGAGAAATGATTGACTCATATACACTGAGTATTGTCAATTACAGTTTAAAAGGAAAAATAACTATATTTAATTTATAATATAGGTATACAACAATAGAAATAAGTTCTTTATAGGAGGAATATTAATAACAGGTAACTAAATCTTCAAAATTTTAGTAGTAACCATAACTGCCATCAAAATGGACTTCGATTAGGTGTACTGTCCATTTAACGAACTTATTTTCAGAATATTTTACCCTCTGGCACACATCGTCTGACAAAATCATATTACAAAAATTTCTTTGGAATCACATTAAAATTTTTCTTATTTTAATAACTATTTGATTCAATAATCCATTTATATCAGTTATTTCAATAATCCCATTCCCCAGTGGTTTTGTGGTCTCAATACGACACTTAATATTTAAACTTTCAAACCCAGCTTATAAGAAAATAAAATATACTGTCTAAAATTTGAAAATAATAAATATGTTGTTATAGGTTCTGTATTCCTTACAATATATTCACAGAAACTTTTGAAAGATTGGCATGAAAAAGAAGCAATGTAATTTATAGAGAAAAATAGAAAAAAAGTCACTTTCAGAGTATTAATTGTACTTGCAATTAAACAGTGTTAAATTTATCAGGTTTATTATTAGAAAAGGTGTGTGTCAAACAATTAATTCAGATGAAGTTATTGAAAACTAGAAGCCTCTTGAGAGTACACCTTTTAGAAAAAAATACTATGTTTTATTTATAATTTATCAAATATAAATAGTTTTAAATAACTGAATACTAGTTTACACAAAAATAAATCTTTCTAAAAACCAGAATTTGGAGGATTATTTATTAATCATAAAAAAATTACACAGGCACACAAAAAAAGTTTTTCACTACCGAACAGATCACTATACCTATATGTATTTTTGGGCGCTGAAACCGAATCCAAGGTCAGAATTGAGCAATCACATCAGAATTTTTAAATAACCAGCCGAACTAAGTTTAGAAATAAATTTCAAGCTTTAATGACCAAATGACCACTCTACAATACGAACGTTTTATTAAAATCAATCAAGGTTCCCTGGAAGGCCGTCTCTTAAGCAAATACGCCTAAACAAAATGTACATTAGTAATGATAATATTGTTTCATGTATATGTATTTTTTCAAAAATGCATTTAAGATTGTGAAAAGTTGTCTTGTGAAAGCAAGCAATAGCGATTTATTAAAATAATCAACAACTCCAACAACTTTAATAGCATACCATGATTTCTATGAAATCATTGTTTCAACTAAAAACAGAGGAACTGCAAAAAAAATCATTAATGCAGCAACTTAAACTTTGACGGATAATACTGTTGATGATTACAGGTGATGTAAATAAAGCATAATTAAATTTAGTTATGATTTAGAATAATAGTCTTAGCGCGCCCTGATTGAGTTAGAAATTTCTTATTTGCAAATTTGAGAGCATAAAAAAGTGTGACTCGAGCAAATAATTTGCGAAAATAATTATATGGAATATTACAATTCTCAACGGCATAACAATAACTTCCTTTCCCCATGATTATATAAATTGTTTCTCAACCTTTTTAATTCTCTTCAGTTACAAACGTTTTTAATTCTCTTTTTCTACAAACTCTCTTTTCTTTCTGTCTTTATATTCATATAAACTGCAGTCATATCAAGAAACGATGGACAATTCATTTCCAAAGACACATTCCGAGATCGGATGTAAACACTGAGCGGCCATTTTGAAAAAGGACCCGTCGACGCACGCGCCGTCAAAATCTCGTCACCAAATTGGAGCTCAGTTTCGCTATTGTAGTATGTTTACTGTGGTATTACCCTCTTTTAAGAGTAAGTTTTGGCACAACATAAAAATGGTGACTAGGAAACACAAAGAAATTTTTAAAAATTTATCTTGAGAAGCCTACTGATCTAAACAGTCTATATCAAGATAAAATATGCGCCTTATCTCTTAGTACTCATACATACAAATAATAAAAAATTGTTTTTTGAAGTATACAAAAATTTATTTATATAAATTTGACATTATGTAATAGTATATTTTAAAGCAATCGTTGTTTTACTGAAACTTCTTATTTTACTCCTTTATAAAATAGTACCTACGCGTACTGGCTAGTGTAACTACTATGTGACGATGATTCCCAGTTAAATACGTCAAAATGGTCCATGTGAAACTATACTTAGATAATATTCCTTGAATTCATGAATTAAATTAAATGAATGAATGAAAAATGAATTGAATTTTTCTTTGTATTGTATGTTACCTTTTAGCACTTATCATTCAGGGTGGCCTCTAACTATCTAATGACGCTAGGGGCTATAGGATAGTTATTCTATATTTTAAATACTAAAAATATGTTCTTACTAGGATCATCATGAACAAAACGGTCCCAGGTACTCTCTCCTTTACCATCTTCGTTCCACGCTCCTTCAATTTGGTAAGCAGCTGTTGCGGCTCCCCACAGGAATGTGCTTGGGAACTTTTTGTTGGTGATGTTAGTAGCCTTGGTTAAAACAGCTCCCAGTGACCTAAGATAGTAGATATGCGAATTATTAATGAGATATTTGTTGGTGCATAAAACACGCCATTATGTAAAAATAAAAGACCAATTGAAGAATTATAATTCTTGGGCTCAGACTGTGCCAAATTCGAATGACTTCTCGACGATTCGCCTAATACTGCACGAGAAATCTTGACGACTTTTTAATCATTGAGATTAGGACACTAAATTAGACCGGAAAGATACAAGCCAACTGCTTATTCTTGACTGGTGTTCACGGATTCATAATTTAATGTAATATTCGGTTTCCAGGTTTAATGTAGACAATATCCCGCACCTTTGTTGTTGGAATGTTTGTAAATTTCGATTGATCTGTAAACCTTTTCTTTAGTGGCAACCATGGCTGAGTGGTATAGTATCTTGCTATTGTGCAGAAGGTCGAGGGTTCAATTCTGCAGGTCGGAATATTTTATTAAATTATTTAAGTATATTTGGCCTGGCCACGTACATAGGTAATAGTTGTTCGCATAAATGCAACAACGTCCGAGGCAGTACTACCGCGTTGTCTAAAAGTTGCTGCAAAATACAGAAACGTATGTTTCGGCACTGGTACAACATTGACGGGTATTATGATTGCGACATCCTCGCCGATATCCTTAGGATATGAACAAGGGTAAAAATCCCTACTCAGGCGGGGAGGTGAACGATAAAAAAAAAATGGAAATTGGGGAACAAAGCAATAAATCTACAATACTGTCGTGTCCGAAATTTCGAAACACCCAAAAGAACTTCTAATATCGCCAGGGCATTTCTTTTTAGTTCAATGGTTAGTTTCTCTATTTCTGAGTTATCGAGTATTACAGTAGATCAAGGTTTAGTGAATATCAGTCATGGATATATATTTGGTTTGTGCCTCACCAGATTCAATTAACGCTTCAATTTCTAAGAATAAATATCGCTGATGATCCTCGTGCAATCGTAACTGATGCGTAAGAAAATCACTTCAATTTACTATTCTATAATACCAAGAACTATAACTTCTGATCAAAGCTCCAACATTTAAATTAGTAATTTCAGTAATTAAAAAATTGATAAAGTTAGTTACGCAGTAATTTCCTCCCAAACACGTCGGTTTAAAATAAACACTGAATTTTAGTTTCTCATACTAATAATAAAAGCTCACATTACACACAGAAATTACTTTATAATAAAAAAACTGGCTCATTATGCAACCAAAAACTTGGAAAAATTCTCATAATATTATTTTAAATATACAATAATTGACGACCCTCACTCCTATTAGCACTTTTCCTCGTTAAAAGTGAATGTAATGAAATTAATTATATATTTTACTATAAATAACACAGGGGAACAGCTGTTTTGGTGTCGAGGTTTTTTGAGCTGATTCTATATCAATTTGATGTCCTGAATTCAAATAACGTATTCATTTGTACCTAGGAGCTCAAATTTTTAAGATATACAATTTTAGAGAAATATAAGTTACATTATTGTAACTCAAATCCGTAAGTGTAGTAAACAAAAGTAGATACGAAATTTTTATTTTAGTTATACAAAATAAAATATTATGTCGTACTTACAAACAAAAAAAACTCAACACTTGGAAAGCTTCTTTTCCACGACATTCTTGAATGTTGTTTTAAACAGTCCCTTTTTAAACTCCAGCAGTAATCTGCCATCATGTGCATGTCCCATCTTCCTTGGTAGCGGTCCTCCATAACTTTAATATCTTGGTGAAATCTTTCACCTTGTTCCTCACTCATGTCTCCTAAATTTTCTGGAAAACGGTCTAAGTGGCTGTGTAAATAGTGTATTTTAATACTCATATTGCACCCTAAGGATTTGAAACTATTAAGCATCTTGTTAACCATTTCAACATAGTTTTGAGCTTCATGTTTGCCTAGAAAATTTTCTACAACTGCAACAAATGATGTCCAAGCTTCTCGTTCAACTTGATTCATTGAATTTATGAAGGCAGGATCCTTAATTAATTGTCTTATTTGTGGGCCGTCAAATATCCCTGCTTTGAGTTTTTCTGTGCTCAACTGATGCCTTTTTACCCCTATATATGCAAAACAAGACCCATTCTTATCAAGAGCCTTTACAAATTGCTTCATTAAGCCCAACTTTATATGTAACGGAGGAAGTATGATTTTTTCTCTATCAACCAAAGCGTCGTTAATGACATTCTTTTCCCCAACGTCCATGTTTTCTCTCTGAGGCCAATCTTTTCTAACCCAGTGGTGTGTTTTGTCCCTACTATCCCAGAGGCACAAGAAACACGGATATTTCGTGTAACCACTTTGCTGCCCAAGAAGAAAGTTTACCATTTTTAAGTCTACACAAATCATCCATGGATGTTCGTAATACTTTATCTTCTGCAAGACCAAAGCTATGGTATTATATTCTTCTTTCAGTTTCGTTGAGTGAGCTAGTGGTATTGAACCATATTTATTCCCATTATGTAGAAGGACACATTTTAAACTTCGCTTTGAACTGTCAATAAATAGGCGCCAATCATCTGGAATATATTCAGAAAGTCCCATTTCTTTCATGAGTCCCCTAATTTCGTGACAAAATACAAGATTGTCTTCTTGAGAAAAGAATGGTAGCAGATCTTTTTCTCTTGTACGGTAAAAGGTAATTTTGGTTCCTTGTTCCAGTAAATTTTTGTCGTTCAACCTAGAAGCCAGTACTTCAGAAGCTTTTTTCGATAAATTGAGATCCCTGGTGAGATCATTTAATTCATTTGATTGAAGCGTTGAGGAACTGATGACGTCCCCTCTTAGTCACTGTTAGTTTCATTAGCATCAGAACTTTTATTAGCATCAGAAGAGCGATCAGAGGGAAATATATCGTCATCAGAGATATGTGGTAGCTGATGAAATGTTGAAATCGGTATTTCATCTGAGTGCGGGATAGGGCGTATTGCCGAGTCTAAATTGGGATAAGTCCACTTACTGCGGTTATTTCGATTGATTCCATTAGTATTTACTAAACAGAAATAACAATCATTGAAGTGGTTTTTTGGTTTTGTCCTGATCACCAAGCTTAACTCCAAAGTATCCAAGATACGCTCGCTTTACAAAGTCAGTAATAGTTTGTCTGTTTTGTTGAAACATGTATTCTCCGCATATATAGCAAAACACATCAGGTTGATTTACACAACTTCTTCTTGAACTGGAACCTGAACTCATTTTAATTCTGTTCAATAACACAAAAACACTCTTTTCTTAACATAAAATAACACGCCGAATTCGATCTACTCTCATTAGTAAGAAACGCACAAACTGACGAGACTTACACGAGTTAGGTGATTAAAAGGGTCAGTTCAGGTACCTGATAGGCAATAGTTCCACTATTTATAGATTTACCTGGAATTTACTCAATTACAGACTGACAATAAAACCATTGTACCTACATTAATGAATATATAATAATTTTAGAACTCTCATAAATGAATATACTGAATAAAAACCACATTGGTAGATAAGTTTGATGTATCTAAAAAAGTAGAGCTGATAGAGAAAAAACGGATTGCATGTATAGATTTAGCGTCCCAAATATAGTTAAAATCAGCTCTAAAATCCCAGGCACCAAAACAAAAATATTTTTTTGTTGCCCTGTGTAATATGCTTAAAATTTATCCATTACAACAACCAAAAAGCCTAAAAATTTTCTCATTGAAACTAACACGCAGGTTGAAAAGTTTTAGTCTGACACATAGATGTCGCCTTTTTTCAAAAAATCCATCTGATTTTTAGGAAGTACCAACCTTCAAACGTCAAAATTTCATGATATTTCGACGCTTAGTTTACGGTGGTTTTGTGTGTTCGTGTGTTAATTAAACACTGTTTTTTTGATGGGAAAAAATACCGTTCACGCAAAGCAATGGCTTGATAAGTGTTACGGGGACTATGCCCCTGGAAAATCACTCATCATTTACTGGTATGGTTAATTTGAACGCAATCGTACAGACACAAATGATGCTGAACGTTCTGGACGAGGTGGTTACACCGGAAAACATCAAAAAAAAAAAAATCCTCAAAATTGTTTTTATAACCGTAAAGTGAAATTGCATAAGATAGCATACCCTAAAGATATCAAAAGAACGTGTTGGTCATATCTTGCATGAACATTTGGGCATGGGAAAACTCTATTCGAAATGGCTACCGCGTTTGCTCGCAGTGGACCAAAAACAACAACGTTTTCAGCGATGTTTGGACCTGTTTAAGCGCAAAAAGAAGGATTTTTTCAGGCGATATGTGACATGGATCTACCACTACACTCCGGCATCAAATCGGCAGTCAGCTGAGCGGACAGTAGCCGGTGAAAGCCGCCCGAAGCAACTAAAAACACAACAGTCGGCTGGGAAGGTTTTGGCCTCTGTATTTTGGAATGCGCATGGAATAATTTCATCGACTATGCTGAGAAGGGAAAAACCATCAATATCGAATATTATTTAAAGTTATTGGTGCGTTTGAAGACAGAAATCGTAAACAAAAACCCAAATAAACAAGAAAAAAGTGCTTTTTTCATCAAGACAATGCACCATGTTACAACTCAGTAGTTACGATGGCAAAATTGCATGAATTTAAGTTCGAAATGATTCCTCATCCACTTTACTCTCCAGATTTGGCCCCCAGTGACTATTATCTATTCGCAGACCTCAAAAAAATGCTCGCAGGAAAGAGATTTGGCTCCAATAAAGAAGTTATAACCGAAACTCAGGCATATTTTTGAAGGCAAAGACAAATCCTTCTACAAGAAAGGTATAGAAATGTTAGAAAAGCGTCGGACTGATTGTATCGCTCTTGAAGCAGACTATGTTGCTGAATAATGTCGAATTTTGCACAAAAAAAATGTGTTTTAAGTAGGTAGACCAAAACTTTTCAGCCTACGCGTTATACCTTATTTACCGACCCCAAACTTTTTTACCTACTTCCCATGTTAAAATTGAAAGTAATGAAAAAATAACTTCATTTTCAAATTCCTCCACCAAGAATCTTAAAAAGATATTTAGCAAGATATGGGCGAAGCAGCCTCTCTAACCTCCCTTTAAACCCTTAATTTATTTTACTTTTAAATGATATGCTTAATTATGTCAACTAAAAAAGCCTGGAAAAATTCTCATACTACTTTAGACACTGTACAATATATGATGACCTAACTCATTTCACCACCTTCCAGAGTTAAAATGGAAAATAATAGAAAATAATGAAAAATCAACCTAATTTTTGGAGTTCTTTACCTCAAAATTTGCAAATATATCTGAAATATGGAGGGGGTTATTTTCTCCTTATCTCTTCAATCCCTTATAAGCATTTACCCACAAAATTTGTTTATTACTATATTTTCTTTTATTAATCGGTCACCTCCTCGTCTGAATAGAGATTACCCTTTTGGATAGATAGCGGCGAGGATGTTGTAATATCAGTCATCGTTGTCCAAATGCATATACTTTTGTATTTCATGGCGCCTTTTTAGACAACGCGGTAATGCTACTACGGCGTTATTACATTTCTGCAACAACTACTATCTACTTGTGTGGCCAAGCCCAAATACTTAAATACAGTCTGTCAAGTAAGAACGTGACTACTCGTATTCTTGAAAAAATATGTTTCGAGAACATGTTTTCCCATCAATGTATTCTTTGATGTACTAACAACGGCGCAATTACCTTAGTAAGTTGTCCAATCGCCGCCTGCATCAATAATCGCCTGGCATCTTCGAGGCATGCTGTCGACGAGTTTCTGCATACTCTTAGAGACTTCCCTCTCAACTTTGCCTTTACAAGGGACCAAACGTTTTCAATAGAGTTGGCGTCCGACGATTGTTAGGGCCACTCTAGTATTTTTATCGTGGCAAAGGTTTCTTCAACGTGCTTCAGAATTTGTCATCATGAGTACGAAGATGTTGTCCAATGATCTCATGGGACATTCATTCAAACTCGATTTTCCTAATTTTCTCGCTTCTTAACG
>CM032446.1:256942934-256955952 GCA_019049505.1 Pachyrhynchus sulphureomaculatus | reverse complement strand
GAAGTCAGCAAACCATCGTTTTATTGTTGTTTCTGATGGAGCGGAGTCCCCATAACACTTTTCAAGCTCCATTGCTTCGCTTGAACGGTATTTTTTCCCATCAAGAAGCAGTGTAAAATTAAAAACGAAATTGTTTTGATCCATTGTTTTGAAAATAACAAAAATAACAAAGTAGCGTCACTCTTAGCACAATAACTCACAAAACTAATGAATAGAATATCATGAAATTTTAAGCAGCTGTCTTTTTGAAGGTTAGTATTAACTGAAAAAAAGGTGACTGCAATAAAACTAGCGCCATCTATATGTTAGGCCGGGACTTTTCAGCCCATGTGTTATACAAACGGATAGATCCACCCAAAAAATAAAGAGAATACATAAATCTTGGGAGTTTAATTTTCCCACAAATACAATACATTACTTATCAAGAAAAGTAAAAAAATATACTCTATAGCAGCTTATTAAACTAGTGCACCCAACAGGTTTTATTAATGTATTGGATATTCTTGCCAAAAACTTATAGAATAACCTGCCTCACATAAAGTTATAAATTAGCTCAATATCTCCCTACTTCACTTCGATTTTTGCTAGGTGGTTGTTGAGCCTAACTCTGTTCATTTAGAGTTCAAATCGACATCGATTTAATATTATATAAGGATACAATGTTGTATATTAATATAAAATCAAAAACTGGCCAGTGTCCCACAATTAGTAATAGTTTAAGAGAGCTAGAAAAAGTTTCTTGATGCCGGTGGAATTCATAAGCACATGATCTCAATTTTATGAGTGTAGACATTAATTCTTATAGATGTCTCTTTTTTAGTGTTACGTACGGAACACTTTATAAGATCACTTCGGTTGTCTGTCTGTCTGTCTGTCACAACCGATTTTCTCGTCCTCCGAAACTATTTGACATAGAAAGGTGAAATTTGGTAACAATATAGGAATTGATGGCCTTCATCTAGAGCGCTTGCCATGTACCCATTTTGAAGAATTAAATTTTGACTTAAAGGGGTTAATTTTGGGGGGATGAAAGTCGGAAGTGAATAAAAAATAATTTTTTTTACTAGGTCATCGAGTGTGGTGTCAAATGTGAAAGCTTGTGAAAACACGAGTAAAAACTATATATATAAATAATATTAATACTTGCGCGCACTTTTTCTTTGTATTATTCTTTTTTAAAAAATTCGCGCGAAAAATCGCTGTCCCGGGCCTTATCTCGAAAAGTACTTATCAAAAAATTTACGAAGCGAAAATATTCTGGAATATTCTTCCACGGGGTTGTACTTATTGAACGAAAATTATCACGGAGTGCATTACCTTTATAATTTATATGGTATATAAAAAAACATAAATTTTCAAGGTCATCCGATTTCAGTAAAGATTGGAAACAAACTTTGTTGAAAACTCATTTGGGGTGTGTTTTGGTGAAGTTTATTGATCATTTTATACCACTCCGTAACATAAATTTTGTACTTAAGGGGTTCGTTTTGAGGGGTTGAAATCATCAAAGTGAAAAAATAATTATTTTTTTTTTCTAGGTCATCGAGTGTGGTGTCAAATGAAAGCTTGTAAAAACACGAGTAAAAAAGTATTTATATATGTAATGGTAATACTTGGCGCACACTTTTCTTCGTATTACTTTTAAAAAATCGTTGACACACCCCTACCTTATCTCGAAAAGTACTGATCAAAAAATTTTGAAAAAAGTCTGGAATATTCTCCACGGGGGTATAGATTGAACGAAAATTATCACGAGTGCATTACACTGTAATAATTTATCTGGTATATAAAAAACAGAAATTCGTGGTCACCAGTTTTCAGTAAAGATTGGAAACAAACTTTGTTGAAAACTCATTGGGGTGTGTTTTGTGAAGTCACTGATCATTTTATACCATCCTAACAAAAATTTTTATTTTAAAAACAACGTACGGAACACTAATTGTGCAAGTTCAAACTTGCACTTGACCGGTTTTTTTTTTATATAAAGCAAGTCTGCAGATTTTCTTTGATCCGATGTACCTCTCTACAAACATGGTCCTTATCAAAAACCACTTTTTATTTTTAATAAAGACCATCTCTTGGCTTAATGTTTTGCTGTCGTTTGCTTTCGTCATTATTTGTGCATGTTACCGTCGTGTCATCAGCAAATAAGGTGAAAAAAACAGTTATGGAGGGCAGTTGTTGATATATGAAAAGAAGTGATACTAATGTTTAACCCTGGACAGCAATCCATATGATTTTTAGGAAGTATGATAGGTGTCAAAATTTCATGACATTTCGACGATTAGTTTACAAGTTACAATGGTTTTAGTGACGCTACTTTTGATATTTTCAAAACAGTGGAAAAAATCGAATTTCGTGTGTTGATTAAACACTGTTTTTTTTGATAGGAAAAAATAGCGTTCAAGCAAAGCAGTGCTTGATAAAGGTTACGGAGGCTCTGCCCCTGGAAAATCACTCTTCATTTTACTGGTATGTTGAATTTACGAGGCATGTTTTTTAAGTAAGTACCGTTTTGGAATTAAAAAAAGACGTGCAAAGATATCGCTATAATTTTATTTTTACATGAAAGCCTGTACCTTAATCTACTTTTCTACATAATTCCGTGAATATTGAGGCACTTGTCATAACGTGGCACCAGTTTTTGAATACCCTCCTCATAAAATTCTGCCGCCTGACTTGTTAACCACTGTATCACAAATGTTTTGACTCGTTATCGTCTTGAAGACGCTGACCACCCAGGTGCTTCTTCAAGTGCAGGAACAAAATGGTAGTCGCTGGGCGCCAGATCAGGGCTGTATGGCGGATGATCTAGAGAGTTTTTTCCCATTTAAAAGATTTGATGAGATCTTTGGTCCGATTAGCCACATGTGGACGGGCATTGTCATGCAGCAAAAACGATACCCTTACTCAACTTGCCACGTCTTTTGTTCTGGATTGCACGAACGCAGATTGTTCAATGTCTCACAATAAGACGCTGCATTGATTGTCTCATTACGAGGCAGAAACTCCACTAGCAATACTCCTTTTCTGTCCCAAAAAACTGTGCACATGATTTTGCGGGCAGAAATTGTTGCTTAAACTTCACTTTTTTGGGTGATGATGAATGTCGCCATTCCATGGATTGTTGTTTCGATTCTGGTGTGACGTAGGCCACCCATGTTTCGTCACCAGTAACAATTTGGTCTAAAAAAATGTTCACCTTCATTGTGGTACCGCTCAAGGAAAGTCAATGCACTGCCTAAACGTTGGGTTTTGTGCAAATCCGTCAACATTTTTGGAACCCAACGTGAAACACATTTCCGGTAATTCAAGTTCATCGGTCACAATGCGATACAAAACACTACGAGAATATTGAGGAAAGCAGTCGCACAATGATGAAATTGTAAAGCGTCTGTTTTCTCTCACCTTTTCGTCCACTTTCTGCACCAAATCTTCATTAACGCCAACCGAAGGACGCCCACTATCCGTTCTTCATCATGCAACATTTGTGCGGCCATCTTTAAATGCTCTCACCCATTTCCTTACCATTCCATCACTCATAATGTTTTGTCCGTAAACTTCACAGATCTCACAATGAATATCGATCGGTTTTTTACGCCTTTAGCACTAAGAAATCGTATAACAGCCCGTACTTCACCACAATCGGCGGGACTCACGATTGTCGGAGGCATCTTAAACACTCAGTAAACAACGTATACAATGAAGAATCAGACTGTAATGGCGTCAGTGCGTAGACATGAGATGTAGGTTACCAGCGCGCATGCGCGGAACGCCGACCGTATCGCTGCGGCGGCGGAATCGCAAAACGGTACTTACTTAAAAAACATGCCCTCGTAAATGCGGTCGTACAGATATAAATAATACAGAACGCTCTGGACGCCCAAATGAGGTGGAACCGGAAAACATCAAAAAAATCCACAAAATTGTTTTGGATGACCGTTAAAGAGAAATTGCGTGAGATAGCTGACACCCTAAAGATATCAAAAGTACATATTGGTTATATTTTTTGCATGAACATTTGGACATGAGAAAGCTCTGTTCGAAATAGGTACCACGTTTGCTCACAGTGAACCAAAAACAACAACGTGTTGATGATTTTGAATGCTGTTTAAGGGCAATAAAAAGGATTTTTTCATGCGATATGTGACAATGGATGAAGCATGATTCACCACTACACACCGGAATCAAATCGGCAGTCAGCTGAGGGGACAACAGCCGGTGAAAGCCGCCCAAAGCGACCAAAGACACAACAGCCGGCTGGGAAGGTTTTGGCCTCTCTATTTTGGGATGCGCATGGAATAATTTTCATCGACTATGCTCGAGGGAAGAGCCATAAATAGCGAATATTATATAAAGTTCTTGGTGCGTTTAAAGGCAGAAATCGCAAAGAAACGGCCACAAATGAACAAGAAAAATGCGCCATGTCACAAGTCAATGGTTACGATGGTAAAAATGCATGAATTGAAGTTCGAATTGCTTTCTCATCCACCGTATTCTTTAGATTTGGTCCCAGTGATTATATCTATTTGCAGACCTCAAAAAAAGTGCTCTCGGGAAAGAGATTTGGCTCCCATGAAGAAGTTATCGCTGAAACTGAATCTGTTTTGAAGGCAAAGACAAATTTCTTCTACAAGAAAGGTATTTAATGTTAGAAAAGCGTTAGACTGATTGTATCGCTCTTGAAGGAGACTATATTGATGAATAAAGTCGAGTTTTGCAAAAAAAATGTGTTTTAAGTAGTTAGACCAAAACCTTTTCAGCCTACGTGTTATATACTCGTATGTATACAGTGCGGCCTCGATAATCCTGACTAATTAAAACCGCGATGATCCGAATTAGTAAATAATTCAAATTTACTGAAGCAGGACATTACTTATATTAAAAAACGAATCATTTAATACGAAACAACTAAAAAATAGTACATGCATAGAATAATATTTAAAATAGAAGCATTATCTTATCAAGTTTATCTCGTTTTGTAAAAAAATTTGTAATTTTTGTTTGCTTCACCCTTTCTCTGGTTCATCATGAAAGCCATTTCTTTTAATCTTTGAAGTACAAGAACATCCACTTAGAGGAAATTATCATTTTTTCTGCCCATGCACACATTGAAACTTTTAACTGCCTCATCATTCTTCACAGCGCACAGTGTGTCGCGTTTAGAACAGTTGCGTAGGATGGAGGTGGACAAAATTCATGTTATGATTTCCAGGAAATCTTATTTGCAAAACGTAAACAACACCACCAAACCCCCGAATTCCGAGAGAAAAGGTTGTTTATCAAATTTGCAAGTGGCGAGTCATAAGCGTCAGAAGTCAGGTAATGAGTTTAATGCAGCTCTTTCAATCAATCAGTTGCAATTTAGCGACACTTTCGTGCACATCTTATAGTGACATATTGTAATATTGTGAAAGTTTTTTGTGATGAATATTAATACTGAGGGCCCACTCCTCCCCCCCCCCCCAAAAGTACTATTTTTTTAATGTATTTTTTTAATCAGAATCTATTAATTTGAATTTTTAGTATTTTTTTTAAATAGCCTATATATTTTAGCGTGTTTTTTTTTTAAAAAAAAAACTTTGAAAGTTCAGAATATACAGACATTCACCTCTATCCGGGCTAGTTTTTAGATATTACACAGATAAAAAACTTTATTCTTCGTAAAAATAACACATATTGTTTTAGCACACTTCATATACAACATGTTTTTTTTCTTTTTTTTACCAGAACACATTTACTCTATTTCAAGGGTAGCCTTTTTTGAGGAGAGTTGGTTGAAACACACGAAGAATGAAAAAAACTCGCGTGTATATGACTTTCTTCAAAATTTCACTTTGGTGACATTACTGAAAGCAGGCAAAAAGAAATAAAGTTGAAGATATCCAACTTGTCTAATAAGTTTGGTGCCAAATCGTTGGCTTCAGGAAAGTCGAAGGAGCGTTTTTTTTTAATTAAAAATAAGAATTGGGGTTGAATGAAGCAGACATACGGTTTACTGCGAGTTCTTTTGCGCCACAACCTTCAACATCAAGTGAGAATGTGATTCCTGCAGGAAGACCTCGCAAAATTTCGAGGAATCGACGTTTAAGACGAAGAAACGTCGCGTCGTGGATCTCCTAGAATCCCGAAGTGTCAGTGAATTGGTGACTGCTGCCGAAATTGCTGTGCGTTCAGCAAGGCAAAGGCAAATTGCCAATGTGATTAGAGACATTAGTGAGAGCCCAGATAATATTATTAAGTCTAAAAATACCAGTTCCGTTAATCCTAGGCAAATTAAGTAGTGACAAAGCCTTAGCTTACTATATAGATCTAAGTCAACAACGCATTCTTACAAACAAACTAGGAAGTGGTCATGAAGGGGCGGGGCATAATGTGTTTCCGTCATATTTTAGTTTAAAAAAGTTCAAACAGGCCTGTTACCCTGCAGAGGAGCACATTGCTATAACAGAAACTCGTGCTGAAATAAATTTGCAAGCCTTATTTAAATAAAACAGTGGAACGTCTAGTATTAGCACAGAATGAAGTTATCAGCAGTATGCTCCCAACAAGTTCATCGTTTACACTTATTAGTAAATTGGGGATGTGATGGAAGTTCTGGGCACAAAGCACATACAAACAGAGATTTGAGAACACTGAATATACGGACGAGTTTCTTTTCGCATTTTCTTTAGTTCCCCTTAAGTTATATGATGGGTCCCAAAATTATTTGGCAAAATCCTCGGCCTTCATCAACTTTGTATTGTCGCCCAATCAAATTTATATTCGCCAAAGAAACGAACGACTTCACGTTAGTGGAGACAAATAGAATTGTGGGAAGAAGTTAATGCTCTTCTTTCAACACTTATCAACTTTGGTGATTCCTCAAATCTCTGTAAAACACGAACTTTTGCCCTGACAATGACAGACGGAAAGGTGTGTAACGCCTTAACGGAAACTAGTGTTCTCATCCCAAAAGTGTTTCATCTGTGGCGCCACCCACAAAGACGATGAACGATGACCCCGCGATGTTAAACAGCAATCAAGAACATTTTGACTTTGATTTATCTACACTTCATGCTTGGATTCGTTGCTTCGAATGTCTTTTACATATCAGTTACAAGTTGAATATTAAGAAATGGCAGGCTAGAAACAACGAAGACAAAGCAGATATCAAGGTTCGTTCCGAGAAAATCAAATTGAAATTTAAGAACGACGAATGGGACTCATTGTAGATAAACCAAAGCCAGGATTTGGTTCTTCAAATGATGGAAATACAGCCCGTCGCTTTTTTAAGAATGCTGAGATGAGTGCCTCAGATCACAGGGTTGGATGTTACTCAATTATAAAAAGTTTGATGTTATTTTGAGAACATTGTCTTCTGGATTCGAGATAAACTTAGTTGAATTCAAAAAATTTTGTCTTGAAACCATAAAACATTATCTTAGTCTCTATTCGTGGTACTGTATGCCTGCTACTGTGTCATCAAAGCGGCATTGCTTTTCCAATTGGGGCAGCTTTCGAAGAGGCTCAAGAAGCACGGAACAAAGATTGCCGCAGATTTAGGGAGTACAACACCCGCAAGTGCTCGCGTGTTGCCACGAATAGAGACTTACTGTGGCATGTTAATTATAACATCTGATCCATTTTGATCAATAGCTGCTTCGAGAGATTCCCAAAAAAAAAAGCCGGAAAAAATATGTACAGATTTATTAACCGATTTTCATGATTAATACCTTATTTTATTTTCCAGATACGCAGCTGTCAGAAAAATGTATAATATTTTGTTTTTCTTTTGTTATTGCGCTTTTTTACCGAAAAAAAAAAAATAATGAATTTTACACGAAAAAAATTTTTTTCTCTCCATTAATTTCTAAATAACTCCAACAACGATAAAAGATAGAATGAAAATAAATATTCAATCAACTTGTATATAAAATTTTGTTGTTTTATTTATAAAAATCTGACAAGTTGTTCCCGAGTTATCGTTAAATATGTCTGCGTAGCTGACTAATTTGGGGAAAAAAATTAGCCACGCCCATAAAAAAAACCCAACGCGATGAATTTTTTCTTAAAATAACTTAATATGGCCTAGAATATACATAAACAACTGAAAATAAGTGAAAAAAATAATTTTGTCCAGCTAAACTTGTACTACGTCGACGCACTGTGCAGCGTTCTTAACAGTCTGGTTTGTATTAGTATTTAGAACTCTGAACCTTCATTATCACTCTCGGTGTTGTTCATCTGTATCATCTATGTCGTCCAGTGGTATAAATCTTCATCATTTCAAGCAATTTACATAATTTCCACGTTCGTGAGTTTCTGTCTCACTGAGTATACATTCAGCATATCTAAAAATTTGTTAAAGATTTACGAATTGAACCTAAAAAATACTCAAAAAAGAAAATTTCAGGCTTTACCTTTCATTTTCTTCATTCGTGCGAATTGCGAAAGCAAATTGTGCCGCAATTCACTCAGAGGAATCGGATCTTCAGCATCATATTCAGTGTCTGGGTTGGTTATCTGCCGGCAACATAAGCCATAATTTTATGCAGAGCACTTTTTCAAGACTTCAGGGGGAAGACTTTTTTTTCCTATGAATTGACCATAGTAGACATACAGCAATCTTTTAGGTTAATGCTTTTTAATAACCTAAACAATGTTTACTTCATCATTATTTGATAAAATATGGGCTAAAAGACTTTTCCGATAAAATAATTTTTGTCAGTCTGATTGCATTTTGGTCCCATAGGCTGAGCTGCAAAAATGCAGTACAATTTGGTGGAAGTAAATAATGTTGTAAACTGTCCATCCTCACTAGTCAGCTCTATCTATAGTTCCATGGCTCAAAGCGTTATCAACGATTAGCAGGGCTCTTTCAGGCAAGTTGAGACTTCTTAAATGACCATTTTGACTTGACGAATAAAAGAATGATGAAACCAGTCTAAGAAAATTGCATGTAGTTATCCATGCATTAGCAGATCGATTTGTTACTCGAGGTATGTGTCACATTTTAAAGCCCTCGGATTTTTTGCCTTTCCTATCACTATCAATTTTAGTTTTTGTGATCCATCAGCATTGCAACATGCTAGAAAGGTACGCGGTTTTTTGTTTATTTTCGACCTGGTTGTGGTCTTTCCTAGAGAATCGAACCAGCGTTTTTTCAGGCAGACATTTTCCAATACGAGGAGCTGATTCATCTGCATTGTATATTTGAAGTAAGGTCCAAGGTTTAATTTCTTTTATCTTATCTGCGAATAAAGTTAGGATAGGATCGATGGCACTTTCATCATTGGATAGTTTTTTCGCCACAAACTTTTAAAGCACGCAGAGACATTTCTTTTTCTGAAGTTAGAAATCCAGCCTCTGCTAGGTCTAAAATTATCATTCCCGTAGGTTTCAGTGTAAAACTGTTTTGCTTTGCCTGATAAAATTGTCATAGGAAAATTGGGACGTGCCTTGATCGTTGCGTTACAAAGCCATGTATACAAATGAGTTTCCATTTCTCGGATATTCGGCTTTTCGCAAAGTGTTTCTGACGCCAGGTCCGGAATCACATGTGGAAATAAAATCTAAAAGAAGTTACACGTCCATAGTGAGTGTCCAAAATTATCTTTAAAATAAATCATAATATACATACCTTTGATTTTCTCTTGCTTCTTTTTTTATATCACGAAATTGCGTGGATGTTCCTACTCCGTATTCATTTGGCCTACACTTTTCCGCTTTCACCAAGGAACTAGTCTTTCTAATATATCGGACTTTTGTTTTATTGTTAGTGCAATATGTTTTCTTTTAGAAGGCATTTTAATATGTATGGTACATATACGTAAAAAAAAACGTTTTACACTACTTATATGAACCACATAAAGTAAATAGAACGTAGGTATGTTGTTCTTGTGACAACTTAAAAAAACGACTATAAAGTCCCTTAACCTTTAGACCAGGGGTTGCCAGATCTTTTTTTTTTAAAAAAAAACGAACAGTGGGCAAAAAAAAAAAACGTTATAACTGTTTATTTACTCAATTTTTTACAATTACATAAGTACCATTGCATCAAGAGAACATAATCATTAGCAGTAGAGAACATGACAATATAAGAACAGTTATATTTTTTCTCACTTACATTTTACTTTTTACTTACATATACTATACAAACAAACATTACACAACAAAAAAACCAACCAGGATTCAGAAACTAAAAAAAAAAAATGTAAAATCTAAAAATTATATTATTTTGTCAGTAATGCACTCTTCTAGCAATTTCTTATTGCCTTTAAACTGCCCCCGTGCATTTGGCGACATGTCAGACCGAAATTGCATCGTATGTATAATTACAGCCTTCACATGTCACAACTTAATTTCTTACGGGCTGTCCGTCCACAAATGTTCATGTGGCTAAATACTCCTTTCCCATGAGCATTACTACATGGCACTGACATTATCGTTTTTATTATCTTTTTAAGACTTTGGGGCTTACTTCTGCGACGTTTTAGAAAACGTCTTCCACGAAAATTTAGTATTTGATGAAGAAGCTTGGTTTTTTATTGCTTCCAAGGTGTTTTTGGAGAACGCGTTTATTAGGGAGAAAGATTTATTAGAAAAAATATCGAACCGCCCATACTTCGGTATCTTTCCATACCGAACACCGAACACACTGCTAAAATACCGAACACCTGGCAACCCTGCTTTAGACGCGATGCGTTGTAGGCAAATCAAAGGCACCTACAGTTTGTGTGAATCCCAGATGAATTAGACTGGAAGTTAGGGGAATCCCCTCACTATCGATTTCAGTTTTCCCATGTAGTTTAAATTAAGTAGATGTCTAAAAATGCAGATCCGGATTACCTAGTACTATCAAATCTTGATTGTAAAGTTACACAATGCAATAGAAATGTTTGTCCGGATTATTAAAGAATCCGGTTTTATGGAGATCCGGATTATTGAGGTGGCACTATATATATCTATATAATATATATAAATGCAACGTCTGTCTGTCTGTCTGTCTGTCTGTCCGTTTGTGCGCTTATCACTGGAGAACCAATTATCCGATTTTACGTACTTTTTTTTTAAAAACATACATTATGTTTCTCTGGCCAGGTTATAGGCTATATTTTATTTACGATAGGTAGCATAGGGAATGAGCAGGGACGATAATAGTGAATGAAGTCGGAAAAAAAGTTTGCCGGTAGCATGTTCCCTTGCAGTACACAACCTAAACCATTAAATTTGGAACAATATTATGTAGCAGCATAATATTATCTATAATCTATAATTTATATAAAATTGCAATGTCTCTCTGTCTGTCTGTTCCATTAGTGCATTTATCCAGGCGAGAAAAAAACCACTTTTCCGATTATTTACGTGTCTTTTTTTTAAATTCATACATATATTCTTTGGCCAGGTTATATAGTAATAATAATAATCTATATCTATAATATATGTAAAATACAACGTCTCTCTGTCTGCCTGTCTGTCCGTTAGTGCGCTTATCCCTCGAGAACTACTTATCCGATTTACATTGATTTTTTAAATTCATACATATGTTCTCTGAGCAGGTTATTATAATAATAATAATAATCTATATAATATATATAAAACGCAACGTCTCTCTGTCTGTCTGTCTGTCCGTTAGTGTTGCTTTATCATTCGAGAGAACCACTCATACGATTTAATATATGTCAAAAAAAATCTATAATGTATATAAAAACGAAAGTCTCGTCTCTCTGTCTGTCTGTCTATCTATCCATTACTGTGCTTAGCACTTAAGAACCACTTATCCGATTTACGTGTTTTTTTTTCTTATAAAATACAAAAGGGAATATAAACAGAGACAAAATGCTAATATGTAGGAAAAAAGATGGAAGTTTAGCAGTTAGCTTCGCAGAAAGACTAAATAGATGGTGGAAATACTTTAAAGCAAAACAACTCAGTTTTGCATATATTAAATTTAGAATGTGTAGGCTGGCCAGATTCAAATTAAAAAAAATGTACTGCATTATTATAAAAGAGGGTAATTATTTGAGCTCGAGGATCCAGATACCTGACTTCTTGCGATCGCGGGCCTTATTGATACGTCCCGGGGACAGATGCGGCCCGCGGCCGTATCTTTGACATCCCTGCTTTAAAGAAACACCTAAATGGAGATGAAAATGAGTTGAATGAGAAATAGGAAGCAAAATTAACTGGACAGGAGGGGACAAAATAAACCTGCAAAGAAGAAATAAGAGAAATACTCAGAACCCAAAAAAAAATAAGGCCCCGGCTGGAAATTGTAGAACTGATAAAAGCTGGAGGAGTAGATCTGGAAAATGGAATATGCCGGTTGGTGCAAGAAATATGGGAAACAGAAAAGATGCCAGTGAGCTGGAGAGAGTCGCTCATTTGTCCATTATACAAAAAAGGAGAGAAAAACTATATTGCTAATTATAGACCCAATAGCCTTACTGGATGTCGTGTACAAGATAGTAGTGTTGACTATCAAAAACAGACTAGCAGAGAAAGCCGAGTCTATTCTGGAAGGGTACCAGTGTGGATTCAGAAAAAATAGATCTCGGTTACAGACAAGATATTTTCGATTAAGCAAATCTAAGATAATAGCTTAGAACAAAATTTGGCACTACACTTGGTCTTTGTGGATTTCAGAGAAGCATATGACTCTGTAAATAGAGAAGGACTCTACAAGATAATGGAAGAACTAAAAATTTCAAGTAAATTGATTTGCATGGTGAGAATGACCCTGATGACACAGAAAATAGAGTGTTGGTTGAGGGCAAAGTATCAGACAAGTTTAAGGTGAAGAGAGGATTAAGACAAGGGGAACCAGTGTCGACATGTCTATTTAAGTTAGTACTAGAGAAAATAATCCGGGAGTCAGAAATAGAAACAAATGGAACGATATTACCAACAAACCTGCCAATGCTTGGCCTATGCGGATGATGTAGCAGTGTGAATGCAAGAGCAAAAGAGAACCTCAAAAAAGCCATAAGTAGGATAGAAGAAAGGGGGAAGGATGAGAGAACTAAAGATAAATGAG
>CM032446.1:256898061-256940334 GCA_019049505.1 Pachyrhynchus sulphureomaculatus | reverse complement strand
GTATATTTTATTTATTAATTTATTTAAGTATATTTGACCTGGCCACGTAGTAGTTGTTTGTAGAAATCTAATAACGTCAGTGGCAGCACTACCGCGTTGTCTAAAAGGTGCTGTGAAATACAAAAATGTATGTTTCGGGACTTGAACAACGTTGACGGGTATTACGCCGTATCTTTAGGATATGAAAAAACGTAAAACCCCTACTCAGCCGGGGAGATGAACAATAAAAAAAATATATTCAGCACCAAAACTGAAAAACAAGACACTTATGGAATGAATCACTTTGGTGTCTGTCTATCACAGCCGATGTTCCCTGAAACTATATGAGATAGAAAATTGAAATTTGTCACAAATATATAAATTGATGGCCCAATTACAGCCGGGTAGCGTTGAAAGTTAAATTCTGACTAAGGGGTTAGTTTTGGAGAGTGAAATCGAAACTGGAAAGAAAAAAAAAGGTCATCGAGTGGAGTGTTAAATAAAAGCTTGTGAAAACCTGATTTCAAAAATATATATGATGTAATACTCGCGCAACCTTTTCTCTATATTATTTTTAAAAAAGTTGCCACAAATCGCTACCCCTCCCCAACCTATCTAAAATTACTAATCCAGAAATTTGAAAAAAATTCAGGAATAATCTCCATAAGGTGTAGATGGATGAAAATTATCACGAATGCATTACCTTTGATAATGTATCTGGTATATAAAAGAAATAATCAGAGTACGGAACAATAATTATGCAAGTCCGACTTGCACTACGCTTGTTTTTTTTTTTTTTGAGGCCTTGCCCCTAAATGAAGTTTTTTCTATAGTTTTAGGTAGAAACCTGAGTAAGTGGTTTTCTTTTCACATGTCTCGGTGTCCTTTCAAATAATTCAAAAATTTTCCAATAAAAGAAACTGTTCTTTTATACAGAAAAGTGCTACGTCGCTATTTTTTTTAAGCCACCTTTTTCCAAATGCTACAAAATTGATAAAATAAAATTATTTGAAACTCCAGAGATTTTTATAAGTGGTACAGCGTTTTTCTTCTTTTCCTTTCAGGTTTTTTCAGTTTTCTTCTTTTTTTCCGTGCCAAGTTTTTGCTACCAGTTTGTTTTATCTACCAGTTATCTTATCTACCAATATTGCTCCTTTGGGCACAAGTTTTGGTATATTGATTTCTTTTTGATTTGCTGCTACTATTTTACTAAATTTCACCTACTTACGTTCCAGCCGAAATTGTACATATATAAATATTTGGGAAATACTCTAGAATAGAAAAGATGTTGACCTCAGAAGAGCTGTTACGGCAACGTCGATAGAAGAAACATGCAAAGGCCAGTAATTTTATATTTATCTTATTTATGACAAAAATAACGTTAAACTATGACAAATAGATGCTTGTACTGCACTCTGTCGGTGACTTACAAAGTCTTTTTATGTAGAGCAGCACAGCACGGCTGGCACTTATTGCAGAAACGCACCTTCTCGGACTTACCGCTCGAAGGCATAGATGACATTGGTATAACAACTAAAGACGAATCGAAAGATTCGCATTTTCAGAAATCACCAAAAGTGTTCTTTGTATTTGCTGAACCATCGCCCGAGACGCGTTTCGTGGTATCACGGCTCCTCAGTTGGGCTTGATTCAGCAAATACGAGAAAAATATTTTTAGTCCTTATCCAGGTACTAACGGAAAACTATGACAAATAGATGCTTATACTGCACTCTGTCGGTGACTTACAAAGTCTTTTCAAGCAGAGCGGCACAGCATGGCTGTCACTTATTCCCCCCCCCCCCCCCCCCCCCCCCCCCCCCAAAACGCACCTTCTCGAGCTTACCGCTCGAAGGCATAGATGGCATTGGTATAACAACTAAAGACGAATCGAAAGATTCACATTTTCAGAAGTCACTAAAAGTGTTCTTTGTATTTGCTGAACCATCCCAAGACGCGTTTTGCCATATCACGGCTCCTCAGTTGGGCTAGGTTCAGCAAATACGAGAACAACCTTTTTAGTCCTTATGCAGGTACTAACGGAAAACTATGACAAATAGATGCTTATACTGCACTCTGTCGGTGACTTACAAAGTATTTTCAAGCAGAGCGGTACAGCACGGCTGGTACTTATTGCAGAAACGCACCTTCTCGAGCTTACCGCTCGAAGGCATAGATGGCATTGGTATATAACAACCAAAGACAAATCGAAAGATTCGCATTTTCAGAAGTCACCAAAAGTGTTCTTCGTATTTGCTGAACCATCCCAAGACGCGTTTCGCCGTATCACGGCTCATCAGTTGGGCTAGGTACCTAGAATTGAGGAGCCGTGATACGAGATGGTTCAGCAAATACAAAGAACACTTTTCAAGACTTCTGAAAAATGCGAATCTTTCGATTCGTCTTTAGTTGTTCGAGCAGTAAGCTCGAGAAGGTGCGTTTCTGCGATAAGTGCCAGCCGTGCTGTGCCGTTCTACTTGAAAAGACTTTGTAAGTCACCGACAGAGTGCAGTACAAGCATCTATTTGTCATAGTTTAACGTTATTGTTGTCATAAATAAGATAAATATAAAAATTACTGCCTTTGCATGTTTCTTCTATCGATGTTGCCGTAACAGCTCTTCTGAGGTCAACATCTCTTCTATTCTAGAGTATTTCCCAAATATTTATATATGTACATTGTTATACCAATGCCAACAATAACGTTAATTTTTCTCTAATTAAATAATTATATTTCGGTCTTGGTACCGATTATGTAAACTTTCTTATTATACGCTACTACCCAGTTAACGGTAAAATGATTAGTAAATTTGAGATTTGCAGATGACACGGTTCTTCTGGCTGGAGCGAAGAGGAATTACTATAAATACTTAAGAAGGCAGAAAAAGAAAGCATAGAACCCAGACTTGAACTGAATATAAATAACACCAAAATTGTGGATTGATTGTGGATAGGCAAAATAACAACAGCCCAGTTTGCCAGACAAATTGACCGCCTTGAAGTTGTTAGTTTAGTATGTGTACTTAGGATCCCTAATTAGTAATGCTGGTACAGTAGAGGGGGAGATCCATCGACAAAACTTGCTGTGCAGAAGCTCAAGAAAATCTGGCTAGACAACCAAACAAATGCAAATCAGACTGATAAATTGTCTTGTCTTTCCTATTCTGACATATGGCTGTGAATCCTAGACATTAAGAAAGTCGGAAATAAAAAAACGGAAACGTACTGCTGGCGAAGAATGCTTAGGATCTCATGGGCCGCACGACGGACCAACGACTCAATTATTTCAGAGCTGAATGTCCAGCAACGTATTTCAAAATTTATTCAGACAAAAATCATTAAATTTTTGGGCCATATCATGAGAAAGGATCAAGAATGTTTAGAAAAAACTCATCGTTCAAGGAAAGGTCCAGTTAGAAGACCTCAAGGATATTCTCCATCCCGTTGAGAGGACCAAGTTATCCATCTTGTAGATAAACCACTTCACACACTGGTCCACAAAGCGCAGGATAGAGAAATGTGGAGAATAACATCCCACAATACAATAAAAGGGCCACTACGTGCCCTGGAGGGAATTGAGACTGACGAGAGATAGAAGCTACTATCCAAAAAATTAAAAACTGTAGATGATAGTACCTGTAGATAGTCAATTCTATCTGGATCTGTAAGAACATTTTTATTTGGCCATCCATTTTCAGTAACAAATATTTCCCCAGGTTTATAGTTTCTCCATACGTAGTTCAACAGGATTCTCATACCTAAAAAAGCATTTTGTCTAAAATAATACTTCTTCTTTCTATAGAAAAGTATGGTATTTGTGAAGAAATAACACTCCGAGATTTTTGTATTTATTCACGTTTCATGGAAAGACATAGTCATTCATTTCCGTCAGTCTGTCATTCCGTCTGTCAGTAGGATGATTGGTACGATAACTCTCGAAAGAAATAAGATATTGACTTCAAATTTGGTATACATATAGTCTTGACGTAGGAACCTATATTTGGGCAATATTGCTACAGAGGAGTGCAAGAGGTGGAAGTAGAAAAATTCTGCATATTTTCTAAATAATTATGTACATTTTTCTCGATTTTTGTTCATATTATGAACAAGTTTTAAGCACAATTTTTATAGTCGAATATATAAGTGTCTATAGACAGACTTACAGAACCACTAGGCAGATGAACAGACCAAGAAAATAAGAAGGTTTTTCATCATTTAGGTACCATAAATGTGAAGAAATGCAAAAATCTCAGAGAGTATTTTTTCACGTATACAATATTTTCCTTAACAAGGAAAGTATAAAAAGAATGAGCCAATATTACTCGAGTCACTCTAGCTGATGCTGTGTTTTTCTGAAACTACCTTTTGGATCGGAATACAACCAATCAGCAATTGATGGAGTCCAACTAGGGTCAACAGTAGTTGCCACACCTATGTCTGACCAGTAGCTTGGAGTACCAATTTCTGGTTCTGGAATGGCAGAAACAACTTCACCACTATATCTGGAAGAGACATACATGTACATTATTAACTTTACGCTGTCTATATTTTATTTATTCGAGCTAGCAATTGCTTGAATACTCGACTATAGCAATAATCAAATCAATAAACTTTCCGTTAGTTCGATTATAAATCCAAGAATAAAAATTGTCTCCCTGTTGTGCTCATTCTCCTAGTTAACGATGAATAACACAAAAATAATTCAGATTTTTTAGTCATCAATCAATTAGAAAAAGTAGTTACGATTATCTGCTAACAAGATGCATGGGGCGTCGACATGCAGAGATCATAATTTTAAAATAGATTTTTGCAACATACGAGGTTTAAACTCGTACATAAATTCAGTGCACCTGCAATCAAATAAACCTCATGTACTCGCTCTCTGTGAAACCAAGGTCAGTTCATCGACCCGCACAGTCAAGGATCTTTATCCTGGGTACGACTTCTATTCCCGATTTAGGTGTAACTTTGGAAACTGTCTTTTTCTCAGAAGCGACCTCTCTTGCCAACGAGAAGAGGCTCTGAAGCCCCCAAACTTTGATGTTATGTGGTTAAAAATAACAACTCAAAAAACCACAAGATTCATCTGTATCCTCTATCGACCACCAAGTGATATTAACTTTAGAACACTTTTCGCTTCTTTTGCAGACACCATCGATCATTTACAAATTAACTATTCAAATGCCGAAATTGCCATCCTGGGCGACTTTAATGTCCACAACATCAACTGGCTTAAATATTCAAATACTACCGACGAACAAGGACGTGAAGCTGAATCATTCTCAATCAGTTGTGGCTTAACTCAGCTTATTGATGAACCAACATGGATCCCTGTTCGAGACGGGGAGTTCGCCAGTCTTCTTGATCTGTTTTTAACCACCAATCCGGAGATTTACACGGTTACCGTAAATCCGGCGTTAGGTTCTTCCGACCATAAACTGCTTTCGACATCGAGTATCCTACCAATCAGTGACAGAGAGGCGCCTAAGCTGCGCAAGGTTTAGCACTACAGATCTGCTAAATGGGAAGTTCTCATGGAATATTTCGAACTTTCCCTTGGTTAGACGTTTGTTTTCGATCTGACGACCCATCTGACTGCACCAGAGAGGTTTCCGAAGTTATTTTGGCTGGTATGGAAGCTTATATTCCTTTTTTCAAAAAAATGCAAAGAAGCTGTTGCTTCTAAACATCTTGTCTACCGACAATGGCGTGTAAATCCTAACATCATAAATCGTAACACCTTTATTCGTGCTCGGAACAGAAATTGTCGACCAAACCAACGAGGCACACAATCAACGAATTAGAAACAAACTTCTCGCTTGTCCCAACAATTCCAGGTCCTTTTGGTCGGTCTTGTTGGCTGAACTCTTTGCTTCACATTCTACTGTCGATTTCCAAGGAAAAAGACCACCTACTATTCCCATAGTGCAGTGAAGGATGCCTGATATTGTCTTTAGACAGCGTATCATTAAACGGATTTTAGTGAAGCTAGATACCAAAAAAGCTTCTGTCGCTGACGGAATACCTGCCATAGTTCTCAAAAACTGTGCAAGGGAACGAACACGCTAACGTACCATAGTTCAGCCTACACCTAAAAAAAGTAAGAAGACCTTGCCAAAATAACTACCGACCAAGCGCACTGCTTTCAATAATATCCAAAGTCCATGGAAAAGGCTATCAATCAGCATCTTCTAAAATATCTTGAAGGATTCAACATTATTAGCGATCACCAATATGGCTTTTGTAAACATAGATCAACAGGAAATCTTCTGACTTATGTAACACATGTTTGGAACAATGCAATTGAACACTTTGGAGAATCTCGAGCAGTTGCTCTTGACATATCCAAGGCATTCGACCGTGTTTGGCACGATGGGCTGTTGGTTAAGCTACGCTCTGGTATATCTGAAAAGTTCTGTTTGTGGCTCTCGTGTTTACTGGCATGAACATATCGCAGAGAGAGCAAGGAGAGCTTCTCAAAAGTTGGGAATATTATTTCGAACCAGAAAGCTTTACACTCCACAACAACTGTTAATTCTATACAAAGCTTAAATTTGACCAACCATGGAATACTGCTTCCATGTTTGAGGCTCCGCTCCCAAACATACATTGCATTTGTTGGATTCTATTCAGAGAAGAGCTGTTCGTCTGACTGGAGACCCGGAACTGACCGGCGGCCTTGATTCGCTGGAACATCGAAGAACGGTTAGCGACTTGAGCCTATTCTACAAGTATTTTCATGGAAAGTGCTCGACGGATGTAGCCCGCTTAATTTCTCCCAGAGCGGTGCATGTTAGAAATACACGTCGCGCCTATACTTCAGCTTGTTACTCTTCGTACGACGCTTTTCAAGCAGTCTTTTATATGGAGAAACATCTTCCCTTTGGAATAATTTGCTCAGGACTGTGTTTCCCACCGAGTACAATTTACAGTGTTTCAAGAACAACGTGAATCGCTTTTTTTTTCTGCACACGTATCGCTCCTGTAATGCTTTAGGGACTTTCTGCAACACATGTGAAAGACCCATAAAAAAAAAAGATGCATCTATTGCGAGGCACTGCGACCTCGTCTTTCTTGATAAATATAAAGGTATAAAATACTTATCTTTCACGGAAGCGAAATTCCTTATTTTTCCAGATGGTTACAGCAAAAAATTTAGCTAGAGAATGAGCTATTTTACAAGCATATTTAAACCGAAAAATTCTTGGAGAGGAGAAAATACAGAAGAATCGCACCCCTTACATTAACAAACGTTAAAAATCGACTCAATCAACCAATTGCGATGTTAACATGATTAAAAACAAAATTTTGCACTATTATGTTTTTAAACAAATTACAAGAATTTCAGCTTTTTTCAATTAAAAACAACGCCTGAGCTGCACAAACAAACTATATTTGAATTTCAGTGTTTTTAAAAGAAATTATTCACTAACGACAATAACATTAACAAACAAGCTCCCCGCTTTAACCTATTTCTTTCTAATATTAGAAAGTAACAGCGTATTTTCAGTTTTCCACAAAGCATTATATACAAGTTATGTTAGTTCTCATGGCAGTGGCGGCCCGTGGCTCCCTGGCGTAGTAACTTGCTTGAGGTGCAGAAGGTCTTGGGTTCCATCCCGTCGGTGGGTATACTTTATTTATTCATTTATTTAAGTATATTTGGCCTGGTTACGTAAATAGGTTGTAGACATTTCCAGAAATGCAATAACGGCCGTGGCAGCACTACCGAGTTGTCTAAAAGGTGCTGTGAAATACAAAAATGTTTCGGCACTTGGGCAACGTTGACGGGTATTACAATTACGACATCCCCGCCGATATCCTCACGATATGAAAAAGGGTAAAAACCTTACTCAGACGCGGAGATGAACAACAAAAAAAATATAGAGGCTAAACCATAGGAAATTAAAAAAAAAACAGTGAGTAAATTACAAACTACTGAATGTCATATAGAGAGAGTAATCTTAAATGTCCGGTAAAAAGACAAAACTCTAGAGAATAGATTACAAAACGTACCAAAATAGAAGATATCAGAAAGACAAATACTAAATGCAAAATGGAGATAAGTATGACATGTGTCAGAAATAAAAGAAACAATATGTAATGGGAACTATGGGTAGAAAAAGAAAATTCAAGAACGCTCATATTAAGATGGTACGATATTGGAAAGGTAGCAAATAAAGAAGGGAAGAACTTCACACAAGCTAGAAACAGATGGCGAGAAAATGGGAGGGGAGCATGCATGTCTACTTATGGACAATAAACATTGGATACAAAGAGAGAGAGAGAGCGATTAGGGTGGATTCTAAAAGATAGTCTAGGTAGAACACTCTATAATTAAGTTAAATGATTTCTTAGAAATTACTATCTATAAACCTTATTTTTTTGCCCTGTAATCATCAGGAGTAATGACTGACGTGGTTAGCGAATCGCAAGTCGAGTGCAAGATAAAGTGTTTGTTGTAGTGGTGATACCTGTTGTGTAGTGGAATAGTTTAGTTACTTTGGTCAGAAATAGAAAATATATTTCACACTCTAGGAAAGAAAATTAAAAATTTTGCAAGAAGTAAAACACTACTTAAATTTCCACTAAATTTTTTATTTTTAACACCATGACTTGTTTCGCGGTACGACAGCTTCTTCAGATGGTTTTGTTACAAAACGAGGATAAAATTACTATAATAAATGGTTCACAATTTATGGCAGGTATTAAAATAAATTAATTAAAATAGATTTAGTAATGGTGAATTACACAGGGGAACAGCTGTTTTGGTGTCGAGGTTTTTTGAGCTGATTCTATATCAATTTGATGTCCTGAATTTAAATAACGTATTCATTTGTACCTAGGAGCTCAAATTTTTAAGACATACAATTTTAGAGAAATATAAGTTACATTATTGTAACTCAAATCCGTAAGTGTAGTAAACAAAAGTAGATACGAAATTTTTATTTTAGTTATACAAAATACAATATTATGTCGTACTTACAAACAAAAAAAAAAAACATTGAAGAAATGAAATAGTCACTCAACACTTGGAAAGCTTCTTTTCCGCGACATTCTTGAATGTTTTTTTAAACAGTCCCTTTTAAACTCCAGCAGTAATCTGCCATCATGTGCATGTCCCATCTTCCTTGGTAGCGGTCCTCCATAACTTTAATATCTTGGTGAAATCTTTCACCTTGTTCCTCACTCATGTCTCCTAAATTTTCTGGAAAACGGTCTAAGTGGCTGTGTAAATAGTGTATTTTAATACTCATATTGCACCCTAAGGATTTGAAACTATTAAGCATCTTGTTAACCATTTCAACATAGTTTTGAGCTTTATGTTTGCCTAGAAAATTTTCTACAACTGCAACAAATGATGTCCAAGCTTCTCGTTCAACTTGATTCATTGAATTTATGAAGGCAGGTTCCTTAATTAATTGTCTTTGAGTTTTTCTGTGCTCAACTGATGCATTTTTACCCCTATATATGCAAAACAAGACCCATTCTTATCAAGAGCCTTTACAAATTGCTTCATTAAGCCCAACTTTATATGTAACGGAGGAAGTATGATTTTTTTTCTCTTTCAACCAAAGCGTCGTTAATGACATTCTTTTCCCCAACGTCCATGTTTTCTCTCTGAGGCCAATCTTTTCTAACCCAGTGGTGTGTTTTGTCCCTACTATCCCAGAGGCACAAGAAACACGGATATTTCGTGTAACCACTTTGCTGCCCAAGAAGAAAGTTTACCATTTTTAAGTCTACACAAATCATCCATTGATGTTCGTAATACTTTATCTTCTGCAAGACCAAAGCTATGGTATTATATTCTTCTTTCAGTTTCGTTGAGTGAGCTAGTGGTATTGAACCATATTTATTCCCATTATGTAGAAGGACACATTTTAAACTTCGCTTTGAACTGTCAATAAATAGGCGCCAATCATCTGGAATATATTCAGAAAGTCCCATTTCTTTCATGAGTCCCCTAATTTCGTGACAAAATACAAGATTGTCTTCTTGAGAAAAGAATGGTAGCAGATCTTTTTCTCTTGTACGGTAAAAGGTAATTTTGGTTCCTTGTTCCAGTAAATTTTTGTCGTTCAACCTAGAAGCCAGTACTTTCAGAAGCTTTTTTTGATAAATTGAGATCCCTGGTGAGATCATTTAATTCATTTTGATTGAAGCGTTGAGGAACTGATGACGTCCCCTCATAGTCACTGTTAGTTTCATTAGCATCAGAACTTTTATTAGCATCAGAAGAGCGATCAGAGGGAAAATATTCGTCATCAGAGATATGTGGTAGCTGATGAAATGTTGGAATCGGTATTTCATCTGAGTGCGGGATAGGGCGTATTGCCGAGTCTAAATTGGGATAAGTCCACTTACTGCGGTTATTTCGATTGATTCCATTAGTATTTACTAAACAGAAATAACAATCATTGAAGTGGTTTTTTGGTTCTCTCCAAACCATTGGTACGCCGAATTTTAGACATTTTCTTTTCCCGGTAGTCCACTGCCGTAAATGCTCTGTACAAGTTTTACATACGAGATGCGGGGCCCACGTTTTGTCCTGATCACCAAGCTTAACTCCAAAGTATCCAAGATACGCTCGCTTTACAAAGTCAGTAATAGTTTGTCTGTTTTGTTGAAAACATGTATTCTCCGCATATATAGCAAAACACATCAGGTTGATTTACACAACTTCTTCTTGAACTGGAACCTGAACTCATTTTAATTCTGTTCAATAACACAAAAACACTCTTTTCTTAACATAAAATAACACGCCGAATTCGATCTACTCTCATTAGTAAGAACGCACAAACTGACGAGACTTACCCGAGTTAGGTGATTAAAAGGGTCAGTTCAGGTACCTGATAGGCAATGGTTCCACTATTTATAGATTTACCTGGAATTTACTCAATTACAGACTGACAATAAAACCATTTTACCTACATTAATGAATATATAATAATTTTAGAACTCTCATAAATGAATATACTGAATAAAAAACCACATTGGTAGATAAGTTGATGTATCTAAAAAAGTAGAGCTGATAGAGAAAAACGGATTGCATGTATAGATTTAGCGTCCCAAATATAGTTAAAATCAGCTCTAAAATCCCAGGCACCAAAGCAAAAATATTTTTTTTGTTGCCCTGTGTTATTTAAAGCTAATTAAGGAATCTGAATTTTTCAATTTGTTTATTTCTAAAGATTTTAGGTAATTAAATTTCAGGCCCTTTGTGCAAGTATGTAATATTTCAAAGTTTGGGTTGAATTGATGGTTATTTTCAATTAAATGACTTGACTAATTTGAGTTATTTTTTCTATTGATGTATGATGAAGCATGTTCTTTTATTCTTTTTGAAAAAGTTCTGCCTATTTGACCCATATATGTTTCTGAGCAATTTCCACAATTTAATTTGTAAACTCCGGATCTATTGTCTCTATCTGTTTTAGTTTTGTTATTTTTTTATAAATTTGCAAAGTGTGTTGGATGTTTTAAATGCTGTGTTAATATTTAATTTTCTCAAGAAACTATTTAATTTAGTTTTGCATCTACCATACCAATAAAGAGCGGAAACCCTGAAAAGTGTGCTACCTTACACGTTAATAATTCAAGACAAAATACAGGGAAACAGAAGTGTCGGATGAAGGACGACTTTATTGCTCAAAAACTTGAGGCAGTGGTTTAGAAAAACAAGCCAGCAACTTCCGAGCAGCCGTAAATAAAACCATGATAGTCAATATGTTAGCCAACACAAGGGTTAACGACCGGTAAAGGCCACAACAGTAAAAGAAGTCCTCTCTTCATGTTTAGAAAGATAAAAGTTGGATGGTGCAAGGTCTGGTGAATAAGTTAATTTCCCTAATTTGGCAGTTGCCAATGCAAACGAGTGTGCTGGCTCATTGTCATGATGAAAAAGCACTGTTTTTTAGCAATATGGGGGGACATTTTTTTTTTATTTCTGCATCTAAACGATTGAGTAAAGATGCGTAGCAGTTCTCTTCGTTTGTTTCCCTCTTTTCGAGCAAATCTATAAAAATAAAAAGCCTTCCATTCCAGAAAATACTTCCTATAACCTCCATTGCTAACACAGAAGAGCTTTCACCTTCTTCGGGACAGATTTTCCGCTAAGCAATCAGTGTTCCGACTGTTGGTGGAGTTAATAATGGTCGGGATTTCTTTAATATAACTTTAAATTTGGTAGAGAGTGAAAATCTTGAGAGGCGTTTGCTGAAATTGCTTCATCAATTTTGGAAGAGATGAGTCAACCGATAGTGCAAATACTGTATTTTCTTAAGGAAAAAAATTGTCCCTAAAATATTTATTGCTAAGATCTAGCCTATTCGATTTGTTCTTATTATTAAAAGCTGCTTAAACGTTAAAGCAACTACTTAATATTGTTTTCACATAATTATATTCCTAAGCCCAGTACAGTACCCTGTTTAAAGGACATTTTGTTTCTTATTTAAGTACTATAGTAAAATTTGTTTTAGTCACTTATGAATAAATAAAGAATAAATTATAGGTTTAAAATTCAAAAATGATTATATAATACAGGGGTCGGCAACCTATGGCACGCGTGCCATCTCTGGCATGCCAAGCAATTTTGAATGGCACGCGTACCTATTCAAAGTTTACACATTAATTCTGTAATCTGTGACATGTTTCGAAATTAAGTAAATAATCGAAGACAGTATTACTTTAACGATACAAACAAAAACGATATATTATATAGGTCACTCTAGTTACTGACTTTACGTTTTTATGAGATTCTTTATTATTCGGAAAAACTGTGCTAATAACTTTTTTGTACAGTTTTTTCTTGAGAATATTATCTATTATGGATGGTAAATAGTCATTATTTACTGCTAATTGTTTTATAATATTAAGTTCTTTTTGAAAATCATATTGGTTAAGAGGAATAATTATTAGTCTGTGAATCATATTGTGGAAAACTACAAGTTTGTGATTTGGTAAATGACATGAGGTATTATCGATAATTATGTCAGTATGTGACGGTTTATAGTAAATAAAAAACTGTGTTTGTTATTATACCTTTTTGTTGTTAGGTCAAGGAAGTTTAAGCTACTGTTTTCAACTTCACTAGTGAATTTTATATTTTTGTGTATATTATTCAAAAACATTTTGAAATGTGGCAAATTGTCTATCACTTCCTGTAAAACAACATAAGATATCATCAACATATCTATGCCAGTATACAAATTTTTTAACCAGTGGGTGTTTGCTTATTTGGTTTTCTATGTTATTCATAAATACTTCCGTCAAAAGAGGACTAAGTGGATTGCCCATTATGAGACCGCCTAGGCTGCTGTACAGGTCGTTATTAAATTCAAAATAATTTTGTTCTAGGCAAACCTTTAAGCAATCTAAGATATCTTGTTTTATTATTGGGTTGACATTGATTTCAGAAAGAAGTTTTTCAATTAGTAATATAGTTTCCCTACTTGGTATTTTTTTTTTATGGGTCTAGCACACGTGCTGCAGGGAAGTCCCTAAAGCGCTCCAGGAGCGGCACGAGTGCGGAAAAAAAGCGATTCACGTTGTTCTTGAATCGCTGTAAATTGTACTCGGTGGGAAACACAGCGCCTGGCAAATTATTCCAAAGGGATGACGTTCTCCATATAAAAGATTGCTTGAAAAGCGTTGTACGCGGAGTAACAAGCTGAACCTCATACGGATGCGAAGCACCAGCGCGACGTGTATTTCTAACATGCACCGCTTTGGGAGGAATTAAGCGGGCTACATCCTTCGAACACTTTCCATGAAAATACTTGTAGAACAGACTCAAGTCGCCAACCGTTCTTCGATGTTCCAACGAATCAAGGCCGCCAGTCAATTCCGGGTCCTCTTCTCTGAACAGAATCCAATAAATGCAGTGTATGTTTGGGAGCGGAGCCCCAAACGTGGGAGCAGTATTCCATAGTTGGTCGAATTTGGGCTTTGTAAAGAATTAACAGTTGCTGTGGGGTGTAAAGCTTTCTGGTTCTAAATAATATTCCAACTTTTGAGAAGCTCTCCTTGCTATGCTTGCAACATGTTCATGCCAAGACATATTTGCTCCCAAACAAACGCCCAATAAATTGAGCGACGATGCTAGGGGAATGGAGTACCCCGACATAACTATGTCGGGTTCAGCAACGTTAACTTTTTTAGAAAAAACTGCCGCTTGGGTTTTTGTAGCGTTAAATTCCACTTGGTTACTGTCACCCCAAGATAGAATTTCTTCCAGGTCTTTGTTAAGTTGAACGACCTCCTGCTGTCTGCGGATATTCGCCTGAGCAGCCGATGTCCGAGCGTTCAAGGTGAATGAAGAGACAAGCGTACTGTCATCTGCAAAGCTATAGATTGGATTCCCGGTCTTTTCGAGCAGATCGTTAATGTAAATGAGAAAGAGAGTAGGAGAGACAGTATGGAGCCCTGGGGCACACCGGCGTTGATAGTGAGGGTGTTAGAAAGGTATGCTTGGAAAAAGATTTTGAACATCGAAAGAAATTAATTTTGAATTGTCAGGTAACTTTAAATGTTTGATGTTTTCAACTAGTTGTTGTGAATTTTTTATTGCAAATTTGGCTTTAAATTTAGTGTTGTCTATGAGTATTTGAACAAGACGTTTTCATAGTTTGTAAGATGGGGCGACACAAAAGATACTACTGGCCTTATAGGATAACCCGTTTTGTGAAGTTTTATTAGTGAATATAGTTTAGGTGTTTGTGGGTTCATAAGAGTGAAAATTCTAGAATCTTTACCATTAAACAAACTTTTACTATTAGGGATCGTTGATTTAATAATTTTCTGATAACTTTCAGTTGGGTTACAAGTGATAGAAAATTTGTCATACTTCGAAATTTTTTGAATAATATACACAATAATATAAAATTTACCAACCAACAAATAATACCTTAAACTTCCTTTACCTAACAATAAAAAGATATAATAACAAACACAGTTTTTCTATTTACCATAAACCGTCACATACTGACATAATTATCCATCATACCTCATGTCATCCACCAAGTCACAAACTTGCAGTTTTCCATAATATGACTAATAAATATTCCTCTAAGTCAAGACGATTTTCAAAAAGAACTTAATATTATGAAACAATTAGCAGTAAATAATGACTATTCACCATCCATAATAGATAATATTCTCAAGAAAAACTTTACAAAAAAGCCATTAGCACAGTTTTTCCGAATAATAAAGTACCTTATGAAAATGTAAAGTCGGTAACGTACTATGGTAGATGCAACACTAAATTAAATAGTTTCTTAAGAAAATTAAATATTAACACAGCTTTTAAAACATCCAACACACTTGACAAATTTATAAAAAATAACGAAATTAAAACAGATAGAGGCAATAGATCCGGAGTATACAAATTAAATTGTGAAAATTGCTCAAAAACATATATAAGTCAAACAGGAAGAAGTTTTTCAAAAAGAATAAAAGAACATGCTTCATCATACATCAATAGAAAAAATAACTCAAATTACGGAAATCATTTAATTGAAAATAACCACCAATTCAACCCAAACTTTGAAATATTACATACTTGCACAAAGAGCCTGAAACTTAATTACCTAGAATCTTTAGAAATAAACAAATTGAAAAATTCAGATTCCTTAATAAATGAACAAGTAGACTTAAATAATTCACCATTACTAAATCTATTTTTAATTAAATTATTCTATTAACGGAAAACTGTAACAAATATACTGCACTCTGTCGGCTACTTACTAAACCTATTCAAGCAGAGAGGCACAGCACGGCTGGCACTTTTTGCAGAAACGCACCTTTCTCGAGCTTACTGCTCGAAAGCATAGATGACAGCATTGGTATAACAACTAAAGACGAAACGAAAAGAATCGTATTTTAGAAGTTACCAAAAGTGTTCTTCGTATTTGCTGAACCATCCCAAGACGCGTTTCGCCGTATCACGGCTCATCAGCCGGGCTAGGTTCAGCAAATACGAGAACACATTTTTTAGTCCTTTATCTAGGTAACTAACGGAAACCTGTAACAAATAGATGCTTATACTGCACTCCGTCGGCAACTTACTAAGCCTATTCAAGCATAGCGGCACATCACGGCTGGCACTTATTACAGAAACGCACCTTAGGTGCAGTATAAGCATCTATTTGTTACAGTTTTCCGTTAGTTACCTGGATATAGGACTAAAAATGTGTTCTCGTATTTGCTGAACCTAGCCCAGCTGATGAGCCGTAATACGGCGAAACGCGTCATGGGATGGTTCAGCAAATACGAAGAACACTTTTGATAACTTCTAAAATACGATTCTTTTCGTTTCGTCTTTAGTTGTTATACCAATGCTGTCAAATTATTCTATTACCTGCCATAAATTGTGAACCAACCATTTATTATAGTAATTTTATCCTCATTTTGTAACAAACTATCTGAAAAACGCTGTCATACAGGGAAACATGTTATGGTGTTAAAAATAAAAAATTTAGTGGAAATTTAAGTTGCAAAACTTCTAGTTATGGATTTCCACCAAGTATCGGCTGAATCAATTCAAGTGTTAAAAGAAAATTAATTAAAATTTGAATTTAACAATTAGTATTCTATAACTACATGTTAAGACCAAAGTAATCGAAAGTTCCTTTAACGTATTCAATTTCCTCAGGTGACCAGGCGGGCAATCTAGATTGATTAAAACCTTCCAACCGACTTCTTTCCGCTATTCTATCAATCATAACTTGAGGCCAGTCACCAACGTAGACAGGATTTGCCATACCAACCAAGCTAAATAAAAAGTAATAATATCATTTAATAGTATTATAAAGATCAGTTATTTAGCCTTCATAGACATAAGAAAGGCCTATGACTCAGTACCAAGACAAAGATTATAGAACGCAATGAAAGAAATAGGCATTGACAAAGAACTAATATACGCAGTAAAAACTCTCTACGAAAACAATACAGTGAACATAAAAATAAGACATAAAATAGGGAAGAAACTCCAAACATCAAAAGGCCTATTACAAGGATGCTCTACATCCCCCACACTATTCAAAATATACCTCGAACAAACATTAAAAAAATGGAAGCAAAAATGTAGTGAATGGGAGTCCAAATACGAGAAGATTACCTATATACTCTAAGTTTCGCAGACGACCAAGTAATCATAGCGCAAGATAAGGAAGACCTCAGTTATATGGTAAGAAAACTGAAAGAAGAATACACTAAAGCAGGATTAGCAATAAACTTTGATAAAACGGAATATCTAACAACAAAGGAGGGAAACGTGGAGAATCTAGAAGTCAATAACGAAACAATAATCAAAGGAACCGATAGATTTAAATATTTAGGAACCATCATTTCAAAAAACGCAACATCAGAAGAAGAGATTAAAGCTAGATTAGGACAAACGCGGACATGCATAAGAGAATTAAATTCGATCCTGTGAGACAAGCACATTACAAAGAGAAACAAAACACGCATATACAAATCAATAACACAAAGCATAATGACATACGGGTCAGAAACATGGACGATCAACAAAAGAAATAAATCTAAAATTAAAGCGGTAGAGATGGAGTATTGGAGAATATGTTGTAGAGTGACACGTATGGAGAGAATAACAAATGAAGAAATAAGCAGAATGAACATCAAAGAGAATGCAATAAACACCATTGGAGAAAAACGATTAAAATGGTATGGACAGACGCAGCGAAGATAATAGGTGGATAAAGAAAATAACGGAGTGGAGCCCTATAGGGAGAAGAAAAAGAGGAAGACCCAGACGATCGTGGAGAGACGATGTGGACGAGGCTATGGAGGACAGGGGTCTAACAGATGGAGACTGGGAAGATACAAACAGATGGAATCAAAGGCTGAGAGAAGGAAGACAACGTCAGCTGTAGAAAATCCTTGATATATATACGAGGCTGGTTTGAAAAGTCCGTGCAAAAATAAAAACTACATATGTGTTTGGGGTAAACCTTTTTTATTTTTCGACATAGTCTCCTTTTAGGCTTATACACTTTGTCCAACGATGTTCTAGTTTGTTGATCCCTTCCGAATAATAGGATTTGTCCAAGTCTGCAAAATATCAATTAGTGTCTGCAATCACCTCCTCGTTTGGATAAAATCTTTGTCCCGCCAGCCATTTCTTCAAATTGGGGAACAAATAGTAGTCCGAGGGAGCCAAGTCTGGAGAATAGGGGGGATGTGAAACGAGTTGGAATCCTATTTCCATTAATTTTGCGACCACAACTGCTGAGGTGTGTGCTGGTGCGTTGTCGTGATGGAAAAGGACTTTCTTGTGGGCCAATCGCGGGCGTTTTTCTTGCAGCTCGGTTTTCAAACGGTCCAATAACGATGAATAATATTCACCTGTAATAGTTTTACCCTTTTCCAGATAGTCGATGAGGATTATCCCTTGCGAATCCCAAAAGACAGTCGCCATAACCTTTCCGGCCGAAGGAACGGTCTTCGCCTTTTTTGGTGCAGATTCCCCCTTGGTAACCCATTGTTTAGATTGTTGTTTGGTCTCAGGAGTATAGTAATGTATCCATGTTTCATCCACAGTGACGAAACGACGCTCAAAGTCCTCCGGATTCTTCTGGAACAGCTGTAAACCATCCTTGCAACACTTCACACGATTCCGTTTTTTGGTCAAGCGTGAGCAATCGCGGCACCCATCTTGCGGATAGCTTTCTCATGTCCAAATGTTTATGCAAAATATTATGTACCCGTTCAATCGAGATGCCCACAGCACTAGCAATCTCACGCACCTTAACTCTTCTGTCATCCATCACCATATCATGGATTTGATCAATGATTTCTGGAGTCGTAACCTCCACAGGCCGTCCAGAACGTTCAGCGTCACTTGTGCCCATATGGCCAGTCCGAAAATTTTGAAACCACTTATAACTGTTCTAATCGAAGGTGCAGAGTCACCATGATGTTTATCAAGCTTCTCTTTAGTCTCCTGAGGCGTTTTGTTTAATCACCACACGAAATTCTTTTTCGTCCATTTCTTGAAAATCACTCGACTTCCTTGATTCAACTAAGTTGGGAATGTGGAATCTTTGGCACAATGACACTACTCAGTATATATCACCACTACACCAAACACTTTATTTTTGCACTCGACGCGCGTTTCGCTAACCATGTTAGCTTCATCAGGAGCGATGATTGACTAAAGGTAAACTACATATCTACCCTATTTATACTTAGCCTAACCCTAGAATTACTCAAGCGGAACTAATGACATAGACAAGGCCCTCAGTTCCGGTCAAGTAACCAGTAGAGGGAACTATAAGGAATAGGCCCTCTGTCTTTATTTAAACTACTTTTACATTTTTATGATTTCCATACTTTCGTATGCGTTCAACAATCTCCTATCAGATACATTTTTTATTAATCTTAGATTATCTAATGTTACAGTATGATCAGCTTCAAGGGCATGTTCGGCAATGCTAGACTTTTCTGTTCTATTGTATCTTAAGTGTGCTAAATGTTCTTTAAATCGTGTTTTAATTGACCTTTTAGTTTGCCCAACATACTTTTTGTCACAATCATTACAACTAATTTCATAAATTCCACTTTTCTCACAATTGGGAATCTTATCTTTGGGATTTCCTAAGATATTCCTCAGATTGTCTGATGACTTATAGACTAAGGTGAGGCCTACCTTATTAAATACCTTATTGAGTCCCTTGCTATATTTCGGATTATATGGTATGGAGACATACTTGGTGTTATTTTCTTCGCGTGTAAGAAAAAAAGGTGGAATTCTGAATATTAGACCTAAATTTATGTCTATTTATTAGCTTATTTACTAAGTCATCGTCATAACCATTAACTCTAGTTATATTTCTAATACGATTCCTTTCTTTATTTAAAGTTTACTCTATTCAGAGGGAAAGTGACCAAACGATGAACTAAAAAATGTATTGAGGCTAATTTATGTTGTTTGCAATGAAATGAATCATTAGGAATATATCTATCTGTTATTGTGTCCTTCCTATAGATATCAAATTCTAATCTATTATTATTTTTAATAATTAAAATATCTAGAAAAGGCAATTGTCCTTTGTTCTCAATTTCGTACGTGAATTTAATTGAATTATACCGGCTATTTAATTTAGAAACAAAATCATCAATATTTGCTTTCTTTGTATCAAAAATCGCGAAAATATCATCCACATACCTATACCATACCCTTGGGAAATATTCGAATTCTTGACTGGCTTCGATTTCAAACTTACTCATGAATAAATTGGCTATGAAAGGTGACAAGCAATTAATTTTATGTTCAGAAAGAAGGAACAGCTATGGGTAATTGCTTGTCACCTTTCATAGCCAATTTATTCATGAGTAAGTTTGAAATCGAAGCCAGTCAAGAATTCGAATATTTCCCAAGGGTATGGTATAGGTATGTGGATGATATTTTCGCGATTTTTGATACAAAGAAAGCAAATATTGATGATTTTGTTTCTAAATTAAATAGCCGTTATGATTCAATTAAATTCACGTACGACATTGAGAACAAAGGACAATTGCCTTTTCTAGATATTTTAATTATTAAAAATAATAATAGATTAGAATTTGATATCTATAGGAAGGACACAATAACAGATAGATATATTCCTAATGATTCATTTCATTGCAAACAACATAAATTAGCCTCAATACATTTTTTAGTTCATCGTTTGGTCACTTTCCCTCTGAATAGAATAAACTTTAATAAAGAAAGGAATCGTATTAGAAATATAACTAGAGTTAATGGTTATGACGATGACTTAGTAAATAAGCTAATAAATAGACATAAATTTAGGTCTAATATTCAGAATTCCACCTTTTTTACACGCGAAGAAAATAACACCAAGTATGTCTCCATACCATATAATCCGAAATATAGCAAGGGACTCAATAAGGTATTTAATAAGGTAGGCCTCACCTTAGTCTATAAGTCATCAGACAATCTGAGGAATATCTTAGGAAATCCCAAAGATAAGATTCCCAATTGTGAGAAAAGTGGAATTTATGAAATTAGTTGTAATGATTGTGACAAAAAGTATGTTGGGCAAACTAAAAGGTCAATTAAAACACGATTTAAAGAACATTTAGCACACTTAAGATACAATAGAACAGAAAAGTCTAGCATTGCCGAACATGCCCTTGAAGCTGATCATACTGTAACATTAGATAATCTAAGATTAATAAAAAATGTATCTGATAGGAGATTGTTGAACGCATACGAAAGTATGGAAATCATAAAATGTAAAAGTAGTTTAAATAAAGACAGAGGGCCTATTCCTTATAGTTCCCTCTACTGGTTACTTGACCGGAACTGAGGGCCTTGTCTATGTCATTAGTTCCGCTTGATAAATTCTAGGGTTAGGCTAAGTATAAAATAGGGTAGATATGTAGTTTACCTTTAGTCAATCATCGCTCCTGATGAAGCTAACATGGTTAGCGAAACGCGCGCCGAGTGCAAAAATAAAGTGTTTGGTGTAGTGGTGATATATACTGAGTAGTTCCTTGATTCACACGAATACCAAACACAAAGAAATAGACCAATATGGCTGAAACTTGGTGTGCGTTCATTCAAGAGATGCTACTAACTAAACATGACCTCGATACGCGCCGGTGGTGCCATCTCTCGGACTTTGCACGGACTTTTCAAACCAGCCTCGTGTATATATATATATATATATATATATATATATATATATATATATATATATATATATATATATATATATATATATAAAAATACAATCTTAGTTGGGGAACTCGGCAAATTTGGGCGTGATAAGAGATCACACAATTTTCATTAAGCCAATATTTCGGTCCTGGATTGGGACCTTCTTCAGGGCAGAAATGAGAAGTGCAAAGATTTCGTTAGCCTGAATGGCCGTAGGTTATACATACAAAAGTTGTTACATATAAAAGTTGGTTAATCCATAAAATATATAAAATACACATTAAAACACTGTAGACAAAATTCTAAAAAAACAAATTTAAAACATGGATGTAATTGGGAACCTTGGATGTTGAGAACATCGTTAAATTATTTCACTTGTGACCACCACATATGGCCACCGCCATTTAGGCTAAATGGCGGTGGCCATATGTGGTGGTCACAAGTGAAATAATTTAACGATGTTCTCAACATCCAAGGTTCCCAATTACATCCATGTTTTAAATTTGTTTTTTAGAATTTTGTCTACAGTGTTTTAATGTGTATTTTATATATTTTATGGATTAACCAACTTTTATATGTAACAACTTTTGTATGTATAACCTACGGCCATTCAGGCTAACGAAATCTTTGCACTTCTCATTTTCTGCCCTGAAGAAGGTCCCAATCCAGGACCGAAATATTGGCTTAATGAAAATTGTGTGATCTCTTATCACGCCCAAATTTGCCGAGTTCCCCAACTAAGATTGTATTTTAATAATTTTGGTAGATACGGCAATTTTTTGCTTTCTTTCTTTATTCTATGTATATATATATATATATATATATATATATATATATATATATATATATATATATATATATATATATAAAGATCAGTGTCAAGGAAACTTTTCAAACAAATAGGGTAAATTAAAAATCTAACCACACACTTATTATTGAATTCAGTAAATTGATAGCTGCCTGTCTAATAACTTCATGTCAAATATCATTTTATTTCTTTCTCTTTTTTTGATTGTATCTACCTACCACCCTAAGGTTGAGTAGTTGTCGCTTCGACTAGCTCAATATAAATAACTTTTTCGCAGTTAGATAAAGATATTATTTTAATATATGAGTATTTCCGTCAATTGCTGGTATGTTCATCATCATCATCATCAATTAGCCCTTTGCGCCCACTGCTGAACATAGGCTTCCCCCATCTCAGTCCACTCTCTCCTCTCCTGGGCTCTCCGGATCCAGTTACCACACAGTCTCTTAATATCGTCGGTCCAGCGTGTGGGAGGTCTACCCCTACTACGCCTGTCGCTCCTAGGTCTCCACTCAAGCAGCCTCTTAGTCCATCTCTCATCCGACATTCTGACTATATGTCCCGCCCAGTTCCATTTAACTTTCACGATGTATGCAACTTCATCAGTAACGCCGATTCTTTGACGGATAGTTTCATTTCTAATACAATCCCGCAGTGACATTCCAATCTTTGATCTTTCTATCTTGCGCTGTTTTATTCTAAACTTTTTAGCGGTTGCGAAAGTTAAAGTTACAGTTTCCGCCCCATAAGACATCACTGGAAGCATACACTGATCAAAGACCAACCTTTTTAGGCAGATAAGAAGATCACTCCTAACGACACCTTTAAGTCTTCCATAGACTGCCCAGCGAGCGTTATTCTTTTCTTCAATTCGCACGCTTGGTTGTCCCTTGTGATGCGAATCTTATGACCAAAATAGGTGTATTTGTCCACTAGTTCTACCTCTTTATTGCTGACATTAATCTGTTCGCTTGGAACCAAGTTCGTCTTATATTTTGTTTTAGAAGCATTCATTTCCAACCCCACGTCCGCACATACTTCCCGAAGGTCTTGAAGTATTACTGTAAGCTCCCCAAGACTGTCAGATATCAGGACTATATCATCTGCAAATCGCAGATTTATCAGACTTTGCCCATCTATGTTAAGGTCTTTTCCCTCCCAGTTGAGTTTCTTGAAAGCGTGTTCCAAAACTGCGGTGAATAGTTTGGGCGACATCGTGTCGCCTTGTCTTACTCCCCTACCAATAGGTATAGATTTGGTGTTTTCGTGGAGTTTCACCATCATACAGGCATTTTTGTAGATGTTATAAATCAACTTTGTATAACGATAGTCAACACGGCACTTTTGTAATGCTTCTAATACTGAGTCCAGCTGGACCCTATCAAAAGCCTTATGGAAATCTATGAAGGCCAAGGCAAGTGGTCTGTTATATTCAATGCTTTTCTCAATTAATGTCTTAATATTTTGTAGATGGTCATTGGTTTTAAATCAGGCCCGAAAGCCAGCCTGCTCCCTTGGTTGGTAGAAGTCCAACTTATTTTTTTAAGTCTTGTTGTTATTATCCTAGTGAATAATTTGTAGAGATGTCTCAGAAGGCTTATAAGCTGGTAGTTTTCCAGTTGGGCTGCATCTCCCTTTTTGTGAAGTAGTATGATGACAGAATTATGCTACTTATCTGGTATCGTACTATTAAACAGACAAAGATTAAATAAAGATCTTATTTTTCCTGGAAGACGAGGTCCACCGATTTTGTTGGCGTCCGCAACTACGTTATCGTTTCTAGGGGCTTTGATGTTCTTTGTTTTCCTTATGGTCAACACTATCTCGTCCATGGTGATATATGGCAGTGATTTCAATTCCCAGTTTACAATACCTTTCTTATTTGAAATTATATCGAATCAGAACCCGATATAAATTGATGGTATGTTAGCTGTCCAAAAAAGAAAATTTTTTTGACAGTGACCCACATTAGACTCGATTTGAAATCGTCTTTGGACCTCCAGAAACAATTATTCATAGCTAAAAAACATCTTTTTAATGTTTTTTTTTACAGCCCAATATGCAAATTTTTCGGAAAAAAATAAAAAAAACTCGCTAAATTGCCGTAAAAAGTGTCAAAAATCAATATACAATGTACCATATTATAAATTTATCCCTGTAATTTATTGAAATTATTCATCGTGAATTCTGATAACGTCTTCCTCTTTTATATAATGGCCATTTTTGCCTATTTTTTGCCATTTTATATATGTTAGTCAAATTAACGTCCAAGTATACTTTTTTTATGTTCTTTGACCTGATGACTTCGAATTTTTATGTACATTGTTGATATTAGGATATCGTTTCCAAGTTATGGTCAGATTTAAGCCACTTTTTGGCCAGACATGGTCATAAATTAAAAATGGTGTATTTAAAGCTATTAATCTTACAAGTATATATACATTCGCGGTAAGATTAATATCTTTAAATACACCTTTCTTAATTTACGGCTTTTTTTTTACCATAAAGTGACTAAAATCTGACTATAAACTTGGAAACAATATCCTAATATCAATAAGGTACATAAAAATTCAAAGTCAGCAGGTCAAAGAAGAAAAGGAAAGTGTACCTGGAGGTTAACTTGACAAAAACATATAAATATGCAAGAAATGGGCAAAAATGTCCATTCTATAAAAAAGGAAAACGCTATCAGGATTCGCGATAAATAATTTCAATAAATGGCATAGATTAACTTGTAATACGGTACATTATATATTGATTTTTGATACTTTCTACGGCAATTTATCGAATTTTTTTTTCCATTCTTTCGCAAAAATTTGCATATTGAGCTGTGAAAAAAGGTTCTTAAAAGAGTCGTGTTCAGCCATGAATAATTGTTTTTCAAAGTCCCAGGAGCGATTTAAATCGAATCTAATGAGGGTCAGTTTAAAAAAAAATTCTCTCTTTGAATTGTGGCTGTTACTTGATGGAAATTCATAACGAATGTAATAAAAGACTTATTTTTGTCAAATTTCCACTTTATTTAGTTTCACTGAAACTGTATGACGCGTTTCGCTATACTATAGCTTCGTCTGATACAAAATAATATTTGAATATTAGTGTTGTTTTAGTTTATACAAATACCCTAAGGTAGATAGGTAAAAAAATTAATATTATATGCTAATGAATATTGCTGAGAAATCAGCTCACCCCCTACAACACAAATTGGCAGCTTACCACAGTATGTTGCATAGATTTGTAAGTGTCTCCTTATCTGTAGATGAGTTTTAATAAAGAATTAAATCTAATAAAACAAATTACTGTTAACAACGAATATTCTGCTGACACCTTAGACTCAATTCTAAACAAAAAATTAAAAAATAAAGCTATTTCTTTAGTATACCCCAAGGAAGAAAACACAGGGAAAAAATATAATTTTTTTTAACCTATTTTTTTGTAACACGTCAGAGAAAATTAAAAACCACTTAAACAAATATAATATCAACATAGCTTTTAGAACAAACAACTCGTTAGGAAAATTCATTAAAAACGCAAAGGAAAAACAAAATAGATCAAAAAAATCTGGAGTGTATCAGTTGAATTGTGGTTCTTGTCATAAAAGTTACTTAGGTCAGACAGGTCGCTCATTCGAAACTCGGATTTCAGAACATAAAAGAAGTTATTTAAAAAACAAAAACGACTCAGCGTACAGTAATCATTTGACAGAATCAAATCATCTTTTCGACGATAAATTTAAAATTCTAGACATACAAAACAAAGGCGTAAAATTAAACCAATTAGAAAATTTAGAAATAAATAGAATTAAAAATTCAGACATAATCTTAAACGAACAAAAAGATACCTGTCTGGCCCATGGTAACTCACCTTTACTCAATTTATACAATTAGTATTCAGAATGGATTTCCCAGCAATATTCATTAGCATATAGTATTAATTTTATTACCTATCTACCTTAGGATATTTGTATAAATTGTAACAACCCTAATATTCAAATAGCCTCTCCTAAAATGCTAAACATCTTGTCATGGAATGCCAACGGCATTCGCGACAAAAAGCATGAACTTCTCCATTTCCTACAAGACCATAACGTCGACGTAGCTCTAATCCAAGAAACCTTTCTAAAGCCCGGCATCCGATTCAGCCTTCCTAACTACACTGTTTACCGCAACGACAGAATCAGGGCCCGCCTAGGGGGGACCATGATTCTTGTCAAGCACTCCTTAAATCACTACCAACCACCCCCCCTTCCTCTTGTCCAAACTGAAGCCACGCCCATTGCCATAACCATGGCAAACAACACCACCATCCACCTCTTCTCGGTCTACCAACAAAACGGTGACCAACATCCCATCGATCCTGCAGACTTCCATCTGCTGTTTGGCCCTGCCAATCAAAAGACCGTTCTGGGCGGAGACTTCAATGCCAAAAACGTTCTCTGGGGAAACCTAACGACGAACGAAAATGGCATTGCTCTCGACGCCATCCAGAACCAAATCCCATTCAATCTCATAGCTCCAGACGAGCCCACCCACATTGGACACGGAAGACCGGACTTTCTAGATATTTTTCTTCTAAAAAATATCAACCTCCGGCATAACATTACTGTCATTCATGACCTTTCGTCTGACCATCTACCGGTCATTTTTACACTGGGAAATCCGGCCGACAAAATGAATGCCACAGTCACCACTTCCAGCACAGACTGGGACCACTTCCAACGCCTCCTGGCGACCACGGGTCCCATCCCAAAAATTTCCACAACCCAGGATCTGGATTCGGCAGTCAATAAACTGACTGCTGATATCCAGACAGCCCTTGCCCAGGCCACAACTTCACGAACCCAACCAGTCTCTTCTCAAGGTAGACTACCCCCAGCTATCAAAGAGCAGATCAGGGATAAAAACCGGCTGCTCAGAAGAGCCCTCAGGACGGGAGACCCCCGCCTCAAAAGGCTCGCAAATCAAGCAACGCAGCAGGTGAAAGACTCACTTGCTGAATTCCACAGCAGCAGGTGGGAGTCCAAAGTAGAATCCCTCACTACCCAGGACTGTTCTCTTTGGAAAATGGCAACAGCCCTTTCCAATGACGAGCCAAGGTCCATGCCAGCCCTCACCCACGCCGGCACCACAGCCTCCACAACCCAGGAGAAGGCTGACCTTCTGGCAGATCTGCTAGAGGAACAGTTTTCTCCTAACACTCCTGCCCATCCCGATCCAGCCCGTGATCTTAGGGTCGCTACAACCATACAGACCCTAAATCTTGCCCAGCCCCCTCGCAATACGTACTTCACAACCCCCTCCGCTGTTAATGAGATCATTCGATTTACCTCAATCCGAAAAGCCCCAGGTCATGATAAAATCACAAATAAAGCCCTCAAAAAACTCCCCAAGAAACAGATCTCAGAAGCCACCAATATCATTAACGGCATACTGAGACTCAGCTATTTTTCCACTCTACTGGAAAAAAAAGCTGAGGTCATTATGATCAAAAAACCAGGCTCTCCATCCCACGAGGCAAGCAGCTATCGGCCAATCAGCCTACTTCCAGGCCTTGGCAAGATAGCTGAAAAAGTCATCCTCGAAATCGTCAGAGCAAAGTCCACAGCGCTCCGTGTTGTCCCTGACGAACAGTATGGCTTCCAGCCCCTTCATGGCACCATCCATCACACCACGAAACTCGCCCAAACCATTTCCAACAGCTTCAACAAACGTCACAAAGTTGGAGCTGTGTTTCTCGATGTAGCAAAGGCCTTCGACCGAGTCTGGCACGAAGGCCTCATTCTGAAACTGATCCGACACGGCTACCCCCTTTTCATTAACAAACTTATTCAATCCTTCGTCTCTGACAGAACATTCCAAGTCAGAGTCGATAAGGCCACCTCCGAAGTCAAGGCCATTAGAGCCGGAGTCCCTCAAGGCTCCGTCCTCTCCCCCCACCTCTTTAACATTTTCACAGCCGACATTCCAAAAACGGATCAGACTACCCTACTCCTGTATGCTGACGACACAGCCATCATAGCAGAATCCAGCAGCTACAGAATCATCACCAGTAGATTGCAGCGCCACCTGAACGTCCTCGCCCCCTGGTTCGACCGATGGAAGATCCAGCTAAACCCATGTAAGACACAGGCCATCGTCTTCGCCAAAGGCAACGGCACTCCTTATGGACAACTCCAGCTCCAGGGATCCCGCATCCAATGGGCAACCACCATCAAGTACCTGGGAATCCAGTATGACAAACACCTCATCTGGAAAGACCAGGTCTGTGCTGCCTCAAGGAAAGCCAAGCAACTACTGGGCAAGCTGTACCCAATCATCAGCCGGTCCAGTAAGTTGCAACCAAAAATCAAGCTGCTAATTTATAAAACCATCGTGAGGGCAGGACTCACACACGCCTGCCCTACTTGGTCTAAACTCACCAAGACACGCAGAGCTCAACTTCAGGCAGTACAGAACAAGGCCCTGAGGATGATCACGGGAGCCCCATGGTTCGTCCGAAACCGTCAATTGCATAGAGACCTCGGTGTGCCAACAATCAAGGCACACATGAGGTCCACCAACATTAAGTTCTTCGCAAAGGCGCTACAACACCCAAACGCCACCATAAGGAGCGCATTCCACGTGCCCGCCAACGCCCGCCGTCACTATCCAAGACCTTCTAACCCCATATCCGACGAAGACGATGGGCCCTCCCCCACCCCCCATGAAGATTGTAACCTAGATTAAGTTTAGAATTAAGTTCTAGATTAGTTTAGAATTAAGCTCTAGTTAAGTTAGATTAGTCAACCAATGTAATTAAAACCCAATGTCCTAGGTTAAGTTAATTAGGATTACTGTATAGAACCTAGGTTAAGTAGTATAGGAATATAAGCTATCATAAATGTAAGTAAGAGGCATAGCCTAACTTAAATTCAATAAAGACAATGACAATATTCAAATATCATTTTGTATCAGACGAAGCTATAGTATAGCGAAACGCGTCATACAGTTTCAGTGAAACTAAATAAAGTGGAAATTTGACAAAAATAAAAAATTCTCTCTTTTTTGAACTGCTGCTAACATACCAACAATTTACGGAAATGCTCATATATGTTATTTGGAATTTTAAACCCAATATTTTTTCATGTCTTTCATACAAAAGACAATAACGAATAATTTTACTAACGTTGAATTCATATTCCCGTTCAGTAGCTTCTAAGTCATCAGAACTATCTGTGGCAGGTTGGTTAGCAGTGGCATCAATAACCAAACTTATTTTACCTAAAAAATGAACATTATTTAATTAAAAACCTAGTGCATTTAGAAGAAGTGAAAAGGTAATAACCTGTTTGGAAACTGTATTTTCTTAAAAAAAAATCGCCCCAGATCTATCATAACCCAGTATTTGTCATAACACCCTATAATTTCAGAAATAATCATGCTTCTTCAAATTTTATGCTTACCTCCTTGTTCAGGAAATTCTTCATGATAGATGTGATAAGCTTTAGCGTGAAAGAGGAGTTGGACTCTCGCGCACTGGTAGATTCCATCACCAATAAGGGTTTTACCAGGAGCATTCACCTAAAAATGATTTTCCAAATTAACAATATACTTAATAATAATTTTCTGCCTGTGAAAAATATTAATCAAATCCATGGTAGTTCATGTCACTAAAACTTTGTTCTACTCCTATAGTCTACAAAGCCTAGTATAGTCATTCTTTGTTGCAGCAATCAGTGAATTGCAGATTTATTACTATTATGCAGTATCGATATCCTTGCCTCACGTTGAGAAACATTGTCTAACCTAGACACTAAAAACAGAAGACAAAGTATGTAATAGAATCGTTTCCCGGCAAATTAGCGATCAAATAGAAACTTTAAAGACTGCGGTAAGGACAATAGAAAACACTGGACAAAAATCCAACCTTATTTTATGGAAAAAATTACCTCGTACATGCTTCCGTGCGACGCCGCTAAAAATCTGAATCATTGCACGTGGTTTGCTAATAAAATTGACTGGATGAATACCGCTGTTGCCAATTATCTTTGTTAATTTAAATACCACATTAGATTTGGTTATATATAACTTATTAAAGAACAAATAAAAAAAAATAGCTATCTGTTATAAACTTAATTTAATTTATTTTCTTCTCTATTAGCTAAAACTATGCTAATTTTACTTTATTAGAGTGGAGTTTTAATAATATTACGAAAGCCGCTGAACCATTGAATATTTTAAATTTTAGAAATCTGACAACACTTTCTTTTAACCAAATCGTTTCTCGTAATACTCGTATTAGGATCAGTATATTTGCAGTTTGAGTCAACTTTTGATGTTTAATCAGGTTTAAGTATAAATAAGTGAAGCCTGATTCGCTATATATGTTTTTGTCAATTAGTAAAAGTCCTATTTACTAAAGTTTAGAGCAATGTTGCCAAATGTTCTTCTTTTTCGAAAGTGACACGAAATTTGAATAAAAATATATTTTTAATATAAAGAGATTTTCAAGATAAAAAGGTTGTGTCTGTTATCATCGTTAGTTCAGCTTAAGTATTTTTCTCTATACTTACTCCAGTTCCATACCCAAGAGTGCAAACCGTTTTAGGTTCGTTAACGGTGGCCCAAAGTTTAACATAAGGGCCCAGATTCTTAAATACAACTCTAGCGTATTCAGCAAAATAGTCAGAAGTGCTGTCATTAAGGAAACCGCCTAATTCTTCCAGAGGCTGTGGTAAGTCCCAATGGAAAAGGGTAACCAGGGGTTGAATATCAGCTTCCAATAAGGCCTATAATAAAAGAGACAGTCATATAACGTTAATTTAGTTAATAATTTCTAATTCTCTGTAGAATCGATTCTCGAATCGAAATGGCCTAAAATCATTTCACGTTTAAAAAGATAGTTACCAGTAGGGATATTCTTCTTCCTAGAGTGTTATATTCATTAATATAGGTTCGCAATAATCTTAACGGATGCTTGACGGTTCTAGGCAGCTCGGAACAGTGCATAAGTTTCCAAGCCTATCTAGTCTCCCATATTTTTCAACCAGTAATGCTTTTTTTTATCCACACCTCGTCAGCCAACAATCTTTCCTTCCGATATGAATTTCAGATTCTCATACTTATCACCACGCATTATATGATCCAGATATGCGGTCTTTCTTTGCTTGATTGTTTGCAAAGTTCTCTTTCACATTTTGCTTGTTACAAAACCTCTTCATGTGTAACATGCGCGGTCCATGGTATCCTCAGAAGTCCGCGAAATAACTACATCTCCACTGCCTTAATTATGTTTATAGTGCTGATCTTGAGAATTCACTCCTCAGCCATACAGTAAAACCGAATTCACATAGGATTTCACAATCACATCGATATAGAATGATTGCACAAAAATGATATCATCAGATTAAACGTGGCTCTTGCTTGCTTAATTTTGGCTCTGATGTTCACTTCAGGATATAAACGGTTGCCTATCAAGGTCCCCAGATATATAAATTTTCCACAACTTTAATTCTCTTTCCGTATATATTAATATTTATAGGTAGATCTAGGTTCTGCAATACTATAAATCTTTTCGTATTTATTTTCAGGTAGATGATCTCCAACTTCAATGAGCCTATTTAGCAAACGTTACAGGGCTTCTGGACTGTCTCCTATTAACGCGGTGTCATCGGCATATCAGAGGTTATTCAGTATTTTACGTTGATTTTAATGTTATCCGTTAGGTCTCTCAGTTATTCTTTGAACATAATGAAATCATCTTGAAATTACTAACGTGATATACTAGGTGTTGCGTGTGGTCGGGCGTCGAAATGTAGACAATAAAATTATTATCCATGAAGTGTTGGAAGCATTTGAAATATAAACCTATCGTAGAATTTTAGAAGTACCGTGGACAGACAGAGTAACGAACGAAGATCTTTTGAGAAGAACGGAGAAAGACCGGCAAATATTGGTCATTTAAAAAGATGGAAACAACATATCTTTGACACCTGCTGAGCAACACAAAATACCAACTACTAATTGTAGAAGGGAAAATAGAAAGAAAGCGCGAGATAGAAAGAAAGCAGATGTCCTGGCTGCTAAACATAAGGAAATCTACAGGCTTAACAATTGAAGATCTGATATGACACAACAACAGACCGAGAAGTATATCAACATGTAATCGAATCAAAAAAAAAAATTAAAATGTAATTTTTGAAAATTCGTATGACAACATGTTCTTTCTGTAAAATATCATCAAAAACTGTTAAAGATGGAAACACTTTTTTGTATCGCCAAATTCATCTGTTTTCTAGCTACACAATTAATAAAGATTTAGAATATTTACCAACCCTGATAGCCATGCAGAATCCAACTTTTATAAACTCTAGGGCCGGAATTCGTAGCCAATTTAAAGAAAAAAGTTGGAGAGTGCAAGGTTGTAGTGGAGTTGGCAGTAAATTCCTACGCAATTTGAGTACAACTTGACTACAAAAAACTGTGCAAGTTATTGGAGTGAACTTGTACAAAAGTTGGAGTACATACTGTAGTTCAAGCTTGCCCACAATTTGTATTCAATTACTGGCCGTAGATTTCAATCAACTTGTATCCAAATGTTGCTCACCAAAAATTTACCGTAAACTTAGCGTCAAATTAACTACAAACTACAGATGACCAAGTTTTTGTAGTGCAACACTGGCTATCAGGGAAGGTTTTTGTGTAGGAGTATTAATATTATTAATACCAAGTAACTGATACAAGTATCTGATAATTTGCATAAATATTTAGAAGCAGACTTCCAAACTGACTATAACTTTGAGTAATAAAGTAAAATTTTAGGTCAGAAAATTTAAAAACTATAGCAAGAAACATCAACCAATCCTGAGTCAACTTGAAGTTAACGGATAAGGACCGAATACAAAAAAGAATGATATGGGATGTATTGGGTTAAAAGTCAGCGTAAAAGTAAAAAATCTCTCCTCTAACTTTATAGAGATACAATCCTGTTAGAAAAATTGGGAATTTTAAAAGACGTACGATAAAGTACTAAAACAGTTTTAAAGATAGTTAAGCGGTTTTTATTTTTTTTTTTTTTTGAGCTTTACTCTACCAAATTTGTTACGGAACTAATTTACCTTTAAAAAGTTAACGTAATAATCGATTCCAGCCTGATTAATATTTGATGGGTTTCCGTCGGGAATAATTCTTGTCCACGAAAGGGAAAACCTACAACAAATTACGAAAAAAAAAATTGTAAAAAATCTTATTTTCAATTATTTCACTTACATAAATTAAACGTAAATATTTTAAAAAATATTACCTAAAGAGTTTAACACCAAGTTCTTTTAGAAGATCGATATCTTCTCTCCATTTGTGGTAGGAATCACAAGCAATGTCGCCATTTGATAAGTCTACAATTCTACCTAAAAATTATTTATTGGTTAGATAGAATGTCTCTGACTAAGGCCAAATTATTTATTAAATAAAACATAGCAAATTCGAACATAATCGAATCATTTTTGTATCCAACCTCTAATAATACTTTGTTTAACTTTTATTCTAGCTACTTTGGTGACTTAATAATACACATATATTCTTTATACGTTATAGTTTAGCTTCAGACTAAGAAGCGACATGTTAAAAACCAAAATAGATTGTATTTAATAATAGTATGTTATTTCGCTGTTAATTCCGTTTAATAAAGCAGTTTATATTTATATTTTTTATTAAGAAACATATTAGAAACATATGATGAGAGGTTAAAAGTCTCTAATATTATTGTATCTTCGTTATATCTTACCATTCTTAAATACTTTAAAGTGTATTTGTTTGGAGTTGATAGCAGAACTCTCTTTGTAAATGCAATTACATGTTGGGGTGCACCCAATGCATTTTACTGGATTTTGCTACCGTAATTATTTTTTAAGGGTTCACCCTATTTTAGGCAAAAAACATCTGCTATACAATAAAGTCATAAAAAGTAAATTAGGGTTCATCGGTAGCATAGCCGTCCGAGCATAATCTGCTTTTAGTGTTTAATAAATAAAATTATCTTAAAAATAAAGTTATATAAAATATAGAAGATTTATTACCAAAAATTTTTTAATCTATAGATACAGTAGAACCCCGGTTATCCGAGGTAACGTGGGGGCACCCTCCTCGGGTAACTGAAAACTCGGATAATCCGGATTTGTTTTTTATTCATTCAAAACATAAACACCAATACGTTTCGTCCCAGTTGTAAATTTGATCACATATGTATCCACAATCTTTGATTTGCTTTTTAAAGTTCTCAATTGATGACACATCAGCAGAAAGTTTTTCACCACATACAGTCAGTTGTCGTACACCGTACCGTTTTTTTCGAGCGGTCAAGCCATCCAGAACTGGCGGTAAACTGATCTATCTCTGGGAATTGCCTACTAATCATTATTGCTTTCTGTTGTAAAATTAGACCTGACAGAGGCACATCTTTTGATTTCTGTTGGTTAAACCACATGAATAAAGCTTCGTTAACCTTTTTCATAGTCGCCGGTTTTCATTGATTTTCTTCCTGAGGACGATGAAGCTTGATTTATACACCACTCTTCTATTTTTGTGAGGTTTCTTTTCCAATCTCCAATTGTTACCTCACCTACTCCATAATCTCGTGCAACAACTTTAATTGTCTCTCCTGCTTCAATTCTTCTGATGGCTTTTAATTTTTCTTCAATATGAACGACGATTCTTTTACGCTTGTTTTGCTCCATTATAATACGACAAACAAAAATTCAAACAAAGCAGTTCGTATTAATTACACTTAACTACCAGAACTCCAACCAAATAAATTATGTGAATATACTCGTACTTCTCCGTAGTAAACGCTATAACGCACTGCATTCACGCAAATTTACATGCTGAAAGAGTCCAAAAATATAAATAGGGGAACCCCTCACACGGGCCTGGGGGATTCCCCGAAGGCCCCGACGATTTTAAATGGAAATATGTACATGCATATTTTAGAAGCTTGGTTAATATGCAGCATAGACGCGCGTACCTCGGATAATCAGGATAATCGCGACTCGGTTATTCGAGGTTCTACTGTACTTTAATTACAATCAAAAACAAGCATCTACATTTTTAGTAATCAAAATAAATTCCTACTTGGATCATCATGGACGAAACGGTCCCAGACACTCTCCCCTTTACCGTCCTCGTTCCAAGCCCCTTCAACTTGATAGGAAGCTGTAGCAGCACCCCAAAGGAATGTACTTGGGAACTTCTTGTTGGTAATATTGGTAGCCTTGGGTAGATGGGCTCCCAACGACCTAAAATAAGTATGTAAATTACTAACACACTGCATTTAGTTCTTATAACTTTTATAGAGTTTCTAAAATTTTAGCCATCTTATTTATGCAAACACATACATAAAAAACCTCTTTCGGTATTTCTTTTAAATCAACTTAAAATACATCGGAAAAGTAGTTTAAAGAGAAGAAAATTAACAATTTTATATCTTTATTTAAGGAACACCTTTACTTAAAATTTATTATTATTTCACTATAGATTCTGAACTCTAAGTATACTTTCTTCTTCTCCTTTCTTTAGCAAAACTGTTTTAGATTTAAGAGTTTAATAATATTTTACCATAGTAACAAAACAACAGGTAGTTTTGTAGCAACTAAAAAAGAAATTTGCAGCGCTTCCTTCACAAACATTCACTTCTAAAATAAATACAAAGTTTTCTTCGTTTCTCCAATCCTTTAGTATCTAGTTGCTTCTTATTTATAACTGTTACCTTTACTTTTGCCTCTTTTCGTAGTTGCATCTGCTCTTTTATCCACTAGATGTATTTCACGATAAATTTTGAAAAAAAAATTTCCAAAAAAAATCGTCAAAATCTTTTTAATGTAATTTCATAATCTATTTTTTAGATTTCATAGCAATTAATATATATATATATATATATATATATATATATATATATATATATATATATATATATATATAGTTGGTAACTTTGAAGCCCACCTAAGATGCATCAAAGGAATATAAGGCTAATTAATTAAATTCTTAAAAATCAAAGAAAAACGACAAATTTCTAAAAATTATGGTGGACAAAATAATAGCAGTGGTTTACTAAAATTACTGTTAAAAAAAACTCTAACAATATTTTTCTTTTATGAGCATCAGACACATCTAATACTTAAATGTAAACCCTTTATTGGCTATGGCAGCTTCACAACGTCGCGGCATAGAGTTAATCAACTCTTGATATCTAAAAACAGGAATGTTTTTCCAAGAATCTCTGATTACAGCCCAGAGCTTGTCTTGATTCTTAGGTTTTTCATGTGCTACGCTATCTTTAATATCGCCCCACAGATTTTCTATCGGGTTCAGATCTGGGCTTTGAGCTGGCCAATTTAAGACATTAATTTTTTCTTTTCTAAAAATTGTTTACATAATCGACTGCTATGTTTTGGGTCATTGTCATGCATACAAACCCATTTAAGTGGCATTTCATATTCTGCATAGGGCAACATAACATCCTGTAAAATTTCAACATAAACACTGGCGGTCATTATGTTTTCAATCCAAAATATAGGCCATACTCCGAAGTAGGAGAAACATGCCTATACCATTGTTTTTGAACCTCCATGTTTAACTGTCATAATAGTGTGCTGAGGCTGATATGCGGTTCCTAAAGGGCGTCTAACGTATGTTCTGCGGCCTACAGTTCCAAATAATACAATTTTGCTTTCGTCGGACCACAGTATATTACGCCATTCCTTCGCGAACTCTAATCGCCTCTTTCTATGTCTTTTATTTAACAACAGTACCTTACGCGAACTTCTTGCTGGTAATTTGCTTCTTTAAGTCGTCTTCGTATCGTCCTAGGAGCTACATCCACTCCCTCCTGAAGTTGTGTTGACGAAGCAAATGGTTTGCTTTTGAAGCTCGAGCTATAAGTGTGTCCTGTCTGGATGTAGTTTTGCGTTTACGACCGCGAGAGTTTCAGGTGTAGGTTGCCATCTTAAAGCGTTTGCTACCATTTTGGCTGAGCATCCCAAAATATTTTGAATCTGCATGTAAGATTTTCCATCACGACGCAATTTTCTTATCAATTCACGTTTTTCTTGAGAACAGTGCTTCTTCCTTCCCATAGTTGTATTGAAAATAGAAAAAGTGTTGATGGATCTGGCACAAAACTAATCTAAATTTGACAATTTAACCGAACACAAGGAGCAAAAACCATTTAGGTTTGAAACACACCAGTGTTAAGCGAACACTGCTATTATTTTGACCAAGCAAAATTCATCTCCTGCTATAAAAAACGTAAATACTTTGTTTATATTTATTTTTATTTACATATTTTTTGTTGAAACTTCAGCACAGTTGATAAGTTTTTAAACGATAAAATATTTTTTTGCCTTAATGGAATTTTGCAGTTACCTTTCAACAGTTTTAGTTATTTTTATTGAACCACTGCTATTATTTTGGCCACAACAACTAATTATATATATATATATATATATATATATATATATATATAATAACAAAATACTATTGAAACTAAATAATATTTTTCCAACCTCATCCCTTTCAGCCCTTTCTTAAGTTGAAATTAAAAAGAACGAGAGAATAACCTAATTTTTGAATTCTATAGTAAACAACCCCTCTAATCTCCTCCCCTACCCTTTTGACCCCTTGTATATTTTACTATAAATATCTATCTAGATTTGTTTATTATCTCAACAAAAAGTCAGGAAAAATTACGATATTACTATGAAAATCATACAAAATTTATCGTCTCCCACCCCTTTCACCCCCTTTGCCTTGAGCGATTTCGCTCAAAAACTACAGATTTTATCCCTTTATTAGGTGTTATATATGTATCAAGTTTGAAATTGATATCTTATTTCGTTTGAGAGTTATCATGCCAACCAACCAACGCCGGCGCACGGTGGTCCACGAATTTAACATTTCGTTCAAAATGATCTAAGGCCCTTAATTATTAACAAAATCAGACATTTTTTTTTTTTAAATACTGGACAAATGTAAGGACGCCGACTTTCAAAACATAACCTTAAAATTTTTAAAAATTGAAAAAAGCAGCACGGGGGGGGAGTGAAATTTCGAAGTTCACGTGATTTCAAGTTTATGCGTTTAAAACTGGTTTCTCGGGAGGTTTCTGTGGTCGCCGAATCTATTTTTAGGGTCACTTTGAGAGGTGAAAATGGAGGTTGGAGGGGAGAAATTACGATATTCACCTGAATTAGAGTTTTGTGTTTAAAACTGGTTCCTCGGGGGTTTCTGGGGCAACTAAATCTATTATCGGGATCATTTTGATCATATGCAACCTTTTGAGGAGTAAAAATTAAGGTTGGATGGGAAGAAATTTCAATATTTACATGAATTAACTTTTTTTCTCATTAAAAATATCATTGGAAAACCGATTAGACTAGATTCAAGACATGTTACTTTTCTTTTCTAAAAAGAGTTCATTTTTATAGATCGTGTCTAGTTCACCCATTTTTGGGTTACATTCCATTAAAAATTAATCTTCATAAATAAATAAAATTTTATTTCATAATAATTAAAGCTTTAGTTCATAAATATATTTGGATTGACTTCAATGAAAATATTTAATTTTGCTTGACATTAAAATATTGAACACAAAATTTCTGATCGGTATCAGTACATAAAGGTATCCGCCATAATCTTCTAACTGGGTTTGTCGAAATTATCGGAATTTTTGACATATTGTAGCCTTTGTCATCCTGAACAAAAGAATTCCGAGCAGAGTCATCCATATTGAGTATTTTAGCTGCTATAGCTCAACAAACCTCCATAACAAAAAATTCAGGAAAAACCAGATTTTAATGTTAAAAACGTTAAGGTTTGCTATAGTAAAAGTCCTTTGCCGTCTTCAAATTTTTTTTTTTCTAGCTATATGAAGGGCTTGAAAGCTACAAAAGCTATTTAGAATATAATTCTATGGCATTGTGTATATTTGTAAATATTTTCTAACGTTAATAACAAAAATTAAAGTAAATTAAATTCGAAAATAAAATAAACAAAATGACCCCGAAAATACATTCAGCGACACCAGAAAACTATCGAGGAAACTAGTTTATGAACGAGAAAATCTAATTTAGGTGAATATCGGAATTTCTCCCCATCCAACCCCCCTTTTCATCCCTCAAAAGGGTATACATGATCAAAATGACCCCGAAAATAGATTTAGCAACCCCGAAACCCCTGAGGTTTTGAACGCAAAACTCTAATTCAGGTGAAAAATTTCTCCCCATCCAACACCCATTTTCACGCCTCAAAAGGGTACATGTGATCAAAATAACCTCGAAAATATATTCAGCGACCATAGAAACCCCCAAGAAACCAGTTTTAAAGGCCTAAACTTGAAATCACGTGATATTCGTAGTTTTTCCCCCCATTCCGTGCTGCAGTTTTAAAAAATTTATGTTTTCAAAATCGGCCTTCTTACGTTTGTCCGGAATTCGCTTAAAAGTATTTTAAAAAACAGGTCTAATTTCGTTAATAATTGAGAGCTCTAGACAATTTTGAACGAAAAGTCAAATTCCTGGCCCACAGTGCAACGGACGGATGGACGGAAATGAGTGACTAAAAAGCTCTAAAACGGGAAGAAAACCCCAAAACTAGAAATATGATTTTTTCACGATTTTTTTTTCCTTTAGCAAGGAAAGTTAGAATCTCGGAATTATACACTTTGGCAAGGCAAATAAAAATTATTACAAATAACTTACCCTGCAACTACACAAGCCACAAAAACTAAAGGGACACTCTTCATTGTTATTAATCTAAGAACCAATGATGATGGAGTAATTAAAAACGTGCTTGTTTGCTGTTTTATATACTTTACATTATTAATCTAAGACTGTAGATACCAAACAAATAGTTTTGTTTGGTATCTACACTTACGTGGCCTTTAATTGCTTACAATTCAAATTTAGTCATGCTGTGAATTAAATCTGATGACAGAATCTTCTAGTGCTTAAAAATGCTAGTGTCCCCCTAATTGAACGTATTCAAAAATAACACGACCTACATTTTCTTGTGTCTTTCTGAGATCAAAGTATATTACCACTAGAACGTGCTGTACAAGACTTAGCAAAAGCACATTTATTTATTTATTTATTTATTTATACATTCAATTCCAACAGGCCAGGACCCAATCACAGGAATAACGTTTATACTAATGAGCTACATATAAAAGAAGAACATGATACAATTAAAATAAAATTAAAATGTTTGAACAATCTTCAATTTAAAAAAAAAATAAAAATAGTAATAATAAAAAACTACAAATTTGAGCAACCTCTAAGCACTGAGCAGAGAACCAATAAGTACCGACAGCCTACTGCAATGGAAATCACCGGAATTTCCAATGACATTGCCGTTCTTGCACATTATATAAATAGGGCTGTGGAATAATATATTTGACTTAGCCCGGCCGAGGCTAAAAATAGGTAAGCGCCTTGCCCCAAGACGTGGTACATGGAAAGATACATTGCTTAATAGGAAAGGGCAATCAATATGGTGATTTAACAGCTTATATAAAAATTTGATGGAGTGCATGTCCCTTCTCTTTGCAAGAGGCAACTCATTAAACCTTGACAAGATTAGTCCGTGATCAACACCGCGCACAGTGGGGAAAAACGAAAAATCGTGTTTCAAAATTGTCTAGAGCCTTCAATTTTGGTTCGATTTGAACGATTTTTTTTTTAAATTGAAGCTTATTAAATTCCGAACAAAGTTGTCGGAGCCGATTTTGCAATTAAACTTTTGTTTCAAAATGGCGGACGTCTTCAAAATGGCGGTTTCTGTTTGTATAGCCACTGAGACACAGAAAACGCTTACAGTTTCAAACCAAGTTGTGCTAAAATGCGTGTATGTATGTTTTTTTATGTCGCAGATAATATATCTAATATCACAGTTACAAGATTAATAATAATGAACCCAAAATGGCTGCCATGAACAATAAAAGTATTATAAATATGAATAAACGTACCATTATTATTTTATATCCATAACATTTGCATAAATAATTTCTTTAAGGTTGTTAATTATAAATATGTTTCCACAATTGACTTAAAATGACAAATCAAGTATGGCGGATGCCAAATTGAATCGAGCAAGAAAGTTTCTCTGTGGCATTTAGACTGTGGCAGTCAGATCATTCAAGTTATTCAAGTTTAGTTGCGGGATTTAAATTTTCATGCAGTTATTGCTAGAATATTGCTGCTGTAAATTTTAAGTATCGTAGACAATTTTCTAGCAGATGATGTGTGAAACTACAGGTATCCCCCGACTTACGACTACCTTGACTTACTAATTTTCAGACTTATGACCGATGTGCGTGACCGTAACGATAAATTAATCTATATATATATATATATATATATATATATATATATATATATATATATATATATATATATATATATATACATATATATAAATCAGTTCATTTCTTTTTATTTTTTATATTAATCTATTTTATTGTCACTTTTCCGCATAACTTTATATTTACAGCTTGTCCAGATTTGTTAAACTTATATTGTACATGTTTGAGACTTGTTCGATTACTTCGTTAATATTATGTTTTATATTATGTTGTTCGTATTCTATTTATATTTTGTTGTTCCTAATCAGTTTGTATTACGTTAGAACGACCGCGAAACGTTGCCATTTCTTATGTAAACGTTACCATTTCTCATATATAGACAACATTTTATGTAAGAGTAAGTTAAGGTTAGACATATTTATTTTCTTATTTTTCTAGTCTATTCCTATAATTCAGTAGTTCTGTATATGTACTA
>CM032446.1:256770860-256897961 GCA_019049505.1 Pachyrhynchus sulphureomaculatus | reverse complement strand
ATGAAGTTCTGTTATTCAATTATTTCATGATGTAACCCAAATGGAATCCGTGGAAAATTTTGACACGTAATGATGGAATGTCTCTGAGAAAAAGCATACAGTTATATTCTAGTGCTAGTTTCTAGCTGACGTGTTTAAAAATCATTTGTGTTAGATTTTAAAATACTTATTTTTTTTATATTTTGATTATGTGGTTTCGTGATAAAATGAAAATAATCCGTTTATTTATAAGTGTTTTGTTTTTCGCTATTTGAATATAATCTGATAGAATAGTTGATTCAAGTTTATTAAATTAGATAGTAGAAAGATATAATAACGGGTTACTAAAGTACACTAAAAGTAGCTAATAAGATTTGTGCTTTGCACAAACTTAAATCAGTACTCCCAAAAGAAGAGAGACTTTTCAGAGTCAATTTTTTTGTTTACTGACTGGCCGATGTTAAGATCTTTCGAATTGACATGAATTTAGTTGTACTAAAACGCATTTTGAAAACTCTTCCTATGAAATCTTGAAAACCTTAAAATACAACTAAATCGGTTATGCGAGTTACCCAGCTCTTCATCTGCAAAAAAAAACCGACCAAGTGCAAGTCGGACCTGCGTAATTAGTATTCCGTACGTTGATTTGAAATAAAAATTTTTGTTACAGAGGTATAAAATGATCAATAACTTCACAAAACACACCTCAAATGAGTTTTCAACAAAGTTTGTTTCAGATCTTTGTTGAAAATGATGACCTTGAAACTTTGGTTTTTTGTTATATACCAGATAAATTACACAGGCCAACGATGGAAAAGCTTTTTTAGTAATTTTACCTGATTCCTGTGTTTTTTGGTGTGCTGAGTCCGAAAATAATAATAAATAACGGGTCAAGTGCAAGTTGAACTTGCACAATTAGTGTTCCGTACATTGATTGCTTTAAAAAAAAAATATTACGGTGGTATAAAATGATCAGTGACTTCAAAAAACACACCCCAAATGAGTTTTTAAACAAAGTTTGTTTCCAATCTTTACTGCAAACTGATGACCTTGAAATTTTTGTTTTTTTTATATACCGGACAAATTATTAAAGGTAATGCACTCGTGATAATTTTCGTTCAATCTACACCCCGTGGAGAATATTCCAGAATTTTTTCAAAATTTTTTGATCAGTACTTTCCGAGATAAGGTGGGGGGACAGCGATTTTTCTCGATTTTTTAAAAATAATACAAAGAAAAGTATGCGCAAGTTTACATTAATAATATATATATACATATATATAATATATATATATATAGTATATATATATACATATATATATATATATATTATATATATATATATATATATATATATATATATATATATATATATATATATATACTAACGTGCATAGAAATCGGCCCACTGTAAACTTTTGACTTTAACTATATTTTTTTTTTAAATTATTCATCAGATCAAAAAAAGAAATATGCTGTTTGAAAGACAATTTAATGTGAGTATAAATTTATCAAGAAGGCTTATCGTTTATATGCGTAGCAACCGGTAAACAAATGAAACGTGTTTATGTGGTGATTGTAACGAAAATAACAAATATTAAAATTAAAATTATTGCGTTTGCAACTGAAATTTGCATATTAATTCGTTTTTCATAATCTCAGTAGTGTTTAAGTGTGTTAGTTTAATGCATACTACACCACAAAAAGCCGCCCAAGTTTTTGCTTCAATCGAAAATGGACTTAGACAGCGAGCTGTTGCTAGACAATTGAATATGACACGCGCAGCGGTTCGAAGAGTGTGCAAACGTTATGAGGAGACTGGATCCTTTCATAGGTGACCTGGAACAGGCAGAAGGCGATTTACAACCGCTCGTGATGACCGCTTCATTGTGTCAACAACATTAAAAAATCGTCACCTTAATGCCGTTCAAGTGCAACGACAGCTCCGTGAGGTGCGAGGAGTGGCTATTAGTCAGTGGACAGTAAGACGAAGACTGCAGGAAAATAACCTGACCCCTAAAACACCTGCGGAAGAGGAGGTTTAACGGCTGCTAGATATATCGAGGAGATTTTGCGCACACCGCAAGCAACAATCGTGCAAGATTACATTGCAGAAGTCGGTTTTTCGGGTTATGGAGTGGCCAGCATACAGTCCTGATCTAAATCCGATCGAACATTTATGGGATGAGTTAAAACGAAGAATTCGAGCTAGACTTCATACCCCAAACTCGATCGCAGAGCTTATTGTTGCAGTAGAAGAAGAGTGGTTTAACATCCCTCAAGAAACAATAGCAAACTTGATTAGATCTTTGCCTAATCGTATGAGAGATATTATTAGGGCAAGAGGAGGTCATACCCTTTATTAAAAAATTAAGTTTTAAGTTTTAAATTGTCAATAACCCTATTTATGTTAATAATAAAAAAAGCTTAATTTGCTTAATGCATTAATTTCACTATGTTAAACATAGGAAATCGAAATAAGTTTTCGTAAATTTATACTCACATTAAAGCATATTAAATTGTCTTTCAAACAGCATATTTCTTTTTTTGATCTGATGAATAATTTTTTTAAAAAAAATATAGTTAAAGTCAAAAGTTTACAATGGGCCGATTTCTATGCACGCAAGTTTATATACGAGTATATACATATATATATACATATATATATATATATATATATATATATATATATATATATATATATATATATATTATTACTCGTGTTTTCACAAGCTTTCATTTGACTCCACACTCGATGACCTACTAACAAAAAATTTTTTTTCACTTCCGATTTCACCCCTCAAAACTAACTCATTAAGTCAAAATTTGACTTTCAAAACTACACGGCTCTGATGAGGCCATCAATTCCTATATTATTACCAAATTTCAACTTTCTATGACAAATAGTTTCGGAGAAAATCGGGTGTGACAGACAGACAGACACCGAAGTCATCTTATAAGTGTTCCGTACGGAACACTAAAAAGTCGTATTACCCACCAATTTTTCACATTTTGATATTCAAAATGTGAAAAGTTTATTTTTATCATTCGAATGTTATTAGGTTGGCAATAAAATCAGAATTTTATAAGGTTGGCATTAAAATCAAATGTTATTAGGGTGGCAGTTCCGATAAATGTCACAGCTGTTTTTTGTTTTCTTCCAGTTAATGTAACCTCGCATTGCAGTATTTAACCCATGTGCTTTAATTCAAAATAGGGCTAATCGTGGTTGTAAAAACTCTCCCAACACTTTATGTTATATATGTGATGAGTTTATAGTTAAATAAAACCGGTCAAGTGCAAGTTGAACTTGCACAATTAGTGTTCCGTACGTTGATTGTTTTTAAAATAAAAAATTTTCTTAGGGTGGTATAAAATGGTCAGTGACTTCACAAAACACACCCTAAATGAGTTTTCAACAAAGTTTGTTTCCAATCTTTACTGAAAACTGGTGACCTTGAAATTTTGGCTTTTTTCTATACCAGATAAATTATTAAAGGTAATGATAATTTTCGTTCAATCGATACCCCGTGGAGAATATTCCAGGATTTTTTCAAAATTTTTTGATCAGTACTTTTCGAGATAAGGTAGGGGACAGCGATTTTTCACGATTTTTTTAAAAGTAATACGAAGAAAAGTGTGCGCAAGTATTATATTATATATATATATATATATATATATATATATATATATATATATATATATATATATATATATATATTTTACTCATGTTTTCACAAGCTTTCATTTGATGATTCGATGACCTAGTAAAAAAAATTTTTTTTTTCACTTCCGATTTCACCCCTCAAAACGAATCCCTTAAGTCAAAATTTTTGTTACGGTGATATAAAATGATCAGTGACTTCACAAAACACAGCCCAAATAAGTTTTCAACAAAGTTTATTTCCAATCTTTACTGAAAATTGATGACTTTGAAATTTCTGTTTTTTTTATATACCAGATAAATTATTACAGGTAATACACTCGTGATAATTTTCGTTCAATCTACACCCCGTGGAGAAGTACTTTCCGAGATAAGGTGGATGGACAGCGATTTTTCGCGATTTTTTAAAAATAATACAAAGAAAAGTGCGCGAAAGTATTACATTATATATATATATATATATATATATATATATATATATATATATATATATATATATATATATATATATATATATATATATATATATATATATATATATATATATATATATATATATATATATATATATATATATATATATATATATATATATATATATATATATATATATATATATATATATATATTACTCGTGTTTTCACAAGCTTTCATTTGACACCACACTCGATTACCTAGTAAAAAAAATTTTTTTTCACTTCCGATTTCACCCCCCAAAACTAACCCCTTAAGTCAAAATTTAACTTTCAAAACTACATGGCTCTGATGAGGCCATCAATTCCTATATTACTACCAAAATTCAACTTTCTATGACAAATAGTTTCGGAGAAAATCGGGTGTGATAGACGGACAGACGGACAGACAGAGGACGGACAGACAGACGGACGGACAGACAGACGGACAGACAGACGGACAGACAGGCGGGCAGACAGACGGACAGACAGACGGACAGACACCGAAGTGATCTTATAAGTGTTCCGTATGGAACACTAAAAACATCAAAGAAACATTACTAACTTTGTAAAAAAAGTATATTTTGCATATTTTGGTGTAGAAATCGGTAATCAAGAAAAATCTTGGACTCCTCACAAAGTGTGTTATGTTTGTGTCGAGAATCTTAGGAAATGGTATAAGAAAGAAAAGAAAACTTTTAAATTTGCCGTACCCATGGTATAGAGAGAGCAAAAAAATCATTCAAATGATTGTTATTTTTGCAGTGTTGATGTTTCTGGATATAACTCCAAAAATAAGAAAGTAATTGTCCATCCTAACTATACTTCAGCTAATCGGCTGGTAGTACATGGACCGGGACTTCCTGTCCCTGAGCCACCTCAGTCTATTGATGACGTTTTACAGTCCAGTCCCGAATTGAATGAAAGTCGACCGGATGATGATGAGTTTCAATGTTCTCCAGAAAACTTAAAATCACAGTTGTTTACACAAGCTGAGTTAAATGATTTAGTGAGCGATTTGGGGTTGACTAAGGAAAAAAGCAGAATTGCTTGGTTCTTGGCTGAAAGAAAAACATTTATTGGAATCTGGAACATCTATTTACCATTATAGAGAAAAGTACGGTTTAAGTTTTTATTTTTTATGTATCAAATTTTCCCTGTATTGAAATTTAATCGATGTCATATTATGAGAGAACTGTGGGTGATACAAAAAAACTGATACCAGATACGGTTTCAGCACCCAAAAATACATAACACTTAGATGTATTGGTTTAAAAAGTTTTTACAAATTTTTTTTTTGTTGTCCTGTGTTATTAAAGATAACTACAATCTACAACCGTGTGAAGAATATTCCAGAATTTTTTCAAAATTTTTTGATCAGTACTTTTTGAAATGGACGGCGATTTTTTTGCAATTTTTGAAAGTAATATAAAGAAAAGTATTACATTGTATATATTTTTGAACTCGTGTTTTCACAAACTTTTATTTGACACACCAGTAGATGACTTGGAAATTTTTTTTTCACTTCCAATTTCACCCCCTACTTACCCTTTAAGCAAACAATTTAACTTTCAATACTACACGGCTCTGATAGGGTCATCAATTTCTATACTAGTGCCAAATTTCAACTTTCTATGTCAAATAGGTACGGAGAAACTCAGGTGTGACATAGAGACAGACATCTAAGTGATCTTATAAGTGTTCCGTACGAAACACTAAAAAGACTGACTCCCTCACAATAAAGAGTAACTTAATCCAAGCATTACAACTCGGTATTCTCCATAATGGTTACCTTATTCGGAGATAGTAATTAAAAAGAAAGTTAAGCAAAGGAAGAACTTCAGTTAAAAATAGGAAATGATTGAAGAATAACATAATTTTGGGATTTCTCAACTTGAAAAACTCGGGTTCTTCACGAATGTAATGCTAATAAGGCGGACACGAAGGAATTTCACAGAAGCAACAGAGTAAATGTGGTACGAGTGGAACGGCCATTGCGTAATTCTGATGTGCACAAATATATTGAAATACTTCAGTTATATAGAAGTCAAAAAAATTGTTTATTATAATAAGACCAAAATTGTTTTATTGTTTTGTTGTCTTCAAACCACAACTACTGTTTCTACTTTCATAAGGACTGGGAGGCATATGCTTATACAGGGTTACAGGGAAAGTCGTCCTAGATAATTAAGGACGTTATAGTTTAGGTCGTGTCTGACCGATTTGACTCTATGACATGATGACCTAAACTTAAAAAACCGTTTTCGAGATATTGAAGTTTAAAGATTTTCTAAAAAAACATGTTTTTTTTTTTGCTTTTATATCGATTTTTTTTTATTAGAGATTCTCGAGTGCGATTTTTTGGTTATTTTTAGTTAGTCTGTATGTCAAGTATCAAAAATCAACAAACAAATTTGAACTAGTTACTAACAGTTTCAAATGGCGGCTTGTTAATATTTCTAAATTACGAATTTTTACCAAGTGTTTCCTACTTTAAATCAATAATGAGAAAAAAAAAATGTATGGAAGTTATTCTGCAAATTATTTTAAAAACTTTTACGTCTTTTTAGCTATCAAAAAAGGTATAATACTAGGATTTTAATAGGAAAACTGTACACAGAATGACACCTAAAGCGGGCTCGGGTAGCAAAAGGTAAATTTTTAGTTCTAGGTGAAAATACGAAAAATACACAAATAAAACAAAAAGCCTTGCAATTTAATATTTTTTATTAATTATAATTCATGTTCTATATGGTCGCCCCTATTTCTAACACAAATTTTCATTCTTTTTCTTAAATTACTTTTCACAACGCTGGTTGTGAGGTGCCGCCTCATTTCGTCAGCCGCATCAATTATTTTTTGTCTTAGGACATTCACGTTTTCGATAGGAGTCATCTGGTCGTATACGACACTTTTCATGTGACCCCACACATAAAAATCCATCGGTGTTAGGTCTGGGCTTCTCGCCGGCCAAGGTATGGGTCCGCCTCTTCCAATCCATTTGTTGGGATAATTGTCATTGAGCCATGCACGAACACTTCCTCTGTAGTGAGCTGGGCAGCCATCGTGTTGAAAGTACATGTTTTGTCTCAAACCAATAGGTAGGTCTTCCATCAAATTAAGTAAATCGTTGCGTAAAAAATTGTCGTATTCCTCGCGATTCAAATTATCTGCCAGGAAGAATGACCCAACCAAATAATTTGAAATTATACCCATCCACACATTTAAGCTGAATCTTGTTTGTGATCCTTTCGTTCTTTTTTTGTTTGGGTTGCCTTCCTCTTTAGAAGCATTGTGGTAGTTTGTAAGACCGTCTTTTTCGAATTTCGACTCGTCAGTCCATAGTATTTTCTTAAAAAAAAATGCATCTTCGACATCGGTATTGAGCATAAATCTGCAGAATTCTAATCGTCGCAACGGATCCCCTTCTTCAATGACTTGCACGGGCGTATAGTGGTAAGGGTGTTGCCCAACAGTATGCATTACAAACCATTCCTTCCACTGCGAAATACCAAGCTGTTGTGCGACAACATTTGTAGATGTGGTTGGGTCCACCTCAAAGAGACGTCGTATTTCGTTTTCTTCGTCTTCGTCAAAGATACGTGGTCGTTCCATGTCAGTCCGCCGTCTTTGTACGGAACCAGTTTTTCTCGTAGTCTTCGATAAGTTCCATCAAATACGCTAATATCAGGTACACGACGAGTAGGATATCGCAGTATGTATTCATCACGTGCACGCGACGACACTCCTTCGCAAAATCCGTAACACATTAGGATGTCAGCATATTCCTCGTTGGTATACGTTGCCATATTCACAAGCAGAGATCAAAATCCAGTTACGAGCCAATTCATACAGTCAGAAGATGAAACAAAGATATTTTTGAAAAGCACGGTATAGCACATCTACCACGGACGAATCGCATGAGCAGACTAAAAATCATTTAATAATGTTTAGTGAACAGAAAATGTCACTCGCACAGAGAGTACCCCCCCGACCGGAAAAAATGCTTACCCAACCCTTTTTATTACTTGAAGGTGCAGGTAGTAAACCGGTAATTGGTAGTATCTAAATTCTATTATTATGTTACTCTACATTTGGGCCTATTGAAATCTCATTTTCTTAGAATTTTTAATAGATCCAGTAGATATTATACCATTTTAGATAGCTAAAAAGACGTAAAAGTTTTTAAAATAATTTGCAGAATAACTTCCATACATTTTTTTTTTCTCTTTATTGATTTAAAGTAGGAAACACTTGGTAAAAATTCGTAATTTAGAAACATTAACAAGCCGCCATTTGAAACTGTTAGTAATTAGTTCAAATTTTTTTGATGATTTTTGATACTTGACATACAGACTAACTAAAAATAACCAAAAAATCGCACTCGAGAACCTCTAATAAAAAAAAAACCAATATAAAAGCAAAAAAAAAACATGTTTTTTTTTAGAAAATCTTTAAACTTCAATATCTCGAAAAACGGTTAAGTTTAGGACATCATGTCATGGAATCAAATCGGTCAGAAACGACCTAAACTATAACGTCTTTAATTATCTAGGACGACTTTCCCTGTAACCCTGTATATATTATATCTGATGTTTAACTCGACTTGGCATTTAACCTTTGGCTCTGAATATATCGAGTAAATCGGACTTTATCACTACTTGCAACGATTCCAATTAAATTTACTACTAAATCCCTAGAATTACGAGTACAAGTGTCATAAAGGTCACCGCATACAGAGCTACGCTAGAGTAGCAAAAGTTTACAAGAACAACCATTTACTGCCCTCCATATACTAACTGAAAATTATTTTGTTGAGTCGACAAGGTATACGCGTAATTACTCGAAGAAAAAAAAAATTATGTATATAAAAGTAGATTTATCTTTAACTTAAAATATGTTTGAATACAAATATCTGCTCAGCTTGTCAGTAGATTATTTAAGGAATTAAAATACTGTCATCAGCACTTGAAGTCAAGTGAGATATTTACAAATATGTTATATTGTTAACAAGTATTTTATCAAACATTATATTTAGCTCAGTTAATATTTACCTTCAGTATCTGTTTTAAGATTCGATACAATGTGGGCGGTTTTAGGAATAGCTTTAATTTCGGTATTTTCAAACAGGTAAATATTTTTAATACTGTTTAAATTATTAAAAATCCAATAAGCCACTAGATAGGATTCAGGAACATTAAATTTGCGTTATTTCTACAAAAGTTGTAATCCTTCAAAATGAATTTATATATATCAATCGGTTTTATAACGTCTTCCGTCTTCCGATGCCTAATTTCCACTCCTCCCGGTTTCTCCATTCCTCCTCCTCCAGATCTCTCTCTAGTACTTCCTTGTTGATTCCTGCTCTCCAGCTTTGGCGTAGTCTTCCTCGCTTTCTTTTTCCATGAGGGTTCCAATTTAAAATCTTTTTAGGTAGTCGGTCTTGTGACATTCTCTGTACATGTCCGTACCATATCAACTGTTGGGTTCTGATTTCGTCCACTATATCGTGCTTTATTTCTAAAGCTCACCTTATCGTGTTATTTGGTATGCGTCTTTTCTGGATTTTCTGGCTGCTCGTCTCCAGAAATCCATTTCTGTAGTTTTTAGTATTTTTTTCTGTTCTTTCCTTTAATGGCCACACCTGGGAGCTGTAAGTTATTATACTTTTCACTATTGAGTTGTAAATTCTCTTCTTATTTTTCAATGGTTATGTTTTTGTCCCATAGTATACTATTAAGCATTGCAATCGCTTTTCTTCCTTGGATATTCCTCTCGAATATTGCTTCTTCCAGTGTTCCGTCCCTAGATATTCTCGTTCCCAAATACTTATAACTGGCACAATGTTTGATGGTGTGTTCTGTGGCCAGTTTCAAGTCCTGCTGTTGTCCTCCGACGCACATGTACTCGGTCTTTTTAATATTGACTTCTAGGCCCCATTTTTCATATTCATCCATAAGTTTTCGTGTCATGTATTCCATATCATCGATGTCCTGAGCGACTACTACCTGGTCATCTGCGAATGATAGCGTGTACAATGTAGTATCGTCATCCAGTGGTAATCCCATACTGCTGCATTTCCTTTTCCAGTTCTTTAGTGCTCTCTCCAAATAGATTTTAAATAGCGTTGGGGATATACAGCAGCCCTGTTTGAGACCCTTTGTGACCGGGAACCCTGTTGTTATACCATATTTGGTTTTCACACTACTTCTTGCGTCTTGGTATAAAGATTTTACGGCTTTAATTATTTCGGTGCTTACATTACTCTGTTGTAGTGTTTCCCACAATCTCACTAGGGGCACGCTGTCGTAGGCCTTTTTTAGATCAACAAACAAGACATGGACTTCCTGATCAAATGCGGTTTTCTTTTCTAGGATTTGTGTCAGTGAGAAGAGATGGTCTATTGTGGATCTTCCGCTCTAAAGCCTGCCTGTTCTTCAGCTTCTACGTCCGCGTATTCCGTTTCTATTCTATTTTTAAGTATTTTTTCCGTATATTCTGCTAATAGATCCTGTAACCGTTATTCCCCTATAGTTATCGCAATTATTTTTGTCTCCTTTCTTATGAATTGTTGATATGTATGATATTTTCCATTCCTCGGGTACTTCTGATGTATTAATGCACTCTTTGGAATAAGTTCCTCAAAGCGCTAAATAGCTTTTCAGTTCCGTATTTTACTATGTCTCCTGGGATGTTTCCTGGTCCTGGAGCTCTACCATTTTTTAGCGTTTTACATACTTCTTTAACTTCTGATGTTGTTATCCTTATTGGGGATCCTCGTATAACTATATTTGGGTTTCCATGTTGGGTACTTTTGAACTCTGGTCTATCTTCTGTTAGCATATTTGTAAAATATTGGTTCCATTTTTCTGGTGTTATTGGTGAGAAGATTTCTCTTTTCCGTTCTGCTCTCATATTTTTAAGAAGTCTCCAGCTTTCTGTGCTTTTTTCTTCCTCCTATGTAAGTGTTGAGCCTCGACCATGTCTTTTCCCATTGGTTGTTCTTTTTTGTCACTAATCATTTTGCGTACTCTAGCTTGGGATTCTTTGTATTTTATTTTGTCGTTTGTGCTCTTTGAACTTAAGTATTTGTGATAGCTTTTCCGTTTTTCTTCAATTTCGTATTTAATTTCTTCATCCCACCAATATGGTTTTTGCTGTTTTTCCCTTTTCTCTTGGTACCCTAATGCTTCCAGTGCGGCTGCGTGTAGGCATTCCTTTATATACTTATATTCTTCTTCTATATTAACAAATCCCGTCCGTTGTATCTTTTGGTCCAGTCTACTCTTGTATAGATTTCTGATACTTTCATTTTGTAAGCTGTCTGTATTATATCTTATTGTTGTTTCACTTGTTGTGTGCTGTGTTTACTTGTATCTTCCAGTTTGCTTTCCCGTGTTGTTCGTGAGATTATCTTTCCTTTCACGAGGTAGTGGTCGCTGCCACATGAAGCCCCTCTTTAGACTCTTACATCTAGGAAGTTTAATCTAGATCTCTGACGTATTATCATATAGTCGATAATACTTTTTAAATCTCTTGTTGTTTGTCTGTTTATAAATATCCCTATGCTGGTAGTGTCCGTTTAATATTGTAAGGTTGTTTTGTTCACATATCTCTATAATTCTTCTTCCGTTGTCGTTAGTAACTTCTTTGCCATATTTTCCTACCACTTATCGTGTTCTTTCCTTCCTATTCTTCCATTTAGATCACCCAAAAGTAATATCTCTCTTGATGTTCCAATTTTGCGTATTTCCTCATTTAGTTGTTCAAAAAATGAATCCTTGTTATTAGCCCGATCGTCGTCGTTGACAAGCGTATACCCCCAGTAAGGTTGTGTTATTACCTAGTATTTTGAGATTCATCTTTATGATTCTTTCACTAATCGGTTTCCCAGGTAGTTATGAATTTCCCTCAGTTTTCTGTGTATTAGTGTGGATACGCCTTGTTTTTGCTCTATCTTCTTTGGGCACTCCACTATAAAAGTGATCGTAATGCCCCCAACTTTCGGAGCCTTTTCCTTTCTTCTTTGTTTCCGTCAGTACTGCAATTTCGACTCGAAGATTTTCTAATTCATTTACAACTTCATTTACTTTCCTGGAGAGACCTTGTATGTTCCATGTACCACATATCATTGTCCTCTTCCTTGCCGTTTTCGTCTTCGTATATCCGTTCGATTCCGAGGCTTTGGATTAGGTTTTTTTAGCAGAGGCTTTTTTTACATAGGGTAGGGAGCTGGCCTACCGCTACAACCCTCCTCCTTTGTCCGGGCTTGGGACCGGCAGTGACAACTGTAAGCTACTCAATCCACCTACAGCCGCCTCAGGCGGAGTTCTGTTTAAATTATTAAAAATCTAATAGGCTACTAGATAGGATTCAGGAACATTAAATTTGCGTTATCTCTACAAAAGTTGTAATTCTTCAAAATGTAACGTCTTTATTAAGTACCAGTTACATCCATATGATCTTTCGAATGCCAAATGTATCTACACAACACTAATGTCGCGTTGTTACATAACATAAAAATGTTTTGTAAGCGGACTTACAACATTTAACAAATTTTTAATAGTCATAGTTATATTTGCCGATATATCTGATATTATAAGCCGATAATTCTTCTTCATCCAATATCTACTAGACTTGTAATGATTTCTTGCTGATTACTTGGAGTTCCACAGGGGTCTATTCTCGGACCTCTCTTGTTTCTGATATACACTTTTGACATTTTTCACTCTGCTGTAAATTCGCATGTACAGGCTTATGCCGATAATACTGTATTGATGCACTATTTTAACACCCCAGCGAGCCAGAGGATGCTACTCAATGCTTAAACGCTGATCTTGAGGCAGTACTTACTTATTCAAAAGAGCATAACCTGAAAATAAATCCGGATAAGACTGAAGTAATGTTATTTTGTTCAAAGAGGTGTCGCCAGATGTTGGAAGAAGTTATTAAACTTCATTTTAGTGACGTTAATTTGAGTTTTACGGGGTGTAGTAAGAATCTGGGGCTGTATATTGATGTGGAATTGAGGTTTAGGAAGCATGTTAGTACACTGCTCCGAAGAAGCTATGTGAGAATGAAAATTTTGCACGCAAATCGGTACATCTTAAATTATAAAATGAGGAAAAAATTATGTGAATCCTTGATCCTGCCTATATTCCATTATTGTTGTACAGTCTACTTTCCTTGCTTGGACATGATTACTAAAAATCGTCTACAGATTGTTCAGAATACATGTTGCCATTTTATTTTTACCCTTAGAAAGTATGATCATGTATTAATTAAAATTAATGAACTAAAATGGTTAAATATGACAAATACGATTAAATTACATTGTGCGGTATTCCTAATGAAACTCCTGCGCAATGACGGGCCAGCATACTTAAAAGAAAAACTTATTTTCCGCTCTTCTGTTCACGACCGCGACCTGAGACATCGAGATCATCTCACTATGCCACAACATCAGTCTGCTTTCTTCCGGCGTTGCTTTACTTATAATGCTGTGTCTCTTTATAATTCGCTTGATCGGGAGTTGAAATTGTGCAATAACAATAGTTTGCGTTCGAGATATAAATCTCGCTTGCTAGGTCTACAACATGTGTAGTGCTATACCAAGGATTGCAGAATTTTTCTTTAAACCTTGGCTATATGTGGTTTACAGATATTTATAATATGTAATATAGTGTGTAGGATGTGCATTCTTATTGTATTATCAAAGTTCTCTATATGTCTTTTCAGTGTTCCGTACGGAACACTTATAAGATGACTTCGGTGTCTGCCTGTCCGTTTGTCTGTCTGTCTGTCCGTCTGTCTGTTACACCCGATTTTCTCCGAAATTATTTGTCATAGAAAGTTGAAATTTGGTAATAATACGGGAATTGATGGCCTCATCAGAGCCATGTAGTTTTGAGAGTTAAATTTTGACTTAAGGGGTTAGTTTTTTTTAATAGGTAATCGAGTGCGATGTCAAATGAAAGCTTGTGAAAACACGAGTAAAAAATATATATATAATGTAATACTTGCGAGCACTTTTCTTTGTATTATTTTTAAAAAAATCGCGAAAACCGGTGTCCACCCGCCTTATCTCGAAAAGTACTTATCAAAAAATGTTGAAAAAATTCTGGAATATTCTCCACGGGGTGTAGATTGAACGAAAATTATCACGAGTGCATTACCTTTAATAATTTATCTGGTATATAAAAAAAACAAAAATTTCAAGGTCATCAATTTTCAGTAAAGATTGGAAACAAACTTTGTTGAAAACTCATTTGGGGAGTGTTTAGTGAAGTCACTGATCATTTTACACCTCCGTTACAACATTTTTTATTTTAAAAGCAATCAACGTACGGAACACTAATTGCGCAAGTTCAACTTGCACTTGACCGGTTTTTTTTCTCTTATTTTTAATGTTCCGTACGGAACGCTTATAAGATCACTTCGGTGTCTGTCCGTCTGTCCGTCTGTCACACCCCGATTTTTTCCGAAACTATTTGTCATAGAAAGTTGAAATTTGGTAATAGTAAAGGAATTGATGACCTCATCAGAGCCATGTAGTTTTGAAAGTTAAATTTTGACTTAAGGGGTTAGTTTTGGGGGTGAAATCGGAAGTGAAAAAAAATTTTTTTTTACTAGGTAATCGAGTGTGGTGTCAAATGAAAGCTTGTGAAAACACGAGTAATATATATATATATATATATATATATATATATATATATATATATATATATATATAATGTAATACTTGTGCGCCCTTTTCTTTGTATTATTTTTAAAAATCGCGAAAAATCGCTGTCCACCCGCCTTATCTCGAAAAGTACTTATCAAAAAATTTTGAAAAAATTCTGGAATATTCTCCACGGGGTGTAGATTGAACGAAAATTATCACGAGTGCATTACCTTTAATAATTTATCTGGTATATAAAAAAAAAAACAAAAATTTCAAGGTCATCAGATTTCAGTAAAGTTTGGAAACAAACTTTGTTGAAAACTCATTTGGGGTGTGTTTTGTGAAGTCACTGATCATTTTATACTTCTGTAACAACATTTTTTATTTGAAAAGCAATCAACGTACGGAACACTAATTGCGCAAGTTCAACTTGCACTTGACCGGTTATATCTTCTTGGTATTGTGTTTCCTTTTGGTTTCTTTTTACATTTGATTAGGCTTAAATAAGGACGGAAATGGAGTGTAAGGGTAGCCTATGGCTAAACTCCGCCATTTCTTCTCCTTCTGCGGTATTTGTAATTGTGTGTGTGTACATTTATAAATTGTCTATTATATATATTTTTAATTTTGTTTTGTATTGATTTTGTGGATATCGAATTAAAGACGATATTTATTTTTATTTATTTATTTATAATTGCTGTTTTAATTACATTTCTCCATCGAGATCGGTCTTGGGTTATTTTGTGGGCGTTTTATAAGTTTGTGCCCAACCGTTTCGTGACAACATCTGTCCATCTAGTGGGTGATCTTTCCGTTCTTTTTTTACCGTCTGCCTTTCCCTGAACCACAAGTCTTTCTATGTTGTCGCTACGCATGATATGACCGAATAATCGTAATATTCTTTGATAGGTTGTACTGGATAGTCTCAGTGTTGGCTGGATTTCTTTCGAAACAGACGCATTGGTTTATACTGCCATCCTAGATATTCCAAGCACTTTACGCTAACACTATATTTCGAATGCCTCAATTTGCCTTCAGTCTGCTTGGCCCATGTCTCAGAAGCATATCCGAAACACTGAATATACAAGTGTGTTTGCAAAGTTAATTTTGGTTGTTTTCATAATATTTCTATCCCGCCAGATGTTTGTCAACTGTGACAATGCAGTTGAACCAAGTTGAATACCGCGTCTTGGCCTAAAATGTTCCTGCGATTTATATTCAATATTTATAAATCCTTATAGGTAATTTTAAGTCCGTATTTTTGTCCATCCTGTTCTAATTTTTGGGATAATTGCTCTGTTTCGTGAACATTTGATATTATTAATGCGGTATTATCCGCGAAACGCAGTATCAAGAATTTTTTGCCACCACGCCAATCATCCAGAACTATCCACATTACGTATTCAGTGTATATGTTATATAATAACGAAGATAAAATACATTCCCGTCTAATACCCTTCTCGATCCTATATTCTTCGGAGTATATATTCATCTTAATTACACCTGTGCTGTTGTTACAGCTAGAGCTGGAAATTAGGCATGTAATATGTTGGTGCTATTGTTCCTAATACGTATGTACTCATATCTGTAGTGTCTGGAGCATGTAATTTGTAAATTGAGGTTTTGTCTTGTATCATACTTCACTCTCACTATCACTATAAGCCTAATTCTATCCAATGCTGGATGTAGGCCTTCCCCTGAATTTTCATCTCAATCTACTTGCAGCTGTTGTCATGCATTCAATGCCCGCAACCCTCTGTATATCATTTCGCCATCTTTTTATGGGAAGTTCCACGCTCCTTTTCTGTTCTCGTGGTCTCCATTCTAATGTTCGCTTGGTCCATCGATTATCGGTAGTGCGTGCTATATATCCAGCTCATCAACTCTATATTTTCCTTTAATTTCGTCTGTTCACGTATCCACTTATTTCTTATTCTATATTTAAGTGTTATCCCGATCATCTGACTTTCGCGTGCTCTCTGGATCCGAGTTAATTTTTGTATATTGACTTTATTCAGTGTCCCCGTTTAGGCGCCATATGTAATTACGAGTAGGATGCACTGTTCGTAAACTATGGCCTTTAACTTTTTTGGGATGGCTTTATCTTTAAATAAACTCCTGGACAAAATTAACGCAACAATCTGAAAATTAATTTATCTTTTTCTTATGTCAGTTTTAAAGTTTATCGAGTATTTGAATAGTAGGCATATTTTGTTTCGTTGTTCATGACAGAAATCAAAACAATTCGTTTAGATTTACAATTTTAAAGAATTTTTTAGAAGCTTATAAATTGTTCCCTTTTTCAAAGTAATACGTTTTTGTGGTAGACTGTTTCATTTTTGACTCCGAAGAATTAGAAAAATGAATCGAACAAGAAATTTAACTGAACACGAGGTAGTGCGAGCCTCAGTTTTTATTGGACGAGGGATATTGTCAGAGTTATGTTGCCAATTTGTTAGGCAAACATCGTTCTACAATAAGTCGTATGGTAAGACGCTTGAATGAAGTAGGAACTTATTCTAGAAGGCTAGGGCAAGGGCGAAAACGAACTAGCGACCTAGATGAACGTTTTATAAGACAATATGCTTTAAGAAGCGGGACTGTCACTAGTTCTATAAAAAGAAACGAACTCGAAGCTGTTCGCAATGTCACAATTTCTTCTAAAACAGTTAGAAGACGGTTAAATGAAGCTGGATTAAACAGTAGGAGACCAGCCACTGCGCCCTTGATTACTAGAGAGAACAGAGTTGCCAGGTTACGTTTTGCTCGAAATCACGAAAACTGGTCTGTGGATGACTAGAAACAAGTTTTCTTCACAGATGAAACTAGGGTTAGTCTAAAACATCCAGATGGTCGTGAGCGAGTATGGCGAAGACCAGGAGAGAGGTTTGCTCCTTGCAATATCTCTGCAAGGATTCCATTCGGCGGTGGCTCTGTTATGTTCTGGGGTGGCATCTGCTTTGATGCTCGCACAGAGTCCGTACGAGATCCATGAATGTTGACTACTATCTTGAGAATATTGTAATAGAACATGTGATGCCTTTCGGTCATTTTGTGGAGCCCAATTTCCTGTTTATGCAAGACAAGGCTCGACCTCACGTGGCTAGGGAAGTACTCGATTATCTTAATCAAGTTGATATACCGATTATGCAATGGCCACCAAAAAGCCCGTATCTGAATCCGATAGAACATGTATGGGATCACTTTAAGAAAAATGTGAAACATTATATGCCGGCACCTAGAAATTTGAGGGAAGTTGAAAATGCAGTTATCACAGAACGGGAGCAAATTCCTCAAGATTTTATCCCAAATTTAATTACAAGCATGCGTAGGCGCATAAACGCTGTCATCCGAAGTAGAGGAGGCAAGACACGCTACTAGTGTCCCAGTTATACCATTAATTTTGCTACTAGTGTCCCAGTTTATTTTTTTTTTCATTATTACATAATTTCAACGATTTTGTTATTAGGTCTTAAGAATAATTTTAATTCGAATCTTATAGAGAAATGTGGTAGCTAATTCACTTTTAAAGTATCCGAATAAGTTTTTTCTAACTTTTAGTGTAGCCGATGTTCAAAAAAAATTATTAAAATTAATTCGTTATAGAGATTTGTGTGATTTAATATATTGTTGCGTTAATTTTGTCCAGGAGTGTATATAACTTAATTTCCCGAATGCGCACCATCCAAGCCTGATTCTTTTTGAAGTTACATCCGAGGCACTGTCTCTCATCATAGTAATTTTTGCCCCAGATCCACATAATTCTTAATAATCTCGAGAGGTGTTCCTTCCAAATTTATAAGTATGTTGTTATTAATGTTGGTTAATATTTTTGTTTTACTTTTATTTAGTTTTATGAGTGTTAACTTAACTCATTTATCATTTCTTGTAACTCATGCGGATTACTACTGATGATTACAATATCGTCCGCGAACCTTAAATGACTCAGATACACACCATCTATCTTTAGACCCTTCTTCGTCCAATCTAGTTGACGGAATACGTATTCTTGAACTGTAGTAAATAGCTTAGGAGAGACTGTATCTCCCTGTATTACACTTTTTCCTATACGTATTTGTTCTATACTAGGATTTATCTAAATCCTTGCGTTTTCATGTACATCTTGGAGTAGTTAGGTGTATCTAGAATCAATTTTACAGCTTTCACATACTCTATGAAGGTTATGTAGAGTATGAAATTGTATTCATTGCTCTTCTCTAGGATATTTCTCATTGTCTGTAAGTGGTCACATATGCTATAGCTAGATCTAAAATCAGCCTGTTCGCATGGCTGGTGGGAATCTAACTTATTTTTGAAACTATTTGGTCAAAAATTTATAAATATGACATAGTAAGCTAATCTGGCGGAAATTAGTATTACTTTCTAAGTTAAGTGAACAATAGAACAATTTTTTTTTCGTTTACTGGTAATTACGTACCATCCCGAATAAATTAATTAAATAATATTCTTAAATAAAACGATCGGTTATCATATGTATACCGGGTGAGTCTCAAAAGAAGGCAACGCTACCATATTCAACTACAGTGAAGTTATTAACATAAAATTATACTCACAATTCAAAAACAGACACCCTAGTTCAGGGGTGCTCAAACTTGGACTGCTGGCGATCTACCTCAATATTGTTACTACTCAGTATATATCACCACTACACCAAACACTTTATTTTTGCACTCGACGCGCGTTTCGCTAACCATGTTAGCTTCATCAGGAGCGATGATTGACTAAAGCTAAACTACCAAATCTACCCTATTTATACTTAGCCTAACCCTTGAATTACTCAAGCGGAACTAATGACATAGGCAAGGATATCAGTTCCGGTCAAGTAACCAGTAGAGGGGACTATAAGGAATAGGCCCTCTGTCTTTGTTTAAACTACTTTTACATTTTATGATTTCCATACTTTCGTATGCGTTCAACAATCTCCTATCAGATACATTTTTTATTAATCTTAGATTATCTAATGTTACAGTATGATCAGCTTCAAGAGCATGTTCGGCAATGCTAGACTTTTCTGTTCTGTTGTATTTTAAGTGTGCTAAATGTTCTTTGAATCGTGTTCTAATTGACCTTTTAGTTTGCCCAACATACTTTTTGTCACAATCATTACAACTAATTTCATAAATTCCACTTTTCTCACAATTAGGAATCTTATCTTTGGGATTTCCTAAGATATATTCCTCAGATTGTCTGATGACTTATAGACTAAGGTGAGGCCTATCTTATTAAATACCTTATTGAGTCCCTTGCTATATTTCGGATTATATTATATATTATTATATAACAATCAATTTTATGTTCAGAAAGAAGGAACAGCTATGGGTAATTGCTTGTCACCTTTCATAGCCAATTTATTCATGAGTAAGTTTGAAATCGAAGCCAGTCAAGGATTCGAATATTTCCCAAGGGTATGGTATAGGCATGTGGATGATATTTTCGCGATTTTTGATACAAAGAAAGCAAATATTGATGATTTTGTTTCCAAATTAAATAGCCGGTATGATTCCATTAAATTCACTTACGAAGTTGAGAACAAAGGACAATTGCCTTTTCTAGATATTTTAATTATTAAAAGTAATAATAGATTAGAATTTGATATCTATAGGAAGGACACAGTAACAGATAGATATATTCCTAATGATTCTTTTCATTGCAAACAACATAAATTAGCCTCATTACATTTTTTAGTTCATCGTTTGGTCACTTCCCCTCTGAATAGAGTAAACTTTAATAAAGAAAGGAATCGTATTAGAAATATAACTAGAGTTAATGGTTATGACGATGACTTAGTAAATAAGCTAATAAATAGGCATAAGTTTAGGTTTAATATTCAGAATTCCACCTTTTTTACACGCGAAGAAAATAACACCAAGTATGTCTCCATACCATATAATCCGAAATATAGCAAGGGACTCAATAAGGTATTTAATAAGGTAGGCCTCACCTTAGTCTATAAGTCATCAGACAATCTGAGGAATATCTTAGGAAATCCCAAAGATAAGATTCCTAATTGTGAGAAAAGTGGAATTTATGAAATTAGTTGTAATGATTGTGACAAAAAGTATGTTGGGCAAACTAAAAGGTCAATTAGAACACGATTCAAAGAACATTTAGCACACTTAAAATACAACAGAACAGAAAAGTCTAGCATTGCCGAACATGCTCTTGAAGCTGATCATACTGTAACATTAGATAATCTAAGATTAATAAAAAATGTATCTGATAGGAGATTGTTGAACGCATACGAAAGTATGGAAATCATAAAATGTAAAAGTAGCTTAAACAAAGACAGAGGGCCTATTCCTTATAGTCCCCTCTACTGGTTACTTGACCGGAACTGATATCCTTGCCTATGTCATTAGTTCCGCTTGAGTAATTCAAGGGTTAGGCTAAGTATAAATAGGGTAGATTTGGTAGTTTAGCTTTGGTCAATCATCGCTCCTGATGAAGCTAACATGGTTAGCGAAACGCGCGTCGAGTGCAAAAATAAAGTGTTTGGTGTAGTGGTGATATATACTGAGTAGTATCATTGTGCCAAAGATTCCACATTCCCAACTTAGTACTCAATATTGTTAGACTACCATCGATCGACTCTGAGAGGCTGCAAGTAAGTGTATCGTGGCATAGATATTAGTTTTCCGCACAATATGCATTTTTTTAGTCAAAGTAAGTGTAGGTCTGCTCTAAAATGTCAATGAAAAAAACTCATAATTATTCAAAATTGCGAGTTTATTGGTTCTTACAAAACAAACGAGTTCTAGTGTCTAAACTTAACTAAAGAGTGACTTTGGATGTTGAAGCGTGGCACTGCATGTCCTCAGCATACTTTTCATAAGATGGTACATTTATTTTAACATATCAAAATATTTTGAATTTAATAACACTATATACACTAATAATAAAGACCTCATAATGGGTAATCCCCTTAGTCCCCTACTAGCAGAAATTTGCATGAATTCTATAGAATCCAAAATCAGTGAACATCCGTTTTTTAAAAAATTCATATATTGGTATAGATATGTCGATGATATATTAGCCTGCTTCACAGGAACAGGTAAACAAGAATATTTTGTGATTATACACTAACGTGCATAGAAATCGGCCCACTGTAAACTTTTGACTTTAACTATATTTTTTTTAAAAATTATTCATCAGATCAAAAAAAGCAATATGCTGTTTGAAAGACAATTTAATGTGAGTATAAATTTATCAAGAATGCTTATCGTTAATATGCGTAGCAACCGGTAAACAAATGAAACGTGTTTATGTGGTGATTGTAACGAAAATAACAAATTTGTCAAATATTAAAATTATTGCGTTTGCAACTGAAATTTGCATATTAATTCGTTTTTCATAATCTCAGTAGTGTTTAATTGTGTTAGTTTAATGCATACTACACCATAAAAAGCCGCCCAAGTTTTTGCTTTAATCGAAAATGGACTTAGTCAGCGAGCTGTTACTAGACAATTGAATATGACACGCGCAGCGGTTCGAAGAGTGTGCAAACGTTATGAGGAGACTGGATCCTTTCATAGGCGACCTGGAACAGGCAGAAGGCGATTTACAACCGCTCGTGATGACCGCTTTATTGTGTCAACAACATTAAGAAATCGTCACCTTAATGCCGTTCAAGTGCAACGACAGCTCCGTGAGGTGCGAGGAGTGGCTATTAGTCAGTGGACAGTAAGACGAAGACTGCAGGAAAATAACCTGACCCCTAAAGCACCTGCGATTGGTCCAAAACTTACTCCAGCTCATCGGCAAGCCCGCCTGCGTTTTGCACGGGATCATCTGAATTGGACGTTGGAACAATGGAGATCTGTTCTGTTCTCAGATGAGACCAGAATATGCCTCCATGGTAGCGACCGAAGAAGGAAAGTGTACCGAAGACCAAGAGAGCGATTTGCAGATTGCTGCTTTGAAGAGCGGAGTGCTTATGGAGGTGGTTCCTGTATGATCTGGGGTGCAATTTCTATAGGAGCACGAACGGACCCTGAGTTCATTCGTAGGGGCGACCGTGTTCACGGAAGAAGAGGTTTAACGGCTGCTAGATATATCGAGGAGATTTTAGCAATTTATGTGGTACCTTACGTCGACTACATTGGAGACGAATTTACCTTTATGCATGACAATGCAAGGCCGCACACCGCAAGAATCGTGCAAGATTACATTGCAGAAGTCGGTTTTCGGGTTATGGAGTGGCCAGCACTAAATCCGATCGAACATTTATGGGATGAGTTAAAACGAAGAATTCGAGCTAGACTTCATACCCCAAATTCGATCGCAGAGCTTATTGTTGCTGTAGAAGAAGAGTGGTTTAACATCCCTCAAGAAACAATAGCAAACTTGATTAGATCTTTGCCTAATCGTATGAGAGATGTTATTAGGGCAAGAGGTCATACCCATTATTAAAAAATTAAGTTTTAAGTTTTAAATTGTCAATAACCCTATTTATGTTAATAATAAAAAAGCTTAATTTCCTTAATGCATTAATTTCACTATGTTAAACATAGGAAGTCGAAATAAGTTTTCGTAAATTTATACTCACATTAAAGCATATTAAATTGTCTTTCAAACAGCATATTTCTTTTTTTGATCTGATGAATAATTTTTTAAAAAAAATATAGTTAAAGTCAAAAGTTTACAATGGGCCGATTTCTATGCACGCAAGTTTATAAATAATTTACATGCTAACATAAAATTCACTACAGAAGAAGAAACTAATAATAGCATAAACTTCTTAGACTTAATTATAACAAATAATAATAATAAACATACGTTCTCTATTTACCACAAACCATCGCCTACTGACATAACACTACATAATAAATCATGTCACCCAATCCAACACAAACTAGCTGCCTTTCATAGCATGATCCATAGATATTCCATTAAATGAAAAAGATTTTCTTAAAGAACTAAACATAATAAAACAAATTGCAGTAAACAACGGATATAATGTAGATATAGTAAACAAAATTTTAAAAAAGAAAAAATATAAAAAAAGCCTTAGAACTAATTTTCCCTAGGCAAAAAATGAATCAAGAACGCTATAGTGTTATTACACGCATAGGTGAAACTAGCAATAAATTTAGAAATGTCTTAACAAAAAAACTAAATATTAATGTAGCATTTAAAACAAATAATACCCTAAGCAAATATATAAAAAATAATAAATCAAAAACAGACAAAGAGCCAAAAACAGGTGTTTATAAACTTAATTGTGAAAATTGCGATTGTACTTATGTTGGTCAAAGAGGAAGAATTTTTAAAAAAAGAATAAGAACATTTTACATCTTTTATAACTAGCAAATCAGAGTCAAATTACGCTAACCATTTAATAGAATCGGAAGATCAGTTTAATAAATCTTTGAAATTTTACATGTTGAAAATAGAGGGTATAAATTAAATTTGCTTGAATCTCTGGAAATCAATAAACTTAAAAATACTAATTATTTGTTAAACGACTAATTAGAATTAAATAATTCACCTGTTTTAAATATATTTCAATAATACCATACTTAATTAATTTGTTACCTATAATATAAAGTCTTTATAATAGTATAATTAGGGATTTCCAACATTATTGTATTTTACCCGTAATTTTCCATCTTGCTCTTTTAATCTTGATAAAACTACGGTGATAGCGAAACATGTCGATATGTTAAAATAAATGTGGAGTTTACCAGTAAACGAAAAAAAATTGTTTTACTGTTCACTTAATTTAAGCTTAATGGATCTCCACCAAGTATCGGCCAGAACAATCCAGTATTACTTCTTGTACCATACTTACACAATTGAATATATGTATTTCTGTTAGTGTTCTAGGATACAATATTTCAAATAGATATTTCCCAGATGGGTTTAAATTTGGAGCAGCGTCATCGGCATATCAAATTGAGGGTGGATGGAATGAAGATGGGAAAGGAGAACATATGTGGGATAGATTTTTGCATGAAAATTCAAGTAAGGAACGTGAATTACTATAACACTTTAGTATTTTTTGACGCAAAAGCTGAACAATATAACACAAATATAGTTTCTGAATTGCTAAATTTATTAAGGGTTATGAGGTCAAAAGCTCGATTCCTATTACGACCTAAATTATACAGTGTCATATAAAATAAATAAAAAAATTCCAGTATATTATTTTCATTAATTATTTTTTATTATTCATAGGTAAAGTTGAAGATGGAAGAAATGGGGATGTAGCTTGTGATTCATATCACAAATGGAGGGAAGATGTGCAGCTCCTTAAAGAATTAGGAGTCAATTTTTATAGGTATTAAGATATTTAAAAAAATAGACATTCATTTTTATAATGACTAATTCGTTTTTTTCAAGATTTTCCATATCTTGGGCCAGAATTCTTCCTGATGGTACAGCCAACAAAATTAACCAAGCCGGAGTTGATTATTACCTAAACCTAATAAAAGTAAGTAAATAGTACTTATTTGGTCAAGTTTTTATAAGCTAGTAAAAGCTACACCTTATTTTTACATCCTTCGCTAAGGAAAGTATTGTATTTAAGAAAAAAATCACCCTCAAAAATTTTTCAATTTCTTCTCGTTTCAGTATTGCTATATTATTAGGTCAGTCAATAAGTTTTGAAAGCGACACCTATGGAGTATCACCTGAACCGAATATTGAACACCATTTTGAAACTTCATCTGTCATATGAACACACCCTAAATTTTAAGTCGATCTGTTAAGTCATTCATTGTTTATCAGCTGGTTAGAGTACACGTGATTCAGTATTTTTTAAAAATGGAAAAAATCAGATATAGTGCAGGGTTAAAATTCTTTGTTTTGGGAGGTTTGTCGGCAATTGAAATCCATTTCCTTCATTTCTAACTGTTCACAGATGAACACTAGAGTTTAAATGTGGTCGTACAAGCGACAATGATGATCCACGTTCAGGGCGTCCGAAAACTACAACTGAAAAAACTGTTGCGCAAGTACAAGATATAATAGGAGGCCGTCGATTAACCCTGGATGATTTAGCTGAGGCTATAGACATCTCACTTGGATCAGTACATGAGATCTTAACTAACGCTATTCACGAGATGGATGCCTCATTTGTGAACATCGGAACAAAAACGCACTCGGGAAAAACTTTCTAAACAACATTTGGCTTGTTTCACAAAGAATAAAACTGATTTTGCAAGTCGATTTGTAACTATAGATAAGACTTGGATTTTACCAGTATGATCCTGAACTGTAACAACAAACCACACAGTGGACTGAACTGGGTTGTTCTGCTCCAAAACAGTGGTCAAGGTCCGGAAATCCAAGTCAAAAAAAAAATTATGTCCTAAGTTTTCTGGGATGTAAGAGGAATTTTGTTAATTGATTACCTTCAAACCGGTAAAACAATCTCAGGAGAGTATTATTGCAACCTTTTGGACCGGCTAGGTGAGAAAATTCTTGAGAAAAGGCCAGGTTTGCACAAGTAAAAAAATCATCTGTCATCATGACAATGCACTTGCTCACAGAGATGCTTTCGCAACGACAAAACTGGTCGGATCAAAGTATGAATTGTTGGAACATCCACCCTATCCGCCACATCTGGCTCCGTCTGACTTCCATTTCAACCTCAAAAGATTTCTGCGGGGAAAGCGTTTTTCAACAAAAGATTAGGTGACAGCATCCGTTAATAGGTGTTTTGAAGGTCTTCCGGAAAACTACTTCAGAGATGAGGTAAATGAATTGGAAAATCGCTGGAAAAATGTATGGAGCTTAAGGGAGAATATACTGAAGAATAAATGTATTTCAGCTAATTAATTCATCTTTTTTCATTTCCGCTTTCAAAACTTATTGACTGACTCATATTATCGGTCTATTTGTATATTGCCGCGATAACTTTCGAACGAAATGAGATATTAAATTCGAGTTTTTTAAATATATATTATTTTCAGTAGTAAAAAGTATATAGGTTTTTAATGTTATCACTTCGTAATAAAGTAGTGGGAATCCATAAATTTAATAGATGTTCCATAGTACTATCATAATTTTTTTCCTTATTTTTGGTTAGGATAATAAACCATAAAGACCTAAGACCGCGAATCCAATCTACAGCTCTGCAGACGACAGTACGCTTGTCTCTTCATTCACTTTGAATGCTCGGACATCGGCTGCTCAGGCGAATATCCGCAGACAACAAGAGGTCGTTCAACTTAACAAAGACGTGGAAGAAATTCTATCTTGAGGTGACAGTAACCAGTTTTTTCTAAAAACGTTAACGTTGCTAAACCCGACATGGTTATGTCGGGGCATTCCATTCCCCTAGCATCGTCGCTCAATTTGCTGGGCGTTAGTTTGGGAGCAAATATGTCCTGGCATGAACATGTTGCAGGCATAGCAGGGAGAGCTTCTCAAAAGTTAGGAATATTATTTCGAACCAGAAAGCTTTACACTCCACAACAACTGTAAATTCTTTACAAGGCTCAAATTCGACCAACTATGGAATACTGCTCCCATGTTTGGGGCTCCGCTCCCAAGCATACACTGCATTTGTTGGATTCTGTTCAGAAAAGAGCTGTTCATCTGATTGGAGACCCGGAACTGACCGGCGGCCTTGATTCGCTGGAACATCGAAGAATGGTTGCCAACTTGAGTCTGTTCTACAAGTACTTTCATGGAAAGTGTTCGAAGGATTTAGCCCGCTTAATTCCTCCCAAAGCGGTGCATGCTAGAAATACACGTCGCGTTGGTGCTTCACATCCGTATGAGGTTCAGCTTGTTATTCCGCGTACAATGCTTTTCAAGCAGTCTTTTATATGGAGAACATCATCCCTTTGGAAAAATTTGCCCAACGCTGTGTTTCCCACCGAGTACAATTTACAGCGATTCAAGAACAACGTGAATCACTTTTTACGCACACATGCCGCTCCTGGAGCGCTTTAGGGACTTCCCCTGCAGCACGTGTGCTAGACCCATAAAAAAAAACAAATAAATAAACAAATATTTCTTGTCAAATATGGGTTAGGAACGGGTTTAAAGAACTGAGATGTAATCAATCTTTTTTTTCGGTTTTGAATAAAATTGTGGTCGCATTTGTTTTTAATGAAACGATATTTGTCACAAAAGAAATCAAATTCAATAATAATTTTATGACTTCTTTGCGAGGGAATAAATCAATATCTTTAGCATTTTTTTCAGAAGGCATTTGAATTAAAAATAGGTAGTATAATGTTAGAGGCGGTCATACGGTAGTTGGTAAGGCGTCTGCTTTCTACGCCGGAAATCCAAGTTTGAATCTCCGCTCTGCTCGGAAAATAGTAAATTTAAAAAAAAAAAATAAAAAAATTTTACTACATGGCGGTCATCTTTCTCGGGAAGGCAATGGCAAACCACCCGTAAAATCATGCGTAGTAAAGCCTTCTCACTTTGGCCATTCGGAAGCGGAATCCTTTGTATGTGGAACACTTAAAAAGGCACCAACCAAAGGCAAGAGGGAGAAGGTCGCTTATATCCGTATCGGATATGGCGTTTCAAAAAGAAGAATATAACATTCATTTGTTTTTAGGAGCTACGTGCTAACAACATAGAACCTCTAGTCACTCTATACCATTGGGATTTACCCGATCATCTAAGTGATTTAGGAGGATGGCTTAATCCTCAAATGGCCCAATATTTTGGAGAATATGCGAGAGTTTGCTTCAGAGAATTTGGAGAATATGTAAACCTATGGGGAACCTGTAAGTTTGTTCTTACTAGTTTTGGGGATAATTAATAAGGCTTTCAATTTTATATATCGTAAATAATAAAATTCACACCATACATTTACACAAAAAAAATTATGGGTATGATTCTTCAGGTGTGCCCTCTCTGTTAAGTGGCTCTAGTAGCAAGATAATTTGACTTTCTTTCATTTTAATCCATTTTTCTTAAAAACCATTATTTTAGTAAAATAGGGAATGATCTAAGACCTACAATCTTTTTTTTTAGTAAATGAACCTAAATCGACCTGCCTGTTGGGGTATGGAAACATCATGAACGCTCCAGGACTACCCCTCATCGCCGATGGTATCTATCAATGTGCCAAAATTCAAATTCTTGCTCATGCTACAGCTTACCATATTTATGATCAAGATTTTTAGAGCTTCTCAAGGAGGTAATTATTATATATTAGGTACTTAAGTATACATATACATATATATATATATATATATATATATATATATATATATATATATATATATATATATATATATATATATAATAAAGAAAGAGAAAGCAAAAGTTGCCGTATGTAACAAAATCCTAAGTTATGAAACTAGTTGGGGAACTCGGCAAAAAAGGGCATCAACAGATGTTTCATACTATATTCATTTAGCCAATATTTTCGGTCCTAGGTTGGGACCTTCATCAGGGCGCAAACTGAAAAAGAAATAACGAAGCAACCAATAAAGATAATTAGGCATGAAGAATCAGTATTATTGAGTCTAATTTTTTTTAATTTCAATCTTATAATTATTGATAAAAAACCTATTGTATTTTGAAAGTATTGTTGTTCTGAAGAATCGTAAATTATTATTATTATTATGAAGAAATGTCAAAACAAAAATTGCAAGTGACTCACATGCAGTGAGAAAATTAATCTAACAAGAATGACCATAAATAACAATTGCCATAACGAAGACCAACACTGAAATAAAACAACCCCTATTCACTAACATATTAATTTAAAAATATGGCATTTACAGCAAGGATGCTATTAGAAACCTTGGATGCTGAAAAATCAAAATTAATTAACCACCTACCATCTGAAAAGAAAAGTGACAAGTTTGACAAGGCTCTGACAAAGGACGACCACCTGACAGATAAAAGGGGAAAAAGGTTAAACAACCAGGAAAGAACCGGTTAAGTACAAATTAGGTACTACGTCATATAATGAAATTTTGGTATAAAAGGAAAAGTACCCAATTTTTTTTTTAACGGTATAGAAATAAAGTGGCAAAGGGAGGAAATGATTTTTTCTTCTTCTTGAGAGGAGAATAGGGTCAGGAAAAGGAACTTGCAAGTGAAGGTAAAGATATACCCGTCAAAACAGTTTTAGCAGATATTGAATCTTTCGTTAAACTCTTACCCTCTCCCAACCAAGATATCCTTAGAGCTAAGTGCACCAATGCCGTCACAAATGCTGTACTCCACAATCATAACACCGCTACATCTTTTGAGAAGACTTTATTCAAGAAAGCAGTAAATTTCCTTAAACAACATAGAGATATCTTGATCATTCCTTCAGACAAAGGTTCAGTCACTGTGGCACTGGAAAAGCGACACTATGACACAAAAATGTCCGAATTAATAGATGATGAACAAGTCTACAAAAAACTTTCTCATGACCCTACAAACCAATATCAAAATAAAAACAATTCCTTTGTCAGACAAATGAAGAATAAGAAATGGATCGATGACAGAATAGCAAGACAACTTTATACCTATAAAGCCATTCCACCAAGAATCTACGGCTTGCCAAAAATACACAAAGAAGGTGTACCACTCAGACCTATTGTCTCCACATTCAACTCTCCTACATCAAGCTTAAGCAAATTCTGTGCAGATCTATTAGAAAAATCCTTCCACAATTACCATCTATATGCAGTTAGGGACTCCTTTGCCTTCAGTGCAGAAATTAATAACTTTCAATTACCTGATAATCATGTCATCATTTCTCTCGATGTAGTCAGTCTTTTTACCAACATTTCATGGCAGCTAACCAAACAGATTATTGATTCTGAATGGGCATTAATCTCGCCCAACACAAAATTGGAAAAACCCTTCCTCCTCGCCATCATGGAATTCTTCTTTCAATCTACATTTTTCAAATATAAAGAAAGTTTCTATTTACAAACCTTTGGTTGCTCCATGGGCAGTAACTTAAGTCCTATTCTTGCAGCAATAGTCATGTCCTATATTTTGAAAAATTGCATCGATAAGCTATCCTTCAGACTCCCTTTTCTTTTTCAATATGTTGATGATCTTATTCTGTCCATACCAGAAAATGGTAAAGAGGAAATCCTCCATATTTTTCAATTCTTTTGATCCACACCTGCAGTTCACCGTGGAAGAAAAGTCGATCAATGCTGTCCCCTTCTTGGACACAAGAGTCATCAGAGGTGCTGATGGTGTTATCAGACTGGATTGGTATAGAAAACCAACTTCTTCAGGCAGATATATCCATGCCAACTCTGGCCATGATTGGAAAGTGAAATAAATGTCATAAAAGGTCTCTACCGAAGAGTCAAAAATATAACTCACCCGGATTATCTGTCTCAAGCACAAACATTACTTACCAATCTCTTCATGGAAAATGGGAACAATAAGATGTTCCTGCTCAAGACCAAGGACGAAGTTGATAAGCTCTCCCTCTCTAATGGCATTTTACCAGAGCCTCCTCCTATACCTTTACCCCCCTCATCCCTCCGCCCCCCTTACCCCCTGGCAGCCATACGGAAACAGGTCGTTCGTTACTCTCTTTGCCCTTTATACCCGGTCTTACTTCAAAATTGGTTCATATTCTGCGTGTCATTCCCAATGTTAAGATTGCCAAATATTATTTCCATAAAAACAAGCGCATTTTTAGCAAATTAAAATCCTCTCTACCCATTCTTTCTATGTCAGATATCGTCTACTCTATTTCCTGTCTTAATTGTCCCGCTGTGTATGTTGGCCAGACGTCACAGTCTCTCAATCGTCGCATCGCATTACATAAACGCGACACCAGATGTCATCCTCAAAGATGTGCACTAGCGATCCACTCTGTCGATAATGGACATTCCTTCAATTTCAGAGAACCAAAAATTCTTCATATCCAAAAAAAAACCTTCTTAAAAGAGAATTCCTTGAGATGTGCTATATCAACGAAAATCATCATAACATTAATAAAAGAACTGATCTTGACGGCTTCAGCAACATATATAGTTTTTCCTCTCTTGTGATTTGCCTTCCTCACATAATGTCTCTGGGGTCGTCACTCTCGTCATAATTTTTCGTCTTTGGTAGTCTATAGCTCTCTCCTCCTAAATATTTGTCCTCTGGGTGCCCCCTAGTTTGAGTACATGTCTCTTGGTTCCCGTAAAATTCTTTACAATTACACTCCCACTTTTAATAAAATTGCTTAGTATATTCCCAATTAATAAAATAAACCTCTTTTTCACTTGCCAGCTGCCTTTTCCTGTCCCTATTCTCCTCTCAAGAAAAAGAAAAATCATTTCCTCCCTTTGCCACTTTATTTCCATACCGTTAAAAAAAAATTTGCGTTCCTATTGGGTACTTTTCCTTTCATACCAAAATTTCGTTATATGACGTAGTACCTAATTTGTACTTAACCGGTTCTTTCCTGGTTGTTTAACCTTTTCCCCCTTTTATTTTGAGTGGTCCATTACATCTGTCAGGTGGTCGTCCTTTGTCAGCGCCTTGTCAAACTTGTCACTTTTCTTTTCAGATGGCAGGTGGTTAATTAATTTTGATTTTTCAGCATCCAAGGTTTCTAAGGGCATCCTTGCTGTAAATGCCATATTTTTAAATTAATATGTTAGTGAATAGTGGTTGTTTTATTTCAGTGTTGGTCTTTGTTATGGCAATTGTTACTTATGCTCATTCTTGTTAGATTAATTTTCATACTGCATGTGAGTCACTTGCAATTTTTGTTTTGACATTTCTTCATAATAATAATAATAATAATAATAATAATTTACTATTCTTCAGAACAATAATACTTTCAAAATACAATAGGTTTTTTATCAATAATTACAAGATTGAAATTAAAAAATTACAAATTAAAAAAGTAATAATTAAAAAATATTACTCAATAATACTGATTCTTCATGCCTAATTATCTTTATTGGTTGCTTCGTTATCTCTTTTTCAGTTTGTGCCCTGATGAAGGTCCCAACCTAGGACCGAAATATTGGCTAAATGTTGTATCCCACTAGCCCTTTGATGTCGTCAGACCATAGGGTTTGCGGACGTCCTCCACTTCTTTTCTAATTCCAGAGAGTCTTGCGATATGACCCCACACAGCTCTCCTTCAATCTGCTGACCTTCTGAGCTACATCAGTTATCTTAGACTTTCGTCGAATTTCTCCATTATTCAGCCTATCCCTCAACGATATTCCCAACATCCTCCTTTCCATCGCTTGTAAGCTACTTGTAGGCGATTTGTAATTTCTTAATTAGTCCACGTTTCCGTTCCGTATGTCAATACTGATAACACGCATTGATCAAACGTGTTCTTTTTTAGTATATTTGGGACATTCGAAAGGAAGATGTTCCGCATTGTGCCAAACGCCGACCAAGCCAGTGATACTCTTAGTGATAAATCCGTTTTTAAATTTTCTTTGGATATTACTAATTTTTGTCCAAGATATACGTATGAATCCATCGTCAGTGTTCAGTACTGCTTCTTTAACACAGTCGTCATTTGTCATAAACATGGTTTTAGCGATGTTTATCTTCAGACCAATATCTCTGGACTCGTTGTTAGGTTCGTTCAGCATTTCTTCAAATTCTTCCTTGTGGTTAGATATAAGCACAATATCATCCGCGAATCGCAAATGATTGAGTTGCTCCCCTCCTATATTTATACCCTTACATGTCCATGGAAAATGTTTGAAGAGATCTTGCGCCTTAACGTACCCCTTTTTTCATTTCTCTCTTATTGGTGTTTCCTTTCAATATTATCTGAAATGTAGCATTTTTTATATATATTTTGAATAATCTGCGAGTATCTGCTCAGTTCTACAGTTACTTAGACTATTTAATGTTACCCAGATTTTAAGGGAGTCAAACGCTTTCTCATACTCCACAAAGGCCACCCAAAGCTTAAAATTATACTCGTTTTTTCAATTAAGGTTCTTAATACTTGACGGAGGTCCAGTGTACTAAAGCCTTTTCTAAATCCGGCTTATTCTCTCAGTTGAAAAGCATCCAATATCTTTGTGAGTCTCGCAGTTATTATTTTCATAAATAACTTGTACATTACGGATTGGTCTATAGTTGGTTAATTTAGACATATCTCCTTTTTTTGAAGAGAAGAATCACCACAGCATTATCCCAATCTCGAGGTACATCGTACATGTAATATGGGCTCTCCGCCCTATATATACATATATTCCGGGTTTCAATTCGTTCGTCTAACAATGAATTTGCACGACGTTTTACCAAAATCTCATTTCGCATTTTTCCAGTGCTCTTGCTGCTGCTGCCGCTCGAAGTTAACTGCTTGAGTTAGCTTCGAGCCGAAGCAGCTGCAAGATCACGGTATTGGCAACAGTAGCAAGAACACTTGAAAATTTCAAATAAGATTTTGGCGAAACGTCGTGTAAATTCATTGTTAGACGGATTGAAACCCGAAATTTTAGTGTATTACATTCTACCATCCGTGAAAACCTCTATTGTAATATATATATATATATATATATATATATATATATATATATATATATATATATATATATATATATATATATATATGTATACAAAGACAGGAGTAGTCGCGACTGACTAGTTAAGAAAAATATATTCTCAATTTAGTGGGGCTGCAGTCTATATTTAAATATTTATGGCCTTGGGTAGTGAAACAACCTTTTTTGTTAGTCGAGCTTTCGAAATTATATTTATTTCTTCTTCAGGATATCTGGAAAAACAAAATTTTCTTTTTTCTTTATATTGTTAAATGAAAAATTACTTTTTTAAGTACATTCATATGGTTGAAAAAAACAAAAAAGAAAGATGGCTTGAGAAAAAAGAAAAATGATTGACTTACCAAAGTGGTTTTTCTATAACAAAACAAGCAGTCATCTGCACAGAGGGATATTCCCCAAAACACTATCGTTAACTACATAACATTATAAATAAACAGAAAAATACAAAACGGCCAAAATGGCTGGCTTTGGTACTCTATGCTAATCCCGTAAACCAGTAAATTAACAAAAATTATTAATTTTTGACGGTAAAGATGGAGTGATGGAGGGAGTATATATATATATATATATATATATATATATATATATATATATATATATATATATATATATATATATATATATATATATAGGAAATCCACAATATTGTGAAGGTAGCGGTCCAAAAATTTGGCCAAATAAAACTCTTAGTTAATAGTCTAGCTTTCGGAATATATTTCTTCCTTCATCAGGACACTCTACAAGCAAAATGAACAGTAAATTTGAGCTAATTAATGAAGCAGATGGCAAAAAAACTGATTGGTATCACTGAACAGAGAAATTATAGTATCAAAACTTACTTAAGATGAGCTATCTTCTAGGAGAAGCATTGTTCAATCAAAAACAACTTGCAAAAACAATTTTATACTAAAAAACTAAAAAACTACATATTAAAACTTGTTAAAAAATTACATTGTCTTAATCATTACTGGTGCAACATATGGTTTCAGGAACTGAAAAAGTGCGAGGTTAGAAAATTCCCGGCGTTCTTTGACATTTGGCAGACAGTTCGCGTCTGCGTATTGTACCAAAAGGGGCTCAACCCTGAACTTTACGGGAGAGCAATCATAATTAAAAAAAAAAATTTATTTTTATTAAAAATTTTAAAAGGAACTTGTTGGATAATTATCTATTTTGAAAGACTAGTGGTCGACAAGGGGGGAGTCTGGAGAGGTAGATAGCTGTAGTAAGTAAGAGTACACGACGCTAAGGTCGTCCACATCAGTTTTGATGTTCATATTACCAGGTGTCTTGTGGATGGCCACCATCTCCAAAAACCTCCTCTTGTAGTAGTTGGTCTCTGAGTACAGTACCCCGAAATTAATCCTGTGGTCGCACTGTGTAAAGTGATGTGCCAGGGCACAAGATTGAGTGCTCCTTCTACAGTCGCTCTTATGAGATGTTATTCTCCCCTGGAGTGATCTAGAAGTCTGGCCAATGTATGAAAGCTGGCAATCCAGACAAGGGATCTTATATACAATTCCTGTCCTTTGTAGTTTGGGAACTGGCTGTTTCAAATTAGTGAATAGGCATTTGAGGGTATTATCGATCCTCTTGGCAAATTTAATATTTTCGTTCTTAAATACTTTAATTAATTTAGGGGTTAAGCCCTTAATATGAGGTAAGCTTCTGTATACTGTTGTGTTAGGGTCTGGGGTGACATGTAGTAGAAAATTAGGGGTGAGAAATTGATCTTGAATGTTAAGAAGAGATCTATTCAGGTCGTTATTGTGAAGAAGCAACCGTTGAACTATAGAGTTGGGGTAAGAATGCTCCAGCAGAAGTGACTTAAGCTCATTTAGGGATTCTTGTCTGAGCCATCTGCTTCATTAATTAGCTCAAATTTACTGTCCATTTTGCTTGTAAAGTCTCCTGATGAAGGAAGAAATGTATTCCGAAAGCTAGACTATTAACTAAGAGTTTTATTTGGCCAAATTTTTGGACCGCTACCCTCACAATATTGTGGATTTCCTTTTTCACGAGTCGGTCACGACTACTTCTCCTGTCTTTATATATATATATATATATATATATATATATATATATATATATATATATATATATATATATACGAATTATGATTCCGTATATGATTTAAATGTAAAAGTATTTTCCGAGAGATAGTTATTTATATACGTCAATCAATAATAAATTTTTTTTCTAACTTGTATATTTTTGAAACAGAGTATACAAATATTTAACTGAATATCTAATATAATAAAATTTAATTGACAACTCAACACATTGTGATTACGGCTTTGCTTCTTTTTAGGAAAAGTTACTCTGATTTTGGACACTCCCTATAGTTATCCAGGTTCCGACAGTGACCTAGACAAAGAAGCTGCGGAAAGGGAGCTAGAATTTGGTGTAAGTTTTGGATAAATTTTAAATTAACTTTAAAAGTAACAAAACAAAAAATCTCTTTAATAGCTAATTCTCAACAAAACTTTTACAAGGAGAATATATAAAAGAAAATTAATATTTTATAATGGAGTATTATTCTTAAAAATTGTAAAAATATGTACCAAGTGTGTAAATAATACAGTTCTTGCATAATAGACTTACCATATTTTTCCTCCTACCATAAAGTATAAACAATAGTATAGTAAGGTAATTATTGCTTAATGCTGCAATACTGTGTTTTATATTCATTATTATACAATTTTTAAATAAATTATATTCGCCAATATTGAAAGGCGTTGAATAATAACTCTCTTCTAGAAAATCATTAAATTGACTCTTTAATATTAACAGTTTCACAACCCAATTTAGAAATTACATTTAAAACCAAAAACTGTGATAAAATTATTTTCGATTCTTACAGTTTGGTTGGTTTGCTAACCCAGTTTATCTTGGCGATTGGCCTCAAGTTATGAAAGACAGAATTGGTAATAGAAGCCAGCTTGAAGGTATAGGATTTTCAAGGTTACCAGAGCTCAGTCAACAAGAGATTGAGTTCATCAAAGGAACGTATGATTATTTCGGGTTTAACATGTAAGAAAGCCTTTGCATAATAATACACTCCTGGACAAAATTAACGCAACAATATATTAAATCATACAAATCTCTAAAACGAATTAATTTTAATAATTTTTTATGAACATTGGTTACACTAAAAGTTAGAAAAAACTTATTCGGATACTTTAAAAGTGAATTAGCTACCAAATTTCTCTATAAGATTCGAATTAAAATTATTCTTAAGACCTAATAACAAAATCATTGAAATTATGTAATAATGAAAAAAATAAACTGGGACACTAGTAGCAAAATTAACGGTGTAACTGGGGCACTAGTAGCGTGTGTTGCCTCCTCTACTTCGGATGACAGCGTTTATGAGCCTAGGCATGCTTCTAGTTAAATTTTGGATAAAATCTTAAGGAATTTGCTCCCATTCTGTGATAACTGCATTTTCAAGTTCCCTCAGGTTTCTAGGTGCCGGTATATGACGTTTCACATTTTTCTTAAGGTGGTCCCATACATGTTCTATCGGATTCAGATCCGGGCTTTTTGGTGGCCATTGCATAATCGGTATATCAACTTGATTAAGAAATCGAGTATCTCCCTAGCCACATGAGGTCGAGCGTTGTCTTGCATAAACAGGAAATTGGGCCCCACAAAATGACCGAAAGGCATCACATGTTCTATTACAATATTCTCAAGATAGTAGTCAGCATTCATGGATCTCGTACGCACAGGAACTAACTCTGTGCGAGCATCAAAGCAGATGCCACCCCAGAACATAACAGAGCCACCGCCGAATGGAATCCTTGCAGAGATATTGCAAGGAGCAAACCTCTCTCCTGGTCATCGCCATACTCGCTCACGACCATCTGGGTATTTTAGACTAACCCTAGTTTCATCTGTGAAGAAAAAACTTGTTTCCAATCATCCACAGACCAGTTTTCGTGACTTCGAGCAAAACGTAACCTGGCAACTCTGTTCTCTCTAGTAAGCAAGGGCGCAGTGGCTAGTCTCCTACTGTTTAATCCAGCTTCATTTAACCGTCTTCTAACTGTTTTAGAAGAAATTGTGACATTGTGAACAGCTTCGAGTTCGTTTCTTATTATAGAACTAGTGACAGTCCTGTTTCTTAAAGCATATTGTCTTATAAAATGTTCATCTAGGTCGCTAGTGCATCGTTTTCGCCCTTGCCCTAGCCTTATTGTGGAACGATGTTTGCCTAACAAATTGGCAACATAACTCTGACAATATCCCTTGTCCAATAAAACTGAGGCTCGCACTACCTCGTGTTCAGTTAAATTTCTTGTTCGATTCATTCTTCTAATTCTTCGGGGTCAAAAATAAAACACTCTACCACAAAAAACGTATTACTTTGAAGAAGGGAAAAATTTATAAGCTTACTTTTAAAGAAAATCTATCGTATTATTACAGAATTTTCAGATTGTTGCGTTAATTTGGTCCAGGAGTTTATTAATAATAATAACTTTCATGAAGAACGAATTTCCTTTTTTTATACCACATCATAGTTTTATTAACACTCTGGTGGTGCTGTCGGTGTTTAGTGTGTGTCACGTTTCATCTTGCTAGCCCGATTCCGCTCCACCTTTGCTAATTTTTCAATTCAAATATTTTTTATCAGTTTTGGGATTTCGTTTTAGATACACTTCCAACTATGTCAACTATACAGCGGACTATGATATCGGCGTTCCCAGCTACTGGCTAGATAAAGGAAACTATGTTTGGAGGTAACAGATATTTGATTTTTCTATGAAATATTTTTTTTTTTTCGATTTTACGTTTTCGTTAATGTCCTAGATATATTCAAAATACATGATAATTATGCACATGATGATAGAAGGTAGAATACAATATCGTCATATCGACATCGTAAACAGCTACTTTTGATCTTTTTTCCATTAGATGCCTAATTATACTAGTAATAGTAAATGTGTTTTAATAAACGATTAAAAAATTACTCTAGAAGAAAGAGCAGCATTTATTTTCAAATGCAGATGAAAACTTCTCCATACTCAAGTGTTGAAGTAATTTAAGTAATTTCAAGGTGGTCTTAAGACCCTCAAGAGCAAGTAAATTTCGGACCATCCAAAAGCTGAACCGAATGAATTTAACTTTCAAAACGTGTTTGGGGTTTCTCAAAGAAGACCCAAAATTGTCGTCGAAGTTAACTGAAGTTAAATTGAGGATTTCAAAATCAACTCTTTACCAAATTTTGATTGCTTGACTCAAGCTTCCTTAGAATCATTAGTAGTGAACTAATCTGGTCAGTTCAGACTTTGCAAAAGTTTTTGAAGAGTTGATTAATTGGTCCCTTACTTTGTGACAGTACATTTTAACAACAAAACTACTTAATTACTTTGTTAACTATCACTAAATACATTTGTAAAGATTTTACAATTGCGTTATCGCTATTTCGTAGTAAAACTACATTGTCAAACGCTTAACTAAGACTAAAACAGATTTTTGGTATTTTTTAGGTGTTTTTTATAGAGGTATAAAACTTTAAGTTGGCAACACTTTTTTAAACTGGCGGCCATTTTGTCAGCTGTCAAGTGATTTATGTTTAGTTTGGTTTGGCATTTCAACATGAATAGACTGACGCCTGAACAACGCTTCCAAATTGTGCAAATTTATTTTGAAAATCATGGTTCTGTTCGAAATACGTATCGCGCACTAAGTCCATTTTACGGTCAACATAATCGTCCATCAGAGCAATTAATTCGATTCACTATGGAACGTTTTCACACCACGTTTACTCTAAATGATAATACGCATCCACAGAGACGTCGTACAGTGCGTACAGAAGAAGTCATTGCTGCTGTAGAGCGTAGCGTAGAGGAAGACCCGAATCAGTCTATCCGCCATCGTGCACAGGAATTAGATATGTGTCCATCCACTTTATGGAAGATTTTGCAGAAATATCTTGGTTTGCGTGCTTACAAAATCCAACTCGTTCAACAATTGAAGCCACACGATCACCTAGCAAGGCGTAGATTCGGTGAATGGGCCCAAAACAAGATTGCCGTTGATCCCGATTTTCATAAGCGAATTTTGTTTAGCGATGAAGCTCACTTTTGTTTGAATGGATACGTCAATAAACAAAACTGCCGTATTTGGAGTGATGATAATCCTCAAGTGTATGTTGAGACACCGTTACATCCAGAAAAACTGACTGTTTGGTGTGCTTTAATGGGCTGGTGGAATCATTGGTCCGTACTTCTTTAAAAACGATACTGGTCAGAACGTTACAGTCAATGGTGACCGCTATAGAGCCATGATTACTGACTTTTTCGTTCATCAATTGAACAACCATGATGTGCAGGAGCTGTGGTTTGAACAAGACGGCGCAACATGTCACACAGCTCGTGCCACAATTGATTTATTGAAGGAAACGTTTGGTAACCGCATAGTTTCACGTTTCGGACCCGTGAATTGGCCTCCAAGATCGTGCGATTTAACGCCGCTAGACTGTTTTCTGTGGGGATATGTGAAGTCGCTAGTCTACGCCGATAAGCCGAAACGATTGACCACTTGGAGGACAACATTCGCCGCGTTATTGCCGATATACGGCCACAAATGTTGGAAAAAGTCATCGAAAATTGGACCTCCAGATTAGACTACGTCCGAGCCAGCCGTGGCGGTCATATGCCAGAAGTCATATTTAAATTATAATGCCAGAAGATTATCTTTCGAATAAAGTAAATTTCATGTCAATTTAAAAAATTCATCTTTGTTTTATTCCATTTCAAAGTTCTATACCTCTATAAAAAAACACCCTATATGATGAACAGATGTAGGTCTATTATATGTTAAAACAGTTGGAGCAGAACAGAATTTGTTACGTCTAATTGACTATTCAGTAAATTTATATCATGGTCCTTTGAATGTCTGTAAATTTCTATGGATTCTAAGAAATTGAGTTTTGACCCTTTAGGTGCCATATTTGTAAACAATTGATATTGGAAATAGTATGGCCTGTTTCTAAGAAATGTTTAACAAAGTGTGATTTTTTTCATTTTTTAGCATATAAGATGCATTGTGTTCTGTTTTGAAATTCCGTCCCGTTTGGCCTACGTAACAGCTATTGCACGCTTGACAATTAGGTTTATAAACTCCTCATTTATTATATTTATTAGTTTTATCTTTGGCGTTGAAAAATATATTGGATAATTTTTGAGCGGGTTTTAAAGCTATTCTTGTTTTTTCGGACGTGAGAACTTGGGATATTTTATCCGAAATGGGACCAAAATATGTCAGAGGTATGAATGTTTTCTTTTCTCGGTATTTTTTTACGGAGTAGATTAAGCTGAAAGTGATTTGTTTTCGTTTACGGCTTATTAAGGTATTAATTATTTTAGGTTGGAAGCCATTATTGAGTGCTATATTTTTGATTGTGTCCAGTTCTTTTTTTAAATTATTTTTACTAAGAGGGATATTGAAGGCTCTATGGATCATAGATCTATAGGCTGCCAGTTTATGGGAGTTAGGGTGTATTGAGTCAGCTGGGATGGTGACATCTGAAAAGATTGGTTTGCGGAAGATATCGAATTCTAGTCTATTTTCCTTTCTTCAAAAATTGTAACATCTAAGAAATTTATTTTATTATCTGTTTCCTTTTCCAGTGTGAATTGTATGTTGAGGTGTAAATTATTTAGGTGATTTAAAGTGGAATTTAGTTCAATATCATTTCCAAAGAAACATACTAAGATGTCGTCCACATATCTAAACCAAAAGAGAATATTTTTCGCGTGTTGAGTTTTTAGAAAACTATTTTCCAATTCTGACATAAAAATTTCGGCTAGCAAAGGACTAAGTGGAGACCCCATGGCAAGACCATCTCTTTGTTTGAAAAATTGATTATTGAACTGAAAATAATTTCCGGTTATACAAAATTCGAACAGTTTCAATATATCTTGTTGTATTGTTATATTGTTGTTGTTTTTTTGTAACATAGTTTTTTATAATTTCTAAACAATCTTTATTTGGGATATTCGAGAACATATTTGTTACATCGAATGAAACTAGAAGGGCGTTATTTGGGATGGAGATATATTTAAGTTTATTTGTGAGGTCTATAGAGTTTTTTGTGTTGTATTTTGGATTGAATTGTGTAATTTCTTTAAAGATGGTGTTGAGATGTGTTGCCAGATTTTTTAATGGGGTGTTGCTGTACGATACTACTGGTCTTATTGGAGAATTTTCTTTATGTATTTTTATCAGGCCACAAAGTTTTGGTGATGTAGGATTTTGGTTTATTATTTTAAACTTTTCTCTTTCATCCACAATGCTCAGGGTTTCATTTAGCAGGGTCTTGAGTTGTTTTTGAATTTTATCCATCCGTTGGATCTTTTTTTAGTTTTATTGGATTTTCTTTTTCCAAAAAAATATTTACTTTTCAAATGTAATGGTTTTTATCAAGAGCTATGATTGAGTTGCCTTTGTCTGCTTTTGTTATTATTATTGTTTGCGAATACTCCATATACTAAAAGGTCAAAACTTAATTTCTTAGAATCCATAGAAATTTACAGACATTCAAAAAACCATAATATAAATTTACTGAATAGTCAATTAGACATAACAAATTCTGTCCTGTTCCAACTGTTTTAACATATAATAGACCCACATCTGTTCATCATATAAACATAAAAATACCAAAAATCTGTTTTAATCTTAATTAAGCGTTTGGCAATGTAGTTGTACTACGAAATCGCGATAACGCAATTGTAAAATCTTTACAAATATATTTAGTGACAGTTAACAAAGTAATTAAGTAGTTTTATTGTTAAAAGTTTTTAAGCCAAGAATATTGGGTCAGCATAAAGTGATTTTTTTTCCCGTCCATGGACTTAATTTGCCGATAAAAGGAAAGCAATACAATACCACTGTATTGATGTTGTTGTGACAGTTATAACGATCCCAATTAATATCCCAAGAACTCATATAAAAAAAATATATTTAGTATATTAATTGCATACAGAATGCTGTATCACAGCGGAAAAAACCGAATCTATTAAAATAAATTATCAGATTAATTATAATTTGCATGTGTCCTATTTTTTTAATTAATACTCTTTTTCTCTTGAAACAAAGAACTTATATAAAACAATGTTTCTATAAGAGCACTCTTAAAGAAAAAAAAACAAAGACTGTAGAACAAAATTGTTATTTTCCTTAGTGATCCTTCCTGGCCGCCTTCATCTACAGACTGGTTAAAGTCAGATCCACCTGGAATGAGACAATTAATAAATTATATAAACAATAAATATAAGCCTGGTGAAATTATGGTAACTGAAAATGGCTGGCCTGATACAGGGGACGTTGATGATCAGGGTAGAGTGACCTATGTTCAGGTAAATATAATTTTAGAATAAAACATTGTAAAAAAAAAACAGCGAAAGCAAAGAATTATTCTAGGCAGCCCTGTAGTACTAACTACCTTAAATAACTTGAAAATTATTTATAAGTATCAAAAAAGGAGTGTTTTTATAGGAGAACATGCATCGCACGAAAAGTGTCTTGGCATTTTATAACGTAACCTCCAGTAAATTTTGATTTTAACGAATTTTCATCAATAAAAACTAACTGATTTAAAACTTGTTAAATTTAGCTTTAATACATTTCCTTATAGGTAGAAGCCAAGGTCAAGTTAACCTTTTTTTAAAATAATATAAAAGATATTTTTCCTGGTCACGGTTTTAATAGAAACACCTAACAACTATCAAGTTATCAGACTGTTCCAACTGCATCCGTTTAACAGAAGTAGAACAACTTTTTCATCAGCCATGTTTTAAAAATATTTTTTGACGTGATGATGCATGGCAATATATACAGGGTGAGTCAACGATAAAGTAAAGTTCATTATCTCATTTGTTTCGGAAATAACGAAAAAATGTTAAATATAATAGTTTTTAGAGAATGTTAAAGTGCACAGTTTAAAATTATTTTTGAGTATACAGGGTACTTCAAAAAAAGTGTGGCCGATATAACATATGTTTTTTTTTTTAAATGGAACATCTTATTTTCTAATTTATTTTTAAATTCTGCATAAAATTTTATAACTTTTTTATTAATAATGTTATATGCCTAAACCTAGTAGTTTTTCTAATGTTTTAATTTAAAAAAAAAAATACTAGTTTTCAGTTCTGTAAAAAATTGCCAGTAGTGCCATTGTTTCTGAAGGTGGAATACTCATAAATGTTACGAGCGTTCTATAGAGATGAAAAAAAGATATATGTAAAGAAATTTTGAGTTAGATGCCAAAGGGTTGTTCAAAATAAATTTATGCATTTCGACTATTTTAAACTGAAAAATCTCAAATTTTTTAAATGGCACACCTAGTATATTGTTATTTTTTCTGATAGATTTTACAAAACCCTCCAAATTTTATTAAGTATGTTATATACCTATTTCTAATAGTTTTTTTTGAATTTTTACCCTTGTTTCTAATACACTTACGCTATAACATCATAGTTGCCAAGACAAAACAAAAATGTGGGCATTGTCAAATTTTGACATGTCTAGTAAGCAAGTAAAAATAGTTTAATTTGTTGTAGTAAGTGACATATAAAGGTAATAGTTATGCATTTTCCTAAAAATGAATTAATTGTTATGGTTTACCATATATACTGGGAGAGGCGGGAAAAAATTATCTTTTGGCAGTAAGGCTTTACGGAGCGAAGAATACCATCTAGAAAATCTGTTCAGTGCTTAATGGAACGGTTTGATGGCAGTGGTAGTGTTGAGTATACGAAACGGAAAATAATAAACAAGAATGCTACCAATGAGGAAAACGAAATGGAGATTTTACTTTATGTTGAAGATAATCCCCAGGTCAGCAGCCGTCAACTAGCTGACTTATGTGACACATCCCAATCTACGGCTAATCGCACCACGAGAAAATACAAGTATCATCCCTTTCATATGGAACTACACCAAGAACTTCAAGGCCGTAATTTTGAACGACAAGTAAACTTTTGTACCACCATGGACGGAGCAATAGAGGCCGATCCAAATTTTTTACCCAAAATAATGTTTTCTGATGAAGCTACTTTTCGCAGTAATGGAGCAGTTAACAGCCATAACATGCATTATTATTCAACAGTTAATCCATTTTGGGTCCGGGAAGTTCAAAACCAAAATCATTGGTCGCTTAATGTATGGTGTGGAATATTATATTTTCGAATTATTGGTCCATATTTTTTCCACGAACCGCTTAATGGGCCTAGATATTTAATTTTTTTGCAAAACGAATTACCCCAGCTTCTTGAAGAAGTTGATAACTTTGAAAGGGGACAAATGTGGATTCAACAAGACGGAGCCCCTGCTGATTACCACCGGGAAGTTCGGGAATTTTTAAACGATCGTTACCCACAAAAATGGATCTGCAGGGATGGATTCATTCAGTAGCCCCCTCGATCATCTGACTTAACACCTTTAGACTTCTTTTTCTGGGGCTACATTAAAAAACGTGTTTATGTAAATCCCCCTACAACACCGGTAGATATGCAAAATAGGATACGAAATGCGTGCAGGACAATAACGCCCTTTATGTTAAGGAAAGTGAAGGAAAATATAGTAAAACGACTAAACATTTGTATTCAAGTAAACCGGTACATTTTTGAACATTTATTACGTCATAATGATTAATCATTAGATAAGTTAAACTATATTAAAATTATTATTAACTATTTGTTTACGTTTTCACAATAGCGTAAGTGTATTAAAAACAAGGGTAAAATTAAAAATTCAAAATACATCGAAAACTATTAGAAATAAGTATATGACATACTTAATAAAAGTTGGAGGATTTTGTAAAATCTATCAGAAAAAATACAGGGTGTACCATTTAAAAATTTGAAGTTTTTCAATTTAAAATAGTCGAAATACATGCATTTATTCTGAACACCCTGTAGCATCTAACTCAAATTTCTTTACATATATCTTTTTTTCATCTCTATACTCGTACCAATTATGAGTATTCCACCTTCAGAAACAATGGCGCTACTGGCAATTATTTACAAAAGTAAAAACTAGTATTTTTAAAAAAAAATTGAAATATTAGAAAAACTACTAGGTTTAGGTATATAACATTATTAATAAGAAAAGTTATAAAATTTTAAGCAGAATTTAAAAATAAATTAAAGAATAGGATATTCCATTTAAAAAAACATACACACATTTTTAGAAGTACCCTGTATACTCAAAAATAATATTAAACTGTGCACCTTAACATTCCCTAAAACTATTGTATTTAAGATTTTTTCGTCATTCCCGAAACAAATGAGATAATGAACTTTACTCCTTCGTTGACTCACCCTGTACAATAAACTTGAAGAAAGAATTGGAAACAGTCAGTTTGGTTCTCGAAACGGATTAGGGACTAGAGAGACATTGTTTTGTATCCATGTATTGATCTGGAGAAGTCGCGATATCAACGAAAATGTGTTCCTTTGTTCAATTGACTTTGAAAAAGCCTTTGACAAGGTGCGCTACGAAAAGCTTCTAGAGATTTTAAAAACGACCGGTATAGACGACAAAGACATTCATATCATCGTCAATTTGTACTGGCAAAAGAGCCTAAGTACGGTTGGAGCATCAACTATCGGATAAAATTAAAATCAATCAGGGAGTGCGTCAGGGTTGTACTCTATCGCCCTTGTTGTCCAACCTCTATTCGGAGGTGATATTCAATGAAGCACTCACTGGTACCATTAAAGAGATCAATATCAACAGCGATACGTCGATGATACATTAATTATCACTAATAACGAAAAAGATCTACAAAATCTTACCGATAAAACAACTGACACTTGTACACAGTTTGGTTTAAGACTCAATGTGCATAAAACAAAATATATGATTATAAGCAAATAATCTAATATTGAAGATGGTTGTGTTACAGTCAGTAGCACAAAGATAGAGAAAGAGACGCGACTGTGGAAGTCGAAATTTGAATAGAGAAGGCCCGAGCTGCATTTATGAAAAACAAAAAATTTTTAGTCACGACCTTTCATTGGAGCTACGGATGAAAATAGTAGGCTGCTATGTCTTTGCAGTTCTCTTACACGGCATGGAATCGTAAACACTAATTGAAGCAGTGCTTAAACGTCTGGAGACATTCGAGATGTGGGTAGACAGAATTAGTGACAACAGCGTTCTCACTCGCATAGACAAGGACTTGGAGGTGGTAACGACCATCAAGCGAAGCAAATAAGAATATTTTGGGCACATTATGAGACATCTAGAAAAATATGAAATCTCCCATCTGACTAGAGAGGAAAAGATTCCAGGCAGACATGGTCCAGTGAGAAGGGGAACATCGTGGTTAAAAAATTTGAGGCATTGATACGGAAGGTCTACAGTTCAACTTTTCCGAGCGGCTGTCAATAAAACGAGCATCGTCAACATGTTATCCAACATGATAATCAACGATCGTTGACGGTCATGGTACCCGAAGAAAAAGAGTAATGACAAGATATAAAATCATCTCAATCTCAACTTTATATAATATGAAACACCAATATTCATTGATAACCATTATATTTAGTATGAAGACTTTTTCTTGAAAATGTAGATGTGTACATTTTAATCAGTTGAACTACTCAATAAAGCTTCCCTCACTGTACGAGCCAATTTATTTTTGCACTCCATGTCTTTTACTATCCATGCTAGGCATCATCAGGAAGCACGATTGACTTAGACAACAATACATTTCATCTTGAAACAATATGTAGGAAAACACTGACATAATGAACTAGAAATTGTCACACAAATGCGCGTACTTCTAGAACGTGGAAAAAATGTAACTCAAAAAAAATACTGCTTCCTGGGTAATTAACTCACACCCAACTGTACTATAAAATAATATACATTGCAGGAAACTATGTACAAAGAAATAATCACTAAGTAAATTCCATAATATTACGTATATGTCGTAGGATTATTATCAAAACAGGAATATTATAATCATACTAGTAACATCATAAACTTAGGGCTTATTCTCAATCGATTCCAATTCTTACAACATTACGGACTAGTTTCAGTATTATTATAATTTGTGTGCATTTAGAATTGCACAAAACTTTTTTCTACATGCACATAACTCAGATTAGTTCAAGTTAATAATAATACTGAAATTGATCCGTAATATTGTAGGAATCCGTAAGTTTATAATGTTAATAGTATAATTATAATATTCCGGGTTTGATAATAATCCTACGACATATATAATATAATTATTAATTGATTTTATTACATCTGGCTTCGAACCCACTTTTCAAATAAAAATTAATATGCGTCCCTTACAACAAATGCTAGATGCAAGAGAGCAAAAATGCAAATCTTCTTCAATAAGAGGATGCTCAGAAATGTCCCTTTCTAAATATTAGTCTCTGTATTTTCATAAAATTAAATAAATAATTCTTGACAAGTTTAGGAGGTTACATTTACTACTATAACAGTCGAATACTTGCAATTTATAGAAAAATAGGTTGTGAGAAATTATTGAAAGTAATAGTTGCTCTTTTCAATCTCTGTCTGGATAATACTATAATCTCAACAAAATTGAATAACGCCGTGACCATTCTTCTACATAAAAAAGGAGACATATCATACCTCGAGAACTATATACCATTCAGCTTGCTGTGTCATATGTATAAATGGTTCACTAAAATAATCACAAAGCGCTTAGAGAGAAAATTAGACTTTTACCAGCCTAGAGAATAAGCTGGTTTCAGAATCGGATATGGAACAAACGATCACTTGCAGGCAATTAAGTCTCTTATTCGGAAGTCAGTTAAATATAATGAATCACTTGTGCTAATTTCTGTAGATTTCAAAAAAGCCTTCGTTACCGTAGAAATATGAGCAATACTATCAACACTAAAACAATGTAGAATATATTACAGATATACCAACTTGATAGAACATATATACAATAACGCAACATCAAAGGTTAAACTCCATGAATCCACAGACGAATTTAGAATAGAACGAGGAATTAAGCAAGGAGAGACAATATCTCCTAAACTTTTCACACCAGTATTAGAATATGCATTTGAAACGCTGATCTGGGAGAGACGACATTGTCATAATAGTCATAATAGCAGATAGATTCAATGAAGCCCAACAAATGCTAAAGTCATGACCAATCTAGTACCCAATATTAACATAAAAATCGCTGAACATGAAATATATATGTATATATATATATATATATATATATATGTATATATATTATAACTAAAAATATTTAGGCCACGAAATAAGACTAGGAAAGGACAATAAACTGCGAAATCTACTGTCAAATAGGTTTGGGATGAGCAGCTTTTGGCAAACTAAGTAACATCTTCAGGAGAGATATCCCAACCTATCTAAAGAAAAGAGTTTATGAACAGTACGTTGTGCCTGTAATTAGGTACGTTGCAGAAACTTTAACACTAACAAGGCGATCAATAAATAATTTGAGAGTTAACCAACGAGCGAGCGATGAAAGCAATGCTCGAAGTAACAATAAGAGACAAAATACCAAGCACAACATTAAAGGAAAGAACAAAATTAATGGACATTGTACGATATATTACTAAAGCCAAGTGGAGATGGGCAGGCCATATAGCCATATAGATAATAGATGGACAAAAAGACTTATAGAGTGGAGACAATGGCAAAATCTAGAGGAAGCCTATATCCAACAGTGGATGCAAGAGGCTGAGGGATGATAGAAAAATCTTGGTTCCTGGTACGGGTCTCTAATCAAACTGGATAAAATCTAGCAAATGTATGTTTGGAAGCAGACGAAATTACTTCCAAGTCCTTGGTAAATTGTAGAACTTCCAGCTGAATATGGACGTCGACAGCTGGTTTTCGATTATCCAAGGAAATAAATACGCAAGCAGCTAAACGATATTTCATTCTGCTAAAGACGATCTTACATCTTGCCTTATCCACATCAGTTTGAGGTGTTTAACATCAACACGGTTACAGTAAGGCTCTAATAACGACATGTTTTTTATTATTTTAACCAGAATATTTAATTTTAGGGATACTTAAGTTCCGTCTTAGATGCAATTTATGAAGATAATATTAACGTTATTGGCTATACGGTTTGGAGTTTACTAGATAACTTTGAATGGAATGCAGGTTATACGTAAGTAACAATAATCAAATTTATTGAAATTTATATCACTTTTCTTTTTGCTAAAAATATTTTCATATTCATGCTATAGTATTCTAGGTAGTGTAGTACTATATTATAATTATTTAGTAGTTTTCTACTGTTTCTATGGTTTAAAGATACTTTCAAATGTGTAAAATTTAAAATATTAAACCATATTATATTGTTTTTTAATTTGCGTCAATTTTTTACTTTAATTGGGATAAATCTTTTACAGTTGGGCGTCAATTTTATTATCTAACCACCAAATTAAATAAAATTATTGAATTGTTCCGTGCCGAAAAATTTTTAATAAAACTGAAAATCCTAGACCCTCAAATACAATTTTCTCTTACCAAGGTTTGGCTAGTTTACTTAAAATTCTTCGCTTGTGGCCTGTCAGAAGACTGCAACAGGTGTCACGTATAGCCAGTTGCTGACAGATTAGGAATCAACCCCTCACTGCGCTCGGCCTCCCTATCAGTAACCCTTCACGGAGCTAATAACTAGTGCAAACCCCCAATTTAGAAAATTGCTCAAAATTCGAGAACTATCGGCACGGACCAACGTCCAGGTACCCCGTTAAGATCCGTAAGTTAATTTAATCAAATGTCTACGACCTAAAATTGCAAGCTCTATCTCAGCCTTAAGGTTCGGTCTTTTATTTCCCTGTTAATTTAATCTATATATTTTTTCTTAAGCAAGTGTAGGTGTATTATGTGGCCAGAGATAAAAAAAAACTTAGAAAAAAAAATGAAAACGTTTATTAACTGATAGATTATTTTATAAGACGGAATACCTGCCACAATTCTCAAAAACTGTGCGAGGCACTAACACCAGTTTTCTGTAGACTTTTAAACCTATCCTACCGAAAGGGAATATTTCCTTCTTGCTGGAAATGTGCTACAGTTCAGCCAATACCTAAAAAAGGCAAGAAGACCTTGCCAAATAACTACCAACCAATCGCACTGCTTTCAGTAATATCGAAAGTCATGGAAAAGTTTATCCATTAGCATCTTCCAAAATATCTTGAAGGATTCAACATTATTAGCGATCACCCATATAGCTTTCGTAAACATAAATCAACAGGAGATCCTCTGACTTATGTAACACATGTTTGGAACAACGCAATTGAACACTTTGGAGAATCTCGAGCGGTTGCTCTTGACATATCCAAGGCATTCGACCGTGTTTAGCGCAATGGAGTGTTGGCTAAGCTACGCTCTTATGGTATGCTACTCAGGCGAATATCTGCAGACAGCAGGAGGTCGTTCAATTTAACAAAGACCTGGAAGAAATTCTATCTTGGGGTGACAGTAACCAACTGGAATTTAACGCTACAAAAACCCAGGCAGTAGTTTTTTCTAAAAAAGTTAACGTTGCTGAACCCGACATAGTCATGTCGGGGCACTCCATTTCCCTAGCATCGTCAATCAATTTATTGGGCGTTAATTTGGGAGCAAATAAGTCCTGGCATGAACATGTTGCAGGCATAGCAAGGAGAACTTCTCAAAAGTTGGGAATATTATTTCGAACCAGAAAGCTTTACACTCCACAACAACTGTTAATTCTTTAAAAAGCTTAAATTCGACCAACTATGGAATACTGCTCCCATGTTTGGGGCTTCGCTCCCAAACACACACACTGCATTTGTTGGATTCTGTTCAGAGAAGAGCTGTTCGTCTGATTGGAGACCCGGAACTGACTGGCGGCCTTGATTCGCTGAAACACCGAAGAACGGTGAACGACTTGAGTCTGTTCAACAAGTATTTTCATGGAAAGTGTTCGAAGGATGTAGCCCGTTTAATTCCTTCCAGAGCGGTGCATGTTAGAAATACACGTCGCGCTAATACTTCAGACTTCAGTCTGTATGAGGTCCAGCTTGTTACTCCGCGTATAACGCTTTTCAAGCAGTCTTTTTAATGGAGAACATCATCCCTTTAGAATAATTTGCCCAGGGCTGTGTTTCCCACAGTACAATTTACAGCGATTCAAGAACAACGCGAATCGCTTAATCCGCACACATGCCGCTCCTGGAGCGCTTTAGGGACTTCCCTATAGCACGTGTGCTAGACCCAGTATCTATTTTAAATGAAAATAAACTTAATATGGTACAATACAAAGTAGCTAGTTTAAAAGAAAGAAATTTTAATGGAGTACAAAATAATTTATCCCTTACAAAATGAAAATTGTTTAAATTATTGAACAGCAGAGTTGATTTGAATTGTTGGTGACTCAACCACAAATTTTCTAACGATACTAAGTTCTAAAATTATAATGTTAACAAAGGTAATGTTATGTTGGGAATGTGGCATTCTTTGGCACATTGACACTACTCAGTATATATCACCACTACATCAAACAGATTATTTTTACCCTCGACACGAGTTTCGTTAACCATGTTAGCTTCATCAGGAGCGATGATTGGCAATCAACGCTCCTGATAAAGCTGACATGGTCAGCGAAACGCGCGTCGAGCGCAAAAATAAAGTGTTATGGTGATATATACTGAGTAGTAGAGGTAATGTTCTTAAACTAAATATCCGCGTAATATATAAATGATCAAAATGGTGTTGAAAATTAAATTTTTAAAGACTGCGAACTACAGGTAATCTGGTACTACGACACCAGTTAAAGGTATAAAATTTCCATTGTGTTTCGTAGCGTTACGAATACTAAAACAATAAATTTTGTTGTATGGCTTATCTAAGTCATTTTCCATCTGTCCCTAAGTGGATGGTACAGATGGAAGTACTGATGGAAACACCAAAGACGTTGGCTGGGATAGGGTTATGTCCTGCTAAATAGACGGTGCAAGGACTGATGACTCTAACCTGACTTCAGCACGTAATGAGTTCCTCCCCCCCCCCCCCCCCCCCGAATGCTCGGTTAGCAGGTGGATTGCACGAAACCAGTTTTCTGGTAGTTTTTTTTTTTTTTTTTTTTTTTATTGGTCTAGCACACGTGCTGCAGGGAAGTCCCTAAAGCGCTCCAGAAGCGGCACGAATGCGGAAAAAGCGATTCACGTTGTTCTTGAATCGCTGTAAATTGTACTCGGTGGGAAACACAGCGCTGGGCAAATTATTCCAAAGGGATGACGTTCTCCATATAAAAGATTGCTTGAAAAGCGTTGTACGCGGAGTAACAAGCTGAACCTCATACGGATGCTAAGCACCAGCGCGACGTGTATTTCTAACATGCACCGCTTTGGGAGGAATTAAGCGGGCTACATCCTTCGAACACTTTCCATGAAAATACTTGTAGAACAGACTCAAGTCGCCAACCGTTCTTCGACGTTCCAGCGAATCAAGGCCGCCAGTCAATTCCGGGTCCCCAATCAGACGGACCGCTCTTCTCTGGACAGAATCCAACAAATGCAGTGTATGTTTGGGAGCGGAGCCCCAAACGTGGGAGCAGTATTCCATAGTTGGTCGAATTTGGGCTTTGTAAAGAATTAACAGTTGTTGTGGGGTGTAAAGCTTTCTGGTTCTAAATAATATTCCCAACTTTTGAGAAGCTCTCCTTGCTATGCCTGCAACATGTTCATGCCAAGACATATTTGCTCCCAAACTAACGCCCAACAAATTGAGCGACGATGCTAGGGGAATGGAGTGCCCCGACATAACTATGTCGGGTTCAGCAACGTTAACTTTTTTAGAAAAAACTGCCGCTTGGGTTTTTGTAGCGTTAAATTCCACTTGTTTACGGTCACCTCAGGATAGAACCTCCTCCAGGTCTTTGTTAAGTTGAACGACCTCCTGCTGTCTGCAGATATTCGCCTGAGCAGCCGATGTCCGAGCGTTCAAGGTGAATGAAGAGACAAGCGTACTGTCATCTGCAAAGCTATAGATTGGATTCCCGGTCTTTTCCAGCAGATCGTTAATGTAAATGAGAAAGAGAGTAGGAGACAGTATGGAGCTCTGGGGCACACCAGCGTTGATAGTGTGGGTGTTAGAAAGAAATCCGTCGACCGCCACTCGTAAAGAACGCTCTCTGAGGAAACATGAGAGCCACAAACAGAACCTTTCAGACATACCATAAGAGCGCAACTTAGCCAACAGTCCATCGTGCCAAACACGGTCGAATGCCTTGGATATGTCAAGAGAAACCGCTCGAGATTCTCCAAAGTGTTCAATTGCGTTGTTCCAAACATGTGTTACGTAAGTCAGAAGATCTCCTGTTGATCTATGTTTACGAAAACCATATTGGTGATCGCTAATAATATTGAATCGTTCAAGATATTTTAGAAGATGCTCATTGATAACCTTTTCCATGACTTTCGATATTATTGAAAGCAGTGCAACTGGTCGGTAGTTATTTGGCAAGGTCTCCCTTACCTTTTTTAGGTATCGGCTGAACCGTGGCACATTTCCAGCAGGACGGAAATATTCCCTTTCTGTAGGATAGGTTAAAAAGTCTACAGAAAACTGGTGTTAGTTCGCTTGCACAGTTTTTGAGAACTATGGCAGGTATTCCGTCAGCGCCAGAAGCCTTCTTGGTGTCCAGCTTCATTAAAATACGCTTTATGATGCGCTGTCTGAAGACAACATCGGGCATCCTTGTCTGCAATATGGGAATAGTAGGTGGTGTTTTTCCTTGGAAATCGACAGTAGAATGTGAAGCAAAGAGTTCAGCCAACAAGTTCGCTCTCTCAACAGGTGTGGTTGCAAAGGAATTATCTGGCCGTGTGAGTGGTGGTATGGTGGACTTGGTAAAATTTTGACTCACTGCCTTAGCGACTGCCCAAAAGGACCTGGAATTGTTGGGACAAGCGAGAAGTTTGTTTCTAATTCGTTGATTGTGTGCCTCCTTGGTTTCGTCGATAATTCCCTTGCATCTGTTCCGGACTTGAAATGTTTCGATTTACGGTGTTAGGATTTTCACGCCATTGTCGGTAGGCAATATGTTTAGAAGCAACAGCTTCTTTGCATTTTCGGTCGAACCAAGGCTTGCCGTTGGAGGGGCATTTCTTCGAAAAAGGGATGTAAGCTTCCATACCAGCCAAAATAACATCGGAGACCTCCCTGGCGCAGTCAGATGGGTTATCGGATCGAAAACAAACGTCCATCCAAGGGAAAGTTCGAAAGTATTCCATGAGATCTTCCCATTTAGCAGATTTGTAGTGCCAAATGTTGCGCGGCCTAGGCGCCTCTCTGTCACTGATTGGCAGGATACTCGATGTCGAAAGCAGTTTATGGTCGGAAGAACCTAACGGCGGATTTACGGTGACCGTGTAAATCTCCGGATTGGTGGTTAAAAACAGATCAAGAAGACTGGCGAACTCCCCGTCTCGATCAGGGATCCGTGTTGGTTCGTCAATAAGCTGAGTTAAGCCACAACTAATTGAGAATGATTCAGCTTCACGACCTTGTTCGTCGGTAGTATTTGAATATTTGAGCCAGTTGATATTGTGGATATTAAAGTCGCCCAGGATAGCAATTTCGGCACTTGGATAGTTAAGTCCAGAATTACTTTTAGACCATGAGGTAACCAAAAGGAAAAGCCAAAATAGACAAAACGTGAACTAAGACAAAAAACTTGAGTATTTACGATACTATTTACATTGCTATTTAAAGTGCTCTCATGCAACTTCGGGAAGAAATTATATCGCCTCTAAATAGCTGGTTCGCTGTATCTTATCCAAAATTTACCAATGATACCGTAACCGGAATTTCAGTCTTCCATCAATCGGTACTTTGCCCTTTTGAAAATCTTTATCGGAAATACTGGACCCTTCACCGAAAGTCTAGTAGCAGAGAGAGAAACAACTAACGTTGCTTTTCCTTAAATACAATTGCCCCACTACCGAAGTTTATTTCCTGGAACAAAACATGTGCACCTTTTAAAACTACTAATCAAAAATTACTAAAGTTCAAACGCTAGCTTGCGTCGGAAATCATAAGGTAAGAAAAATAACTCGAGGACTATATCTTATTCGTCTCGCAAGAGAAAACCAGACCAGACGAATTTACTATCGTCGGTCCTTTAGTATTAAATGGGTATAGGTATTCCTATTTATAATAAATTTAAAATAATTTAATATATATAATTTAATTGATGTTAATTTATCAAGGATCAAAAATCCAAAAGAAAGAACGATTTTCACAACGACCAATTTGGACCGTAACAACCAGTTGCAACTATCTTAAATTGAGACATTATTTGTATATGGTTCTAAATACTCAGTAGATGAAATCAGTTCGCCAAATATTATATACGTGGAAAAATATTCATAAATGTCTTTAAAAAACAACCTAAAATTGTATTCAGTCGGACCGAGAGAATTATTAGAACGGAAATACACTCCTGGACAAAATTAACGCAACAATATATTAAATCATCCAAATCTCTATAATGAATTAATTTTAATAATTTTTTATGAACATTGGTTACACTAAAAGTTAGAAAAAAATTATTTGGATACTTTAAAAGTGAATTAGCTACCAAATTTCTCTATAAGATTCGAATTAAAATTATTCTTAAGACCTAATAACAAAATCGTTGAAATTATGTAATAATGAAAAAAATAAATTGGGACACTAGTAGCAAAATTAATGGTGTAACTGGGACACTAGTAGCGTGTGTTGCCTCCTCTACTTCGGATGACAGCGCTTATGCGCCTAGGCATGCTTCTAATTAAATTTTGGATAAAATCTTGAGGAATTTGCTCCCATTCTGTGATAACTGCATTTTCAAGTTCCTGACGGGTTTCTAGGTTCAGGTATATGACGTTTCACATTTTTCTTAACATTTCTTCCATACATGTTCTATCGGATTCAGATCCGGGCTTTTTGGTGGCCATTGCATAATCGGTATATCAACTTGATTAAGATAATCGAGTACCTCCCTAGCCACGTGAGGTCGAGCGTTGTCTTGCATAAACAGGAAATTGGGGCCCACAAAATGACCGAAAGGCATCACATGTAACCTAGCAACTCTGTTCTCTCTAGTAAGCAAAGGCGCAGTGGCTGGTCTCCTACTGTTTAATCCAGCTTCATTTAACCGTCTTCTAACTGTTTAAGAAGAAATTGTGACATTGCGAACAGCTTCGAGTTCGTTTCTTATTATAGAACTAGTGACAGTCCTGTTTCTTAAAGCATATTGTCTTATAAAACGTTCATCTAGGTCGCTAGTGCATCGTTTTCGCCCTTGCCCTAGTCTTCTAGAATAAGTTCCTACTTCATTCAAGCTTCTTACCATACGACTTATTGTGGAACGATGTTTGCCTAACAAATTGGCAACATAACTGTGACAATATCCCTCGTCCAATAAAACTGAGGCTCGCACTACCTCGTGTTCAGTTAAATTCCTTGTTCGATTCATTTTTCTAATTCTTCGGGGTCAAAAATAAAACAGTCTACCACAAAAACGTATTACTTTAAAAAAGGGAACAATCTATAAGTTTACTTTTAAAGAAAATCTATCGCATTATTACAGAAAATTGTTTATCTTCTAAAAAATTCTTTGAAACTGTAAATCTAAACGAATTGTTTTGATTGAATTTGAAACTTTAAAAGTGACATAAGAAAAAAATTAATTAATTTTCAGATTGTTGCGTTAATTTTGTCCAGGAGTTTATCATACCGTTATATTTATATATTTAACTTCACAATATTATTTTTCTGTTTCCGCTGATTTCGTCCTGCGTACGCTTACACTTATATAAATGCTGATACATTTCGCACTAAGCTGTCAACGTTTCTATTAAAAAACTAAAGCAAACAAAGGCGTCCAAGAGATATTAATAGTTTCGCTTTCTATTAATTCACAATCTATTAAACTGAAAGCCAAAAAGACCGGTTTGTTAGGACTTCAATAAAAATAATAAATAATCTCAAAAGAAAATGTCTCCTTTATTACTGAATTTTGTATTAAATGTATTTGCAAGGAGGCTTATTTTAACGAATACTAGAACCAGATAAAATATTGCTACAGCTTTAATAATAGATATATTTTAGAATTTATACGCATTTTTGTTTAAAAACAAAACATAGTTTATTATTATAATATTTTTTTTTTAGGCAAAGATTAGGACTTATCCATGTCGATCACGACAGTCCCAACAGAACACGATCATGGAAGTCTTCAGGAAGATTTTACCAAAAAGTAACACAAACTAGATGTTTGGTTGATTCTTGCACAAATTAAAAAAGAAGATTGAATTGTATTTTTTGATCAATAGACATATAAGTCAGAGTAATTTTTGTTTTTGATAAATTTCCATATAAACCTTTTTATTTGTCTTACAAGTCGAATGATTTTATCATCTTCTCAGACTGAAATCTCGTAATTTTCCAACCAAACCGAAGAAAAGCCGACATTAAAGCTTACCAAAAGATCATTTTTTTATACCTCGCCTTCTTTTCAACTATTCAAGCAGCGTGGTTCGGAATTTCTCTCAGGTTGCATACCTTCTGAACCGCCTCAGCTGCGGAATCGTTACAGTTTACTATTACTGCTACTACAATAGACCTGCTATAGATAATACCTTGATTTAAAATGAAGTAAAGTTACTTCTAAATACAAACAAAACTTAGCTTATGCTGTAAAAGATGTACAACCACAGTAAAAGTTTAATAAAATAAAAGCTGAATCTTCCCGTGGATGAAGCCTCAAACAGCTCACACCTTCTGGGATTTGATGACTCTGTAAACACACTAATATATATATATATATATATATATATATATATATATATATATATATATATATATATATGGCGCTATATTTGATTAAATTTAATTTAGACACAAAGGAAACATTGCAAAAATAATATGGAGGGATTTTCTTTCCAAATTTATTAAAATCTCTTACACATAGTGACATCTAATAAAGTTAACTAGCAAATGATAAACGAGAAAGCAAATAATGTAATTTCTTGCGACATCTATAAAGCTATTTCGAAATTTGAAAACAAAACAGTGCAAGTCCTGGTAAAAAAAATATATAAAAATCTTAATAAAAGATAATATAGATACCAAATCGTTTTACTGTTTCTCAAAATATTCGCCTTTAAGATTTATACACTTTTGATTGCGTTCGAACCAGTTTTCGAAACATTTTTTTCACTCTGAACCTAGTATCTCAAAAACATGGTTTTGGAAGGAATCAACAGCTTTTTTAGGTGATAAAAATAGTTGTCCACGCATTTTTTTTTTTGACATTCGGAAACAAAAAGAAGTCGTTAGGCGATAAATCAGGTGAATACGAGCAATGAGACATTAATTCGATGTTTTTCTCAGTCAAATAATCAATTGTTTGACGTGCTGTATGAGAGCAGGCATTGTCATGATGAAGAATGATGCGACGATTTCGGTTGTTTTTTCCTGATTCCATCGATGACTTCTGGCAAACAAGTTGTTGTATACCATTCAGCATTAACCATTCTTCCGATATAACCAAAGAACAAGCGGTCATTTTCTTGGAAGTGCTTCGCAAACGAACCACTCTTATTGGATTCGGTTCATCTTGGAACACCCAAACAGTTGATTGTTGCTTAGTTTCTGATATATTCAAGTTTCGCTCCCTATTGTTATGTTGTGAACGGATTTCGCTTGTCCTAGACCGAAATTTTTGAACATTTCTTTACACCAGCGTTTCTCAACCTTTCAGTATTTATGACCTAATTTTCAAACATAATTTTCATTGCGCCTCCCCCCTCTCATACAATAACAATGCATGCAATAATAATGTATTTTCAGTATTTTGATGCTAAAGCTACACTATGACCTTAATTACAAACCTTACAAACTACCAAGAATAAGTAAATTTATTCATATTTGGCAGCACATATCTCTGCGTTGACAAAACTAGAATCGATGCCTCTCTATTGCTCTCTGTCACGTCCACCATATCGATAGCGGCTTCCCGAGAAGTTCCGAGTTGTCTCGAACATTCGGAAAGTCTGCCCAATAGTGTATAAATGCTGCACCTCGTTCAATTACAACCCGTCGCAGTCAAGTTGATCCTTCTACTGCTATCGGATTTATCGTGAATGTGTATGTTAATGTAATTTACGTGTTAATTGAAATTGAAGGTATTAAGTATTCATGGCAGTAAATTTATACAGATTCATGCATACATTTTTAAGTGGGCGTAAGCGAACATTAGACGATAGTGAAGCATCAAAAATTGCACAGACAAATATTCTCAAGAATATTTAAATTTAGGGTTTACCAGTACTGAAGTAAATGAAGAAGAAAGTCCCCTGTGTGTTATTTGCTCAAAAATCTTGGCAGCAGACAGCATGAAACCAAATAAACTTAAACGACCTTTGGAAACGCTTCATAGTAAGTACCTTAACAAACCCCGAGAATTCTTCGAATTAAAATTAAAATCATATGTAAAGCAGAAATCATTTTTTAAAAAAACTTTGGCTGTAAATGAAAAAGCTTTAATTACCTCTTACAAAGTTTCATATAAAATAGCCAGATGTAAAAAGCCTGACCCCATTTGTGAAGAGCTTGTTTTGCCAGCAGCAACTGAGATTGTAGAAACTATGTTTGGAGATAATTTTGCTAAACAATCGTTATACATACCTATATGAAATAATACTGTTGCCCATCGAATTGGTGATATAGCTGAAGGTGTACAGCATCAGCTTTTCGGAAGTTGCGTGACAAATAGTTTTCAATTCAGCTTGATGAAGCAACAGATAGCAATAAAGATGCTCATTTTATTGCCTATGTTCGATTTTGTGATGGTATGTCAGCAGTAGAAAAACTATTTTTCTGCAAACCAATAGAACTTAAAGCAACATCACTAACATTATTGCTATCTTAAATGATTTTATAAACGGGAGATGGAGTGGAAAAATTGCGTCGGAATATATACCGATGATGCTTATTCAATGTCTGGAGGATTTCAAAGCACAAAAATCTCCACTGTGTGTGTGGACACATTGTATGATCGACAGAGAAGCTCTGGCTCCCAAAGAAATGAGATATGTTCTGAATATTGTGCTCACTACAGCTGTAACCGTAGTAAATTATATTAAAGTGAGACCCCTAAAATCTAGAATTTTTTCTGCACTTTATAAAGAGATGGGTGCCGAACATTCAGCGTTATTACTTTATTGCGAAATGTTTGCAACGTGTTTATGAATTAAGAAATGAAATCGCCATTTTTCTAGAAGAGGAAAACCGACCGGAAGCCGAGAAGTTTCAAGATAGTTTATTTGTGATTTGAGCTACTTGGTCGATACATTCGAGGAACTAAATACCTTAAATCTTCAACTCCAAGGAACAAATACACATATATTCGATACAAGTGATAAAATTAATGCTTTTTGTAGAAAATTGGAATTGTGGAACAGAAATGTAAAGCAAAAAAAACCTAGAAATGTTTGTAAATGTGGGTGAATGTGTTAAAACATACAAGGCTGAAGAACAACAAGTGAAAGTTGTTTTAGTTACCATTGAAAATCATCTAGTCATGTGGACAAAGAATTTTAAATAGTATTTTCTTACTGACGACAACTTGGTAGCAAGTTACGAGTTAGGGATCCATTTCAAAATACTCCCGAAGAGCTCCCAACTTCCGAAGAAGAAATCTTCATAGACTTCACGACAAGTGGCGAAATCAAAAGACAATTTAATAATAAATCACTCTTTGAATTTTGGACGGCGGTAAATGATGAGTTTTCTGCACTAAAAACAAGAGCATTTCGTATACTATTACCATTTTCAACATCCTACGTTTGAGAAACCAGATTTGCTGCGATGGCTGCTTTGAAAACAAAATATAGATCTCAACTAAATATAAAAAAAGAACTCACAGTGTCTATTTCTAATATTAAACCATCCTTCGAAAATCTTTGCTCTGCAAAACAGGCCCAAGGAAGTCACTAATAATTATTAAACTTGGTTTTAATTTAGTATTGATATGTTAATTATTAGGTAAATACATTGTACAATACTAATACAATCCTATTTATAGGTGTATTATGTCAGTGTAAATGTGTATTTTATTTTTTATTATGTTAGAATGTATCTTGTTTTGCTTTCCTTTCAATAAATTATATTAAATGTTTTAATGAATGTTTTTAATAACAATTTCTTTTCGATACGCTCGCATCCCCCCCAATAGTGTAGCACGCCCCCCTAGTGGGTCTCGCCCCACAAGTTAAGAAACGCTGCTTTACACCAATTAGCACGAGCCTGTTTTTGAGTTTAAGTCAAATTATGATGAATCCATCGGGAACAGATTGAATGTACTGCAGCCTTCGATTTGCCTAAGGATGCTTCTACCTCACGGTAAGTCACATACCAATACTCTTCAATCATGTTGCGCACAACATCGATGTTACTTGGAACAAAACCGGTTTTGATCGACCTTCACAAAATTCATCGCTGACGGAAGCACGACCATGACGAAATTCTGCAAACTAATTGTAAACAGCAGCCGTGGCCGTGCGGCAGCCGTGGCTGAGTAATATAGTACCTTACTACTGTGCAGAAGGTCGAGGGTTCAATCCCGCAGGTCAGTATACTTTACTTATTAAATTATTGAAGTATATTTGGCCTGGCCACGTACATAGGTAGTAATTGTTCGCATAAATGTAATAACGCCCGGGGCAGTACTACCACGTTGTCTAAAAGGTGCTGTGAAATACAGGAATGTATTTTTCGGCACTTGGACAACGTTGACGGGCATTACGACATCCTCGCCGGTATCCTTAGGATATGAAAAAGGGTGAAATCCCTACTCAGGCGGGGAGGTGAACGATAAAAAAAAAAACAGTCTTTTCTGATGGTGATTCATTACCAAAAGTAGAACAAAAGATTCGAGGCATTGTTATTGAGTTAAGCCTTTAATAAAAGCGTAAAAAAGCATCCAATGAAAACCTTCACGTGAAATTTCCATTTGTTCACAAAACTGTTCTTTTTTTAAACGTTCACTGTAAACAAACTACTCGGTCAATTTCTGAGCTGACACTGTTCTAACAGTAACAAATATCAAATTTTACAATAATGGTAATGTCACATCTCAGTAGCGCCTTTTAGTGGTCGTTTGTAAACTTAAAACCCAACCCTCGTACTGACACGGATGTAGAAAATTTGTCTATGCATTTCTTATTGCAAATCCTTCCATGTAAAGCGACGAGAGATTAGTTTGGATTAGTAGTAGATAGTGGGTAATGGAACTTTTTAATGTCTTTCATTATTTTAATGAAACAGATCGTGTTATCTACATGGAACGGGCCGCGGGTATATGGCTAGATAAATATAATTTTAGGACGAATACATATAACAAATGATCTACCTAATTGGGTATAGGAATAAAGACAATGAATAAAAATACTCAATTGGACATCAGTCGAAAACCTTCTAAATAATTGTCGTGAAGTAATATGATTGGTCCATACAAAAGAATAAGTGGATATGTGATAAACACTTATAATGTGTTTACCCATCAGCTTTAGTTGATTTATTAATAGAAAAAAGTGTATTATACAATAAAATACTGAGTTTCTCGATAATTTTAGTAACTCGAGGATTTTTTTCCTTAAATCTGAAGTGCTGATTTCAGTTGAAAAACAATCCACTTAATATGTTCATCGATTATCTAATAAAATATTTTAATGATATGAAAACGATAAATCTTAAAAAGTATAATAATAAATACTAATTTTAATAAAATTTCATCTATTGTGCTAACATCACTTGAGAAATATGGGGTTTCCTAGTGTGGTCTTCCTAGTTGTTATTATTACGGGGTAAGCTATGCTAAGTTTTATTTTAAATAACATTGTTAATATAGATGATAACACTAATTTTAAGTCTGTCAACATTACCTCAAAGCTTTCATATGAGGCCTCTGCTGTTTAACCTAATCTTGAATAATGTGACCGCTCTTGCTCTTTGCTGATGATTTGAAATTGTATATGACGGTTGGATCGATTGAGGATTATGTGGGATTGCAGGATGATTTGGATAGACTTAGTGTCTGGTGTCAGTTAAACGGTATAGTTTTAAATGCTTCTAAATGATTCTCTATGTCTTTCTCGAGATCGCGCAATCCATTGTTTTTTGATTACAGCATAAATGGGACTTCCCTCGAGTCCGTGGTTAGCGTTAGGGATCTGGGAGTTAAGTTTGATTCGACACTGAGTTTTATTTCTCATATAACCGAGGTAACGTCTAGGTCTCTGAGGATGCTTGGGTTCATCAAGCGTTGCTCATCGGAATTTTCATCCATTACCTCTATAAAAATGCTGTACTGCTTGTTGGTTAGGCCTCTCTTGGAATATTGATTATGTGTGTGGAACCCACCTTTTGCTTGCCATGCTAGGACCTTGGAGCTTGTTCATAGTAAATTTCTACGGATAAGAAAGCAAGCAACTCGAACTTCAATTCATGCAATTTTGCCATCGGAACCATTGACTTGTTACCCGACACAATGTCTTGATGAAAGAGCTCTTTTTTCTTGTTCATTTGGGGATTTTCATTGCAATTTGTGCCTTCAAATGCCCCAATAACTTTATATAATATTCGCTATTAATGGTTTTTTTCCCTTGTCAGCATAGTCGACGAAAATTAATCCGTGCGCATCCTAAATACACAGGCCAAAACCTTCCCAGCCGACTGTTGTGTCTTTGGTCGCTACGGGCAGCATTGACCAGCTGCTGTCCACTCAGCTGACTGCCGGTTTGACTCCGGTGTGTAGTGGTGGAACCATGTTTCATGCGTTGTCACATATCGTGTAAAAAAATCCTTTTTATTTCGCTTAAACGGGTCCAACCAGCGCTCAGGACCATCAACATGGTGGTCCACTGTGAACAAACGTAACACCCATTTCGAACAGAGCTTTCTCATGCCCAAATGTCCATGCAAAATATGATAAACACGTTCTTTTGATATCTGTAGGATGTCAGCTATCTCACGCAATTTCCCTTTACTGTCATCCAAAACAATTTCATGGATTTTTTTATGTTTTCCAATGTAACCACCTCATTTGGGCGTCCAGAGCGTTAAGCATCATTTGTATCTGTACGACCGCGTTTAAATTCAGCATACCAGTAAATTATGAGTAATTTTCCAGGAGCAGAGTCCCCGTAACCCTTTTCAAGCCATTTCTTTGCGGTACGGTATTTTTTCCCATCAAAAAACAGTGTGTAATCAACACACGAAATTCGATTTTTTCCATTGTTTTGAAAATATCATTTAAACTACTGTAACTTGCAAACTAATCGTCAAAATGTGATGAAATTTTGACACGTAACTTTTGAAGGTTGGTACTTCCTAAAAATCATATGGATTTTTTACACACACACATTTTTAAATAAGTATAATCCCAACATAACCGAGTTTAAATGCTAGAGTCCTCTTACAAATTAAAGAATTGTGTTTTGTAATGGTATATCTAAACTTAAACACTTGTAAGGTTCAAGAGTTACATTGAGATGTCTGCTCTAAAGATATCCTTCATTCTTCCATAAGCCGACCATTCCAAGGTAATTCGCCTCATCAACCCACAGGTGTAGTTACCTCTACTTATTTTGTTTTCATGGCCCAGGTACAGATATTTATCCACTAGTTCTATGTTATTATTGTTAACTTGTACCAAATCGCTGGGAACCATGTTAGTCATCATTTTGGTCTTTTCAAAATTTATTGTTAGTTCAATTTTCCGTGATATGTCCTTTAGGTCCAAAATGTTTTCTTTGACCCCTCCCAAATCTTCTAACAAAATGACAATATCATCTGCAAAACGCTTAGTCTCTCTTCATCAATAAGTATACCTCTCCGTTGCCACGCCTACATTTTAAAGGCGTGCACGAGAACTGAATAGCTTTTGTCGATGAGGTGTCGCTTTGCCTAGCTCCTCTTTTTATTTCTGTCTTATTGGTTGTCAACTGTAGATTGTTGTGGCGTTGACATATATATTTTTTATTACTTTACAGAACCGATGGTCCATTCTACATTCTTGTACTACTCTTAGAATAATGGCAGCTCCACCGTGTCTCTAAATATCAGTAGTAATGGCCGATTATATTCGATGGTTTTTTTCTATTAATGTTTTTAAGCATCGCAGTTGGACGTTTGTACCTAACCTGAAGCAAAAACCAGCTTCGGGGGTGGATAAAAAAAATCAAGTTTTGCCTTTAATCATGTTGCTATAATTTGAGTGTACATGGTGATCATTTTTAAACGCCCGGCCACGATTTATGGAAAATTTTTGGATATTTATTTTATTTTTTTAAACGTAGAATAATAAAGTGCAGAGGTCGGCAAACCACGGCTCGCGAGCCGCATGCGGCTCTTTCAAGAAACAATTGCGGCTCTTCAAATTCCCCTAAAAAAATTCTAAAGCGGTTAGGCACGCAGCCCACACATACACATAAAACCAAATCCGCCCGCTACTACGAGTAGTCCAGTTAGCGTGTTCATTTTGTCGGTTGGTCGTAGCTTAAAAAGTACCTAATTTTCATGTTCTATAGCAAGTAAGACATCGTAAATCATGGGACACTTAGTTGTATTTTTGTAAATAAGTTGTCTCTGTAATTTATGTCTCAAAAAATTAATTATTTTAGTGAACATATAAGTCGAAGTGGAGTGAATTATCATAAAATGAAGCCATATTTCACAGGTATGTATACGTGTAGTAAAATTAATTTAGTTGGTTAATTTGTTGTCATATTTTTAGCATGAAATGCTTAGATATTCTTGGTTTTTATATGCATATGTGACGTTAATTTTAAGCACTTAGATAAACAAATAGAGTGGCCAATCTCTGACGTTAAGCGTAAAAAAAGTGTATCCGCTTTTTGAGTACTACGACGTAGCTTTGCAAAAAGTAAACATTTTCAAGTAAACATATATTTATCATTTTTACACTAGTTCACGAGCATCATGGCGTTACGTCGATTAGATGTTTCTAAAATACCCTGACTTTTTCCCGTTTTCCAGAAAATGGCCCATCCTTTAACTAATAAAAATTTTAGATTTAATATTGATGCTTAACATAATAATACACAAATACTTTCTATTTCAGAAAGCTTTCTAAATCTGCCGACGATATGGCTTCACTAGAAAAGAAAAGAAAAACAGAAGTCGAAAACCGGGAATTTCTTCGTGAATGGACGGAATGGATGCTTTTATTTGGAATCATGATGGCCTTCCGACCTGTCTTATCTGTCAAGAAAAACTGACCCATAGTAAAAAGTCAAATCTGGAAAGACATTTTATAACCAAACATGATTCTTTGGCAAGAAAATATCCCGTGGATGACGCAAGAATGAAAGCTGTTGAAGAGCTTCAGAAAAAATCTCAGGTGTCAAGTGTCATGTTGCATAATTGCACACGATCCACAAATAGCGTAAATATGGCTAGCTTCAAAATTTCGCTAGAAATAGCTAAAAAAGGAAAACCATTCACAGATGGTTGGTAATATGTGGTAATTTTTTCTTGTGGAAGACTCTTAAAGATATCGTATACAAAACTACGACAAATGATATTGAGCACTTAAAGACAAAAGTATCAGATTCATGCAATCATATATCTGGAGAAATTATTTACAAAACCACTCATCAAATGGTAATGAAAAGAACGAAAAAATGCATGATTGAAGAAGGAAGACATATAGAAAATTTCTTTTGTTGTTTTTTTTTATTTTTTAAGTTAAGTAAACATATAATTTTATAAATATATAATAAATTATGTAATGTTAAAAGTTATATATTTTTTTTGTGTTTATAATAAAAATAATGTTGTTTTTTATTCTACTCAGTATATATCACCACTACACCAAACACTTTATTTTTGCGCTCGACGCGCGTTTCGTTAACCATGTTAGCTTCATCAGGAGCGATGATTGATTAAAGCTAAACTACAAATCTACCCTATTTCTACTTAGCCTAACCCTTGAATTACTCAGGCGGAACTAATAGCATAGGCGAGGCCATCAGTTTCGGTCAAATAACCAGTAGAGGGGACTATAAGGAATAGGCCCTCTGTCTTTATTTAAACTACTTTTACATTTTTAATTTCCATACTTTCGTATGCGTTCAACAGTCTCCTATCAGATACATTTTTTATTCAATGTTACAATATGATCAGCTTCAAGGGCATGTTCGGCAATGCTAGACTTTTCTGTTCTACTATATTTTAAGTGTGCTAAATGTTCTTTAAACCATGTTTTAATTGACCTTTTAGTTTGCCCAACATACTTTTTGTCACAATCATTACAACTAATTTCATAAATTCCACTTTTCTCACAATTAGGAATCTTATCTTTGGGATTTCCTAAGATATTCCTCAGAATGTCTGATGACTTATAGACTAAGGTGAGACCTACCTTATTAAATACCTTATTGAGTCTATTGCTCTATTTCGAATTATATGGTATGGAGACATACTTGGTGTTATTTACTTCATGTGTAAAAAAGGTGGAATTCTGAATATTAAACCTAAACTTATATCTATTTATTAGCTTATTTACTAAGTCATCGTCATAACCATTAACTCTAGTTATATTTCTAATATGATTCCTTTCTTTATTAAAGTTTACTCTATTCACAGGGAAAGTGACCAAACGATGAACTAAAAAATGTAATGAGGCTAATTTGTGTTGTTTGCAATGAAATGAATCATTAGGAATATATCTATCTGTTACTGTGTCCTTCCTATAGATATCAAATTCTAATCTATTATTATTTTTAATAATTAAAATATCTAGAAAAGGCAATTGTCCTTTGTTCTCAACTTCGTAAGTAAATTTAATGGAATCATACCGGCTATTTAATTTAGAAACAAAATCATCAATATTTGCTTTATTTGTATCAAAAATTGCGAAAATATCATCTACATACCTATACCATACCCTTGGGAAATATTCGAATTCTTGACTGGTTTCGGTTTCAAACTTACTCATGAATAAATTAGCTATGAAAGGAGATAAGCAATATAAAACTGACTGTTATCTTGGGAAAAGAACTGACATCAAAAGAAATTAAGATTTCACCTTCATTAAAAAACTAGATTTTTTTGTTTTATTAATAAATTCTAACGAATTCTTCACTGCGAAAGTATTTAATGGTAAATTCTCAAGTTCTTTTGATAACCATTTGGATATTAAATATGTGGGTGATCCGACCGATGAAACAATGGGTCGCATTGCTTTTCCAGGTTTGTGAATTTTGGGTAAGCAATACAACTTTGGTATGGTCGGATTACTCACATTACATTTCTTTAAAAAAAATTTTACCTCTGTTATCATTCTCGGTAAGGAATTTCTTATTACCTTTTCATAAGGGCCAGATTCGATAAGATTATCTACGCGTTCAAAGTAATCTTTCTTATCGAATATAATAACCTTATTTCCTTTATCCGCTTTTAAGTAGAAGACATCTTTCTTTTTCAATCCTTTACTTTTATGTTTTTTGTGAATTAGAATTTGTGTTGTTAACCATGTTTTTCGATATTTGATTGCGATATACTTCCCTAAATGATTAGTACACTTCCAGAAAATAGTACCTTTTTCCCTGTTCGATGTTATGTTGCCAGTTCTGTCTCTAAGTTTCACGATTTTTCTTTTTTCTCGTTTGTAAGTTTGCTTTTCATTACTTTCATGTTTTATATTCCTCAATAGTGTTTATAACTTTTTGTTATTGTAGTTTTTTATGTCCTTTCTTATTGCTTGTTTCAAATTTTGGATTGTTGTAGCTTCTACTTGATGGAAATTCATTATAAATATATAATAAAAGACTGTTTTTAGTCAATTTTCACTTGTTTATTTAAATTGCGATGACGCGTTTCGCTGTCGATGCAGCTTCTTCAGATCTACATTTTACACTGTCAAGTTAGGTTTAATATTCACAGTTTTATATAATTTCTTAATTATAATATTACACCTAATTAAATTACATTGATAGTATTGGAAAATCCACACAGATTTGGAGTTAAGAGAATAAATTCAATAATGGTAAATTGCTTAAATCTACCTGGTCGTTGAGTAATGTACCTGTAGTCCTTAATCGATTTATTTGCATAGTCTCTAAAAGGTTTAGTTTTAAAAACCTTTTTGTTGGGTGTGTAAAATTTTGAAATTCTTGTTAAATGTGTGATTTTCTGTTAATAGACGATTAGCATATGTTGAATTAGATTTTCTATGGATGAAACTTTTTTCGTGTTCTGAAATTCTTTGTCTAAATGTACGTCCAGTTTGTCCGATGTATGTTTTAGGACATGACCGACATGTTAATTGATAAACCCCTGATTTATTGTCTTTATTGATTTGTGGTTTGTAGTTTTTAAGGTATTTCCCTATAGTATTGTTAGTCTTGTAAGCTATGTTGATATTTTTTTGATTTAAAAATTTCCCCAGTTTTTCCGTTGGTTTGCCGAAATAGGTTAAGCATTTAAAAGTGGTATTTCTGTCCTTAAAACGTGGGTATATTTCTGAGATAGCCTTGTTTCTAAGTTTTTTCTTAACGATACTATTGATTAAAGTAACCGAGTAACCGTTGTTAACGGCTACTTGTTTTATGTAGTTTAATTCTTTAGTAAAATTTTCTTCTGATAAGGGGATATTAGTTAGTCTATGTATAAAACTATGATAAGCAGCAAGTTTATGATGGTTAGGGTGGTGAGAACTATTGTGAATTGTGGTATCTGTATGACAAGGTTTGTGATATATTGCAAATTCATGTTTTTTTCCTGGCTTTATTGATTGTTAAGTCTAGGAAATTGATTTTCCCTTCGACTTCTTCTTCCATTGTAAAACTGATATTTCTATGTAAAGAATTAATATACTGTAAAAAGTGAGTTAATTGTCTGTCCGTACCTGTAAAGCATACAATTATATCGTCTACATATCGATACCAGTATAGGCAATTACTACTATTGTTGTTATGGTTGTTAAATATCATTGTTTCAATACTGTCCATGAAACACAGTAGCCGTTAACAACGGTTATTCGGTTACTTTAATCAATAGTATCGTTAAGAAAAAACTTAGAAACAAGGCTATCTCAGAAATATACCCACGTTTTAAGGACAGAAATACCACTTTTAAATGCTTAACCTATTTCGGCAAACCAACGGAAAAACTGGGGAAATTTTTAAATCAATAAATATCAACATAGCTTACAAGACTAACAATACTATAGGGAAATATCTTAGAAACTACAAACCACAAATCAATAAAGACAATAAATCAGGGGTTTATCAATTAACATGTGGGTCATGTCCTAAAACATACATCGGACAAACTGGACGTACATTTAGACAAAGAATTACAGAACACGAAAAAAGTTTCATCCATAGAAAATCTAATTCAACATATGCTAATCATCTATTAACAGAAAATCACACATTTAACAAGAATTTCAAAATTTTACACACCCAACAAAAAGGTTTAAAACTAAACCTTTTAGAGACTATGCAAATAAATCGATTAAGGACTACAGATACATTACTCAACGACCAGATAGATTTAAGCAATTCACCATTATTGAATTTATTCTCTTAACTCCAAATCTGTGTGGATTTTCCAATACTATCAATGTAATTTAATTAGGTGTAATATTATAATTAAGAAATTATATAAAACTGTGAATATTAAACCTAACTTGACAGTGTAAAATGTAGATCTGAAGAAGCTGCATCGACAGCGAAACGCGTCATCGCAATTTAAATAAACCAGTGGAAATTGACTAAAAACAGTATTTTATTATATATTTCTTATTGCTTTCGAGATTACCCTGTTTAGTGTGTTTATCTCTTCTTTGCCGACGTTTTCATCACTTCTTAATATCCTTCCCTGTTCCATTTTTTGCTGTGTTTCCAAACTAATTATTATTCTTTTGAACTTGCTGGGCAAAACTTTCTCTGAGCCTCTACTATTATTTCCACTAGCATTTCGTTCAAGATGTTCATATCGTTTATCGATGGTCTACTTTGAAGGATTTTACTTCACACTTGCGTGACATCACACCCTCGGATAATACGCTAACCCTTATATAGAATATATCTTCTGTTACTATTTTAACAAAGTTGAAAAAAAAATATTTATTTTAGTGCTCTTGGTAAAAGATTCCCAGACAGTTTTCAGTTTGGAGCAGCTGGAGCTTCCTATCAAATTGAAGGAGCCTATAACGAAGATGGAAAAGGTGTCAGCATTTGGGATACATTTTCTCACATTCCAGGTAATCACTTTATTTAACAAACAAGGTTAAATGTATATACAGAATTTACCAAAAAACCTAATTATTACTTTACTCATAAACATAACCAAATAATAACAGTGTGTGTCTCTATATTAACTGCTTCCTTCTTATAATGTCCTAAAAGTTAGTATTACTGTGCCAATGATCTTAACCAAAGAACTAAAGTATATGATACAAAAATATATAATGTCCCTATGTTTTTAGGAAAAATTGCAAATAATTCCAATGGGGATGTAGCTTGCGATTCCTACCACAAATACAAAGAAGATGTACAAATTCTCAAAAATTTAAACGTAACATTATACCGGTAAGTACGCACCACATCTATAATATATATAAAATGCAACGTCTCTCTGTCTGTCTGTCTGTCTGTCCATTAGTGCGCCTATCCGATTTAGGTACTTTTTTTTTAAAAACATACATATGTTCTCTGGCCAGGTTATAGGCTATATTTTATTACGATAGGTAGCATAAGGAATGAGCAGTGACGTAAAATAGTGAATGATGTCGGAAATAAATTTGCCGCTAGCGCGTGCCTTGGCAATACACAGCCTAAACCATTAAATATGGAACAATATTATGTAGCAAAGAATATCTGTAATGTATAATCTATAATATATATAAAATGCAATCTCTCTGTCTGTCCATTAGTGCGTTTATCACGCGGAAACCACTTATCCGATTTACCTGTCTTTTTTAAATTCGTACATATATTCTTTGGCCAGGTTATATAATAATAATAATCTATATCTATAATATATATAAAATGCAATGTTTGTCTATCTGTCTGTCCGTTAATGCGCTTATCCCATGAGAACCACTTATCCGATTTACGTGATTTTTTAAATTCATACATATGTTCTCTGACCAGGTTATAGGTATATATTTTATTACACCTATAATATATATAAAATGCAAAGTATCTCTGTTTGTCTGTCTGTCCGTTAGTGCGATTATCACTAGAGAACCACTTATCCGATTTTCGTACTTTTTTTTTAAAAAACATACATATGTTCTCCGGCCAGGTTATAGGCCATATTTTATTACGATATGTAGCATAAGGAATGAGCAGTGACAATAATAGTGAATGAAGTCGGACAAAGTTTACCGCTAGCGCGTTCTCTTGCAATACACAGTCCAAACCATTAAATATGGAACAATATTATGTAGCAAAAAATATCTATAACATATATAAAATGCAATGTTTCTCTGTCCGTCCGTCTGTCTGTCTGTATGTCTGTCCGTTAGTGCGCTTATCACTGAAGAACCACTTATCCGATTTACGTAATTTTTTTTTTTAAAACATACATATGTTCTCTGGCCAGGTTATAGACTATATTTTATTACGATAGGTAGCATAAGGAATGAGCAGTGACGTAAAATAGTGAATGATGTCGGAAATAAGTTTGCCACTAGCGCGTGCCTTTGCAATACACAGCCTAAACCATTAAATATGGAACAATATTATGTAGCAAAGAATATCTGTAATGTATAATCTATAATATATATAAAATGCAATGTCTCTCTGATGTCTGTCCATTAGTGCGGGACCCACTTATCCGATTTACCTGTCTTTTTTAAATTCATACATATATTCTTTGGCCAGGTTATATAATAATAATAATAATCTATATCTATAATATATATAAAATGCAATGTTTGTCTGTCTGTCTGTCCGTTAATGCGCTTATCCCTTGAGAACCACTTATCCGATTTTCGTACTTTTTTTTTTAAAACATACATATGTTCTCTGGCCAGGTTATAGGCTATATCTTATTACGATAGGTAGCATAAGGACTGAGCAGTGACAATAATAGTAAATGAAGTCGGACAAAGTTTACCGCTAGCGCGTTCTCTTGCAATACACAGTCCAAACCATTAAATATGGAACAATATTATGTAGCAGAGAATATCTATAATATATATAAAATGCAATGTCTCTCTGTCCGTCTGTCTGTCTGTCTATCTGTCCGTTCGTTAGTGTGCTTATCACTGGAGAACCACTTATCCGATTTACGTGCTTTTTTTAAACATACGGATGTTCTCTGGCCAGGTTAAAGGATATATTTTATTAGGTGACATAAGGAATAAGCAGTGACGATAATAGTGAATCAAGTCGAAGAAAAGTTTGCCGCTAGCGCGTTCTCTTGCAATACACTCCCTAAAGCATTAAATATGGAACAATATCATGTAGCAAAGAATACAATATATATAAAATGCATCGTCTCTCTGTCTGTCTGTCTGTCCCTTAGTGCGCTTATCACTTGAGAACCACTTATCCGATTTACGTGTTTTTATAAATTTATACATCTGTTCTATATAATTCGATATAAGCCTAGATAATGGGAGATAAGGTGAGATAATGGGAGATAAGGAGAAATAATGGGAGATAAGTCGAGATAAGCCTCAATAATGGGAGATAAGGTGAGATAATGAGAGATAAGTATAAATAATGGGAGGTAAGGAGAGATAATGGGAGATAAGTCGAGATAAGCCTAGATAATGGGAAATAAAGTGAGATAATGGGAGATAAGGAGAAATAATGGGAGATAAGGAGAAATAATGGGCGATGAGCAGAGATAAGCCTAGATAATGGAAATTATGTAGAGATAATCGGAAATAAGGAGAAATATTGGGAGATAAGGAGAATTAATGGGAGATATTTTATTACGTTGGGTAACATAAGGAATAAATAAGCAGTGACGATAGTAGTGAATCAAGTCCACGCGAGCGGAGCCGCGGGCCCGGCTAGTTTAAAATAAAATTAGGTTTTAATGTTTACGAATTTGTTGCAGATTTTCCATCGCTTGGACTAGAATTATGCCTAATGGAACACCACATCAAATTAATCAAGCTGGGATCGACTACTATTTAAATTTAGTTAAAGTAAGTACCCCATTATCAGAACTTAACTCTAATGGTTCTTTTAAAGCTGATATGTAATAGGGTTTTACAAATATTCATATTTTTATTATATTTTATGCTCACTACAACATAGTTTTTTTACAATCGATTAATCAAATCTCTCAAGAATTCAATAGAATCGTGGTAATGATTTTTTTATTGGATATACAACACCAGCATATCATAAAATGCTTTCTAGACAAGTTTTCTTAAAAAAAAAAAACATAGTTTTATCTCTCACGACAATGTAGTTCATCATTATATCCTATACATAAAAACACATAGAGTGAACAAATATCGGAATTGCTCCGTTTCGTTATTGGATATAGGATCATATTACATACCAATTGCATGAAAAAGTTTAACTGTTTATAATTAGCGAGCCGGCCAGATTTTCGTAAGGAGTATCATTAGTTTCGCAGCTAAAGAAAATCGGTGCCACTGTAGAGTGCGGTCTGTCTGCAAATCTTAATTGTTGTGTACCGTCTACCTGCAATAAATAGATTTCTAAGCAAAATAATAAAATAATAGGATAAGTTGCGTTATTAATGATACGTTGCTAATGGGTATATTTCAAAAGAAGCAATGCTTTTGCGAGATTTTTATATTAATATCACTTTTTACGAAGATGCAGCCGTGATTTTTTGCAAACGCATAATCTACTTACGTAGAATGCCGAAAATAACATCTATGATAGATGTGGTACGGAAATGCAAAGAAAAAGGAAACGCAATCGTTGAGGAGCGTTTCATCCAATCTTACATTGTCCTAGAAAAGGCTGCCAAACAACACGATTTCGTTTAGAAACGGAAATAAATTCTTCCATTATAAGGATTTGAACGGCAAATTACATTGTAATTTAAGCTTATGACATATTTTGGAATTGATGTTTGTGTTCGGACATTCCGAGTACAACATGTGAAAAACTGACTGAAAGGTCGTCACATGCCATAAGGGATTGGTATAACATGTACTGCGACCTGTACTTCTCAATTGTGTCAGTCAATCGCAAAGGACAATTAAACGGCAGCAACGACGATCCTATATAAACTGATGAAGCGCGATTCGCGGGTCGCCGAAAATAAAATAGGGGAAGACTCTTACAAGGTTATCAACAACCTGAACCTGAAGATAGCGATGCACCGGTGCAAAACAATCGAAACCATGGTAAACGAATAGATGGGCAGAAGGTTTTGGGTTTGAAAACAAAACGAGGAGTACGATATTTTATTGTGGAAAGAAGAGATGAAAACACATTAATGCCAATTATAGAAAGAGAGGTTAGATTTCAATCTGTTATTCATTCAGACGACTGGCCAACATATAGAAATCTTTGCATGCGAGGCTTCGACCATCAAACCGTTAATCATCAGCAAAACTATGTTGATCCGTTCACAGTTCATGCGCAAGATATTGAACTGTCGTGGCTAGATGCCAAAAAGAAAATGAGGGGAGTACCATTAAACCATATTCAATCACATCTAGACTATTTATCCTGGTAGATATTAAGAAGAAATGAAGATGGCCAATTTGTCAGCTTTGTAAAGGATATTGCTTCTGTTTATAGATATTAGTTGTAAATACATCCGTAGTAAAATCATTATTACCAACAAATTGTTCATCTTATCAATAATTATTATTGTATGCTAATGTTATAGCAGGGTAGATCTCAAATTTTGACTTTGACTTTCTGAAGATAAATAGTAACAATCCAAGCACCACCAACTAATATATATATATATATATATATATATATATATATATATATATATATATATATATATATATAAAACTCCTGGACAAAATTAACGCAACAATCTGAAAATTAATTTATCTTTTTCTTATGTCAGTTTTAAAGTTTATCGAGTATTTGAATAGTAGGCTATGCATATTTTGTTTCGTTGTTCATGACAGAAATCAAAACAATTCGTTTAGATTTACAGTTTTAAAGAATTTTTTTTAGAAGATAAACAATTTTCTGTAATAATGCGATAAATTTTTTCTTTAAAAGTAAGCTTATAAATTGTTCCCTTTTTCAAAGTAATACGTTTTTTTTTTGGTAGACTGTTTTATTTTTGACCCCGAAGAATTAGAAAAATGAATCAAACAAGGAATTTAACTGAACACGAGGTAGTGCGAGCCTCAGTTTTATTGGACGAGGGATATTGTCAGAGTTATGTTGCCAATTTGTTAGGCAAACATCGTTCCACAATAAGTCGAATGGTAAGATGCTTGAATGAAGTAGGAACTTATTCTAGAAGGCAAGGGCGAAAACGATGCACTAGCGACCTAGATGAACGTTTTATAAGACAATATGCTTTAAGAAACAGGATTATCACTAGTTCTATAATAAGAAACGAACTCGAAGCTGTTCGCAATGTCACAATTTCTTCTTAAACAGTTAGAAGACGGTTAAATGAAGCTAGATTAAACAGTAGGAGACCAGCCACTGCGCCCTTGCTTACTAGACAGAACAAAGTTGCCAGGTTACGTTTGGCTCAAAATAACGAAAACTGGTCTGTGGATGATTGGAAACAAGTTTTCTTCACAGATGAAACTAGGGTTAGTCTAAAACATCCAGATAGTCGTGAGCGAGTATGACGAAGACCAGGAGACGGGTTTGTTCCTTGCAATATCTCTGCAAGGATTCCATTCGGCGGTGGCTCTGTTATGTTCTGGGGTGGCATCGGCTTTGATGCTCGCACAGAGTTAGTTCCTGTCCGTACGAGATCCATGAATGCTGATTACTATCTTGAGAATATTGTAATAGAACATGTGATGTCTTTCGGTCATTTTGTGGGGCCCAATTTCCTGTTTATGCAAGACAACGCTCGACCTTACGTGGCTAGGGAGGTACTCGATTATCTTAATCAAGTTGATATACCGATTATGCAATGGTCACTAAAAAGCCCGGATCTGAATCCGATAGAACATGTATGGGATCACCTTAAGAAAAATGTGAAACGTCATATACCTGCACCTAGAAACCTGAGTGAACTTGAAAATGCAGTTATCACAGAATGGGAGCAAATTCCTCAAGATTTTATCCAAAATTTAATTAAAAGCATGACTAGGCACATAAACGCTGTCATCCGAAGTAGAGGAGGCAACACATGCTACTAGTGTCCCAGTTACACTATTAATTTTCCTTCTAGTGTCCCAGTTTATTTTTTTCATTATTACATAATTTCAACGATTTTGTTATTAGGTCTTAAGAATGATTTTAATTCGAATCTTATAGAGAAATTTGGTAGCTAATTCATTTTTAAAGTATCCGAATAATTTTTTTCTAATTTTTAGTTTTCATAAGAAATTGTTAAAATTAATTCATTATAGAGATTTGTATGATTGAATATATTGTTGCGTTAATTTTATCCAAGAGTATATATATATATATATATATATATATATATATATATATATATATATATATATATATGGTTGCACGGACGAAATTCATATTGGGCTCACAATTCATGCTCATCCCTTTATGCTATTTATAGCAAATTACTGATACCATGTGTAGCTTCATTGATTACACAGGGCAACAAAAAAATATTTTTGTTTTGGTGCCTGGGATTTTAGAGCTGATTTTAACTATATTTGGGACGCTAAATCTATACATGCAATCCGTTTTTCTCTATCAGCTCTACTTTTTTAGATACATCAACTTATCTACCAATGTGGTTTTTATTCAGTATATCCATTTATGAGAGTTCTAAAATTATTATATATTCATTAATGTAGGTACAATGGTTTTATTGTCAGTCTGTAATTGAGTAAATTCCAGGTAAATCTATAAATAGTGGAACCATTGCCTATCAGGTACCTGAACTGACCCTTTTAATCACCTAACTCGGGTAAGTCTCGTCAGTTTGTGCGTTCTTACTAATGAGAGTAGATCGAATTCGGCGTGTTATTTTATGTTAAGAAAACAGTGTTTTTGTGTTATTGAACAGAATTAAAATGAGTTCAGGTTCCAGTTCAAGAAGAAGTTGTGTAAATCAACCTGATGTGTTTTGCTATATATGCGGAGAATACATGTTTCAACAAAACAGACAAACTATTACTGACTTTGTAAAGCGAGCGTATCTTGGATACTTTGGAGTTAAGCTTGGTGATCAGGACAAAACGTGGGCCCCGCATCTCGTATGTAAAACTTGTACAGAGCATTTACGGCAGTGGACTACCGGGAAAAGAAAATGTCTAAAATTCGGCGTACCAATGGTTTGGAGAGAACCAAAAAACCACTTCAATGATTGTTATTTCTGTTTAGTAAATACTAATGGAATCAATCGAAATAACCGCAGTAAGTGGACTTATCCCAATTTAGACTCGGCAATACGCCCTATCCCGTACTCAGATGAAATACCGATTCCAACATTTCATCAGCTACCACATATCTCTGATGACGAATATTTTCCCTCTGATCGCTCTTCTGATGCTAATAAAAGTTCTGATGCTAATGAAACTAACAGTGACTATGAGGGAACGTCATCAGTTCCCCAACGCTTCAATCAAAATGAATTAAATGATCTCACCAGGGATCTCAATTTATCGAAAAAAGCTTCTGAAGTACTGGCTTCTAGGTTGAACGACAAAAATTTACTGGAACAAGGAACCAAAATTACCTTTTACCGTACAAGAGAAAAAGATCTGCTACCATTCTTTTCTCAAGAAGGCGATCTTGTATTTTGTCACGAAATTAGGGGACTCATGAAAGAAATGGGACTTTCTGAATATATTCCAGATGATTGGCGCCTATTTATTGACAGTTCAAAGCGAAGTTTAAAATGTGTCCTTCTACATAATGGGAATAAATATGGTTCAATACCACTAGCTCACTCAACGAAACTGAAAGAAGAATATAATACCATAGCTTTGGTCTTGCAGAAGATAAAGTATTACGAACATCAATGGATGATTTGTGTAGACTTAAAAATGGTAAACTTTCTTCTTGGGCAGCAAAGTGGTTACACGAAATATCCGTGTTTCTTGTGCCTCTGAGATAGTAGGGACAAAACACACCACTGGGTTAGAAAAGATTGGCCTCAGAGAGAAAACATGGACGTTGGGGAAAAGAATGTCATTAACGACGCTTTGGTTGAAAGAAAAAAAATCATACTTCCTCCGTTACATATAAAGTTGGGCTTAATGAAGCAATTTGTAAAGGCTCTTGATAAGAATGGGTCTTGTTTTGCATATATAGGGGTAAAAATGCATCAGTTGAGCACAGAAAAACTCAAAGCAGGGATATTTGACGGCCCACAAATAAGACAATTAATTAAGGATCCTGCCTTCATAAATTCAATGAATCAAGTTGAACGAGAAGCTTGGACATCATTTGTTGCAGTTGTAGAAAATTTTCTAGGCAAACATAAAGCTCAAAACTATGTTGAAATGGTTAACAAGATGCTTAATAGTTTCAAATCCTTAGGGTGCAATATGAGTATTAAAATACACTATTTACACAGCCACTTAGACCGTTTTCCAGAAAATTTAGGAGACATGAGTGAGGAACAAGGTGAAAGATTTCACCAAGATATTAAAGTTATGGAGGACCGCTACCAAGGAAGATGGGACATGCACATGATGGCAGATTACTGCTGGAGTTTAAAAAGGGACTGTTTAAAAAAACATTCAAGAATGTCGCGGAAAAGAAGCTTTCCAAGTGTTGAGTGACTATTTCATTTCTTCAGTGTTTTTTTTTTTTGTTTGTAAGTACGACATAATATTGTATTTTGTATAACTAAAATAAAAATTTCGTATCTACTTTTGTTTACTACACTTACGGATTTGAGTTACAATAATGTAACTTATATTTCTCTAAAATTGTATATCTTAAAAATTTGAGCTCCTAGGTACAAATGAATACGTTATTTGAATTCAGGACATCAAATTGATATAGAATCAGCTCAAAAAACCTCGACACCAAAACAGCTGTTCCCCTGTGTTATTAAATTGTTTGCTATTTTAATTTAGAAAAAAATCAGTTTTTTGGGATGTCACCTCTTACTTACTTCTAAATGAATAATTGAAAAATACTTGGTTGAAAATATAATCTTTGAAACATAAAAAATAAATAAACAAAAAAAATTAATAATTAATAAAATTCAAATGTGAACAATACAGATAAAAAAAATTGTAAGGTATGCTGAAAAACCTCTCAAAGTGTAAATAAAAACAAACCTTTTTTGTGATGTGTGGAATATTATATTTATATTATTTATTATGAAAGAAGAAGAAAAATTTCGTAAAGTAATTTTTTCACGAACAAAACACATTTCCTGCTGTTCCTTAAATACATTTCCACCAACTGAACTGTTGGTTAATTGGAACTATGAGAAAATATGTTGGTAATTGTTAAGTTACATTTTTATAACAATGTTGTAACTTCTAAATAAATTCAAATACTAATCCTCGTTGGTTAAGTTTCAAATATTAATTTAAACATAGTTCCATAGTTCCAATTAATTAGTTAAACATAACAGAAAAATAATATAGAAAGCAAGTAGTGTATAGAGACTTTTTGGAATGACTGTATATTGTGCATTATCATTGACGCATCAATAGACAATACGCTATAACTTCGTTAATTTTACAAATTGTGTTATCATATATTAAGACGATATTCCCAAAAATGTTTTTTTTTTTTAACTTTCAACCTGTTGATCACCGTTAAATCACAGAAGATGTATATACCACCTTTTTTAGGAACTAGCTGCTAATGAAATTGAACCCGTCGTAACTCTCTTCCACTGGGATCTACCTCAATATCTAGAGGACATGGGAGGATTTTTGAACCCTCAAATAGCTGACTACTTCGGCGACTTTGCTAGAGTCGTCTACAAGAACTTAGGACCTTATGTAAAATACTGGGTGACATTAAATGAACCAGGAACGTTATGTACTACAGGATACGGACAGGTAATGAAATAGAAATGTAAAATTAACAAATAATAACTATAGAGGAAAGAAGTTAAAGTAACCAAACTTTAAACACACAATAGCAGGTGCTTGATTAAACCTAAAAGGTAAAAGTTTTTAATCCTGAGCGACGTCGCTGAATTTATCTTCTTAGTATTAATATCTTTCTGACGTGTGTAGTAACTAATTGTTTCTCAAAAATAAATTAGGGGCCAAGTGCAAGATGGACTTGCGCAATTAGTGTTCCGTAAGCTGCTTGCTTTTAAATAAAAAATTTTGTTACAGAGAGCATGAATGATCATTGACTTCACAAAACACACCCCAAATGATTTTTCAACAAAGTTCGTTTCCGATCTTTGTTGAAAACTGATGATGTTAAGATTTTTGTTTTCTTTTATAAACCAGATAAATTATTAAAGGTAGTGCACTCGTGATAATTTTCATTCAATCGACATCCTGTGGAGAATATTTTATAATTTTTTCACAAATTTTTGATCAGTACTTTTCGAAATAAGGGGGAGGCACCGCCATTTTTGGCAATTTTTTAAAAATAACACCATGAAAAATATGCGAAAATATTACATTATATATATTTTTGAACTCATGTCTTCATGAGTTTTCATTTGACACCCCACTCGATGACCTAGCAAAAAATTTTTCTTTCACTTCCGATTTCACCCCCTAAAACTAAACCTTTAAGTCAAGATTTAACTTTCAAAATCACACAGCTCTGAGGGGGCCATCAATTTCTATATTAGTGCCAAATTTCAACTTTCTGTATCAAATAGGTTCGGAGAAAATCGTAGTGACAGACGGACCAACGGACGGACAAACAGACACCGAAGTGATCTTACAAGTATTTCGTACAGAACACTAAAAATAAAGGATATATGAAGTCTTGCTTTAACGTTGTTCAAACTCTTCACTTTACTGTATAGGATTGTTGATTATAAATGGACCGCTCTATCTTATTTATCTGCAGATTTGTAGTAAAAATATTAAGTACAGAAGTTGTTCCATTTAAAAAGAATACACTGACTTAAAACAAAATTAATAGCGCAGATAAACCTCATGTACTCGCTCTATGTGAAACCAAGGTCAGTCCATCGACCAGCACGGTCAACTATCTTTATCCTGGGTACGACTTCTATTCCCGATTTAGGCGTAACTTTGGAATCTGTCTTTTTGTCAGAAGCGACCTCTCTTGTCAACGAGAAGAAGATCTGGAGCCCCCAAACTTTGATGTTATGTGGTTAAAAATAACGACTCAACAAACCACAAGGTTTATTTGTATCCTGTATCGACCACCAAGTGATACCAATTTTCGAACACTTTTCGCTTCTCTTGCAGACACCATCGATCATTTACAAAGTAACTATCCAAGTGCCGAAATTGCCATCCTGGGCGACTTTAATGTCCACAATATCAACTGGCTCAAATATTCAAATACTACCGACGAACAAGGTCGTGAAGCTGAATCATTCTCAATCAGTTGTGGCTTAACTCAGCTTATTGACGAACCAACACGGATCCCTGATCGAGACGGGGAGTTCGCCAGTCTTCTTGATCTGTTTTTAACCACCAATCCGGAGATTTATACGGTCACCGTAAATCCGCCGTTAGGTTCTTCCGACCATAAACTGCTTTCGACATCGAGTATCCTGCCAATCAGTGACAGAGAGGCGCCTAGGCCGCGCAAGATTTGGCACTACAAATCTGCTAAATGGGAAGATCTCATGGAATACTTTCGAACTTTCCCTTGGATGGACGTTTGTTTTCGATTCGATAACCCATCTGACTGCGCCAGGGAGGTCTCCGATGTTATTTTGGCTGGTATGGAAGCATACATCCCTTTTTCGAAGAAATGCTCCTCCAACGGCAAGCCTTGGTTCGACCGAAAATGCAAAGAAGCTGTTGCTTCTAAACATATTGCCTACCGACAATGGCGTGAAAATCCTAACACCGTAAATCGAAACATCTTTGTTCATGCCCGGAACAGATGCAAGGGAATTATCGACGAAACCAAGGAGGCACACAATCAACGAATTAGAAACAAACTTCTCGCTTGTCCCAACAATTCCAGGTCCTTTTGGGCAGTCGCCAAGGCAGTTAGTCAAAATTTTACCAAATCCACCATACCACCACTCACACGGCCAGATAATTCCATTGCAACCACACCTGTTGAGAGAGCGAACTTGTTGGCTGAACTTTTTGCTTCACATTCTACTGTCGATTTCCAAGGAAAAACACCACCTACTATTCCCATATTGCAGTCAAGGATGCCCGATGTTGTCTTCAGACGGCGCATCATAAAGCGTATTTTAATGAAGCTAGACACCAAGAAGGCTTCTGGCGCTGACGGAATACCTGCCATAGTTCTCAAAAACTGTGCAAGCGAACTAACACCAGTTTTCTGTAGACTTTTTAACCTATCCTACAGAAAGGGAATATTTCCGTCCTGCTGGAAAATGTGCCACGGTTCAGCCGATACCTAAAAAAGGTAAGAAGACCTTGCCAAATAACTACCGACCCAGTTGCACTGCTTTCAATAATATCGAAAGTCATGGAAAAGGTTATCAATGAGCATCTTCTAAAATATCTTGAACGATTCAATATTTATTAGCGATCACCAATATGGTTTTCGTAAACATAGATCAACAGGAGATCTTCTGACTTATGTAACACATGTTTGGAACAACGCAATTGAACACTTTGGAGAATCTCGAGCGGTTGCTCTTGACATATCCAAGGCATTCGACCGTGTTTGGCACGATGGACTGTTGGCTAAGTTGCGCTCTTATGGTATGTCTGAAAGGTTCTGTTTGTGGCTCTCATGTTTCCTCAGAGAGCGTTCTTTACGAGTGGCGGTCGACGGATTTCTTTCTAACACCCTCACTATCAACGCTGGTGTGCCCCAGGGCTCCATACTGTCTCCTACTCTTTTTCTCATTTACATTAACGATCTGCTGACAAAGACCGGGAATCCAATCTATAGCTTTGCAGATGACAGTACGCTTGTCTCTTCATTCACCTTGAACGCTCGGACATCGGCTGCTCAGGCGAATGTCCGCAGACAGCAGGAGGTCGTTCAACTCAACAAAGACCTGGAGGAAATTCTATCTTGGGGTGACAGTAACCAAGTGGAATTTAACGCTACAAAAACCCAAGCGGCAGTTTTTTTCTAAAAAAGTTAACGTTGCTGAACCCGACATAGTTATGTCGGGGCACTCCATTCCCCTAGCATCGTCGCTCAATTTGTTGGGCGTTAGTTTGGGAGCAAATATGTCTTGGCATGAACATGTTGCAGGCATAGCAAGGAGAGCTTCTCAAAAGTTGGGAATATTATTTAGAACCAGAAAGCTTTACACCCACAACAACTGTTAATTCTTTACAAAGCCCAAATTCGACCAACTATGGAATACTGCTCCCACGTTTGGGGCTCCGCTCCCAAACATACACTGCATTTGTTGAATTCTGTTCAGAGAAGAGCGGTCCGTCTGATTGGGGACCCGGAATTGACCGGCGGCCTTGATTCGCTGGAACATCGAAGAACGGTTGGCGACTTGAGTCTGTTCTACAAGTATTTTCATGGAAAGTGTTCGAAGGATGTAGCCCGCTTAATTCCTCCCAAAGCGGTGCATGTTAGAAATACACGTCGCGCTGGTGCTTCGCATCCGTATGAGGTTCAGCTTGTTACTCCCGCGTACAACGCTTTTCAAGCAATCTTTTATATGGAGAACGTCATCCCTTTGGAATAATTTGCCCAGCGCTGTGTTTCCCACCGAGTACAATTTACAGCGATTCAAGAACAACGTGAATCGCTTTTTTTTTTTTCCGCACTCGTGCCGCTCCTGGAGCGCTTTAGGGACTTCCCTGCAGCACGTGTGCTAGACCAATAAAAAAAAAAAAAAAAAAAAAAAAAAATAGTATTTTTGACATATGACAAAAACTTTATGTTTTTAAAAGGAACCCTCTACATATTTTTTCCATTTTATAGGAGCCTTAATTATAGAAACGTCAATAAATTTTTTCTAGCTTTACTGTGCAAAATAATTAATAATAACTAACTTTCTAACTTTGGCATAGTTGGGTATGTACGTTTGACAATAACGTACATCGACAATGCCCTTTTTAGTGTTCTGTATGGAACACTTATAAGATCACTTCGGCGTCTGTCTGTCTGTCCGTCTGTCACACTCGATTTTCTCCGAAACTATTTGACGTAGAAAGTTGAAATTTGGTACTAATATAGAAATTGATGGCCTCATCAGAGCCGTGAAATTTTGAGTTAAGGTTACTTAAAGTTAAATTTTGACTTAAGGGATTAGCTACAGGTATGTGGATGATATTTTCGCGATTATTGATACAAAGAAAACAAACATTGATATTTTTGTTTCTCTAATGAAATAGCCGGTATGATCCCATTAAATTCACTTACGAAGTTGAGAACAAAGGACAATTGCCTTTTCTAGATATTTTAATTTTTAAAAATAATAATAGATTAGAATTTGATATCTACAGGAAGGACACAGTAACAGATAGATATATTCCTAATGATTCATTTCATTGCAAACAACACAAATTAGCCTCATTACATTTTTTAGTTCATCGTTTGGTCACTTGCCCTCTGAATAGAGTAAACTTTAATAAAGAAAGGAATCGTATTAGAAATATAACTAGAGTTAATGGTTATGACGATGACTTAGTAAATAAGCTAATAAATAGACAGTTTAGGTTTAATATTCAGAATTCCACCTTTTTTACACGCGAAGAAAATAACACCAAATATGTCTCCATACCATATAATCCGAAATATAGCAAGGGACTCAATAAGGTATTTAATAAGGTAGGCCTCACCTTAGTCTATAAGTCAATAGATAATCTGAGGAATATCTTAGGAAATCCCAAAAAATAAGATTCCTAATTGTGAGAAAAGAGGAATTTATGAAATTAGTTGCAATGATTGTGACAAAAAGTATGTTGGGCAAACTAAAAGGTCAATTAAAACACGATTTAAAGAACATTTAGCACACTTAAAATATAGTAAAACAGAAAAATCTAGCATTGCCGAACATGCTCCTGAAGCTGATCATATTGTAACATTAGATAATCTAAGATTAATAAAAAGTGTGATAGGAGATTGTTGAACGCATACGAAAGTATGGAAATTATAAAATGTAAAAGTAGTTTAAATAAAGACATAGGGCCTATTCCTTATAGTCCCTTCTACTGGTTACTTGACCGGAACTGATGGCCTTGCCTATGCCATTACTTCCGCCTGAGTAATTCATGGGTTAGGCTAAGTATAAATAGGGTAGATTTGTAGTTTAGCTTTAATCAATCAAGCTAACATGATTAGCGAAACGCGCGTCGATTACAAAAATAAAGTGTTTGGTGTAGTGGTGATATATACTGAGTAGTTAAGGGATTAGTTTTGGGGGGTGAAACTGGAAGTGAAAAAAATGAAAGTTTGTAAAAGCATGAGTTCAAAAATATATATAATGCCTTATATGCGCACACTTTTCTTTGTATTATTTTGAAAAAATCGCTGTCCCCCCCTCTATCTCGAAAAGTACTGATCCAAAAATTTAGAAAAAATTCTGGAATATTCTCCACAGAGTGTAGACTGAACGAAAATTGTCACGAGTGCAATACTTGCAAATTATCTGGTATATAAAAAAAAAAAAAAAAAATTTCAAGGTCATCAGTTTTCAGTAAAGATCGGAAACAAACTTTGTTAAAAGCTCATTTGGGGTGTGTTTTGTGAAGTCACTGATCATTTTATACCTCCGTAACAAATATTTTTATTTCAGCAGCAATCAACGTACGGAACACTAATTGCGCAAGTTCAACTTGCACTCGACCGGTTTTTATTATTTTAAACTAAATATTAAAAATAGCTTTTTCGTAGAGTGAAAAACAGGCAAAGTACGAAATCTTTATTAAAAATGATTAAAATAACTTCTTATCTGAAACAACGTTTAAATGAAAGAAAATGATAATACAAACCATCATACGTTATATTATCTCCTGACAAAAACCTAAACGTAATTCTTTGTTTTCTTGACCTAAATACTGTACTAGTAAAACTTATTATGAGTAATACCCATAGCTCTGTAAATTATTTTGAATCTTGTACTATGATTTGGAAAGATCTTGAACAGCATTTGTTATATATTAAATTAAAAAAAATAATGAATATTAATTTTTGTTTAGTTTTTATACTAGTATGGTACCTTAAAAAATGCAAACAAATTTACACATCTTCATTGCGCTGCTAGTTTGCGGTAATGTTGGTCTTAAAGAATATCATTAATAGAGAGCGGATTATATGCAATTGCTTATTTTCATATGAATTTGCATATTTAGACCATTCTCACCGATTACACAGGGCAACAAAAAAATATTTTTGTTTTGGCGCCTGGGATTTTAGAGCTGATTTTAACTATATTTGGGACGCTAAATCTATACATGCAATCCGTTTTTCTCTATCAGCTCTACTTTTTTAGATACATCAACTTATCTACCAATGTGGTTTTTATTCAGTATATTCATTTATGAGAGTTCTAAAATTATTATATATTCATTAATGTAGGTACAATGGTTTTATTGTCAGTCTGTAATTGAGTAAATTCCAGGTAAATCTATAAATAGTGGAACCATTGCCTATCAGGTACCTGAACTGACCCTTTTAATCACCTAACTCGTGTAAGTCTCGTCAGTTTGTGCGTTCTTACTAATGAGAGTAGATCGAATTCGGCGTGTTATTTTATGTTAAGAAAAGAGTGTTTTTGTGTTATTGAACAGAATTAAAATGAGTTCAGGTTCCAGTTCAAGAAGAAGTTGTGTAAATCAACCTGATGTGTTTTGCTATATATGCGGAGAATACATGTTTCAACAAAACAGACAAACTATTACTGACTTTGTAAAGCGAGCGTATCTTGGATACTTTGGAGTTAAGCTTGGTGATCAGGACAAAACGTGGGCCCCGCATCTCGTATGTAAAACTTGTACAGAGCATTTACGGCAGTGGACTACCGGGAAAAGAAAATGTCTAAAATTCGGCGTACCAATGGTTTGGAGAGAACCAAAAAACCACTTCAATGATTGTTATTTCTGTTTAGTAAATACTAATGGAATCAATCGAAATAACCGCAGTAAGTGGACTTATCCCAATTTAGACTCGGCAATACGCCCTATCCCGCACTCAGATGAAATACCGATTTCAACATTTCATCAGCTACCACATATCTCTGATGACGAATATTTTCCCTCTGATCGCTCTTCTGATGCTAATAAAAGTTCTGATGCTAATGAAACTAACAGTGACTATGAGGGGACGTCATCAGTTCCTCAACGCTTCAATCAAAATGAATTAAATGATCTCACCAGGGATCTCAATTTATCGAAAAAAGCTTCTGAAGTACTGGCTTCTAGGTTGAACGACAAAAATTTACTGGAACAAGGAACCAAAATTACCTTTTACCGTACAAGAGAAAAAGATCTGATACCATTCTTTTCTCAAGAAGACAATCTTGTATTTTGTCACGAAATTAGGGGACTCATGAAAGAAATAGAACTTTCTGAATATATTCCAGATGATTGGCGCCTATTTATTGACAGTTCAAAGCGAAGTTTAAAATGTGTCCTTCTACATAATGGGAATAAATATGGTTCAATACCACTAGCTCACTCAACGAAACTGAAAGAAGAATATAATACCATAGCTTTGGTCTTGCAGAAGATAAAGTATTACGAACATCAATGGATGATTTGTGTAGACTTAAAAATGGTAAACTTTCTTCTTGGGCAGCAAAGTGGTTACACGAAATATCCGTGTTTCTTGTGCCTCTGGGATAGTAGGGACAAAACACACCACTGGGTTAGAAAAGATTGGCCTCAGAGAGAAAACATGGACGTTGGGGAAAAGAATGTCATTAACGACGCTTTGGTTGAAAGAGAAAAAATCATACTTCCTCCGTTACATATAAAGTTGGGCTTAATGAAGCAATTTGTAAAGGCTCTTGATAAGAATGGGTCTTGTTTCGCATATATATAGGGGTAAAAATGCATCAGTTGAGCACAGAAAAACTCAAAGCAGGGATATTTGACGGCCCACAAATAAGACAATTAATTAAGGATCCTGCCTTCATAAATTCAATGAATCAAGTTGAACGAGAAGCTTGGACATCATTTGTTGCAGTTGTAGAAAATTTTCTAGGCAAACATAAAGCTCAAAACTATGTTGAAATGGTTAACAAGATGCTTAATAGTTTCAAATCCTTAGGGTGCAATATGAGTATTAAAATACACTATTTACACAGCCACTTAGACCGTTTTCCAGAAAATTTAGGAGACATGAGTGAGGAACAAGGTGAAAGATTTCACCAAGATATTAAAGTTATGGAGGACCGCTACCAAGGAAGATGGGACATGCACATGATGGCAGATTACTGCTGGAGTTTAAAAAGGGACTGTTTAAAAAAACATTCAAGAATGTCGCGGAAAAGAAGCTTTCCAAGTGTTAAGTGACTATTTCATTTCTTCAATGTTTTTTTTTTGTTTGTAAGTACGACATAATATTGTATTTTTGTATAACTAAAACAAAAATTTCGTATCTACTTTTGTTTACTACACTTACGGATTTGAGTTACAATAATGTAACTTATATTTCTCTAAAATTGTATATCTTAAAAATTTGAGCTCCTAGGTACAAATGAATACGTTATTTGAATTCAGGACATCAAATTGATATAGAATCAGCTCAAAAAACCTCGACACCAAAACAGCTGTTCCCCTGTGTTATTGCATGTTTTACCCAAAATCTAGTAATGATGCATATTTTCCCTATATTTACAATATTTCTCGGTATTACTAGGCAATTAAATTGCTCAGGGTATTGTTAACGTCGCCGTCTGGAACCGATCTTATCGCGCCAGAACATTACCTGCCAGAGTCTAAACATCGATTAGGTTATAGTGCCAAGAAAATACCCAAAATTATGACGGTATTTTATTCCTTTGTTTCTTAGTCGGGATATTAAGTGATAAATAGTTAGTTTCTAAGAATATTTGTTTGAGCGTGAATCAAATAAACAATTTTCTCGAAAACAAGATATCAGTTTTAACATTATTGTTGACGCGCTTGCATCAGTGTAGTCTTTTTCAATTTTTAACGTGTTGTGTTAAAGTTTAACGTGTACCATGCCACCCGCAAAAAAAAGTGTCTCTTCGTGGGTAGCTGATTATCCTAGAACATTTACATACGACGGAAATGTTTTATATTGTCCAGTTTGCGAGAAAAATGTTTCGTGCACAAAAAAGATTCAAATTGATCAGCATGTCAAGACAAGTCTTCATATTGCATGATTGCAAAAAAGGCCCACGACAACAACTTATAATAGCAGCAAGTAGCAGTGATTCCACTTCTATAGGCAAACAAAAAAAACCACTTTAGCAAGGATTTTTGTGAAGCATTGCTTGCAAGTAATATTCCTCTCCACAATCTTACAAATCCTACATTCAAAGATTTTCTGCGAAAATATTGCTTGAATCAAAAAATACCAGACGAATCAACACTGCGTAAAAATTACATACCAACAATTTACCAACATGTTCTGGAAGAAATACGTAATGAATTTAAGGTTGACATTATTTGGATTTCAGCTGATGAAACTACCGACAGTTGTGGTCGCTATATTGCGAATTTAATTGTGGGTGCAAGTGTGACAAGACAAATTATTCTACGATCGCCAAATTTGTAAATGAGGGTATTAAAAAATATTTCCTAAATCTTTTGCAGATGAAAGAGTTTCTCTCAGATGCTGCTCCCTATATGATCACGGTAGCCAAAGTCCTCCAAGTATTTTATCCAAATTTAATTCATGTGGCGTGCTTTGCTCACGGAGTCCATCGACTCGCTAAAGAAATACGATCCACGTTTGGAAATGTAGATAAACTGATTTCATCAGCAAAGGAAGTGTTTCTTAAAGCACCTGCTCGCAATAACGCCTATAACTGCCAAATGTGCCTTTACCTCCCGAACCAGTGGTAACTCGATGGGGAACATGGATTGAACCTGTACTATTTTGCAATGAACATTTCGAGGCCATCAAAGGTGTAGTAAATGACTTCGATAGTGCAGAGGCTATGGCAGTTCGTCAATCCAAGGAAGCATTTAACGATTCTGATATTAAAAAAAAACATAGCTTTGATTAGCACTCACTTTTCTCACATACCTGCGGGTATTAAAATGCTTGAAACTCGAGGTTTGGCGTTGATCGAATCAATTCAGTTAATGAATAAAATCCGTCAAATAAACTCCACATTGCCAGATGTATTCCCGCGTAGAGTTAAAGAAAAATTTGAAAACATTTTGTGCACTAACCCAGGCTTTGAACCTTTGTGTCAAATTGATAGTTTTATTAATGGGACGGGTGAATAGCAACCAAATTCAAATACTGCCCAGTTACCTCAGTGGATGTGGAACGGTCTTGTTCCACTTATAAAAATATTTTAAGTGATCGAAGACACAATCTTACTACCCAACATTTGGAACAATACCTTATTGATTACGTGTACAAGAATACAAATGTTAAATAATTTAAAAAAATGTTAAATAATTGTTAATTAAATTTAAACATCGTCGATAACTTGTTAATTTTATGCTGATTTTGAAATAAAAAACTAAAAATTACTACTTTTATTATTATTTAATATTGCATATTTTCACCCTTTTCATGCATATTTTAAGCATTTTTCATGCATATTTGCATGCATATTTCAAGATTTTTATGTTTCATATAATCCGGTCTCTAATCATTAATTTTATCTTGGAGAAATTCATATATAACCATGCTATTTGCTGCGTTCCATCCTTCCATTTAGACAGCTCGAATATTTAACATGTATATATATCATTTTTCGTAGGGTATTTATGCTTTAGGAACATATTTGATTGGAGATGATCTTCACCAATGTGCCTACAATAGTATTAGAGCGCATGCTAAAGCTCATAGACCTTACGAACAAAAATTCAAGTCTCTCTATTTTCTTTTCGGTGCCCGGGTCGAGGGTTCAACTCTTACATCCATAAAGCAGTACAAGGAAAATGGATCGTCTTATCATTCTTATCCGGAGCTCTAGACCCAGATCTGATCTAGCAAAAAATTGTCTCATGTTTATACACATTCTTCGTGTTTGTTCTATTCTTAATCATATTTCTTTTTTGGGCCACATTGGTCTTTGATCATGCTACCCAGGTATTGAAGTTTCGACACTTGTTTCACTGTATTTTACTTTATTAGTAGATTTACGGTAATGGTGGTCTTAGAGAATATCATTATTTTGATCTTGGAGAAATTCACATACAACCCATGCTTTTCGCTGCTTTCCATCCATCCATCTAGACAGCTCAAATATTTAACTTGTAATGGGTGTTTTTTATAGAGGTATAAAACTTTAAGTTGGCAACACTTTTTTAACTGGTGGCCATTTTGTCAGCTGTCAAGTGATTTATGTTTAGTTTGGTTTGGCATTTCAACATGAATAGACTGACGCCTGAACAACGCTTCCAAATTGTGCAAATTTATTTTGAAAATCATGGTTCTGTTCGAAATACGTATCGCGCACTACGTCCATTTTACGGTCAACATAATCGTCCATCAGAGCAATTAATTCGATCAACTATGGAACGTTTTCGCACCACGTTTACTCTAAATGATAATACGCATCCACAGAAACGTCGTACAGTGCGTACAGAAGAGGTCATTGCTGCTGTAGAGCATAGCGTAGAGGAAGACCCGAATCAGTCTATCCGCCATCGTGCACAGGAATTGGATATGTGTCCATCCACTTTATGGAAGATTTTGCGGAAAGATCTTGGTTTGCGTGCTTACAAAATCCAACTCGTACAACAATTGAAGCCACACGATCACCTAGCGAGGCGTAGATTCGGTGAAAGGGCCCAAAACAAGATTGCCGTTGATCCCAATTTTCATAAGCGAATTTTGTTTAGCGATGAAGCTCACTTCTGTTTGAATGGATACGTCAATAAACAAAACTGCCGTATTTGGAATGATGATAATCCTCAAGTGTATGTTGAGACACTGTTACATCCAGAAAAACTGACTGTTTGGTGTGCTTTATGGGCTGATGGAATCATTGGTCTGTACGTCTTTAAAAACGATGCTGGTCAGAATGTTACAGTCAATGGTGACCGTTATAGAGCCATGATTACTGACTTTTTCGTTCATCAATTGAACAACCCTGATGTGCAGGAGCTGTAGTTTCAACAAGATGGCGCAACATGTCACACAGCTCTTGCCACAATTGATTTATTGAAGGAAACGTTTGGTAACCGCATAGTTTCACGTTTCTGACCCGTGAATTGGCCTCCAAAATCGTGCGATTTAACGCCGCTAGACTATTTTCTGTGGGAATAGGGGAAGTCGCTAGTCTACGCCGATAAGCCCGAAACGATTGACCACTTGGAGGACAACATTCGCCGCGTTATTGCCGATATACGGCCACAAATATTGGAAAAAGTCATCGAAAATTGGACCTCCAAATTAGACTACGTCCGAGCCAGCCGTGGCGGTCATATGCCAGAAGTCATATTTAAATTATAATGCCCGAAGATTATCTTTCGAATAAAGTAAATTTCATGTCAATTTAAAAAATTCATCTTTGTTTTATTCCATTTCAAAGTTCTATACCTCTATAAAAAACACCCTTTATAATATACAATTTTTTTGTAGGGTACTTATGCTTCAGAAACATATTTTATTGGAGACGGAGTTTACCAATGTGCCTGCAATAGTATTAGAGCGCTTGCTAAAGCTTATAAACCTTACGAACAAAAATTCCAGTCTCTCTATTTTCATTTCGGTACCCGGGTCGAGTGTCCAACCCTTACATCCATAAAACAGTACAAGGAAAATGTATCGTCTTATCATTCTTATCCGGAGCCCTAGACTAAGATGTGATCTAGCAAAAAATTATCTCATGTTCTATTCTTAATCGTATTTCTTTTTTGGGCGACATTGGTCTTTGATCATGCTACCCAGGTATCGAAGTTTCGACACTTGTTTCACTGTATTTTACTTTATTAGTAGGTTTACGGTAATGGTGGTCTTAGAGAATATCATTAATTTGATCTTGGAGAAATTCACATACAACCCACGCTTTTCGCTGCTTTCCATCCATCCATCTAGACAGCTCAAATATTTAACTTGTAAAGGGTGTTTTTTTATAGAGGTATAAAACTTTAAGTTGGCAACACTTTTTTAACTGGCGGCCATTTTGTCAGCTGTCAAGTGATTTATGTTTAGTTTGGTTTGGCATTTCAACATGAATAGACTGACGCCTGAACAACGCTTCCAAATTGTGCAAATTTATTTTGAAAATCATGGTTCTGTTCGAAATACGTATCGCGCACTACGTCCATTTTACGGTCAACATAATCGTCCATCAGAGCAATTAATTCGATTAACTATGGAACGTTTTCGCACCACGTTTCCTCTAAATGATAATACGCATCCACAGAAACGTCGTACAGTGCGTACAGAAGAGGTCATTACTGCTGTAGAGCGTAGCGTACAGGAAGACCCGAATCAGTCTATCCGCCATCGTGCACAGGAATTGGATATGTGTCCATCCACTTTATAGAAGATTTTGCGGAAAGATCTTGGTTTGCGTGCTTACAAAATCCAACTCGTGCAACAATTGAAGCCACACGATCACCTAGCGAGGCGTAGATTTGGCGAATGGACCCAAAACAAGATTGCCGTTGATCCCGATTTTCATAAGCGAATTTTGTTTAGCGATGAAGCTCACTTTTGTTTGAATGGATACGTCAATAAACAAAACTGCCGTATTTGGAGTGATGATAATCCTCAAGTGTATGTTGAGACACCGTTACATCCAGAAAAACTGACTGTTTGGTTTGCTTTATGGGCTGATGGAATCATTGGTCCGTACGTCTTTAAAAACGATGCTGGTCAGAACGTTACAGTCAATGGTGACCGTTATAGAGCCATGATTACTGACTTTTTCGTTCATCAATTGAACAACCCTGATGTGCAGGAGCTGTAGTTTCAACAAGACGGCGCAACATGTCACACAGCTCGTGCCACAATTGATTTATTGAAGGAAACGTTTGGTAACCGCATAGTTTCACGTTTCTGACCCGTGAATTGGCCTCCAAAATCGTGCGATTTAACGCCGCTAGACTATTTTCTGTGGGGATAGGTGAAGTCGCTAGTCTACGCCGATAAGCCCGAAATGATTGACCACTTGGAGGACAACATTCGCCGCGTTATTGCCGATATACGGCCACAAATGTTGGAAAAAGTCATCGAAAATTGGACCTCCAAATTAGACTACGTCCGAGCCAGCCGTGGCGGTCATATGCCAGAAGTCATATTTAAATTATAATGCCAGAAGATTATCTTTCGAATAAAGTAAATTTCATGTCAATTTAAAAAATTCATCTTTGTTTTATTCCATTTCAAAGTTCTATACCTCTATAAAAAACACCCTTTATAATATACAATTTTTTGTAGGGTACTTATGCTTCAGAAACATATTTTATTGGAGACGGAGTTTACCAATGTGCCTACAATAGTATTAGAGCGCTTGCTAAAGCTTATAAACCTTACGAACAAAAAATTCCAGTCTCTCTATTTTCATTTCGGTACCCGGGTCGAGTGTCCAACCCTTACATCCATAAAACAGTACAAGGAAAATGTATCGTCTTATCATTCTTATCCGGAGCCCTAGACTAAGATGTGATCTAGCAAAAAATTATCTCATGTTCTATTCTTAATCGTATTTCTTTTTTGGGCGACATTGGTCTTTGATCATGCTACTCAGGTATCGAAGTTTCGACACTTGTTTCACTGTATTTTACTTTATTAGTAGGTTTACGGTAATGATGGTCTTAGAAAATATCATTAATTTGATCTTGGAGAAATTCACATACAACCCATGCTTTTCCCTGCTTTTCATCCATCCATCTAGACAGCTGGAATATGTAACATGTATAACATATAATTTTTTGTAGGGTATTCATGCTCCAGGAACAAATTTTATTGGAGACGGTATTTACCAATGTGCCTACAATAGTATTAGAGCGCATGCTAAAGCTTATAGAATTTACGAACAAGAATTCAAGCAACAGTATGGAGGTAAGAGAGGTTGAAGTCAGAGTATTGCTTAGTTGTGTAGTTAACTTGATATAGCAACACATAGACACATGTTTAGTTAATTCATAATAATACTCATTATTGTCTTGTGTTTTTAGGAAAAGTAACCCTCAATATCCCTGCTGCAATGTACTATCCCAAAAATGAAAGTAATCCTCTGGATCATGTAGCTGCAGACCGATCATTTGATTTTAATGTAAGAATCAAGTTTATTCTATTTATAGGTTTTATATTTTTCCCACAATTTTAGTTCAACGAAGATTTATGTCAATTTAATTTTCTTTAATAGGTCGGTTTATATGCAAATGCCATTTACTTAGGCAACTGGCCTCAGGTTGTAATTGACAGAGTAGCCAATAGAAGCAAACTGGAAGGATACTCGTTCTCTAGATTGCCTGAGTTTACATCAGAAGAAATTGAATACATTAAAGGAACTTTTGATTATTTCGCCCTTAATTTGTAAGTCAGAATTTTTCAATTAGCTTCATGTTCTTCTTTTTTTTTAGCGGATTGAGATTTAGGTCTCGATGATGTTACTTCCTCTCTAAAGAAGTACCATAAATGCAAACACATACGAACAACTATGAGTACGATTTCTAAGAGAGAGTGTAACTTGTATAATATCGCATCGGGGCATCTATCGCTATATTCATGGTAAAACACCATCAATATACTTTAATTTTTAGTATATGTTATTTTGCCGAAGTGTAAACATATTTTTTTTGAGCACTGAATATGTTGAATTACGTGCCAACAAAACACCATTTGCTGGAAGCGTTACTTTTCTTGTTTAATTCAAAGAAAGCACTACTGAAAGTCATCGATTGCTGTCGGAACCCTATGGTGATTATGCCATCGATAAAAACATATGAGTACTGGCTTCGATTCTTTAAAAGTGGTGATTTCGACACGGAGGTACTACTCGATGAAGACCCGTGCCAAATGAAAAAGGAACTTGTAGAATCATTAATAGTTGATTGCACAACCATTTCCAAGCGCTTACATGTACTGTGAATGATTCAAAAATAAGGAAATTGGGTGCCGTACGAATTGAAACCGAAAGACATTAAAAGGCTATTTCTCACTGGTGAACAAATGCTTCAACGGCACCATCGGAAAGGTTTTTTGCATCCTATCGTAACTGGTGATGAAAAATGGATACGCTACGATAATTCAAAGCGCAAAAATTCATGGGTGAAGCCCGGTGAACCATCAACTTCCTCGCCAAAGCCGAATATTCATGGCTCCAAGCTTATGCTGTGTATGCGGTCGGATCAGCTAGGTGTGGTGTATTATGAGCTGCTCCAACTCAACGAAACTATTACTAAGGAACGTTATCGACAACAATTTATGCAGTTGAGCCGAGCGTCGAAAAAAAAACGACCGCAATATGTCAAAACACACGACAGAGCGATTTTTCAACATGACAACGCTCGGCCGCAGGTTGCAAAACACGTCAAAGAAACGTTAGAAGCACTTGGACGGGATGTCCTACCTCACCCGCCATACTCACCAGACTTTGTTCCCTCTGTTTATCACTTGTTTCGATCGGTGACGCACGACCTGTCTGAACAGCGCTTCCATTCTTATGAGGATACCAAAAAATGAGTCGAGTCGTGGATAGCCTCAAAAGATGAGTCGTTCTTTCAATGTGGTATTCATATGCTGCAACGAAGATGGGAGAGAGTAGTGTCTAGCGATGAACAATAAATTAAATAATCAATTTGTAACCATGTTTTTACTACTCAGTATATATCACCACTACACCAAACACTTTACTTTTGTACTCGACGCGCGTTTCGCTAACCATGTTAGCTTCATCAGGAGAAATGATTGACTAAAGCTAAACTATAAATCTACCCTATTTATACTTAGCCTAACCCTTGAATTACTCAGGCGAAACTAATGGCATAGGCAAAGCCATCAGTTCCGGTCAAGTAACCAGTAGAGGGGACTATAAGGAATAGGCCCTCTGTCTTTATTTAAATTACTTTTACATTTTATAATTTCCGTACTTTCGTATGCATTCAACAATCTCCTATCAGATACATTTTTAATTAATCTTAGATTATCTAATATTACAATATGATCAGCTTCAAGGGCATGTTCGGCAATGCTAGACTTTTCTGTTCTACTGTATTTTAAGTGCGCTAAATGTTCTTTAAATCGTATTTTAATTGACCTTTTAGTTTGCCCAACATACTTTTTGTCACAATCATTACAACTAATTTCATAAATTCCACTTTTCTCGTTATATTTTCAATATAACAGTCATTAAATACCCGGTATGTTTCCATTAAATTCACTTACGAAGTTGAGAATAAAGGACAACTGCCTTTTCTGGATATTTTAATTATTAAAAATAATAATAGATTAGAATTTGATATCTATAGGAAAGACACAGTAACAGATAGATATGAGGCGTTGCGGATAGTAAGGGCGAACTCAACATTGGGACAAATATTTTTTTATATATATAATTCTATTTTATAGTACTTTTCTTACATCACATACCGGTCTAATTGTTGAGTTCGCCTTCAAATTTCAGTATCAAATAAATGAAAAATTTCGAACAGGCGATAGCCAGGCGGGTAGTAAGGGCGAACTCAACAATTTCGCGCGGAGCAACCGCCGGTATTGCGTCACTAAATGAGGTTTACTTGAAATTTTACGCTTTCTGCGTGTTAGTTCAAGTTAATTTTGAAGTTAATACGTTTATGTTTTGTTTGGTTTTGTTGCTTCTTTTTTTAAGAAAAGTATGGCGCAACCTGGACCTTCTAGTAGTGAAGTAAGTGTACAACATTTAGATGGTAGTGCTGTGTCGGGTTATTCGCGAAAGAGACCTGCTAAGATGAATGATTCGCAAAAAAAAACGAGTGTAAGTTGAAACGAAATTCAGGAAGTGCTTACATTTCAAGAAATAACAAAAGGCACGTTGTTGCCCGCAAAATTGGACCTCCTTGCAAGTGTGGATGTTTTGAGAAAATAGGCGCTGAACTGGTCACCAATATTTTTGACTCTTTTTGGCAAATTGGAAACTATGATCTACAGAATGCTTACTTATCAAAATTGTTGATCTGCAATGATGTAAAAAGATCTTACGTAAAGGGGCGTCCAAGCCGTACCCTGAGACGTATTCAATATAATGTGACTGTTGATCAGGCTAATCGTGAAGTTTGTCGTACTGCGTTTTATAACATTCATGGCATCTCTGAAAAGCGCGTTTGAGTCGTACTTGACAAAACCAGCAGAACTGGAACTGTTACAACGGATCAAAGGGGAGGTGTGAAACCGCGAAGAAAATAGGAAATGACGATCTTTCTAAAGTAAAAGAACACATCATGTCACTACCTACTGTCACCAGTCATTACAGTCGCGCCAAAAGCCCTCATCGAAAATACTTACCTGTTGGACTTAATATTAAAAAGCTCTATTCTCTTTACAATGAATGGCTTACGGAAAATTACCCTGGTTACAGCCCGGTAAATCAGCACTATTATCGTGATACGTTTAATATGCAGTTCAAAAGTACTCGTATAAGTTAATGATTAAAAGCTGTCGCCGAAAAAAAACAGTTTTGCGTTGTCCAACTTAGACAGGACATGATTTTCAATTTCTCTAATTTTCAAAAGAAAATTACTAAAATGCAGATGGCTGGTGCTAAGTTTAAAGATGGAAAGATCTTTGAATTTACAAATAACTTTAAGCAAGGTTTCTACATTCATTCTGCTTACAATTTGGATGTCAAAACGGCAGTCAAACTACAAAAAGGCAAGGTGAAAAACTATGATCCCGATCATTTTCATTTGGCCAGTGAAACACTGACGAGACTTTACAGTGCTCCCATTAAAATACCAGCCCCCAAATTAAAGGACATTCAGGACTTGTTACCGTATGTTCCCCTACCTTGGAGTCGGTACTTTACTAACATTATAGCCTCTCAAGACGCAGCAACGAATAAGAGCACCGAAAATGAAGATGTTATGGACGATGACCAAATAGATTACAACTGAACTTGGCTAATTATTTGTTTCTTTTCTTTAGTTTTTTTTATGTTAGTTTCAATACCATATTTCCACTGTTTTGTATGTTGTATCAAGTAACTATTTTGTAATAACAAAACCTTTAATTAAAACAATAACCTTAAAATTAAATAAAATGTGTTCAAAATTTTTAATACCGGTCTAATTTTTTCCCAGGTATTGCCAATTTTAGGTGATAGTGTAGCATCAGAAACGAACAGTAAAATATGAAAAAAAAATACACAAATAAATATTTAAAAAACATTTAAAAATTCACGGAATACACTATTCTACTTAAGTAAATAATAAAAAAGCTAATAAATTATAAATAAATAATAAAAACCTAATTTTGCCAATATTTTGTTGAGTTCGCCATTTAGATTTTTCTATAAATTCAATTTTTTCGAAACTTCATTTTGTTGAGTTCGCCCTTACTATCCGCAACGCCTCATATATTCCTAATGATTTATTTCATTACAAACAACACAAATTAGCCTCATTACATTTTTTAGTTCATCGTTTGGTGACTTTTCCTCTGAATAGAGTAAACTTTAATAACAAAAGGAATCGTATTAGAAATATAACTAGAGTCAATGGTTATAACGATGACTTAGTAAACAAGCTAATAAATAGGCATAAGTTCAGGTTTAATATTCAGAATTCCACCTTTTTTACACGCGAAGAAAATAACACCAAGTATGCCTCCATCATATAATCCGAAATATAGCAAGGGACTCAATAAGGTATTTAATAAGGTAGGCCTCACCTTAGTCTATAAGACATCAGACAATCTGAGGAATATCTTAGGAAATCCCAAAGATAAGATTCCTAATTGTGAGAAAAGTGGAATTTATGAAATTAGTTTTCATGATTGTGACAAAAAGTATGTTGGACAAACTAAATGGTCAATTAAAACACGATTTAAAGAACATTTAGCACACTTAGAATACAGTAGAACAGAAAAGTCTAGCATTGCCGAACATACCCTTGAAGCTGATCACATTGTAACATTACACTGTGTGTAATTTTTTAAGTTATGGAAAAATAACCATATACGGACACCACTACGTGATAGTAGACCAAAAAAAAAAAGACCCGTGTCTCCCAGTTTTTCCGAAAGTCATGCACTTTTTTTTTTGGGGCCCCCAAAGATTTGACGCCTGGGTGTAATTTTTGCAAAAAACTCATCATATTCTGAGGCTCATATCTTGCAAACCGTTCGGAATTTTAATTTACTTTCTGTGGCAAAGTTGTAGCCCTTGTCATAAGGAACAAAAATTGTGAACATTTAAAGTAAAAAAAAAACTTCATCTTCAAGATCAAAATAGCTAAAAACTGTAAAAAATTCGATTTTTTTTATACCTTTTTTTCCCTGTTTAGGCCCATAGCTAGCAAACCGTTCAAAATTCAAGGAAACAATCAACTACAAAAATGTAGCTAAGATCTTAGTAAACAACTTTCTAGAATATATGAACTTCCTAGGAATGATTCTTAACACTGTTTAGGTTGCCGCAAAAGTTAAATTTTCCCGAAAAATCCACTTTTTTAAAGTTTTTTGCGATTTTGATCTGGAAGATGAAATTTTTTGGATTTTATATGTTCACAATTTTTGTTCTTTATGACAAGAGCTACAACTTTGCTTCAGAAAAGTAAATCAAAATTCCGAACGGTTTGCAAGATATGAGCCTGAGAATATGATCAGTTTTTTGCAAAAATGACACCGAGGCCCCAAATCCTTGGGGCCTCATAAAAAAAAGTACATGAATTGGGCCAAAACTGGGAGCCTCGGGTAAAAAAAGACCCGTGTCTCCCAGTTTTGCCCCAACTAATGCATTTTTTTTATGAGGCCCCAAAGATTTGGGGCCTCGGTGTCATTTTTGCAAAAAACTGATCATTTTCTCAGGCTCATATCTTGCAAACCGTTCGGAATTTTGATTTACTTTCTGAGGCAAAGTTGTAGCTCTTGTCATAAAGAACAAAAATTGTGAACATATAAAATCAAAAAAACTTCATCTTCAAGATCAAAATCGCAAAGAACTGTAAAAATTTGATTTTTTTACCTTTTTTCCCCTGTTCAGGCCCATAGCTAGCAAACCGTTCAAAATTCAAGGAAACAATCAACAACAAAAATGTACCTAACATCTCAATAAATAATTTTTTAAAACATATGAACATCCTAAGAATGATTCTTAACACCGCTTAGGTAGCCGCAAAAGTCAAAAATTTCCCGAAAATTTTTTAATTTGATTTGTTTTCTCTTTACTTAAACATTAAGATACTATGCTATCTATTACAAAAATAATAAAAAAATATTCCTATTATGCTTATAATGTTGATGGCCCTGGACTTCCAAATCGCACTCTCTTAAGTTGTGGATCCAAATCGTCGTCCGAATCTGACTCTGATTCAGAACTTATGGTGTCCACAGGCACATTGCTTCCAGACTGCCCTCCATCATCAGCTTTTTCTTCTTCAAGTACTTCATTAGCATCAAAAAGGGTGATCTTGTGACTCCACCAGCATACCTGAAATGAATTAGAAAAGAAATCAAAAAAGGAATGCAAAACAATGCATTAATAAAAGTGATATTACTTCTGCAAGCAATGCGTCGAGGTTTTTGCCTTTGTACCGTTTTTCCATGGGCATTGTGGTTTGGTGAAACCGTTCTCCTTGCTCATCGGATTCGGCAGGGAGTTGTTTCATAAAATCATCGAAATGAAAATGAAGAAAATGCAGCTTTAATGTCATCGATGTGCCGATTTTCTCAAAATAATACAGCATTTCTTTCACCCATTCCCTTGTTTCCGGTTCCGCGTCTCGATTCCCTCCCAAGACTCTGGTGCATACACGCTCAAGGTAAATCCATGCCATTGAATGATTTTCATCAAGCGATGAATCAAAGTTGCTCTTGAATAGCTTTCTAATGTCAGGGCCATTAAATACGCCTGTTAAATGAAGACAAAAAATAAAGACAGAAAAGAAAACATTAACATAGTGTAAGTAGTACAATGAGGTGAACAAAAATTCATTTTAAATTTACTACAATACCTTTTCTAATTTTGTCATCGCTACGCTTTGGGAAAACGCTTTGCAAATAGTCGAATGCGTTTGGACAATTTACACGGCCACTTGGATGAATTTTTTAACAATTCCCAATTTTATGTGAAGCGGTGGCAGCAAGATGTCTTGAGTATTGTCAATTAAAGGTGCATTCTTCAGTTTATGTTGTTTCATTTGTGCCTCCACACTTCCTCTTGGTCTCCATGAATTACATTGGAATTGATTCAGAGGTGAGCGCGAATCCCAATTACAAAGAAAACAAAAGAATTTTGGAAAGCCGTCCTTATCGATGATCCCTTGCAAAATGTTGATGACCTTCAAATCACAGCAAATCTTCCATTTATTTTCGTAGTATTTGATTTTTTTCATTATATCTTTCAATGTTTCATAGCTTTCTTTCATGTTAATACCCATTGCTAGCGGAATGGAAGGTTTCAAGCTTGAAACAGAACTATCAATAAATAATCTCCACTCACTAGCGATGTAGTTCACTCCCATTTTTAACACCAAAGCTTTTATATCGTTGCAGTAAGCGAACGAATTGTCATCATTTAGAGCGTAGAGGCTCTGAAATTCAGCTTGCCGTTTGCGGTACACCGTAGAATTAACATTAGCATGTGTGAGTTTTCTTTGCTTTAAAAACACTGTCAAAAATATGGCAAGTCGCTGCGATAGTCCCAATATGGCCACAATGAAATCCATTTCCATTTGTGTTATTAGCTGTGGTCCATCTGTTGACTGCGGGGGCTCATAATCGGTATCAAATGGATCTTCATAAGTAACACCACTTGCTCTAGTCAATCCTGTAAATTCTGTCCTACGATCTGGAGTTGGCGGCCTTGGTGGTACAAAATTTTCAGGTCCAAGCACTGGTAGTGTGGCTGTTGCAGTTGCTTTATAAATTTTATTCTTCGCAGCATGTCGATTTAGACGTGGTGTGTAATTTACGCACGCATAGCAACTGGTTGCATCATGATCACCTGGGCGATTAATCCAGTTTACCGGCTTACAATACTTCATACTATGTTTGCCTCCACTCAACCATGCCATGAGATTGTTATAACATTGGCGACACACTGCATTAGGTGTGTAATTTTCACCGGTCAAGTCTACTTCGTCGAAAAACAACTTATATGCTCTTTTGAATTCACTAGTTAAAAGATTTTTTTTCCTTTTGAAATCGCGTACAACTTTTTTTTCTGATTTGATGACCGCAAAACGTAGCAAAATAAATCAATTTTTTCACACTGCATATTGAAATTGTCAGTTGCGAATTATGCTGTAGCACTTTCTCTATAACTTTTACCGCTGAGCTCTCGTTGATGTCGCGCTGTGTAATGCCTCGATGTGAGCGTCGTGCCGCTTTTATATTGTGTGCTGCGCCCCTTGATACGTGTGCTGAGCTTACTGCTTTGCATGTGCTGCTGCGGTCGGTGCGTGATCGCGTGAGTGGTATATTTGAGATCTTAGGTACATTTTTGTAGTTGATTGTTTGCTTGAAGCAAGAGAATAGGTGAAAGGAAAAAAAAATTCCGGGAAATTTTTCACTTTTGCGGCTACCTAAGCGCTACTTAAACGGTGTTAAGAATCATTCATAGGAAGTTCGTATGTTCTAGAAAGGTTTTTATTGAGGTCTTAGGTACATTTTTGTAGTTGATTGTTTCCTTGCAGCGAGAGAATGGATGAAAGAAAAATAACCGGTCAAGTGCAAGTTGAACTTGCACAATTAGTGTTCCGTACGTTGATTGCTTTTCAAATAAAGAATATTGTAACGGAAGTATAAAATGATCAGTGACTTCACAAAACACACCCCAAATGAGTTTTCAACAAAGTTTGTTTCCAATCTTTGCTGAAAACTGGTGACATTGAAATTTTGTTTTTTTTTCGATACCAGATAAATTATTAAAGATAATGATAATTTTTCGTTCAATCTATACCAGGGTTTTTTTCAAAATTTTTTGGTCAGTACTTTTTGAGATAAGGTAGGAGACAGCGATTTTTCACGATTTTTTTAAAAGTAATACGAAGAAAAGTGTGCGCAAGTATTACATTATATATATATATATTTTTACTCGTGGTTTCACAAGCTTTCATTTGACACCACACTCGATGACCTAGTAAAAAATTTTTTTTTCACTTCCGATTTCACCCCTCAAAACGAATCCCTTAAGTCGAAATTTATGTTACGGTGGTACAAAATGATCAGTGACTTCACAAAACACACCCCAAATAAGTTTTCAACAAAGTTTATTTCCAATCTTTACTGAAAATTGATGACCTTGAAATTTCTGTTTTTTTTATATACCAGATAAATTATTACAGGTAATGCACTCGTGATAATTTTCGTTCAATCTACACCCCGTGGAGAATAGTCCAGAATTTTTTCAAAATTTTTGATAAGTACTTTCCGAGATAAGGCGGGTGGACAGCGATTTTTCGCGATTTTTTAAAAATAATACAAAGGAAAGTGCGCGCAAGTATTACATTATATATATATATATATATTTTTTACTCGTGTTTTCACAAGCTTTCATTTGACACTCGATTACCTAGTAAAAAATTTTTTTTTTCATTTCCGATTTCACCCCCCAAAACTAACCCCTTAAGTCAAAATTTAACTTTCAAAACTACATGGCTCTGATGAGGCCATCAATTCCTATATTACTACCAAATTTCAACTTTCTATTACAAATAGTTTCGGAGAAAATCGGGTGTGACAGACGGACAGACGGACAGACAGACGGACAGACACCGAAGTGATCTTATAAGTGTTCCGTACGGAACACTAAAAACGTTCGCGAAATTTTTCACTTTTGCGGCTACCTAAGCGGTGTTAAGAATCATTCTTAGGATGTTCATATGTTTTAAAAAATTATTTATTGAGATGTTAGGTACATTTTTGTTGTTGATTGTTTCCTTGAATTTTGAATGGTTTGCTAGCTATGAGCCTGAACAGGGGAAAAAAAAGGTAAAAAAAATCAAATTGTTACAGTTTTTTGCGATTTTGATCTTGAAGATGAAGTTTTTTTTTGATTTTATATGTTCACAATTTTTGTTCTTTATGACAAGAGCTACAACTTTGCCTCAGAAAGTAAATCAAAATTCCGAACGGTTTGCAAGATATGAGCCTGAGAAAATGATCAGTTTTTTGCAAAAATGACACCGAGGCCCCCAAATCTTTGGGGCCTCATAAAAAAAAAATGCATTACTTGGGGCAAAACTGGGAGACACGGGTCTTTTTTTACCCGAGGCTCCCAGTTTTTGGCCCAATTCATGTACTTTTTTTTATGAGGCCCCAAGGATTTGGGCCTCGGTGTCATTTTTGCAAAAAACTGATCATATTCTCAGGCTCATATCTTGCAAACCGTTTGGAATTTTGATTTACTTTCTGAAGCAAAGTTGTAGCTCTTGTCATAAATTGTGAACATATAAAATCCAAAAAATTTCATCTTCCAGATCAAAATCGCAAAAAACTTTAAAAAAGTAGATTTTTCGGGAAAATTTTCACTTTTGCGGCTACCTAAACAGTGTTAAGAATCATTCCTAGAAAGTTCATATGTTCTAGAAAGTTGTTTACTAAGATCTTAGCTACATTTTTGTAGTTGATTTTTTCCTTGAATTTTGAACGGTTTGCTAGCTATGGGCCTAAAACAGGGAAAAAAGGTAAAAAAAATCGAATTTTTTACAGTTTTTAGCTATTTTGATCTTGAAGATGAAGTTTTTTTTTTTACTTTAAATGTTCACAATTTTTGTTCCTTATGACAAGGGCTACAACTTTGCCACAGAAAGTAAATAAAAATTCCGAACGGTTTGCAAGATATGAGCCTCAGAATATGATGAGTTTTTTGCAAAAATTACACCCAGGCCTCAAATCTTTGGGGGCCCATAAAAAAAAAGTACATGACTTTCGGAAAAACTGTAGACACGGGTCTTTTTTTTTTTGGTCTATTATCACGTGGTGGTGTCCGTATATGGTTATTTTTTTTCGTGTTGCACTGTTCTAAGATTAATTAAAAATGTATGTGATAGGAGATTTTTGAACGCATACGAAAGTATGGAAATTATAAAACGTAAAAGTAGTTTAAATAAAGACAGATGGCCTATTCCTTATAGTCCCCTCTACTGGTTACTTGACCGGAACTGATGGCTTTGCCTATGCCATTAGTTCAGCCTGAGTAATTGAAGGGTTAGACTAAGTATAAATAAGGTAGATTTGTAGTTTAGCTTTAGTCAATCATCGCTCCTGATGAAGCTAACATGGTTAGCGAAACGCGCGTCGAGTGCAAAAATAAGGAGTTTGGTGTAGTGGTGATATATACTGAGTAGTGTCATTGGGCCAAAGATTCCACATTCCCAACCTAGTCATTTTTTTTACAATAAAGCAATTTTTAACCGAAAAAATCCCTTAAAATTAATTCGCACACCCATACAATATTGTCATGCCACTAGAGCTGTCGGTAGTTCATTGATGAAAAGAAGTCATTAAATTAATCTGGTTAATTCAATTGTTTTAATTGCTTTCTTTAGAAGGTAATTGCAATTGGCTTTAAATAAATAAGATGAAAGTCATTAATAACACAGCACCACAAAAAAAAAAGTGGGGTATACTTTTGATGCCATATATCAGATCCGTAGTATTTTTGCCCGCTGATCACGAATCTGACATCAGAATATCGCCATCACATCTCAATTTTTTTCTAACCTCAAAAAATAGGTAAAAATTAGTAAAAATTAAGAAAAATATACTCCTAAAAAAGTGATTCAAGCTTTTTCATGAATCTAAAGATGTATTAATATGTATTCGGACACGTTAAGCTAATCTTCATCGGTTGGATTGAGCCATACAGTTCTGTTTTCTTTCTAACCTCAATAAATCAGACAGATATAGTGCTTCTCGAATGCAAAAACGAATTCAAATTAAAATTCAACCGATCCAAATTTGGTACACGGGGATTTTTTAGGTCGCTGATCACGAATTTGAGGTTGGATTTGCAAAATTCAAGATGGCAGATGTTTTCGCGCCATTTTGAACGCCGAGAAAATTCATCGGTCGATTTTCTTCTACCTGCATCCAGGGCACCTCCACGTGATGACGGTGGGCAACGGTGTTACTCCACTAGCCGGCAGAGTCCCTGGATAACGGCTTAGATGCCGTCATGGCAGGTAGAAGAAAGAGAATTACGATGCAGGGACTCGGAAACCCAGTATCGGCGGTTGGTCAGGGTGGGAAAGCAGGCCCGCAGCCGTCGTCGTCCAGCGACCGTAGCTCTTCATGTGTGGGTGACTTGTCTCATGTAGAGTATAATGCTACAAGAAAACGGTCTCACGGTACAAGGACTTTTCATAAGTGCAATAAAAACAGTGATTCATTTTGTTATATTTGCTGTCAACACGTATTGAGTAAAATGGGGTCACCGATAACGGATAAGATTAAAACCTTATATAAAGATTGTTTTAACATTGAAATACAGCACCAGGATACAGATTGGGTTCCCCACATCATTTGCAGTTCTTGCAAAATAATGTTGTACATCAATAAGAAGGCGATTAAATATTCCAGACCAGCAATATGGAATAGACCATACAGTGAAAATGATTGCTACTTTTGTATGAATGTTGTATCTAGGCATAACCGAAAAAATAAAAGCACTATTACTTATAACGATGTTTCGACAGTAACAAGACCAACTAAACTAATACCGCCTCCTGAACCACTTGATGCTGATGTTATGGAAACAAATGATTTCACCTTATCAGTTCATGACGAAAACATTGAGACTGTCGAAAAAGATTCAAACACTGTTACTAATGAATGTTCTAGTGACAACCTATCATATACTAGTGACACAGATAAAGAATTTCTACCATACAACCGTAAACCAGAACCAATACTCGTATCACAGTCAGAACTTAGTGATCTAGTCAGAGATTTAAGCTTATCCAAAGATGGTTCAGAGCATCTTGCTACCTTTTTAAAGAAAAGACATTTACTTAAGCCAGAAGCTACGATTTCTTATTATAGAAACAGAGATGAAGAATTTCGAAAATATTTCACAATGGACTAGGACTTTCATATTGTACCGATGTAAAAGGTCTAATGGATGAATTTCAAAATAACTCATATGATCCTGAAGAATGGAGACAACGTTTACGCTCCCATTCCGATTGCTCATTCCACAGTTATGGAAGAGCAATATGAAAAAATGAAGCAAAATATGCTGATCATAACTGGAAAATTTGTGGAGATCTGAAAATTGTAACAATATTACTTGGTCAACAGTCAGGGTTTACACTTTATCCCTGTTATAAATGTCTGTGGAATAGCAGAGACAGGGAACGTCATTATAAGAAAAAAATTTGGCCAGCAAGAGATTCGTTCACTCCTGGTGAAAATAATGTATTGTTTCCACCATTGATAGATCCAGAAAAAGTTCTTATTCCCCCGCTTCACATTAAGCTTGGACTTATGAAGCAATTCACGAGAGCATTAGATACAAACGGCCCATATTTCAAATATTCGCATAAAAAATTTCCGAAATTTTCTGAAGCTAAAATTAAGGCAGGCGTATTTGACGGGCCACAAATAAGAAAATTGTTTCAAGATTCATTATTTGTTACTAAAATGAATAAAGTTGAAAAAGCTGCTTGGCTTAGTTTTAAAGAAGTCGCAACAAACTTTTTGGGAAATAATAAAAGTCCTAAGTACAAAGAAATAGTCGAGAAAATGGTAAAAAATTTTCAAACATTAGGTTGCATAACGAATCTAAAATTACATTTCCTGGACTCTCACATCGATGATTTCCCAGATAATCTTGGTGACTACAGTGAGGAGCAAGGGGAACGTTTTCACCAAGATCTGAAAATCATAGAAAATCGGTATCAAGGACGATGGGATGACCATATGCTAGCGGACTATTGCTGGTCGCTAAAAAGAGAAACAAGTCCTCAAAAGCGTTTGGGCAGAAAGCCTTTGAATAGGCCATTCGCGGAAAAAAGAACAAGATACAGCCAAAAAAAGGAAAGTTAGGCGCGGGTGTAACCTTCGCAATTCTAGGGCTTAAGGGTCTACTATTTGAGAGTATATGGTTTAAAAGTCCTGGTTTTGAGTTTATTGGGTCTCATTTTTAAAGTTTCAGGGTTATTGAGGTCTATTTTTTGGGGTTACAGGGTGTGGGAGTCTAAGGTTTCAGGGTTTAGGGTTTAAGAGTATCAGGTTTGAGGATTCCCCAACTGTATACCAAATTTGGTAGAAATCGGTTGGTTTTCAAAAATTTTGTCCGCCATCTTGGATCTGCCATTTTGAATTTTGCAAATCCGACCTCAGATTCATGATCAGCAACCCAAAAAACCCACGTGTACCAAATTTGGTAAGAATCGGTTGAATTTTAATTTGAATTCGTTTTTGCATTCGAGAAGCACTATATCTGTCTGATTTATTGAGGTTAGAAAGAAAACAGAACTGTATGGCTCAATCCAACCGATGAAGATTAGCTTAACGTGTCCGAATACATATTAATACATCTTTGGATTCATGAAAAAGCTTGAATCAATTTTTTAGGAGTATATTTTTCTTAAATTTTACCTATTTTTTGAGGTTAGAAAAAAATTGAGATGTGATGGCGATATTCTGACGTCAGATTCGTGATCAGCGGGCAAAAATACTACGGATCTGATATATCGCATCAAAACACTTTTTTTTTTTTGTGGGGCTGTGTAATCGGTAATTATATACAGAGTACTAAATAACGTTTATATAAAATTACGTTACGGTAAATTACTTTGGCAGTAATTCAGTTACTACAGTCATAATTTATTCACTTCATTACAAACAGACTCGCTCATTTGAACTCACTTGAAGAGTTGTTCAAAAGAAGAAGTTGTAGCATCTTCGAAGCACTTTCCTTGCAAACACATAGTATAGGTTTGTTTATAAACAATCATGCTTAAAATATATTTTTGATTAATTAACATAATAATATAGACAATAATATTAAACGTCGTTACCTCCACCCCTTTCGTTCCCTTCTCCTAAAGTAATGTTGCTGACAAACTACAGGCTCCATTCCTACTTTAAGTCTTATATGCCAAGTTTGACGTAGATATCCCATTTCATTCGAGAATTATCGTGCCGAAAGCGAGTCAGACCGACATAGTGGCGGAAATAAGAGGTTTTTCGTGATCTGGGGGTCCCAAGACTTGAAGAAATTGAACAACCTCGGTGGATTCTCTTTTCGTAAATACCATACTTTCCTTTCGCAAGGAAAGTAACACATAGGAACTTGTCCCCATAGCCTCCAACATATACTACCGCTGTCGTCAAAACTTGTTATTTCTCTGAAATTATCTAACCAATTATAATCAAACATGGTCTACGATTTTTCGAAATAATTTATCTACATAAGAATTGAAGATAATGAAAAAGCAATATGATTTTCATATCCCTCCATTCTAGAAACACTAAAAAATATATGTAACACGATATATTCGAAACTACCCCATATCACACAACTTTATATTCGTGCTTAAATCTTATTAATTGAATCAACAAAAAATAAGAGATATCCTCGTGATACTATTGAAATCATGAAAACATTAAGAATCCCGTCTGCTTCCTCTGCAGCGACATCATTTAAGAATGTGCAAAAAATTTGAAACATTTCGTTCGAGAGTTATCGTGCCAACAGAGCGACAAACTGATAGATTACTGAAAGTTGTCTATTCATTTTATATATTCCTGCCATAAACGGATTTTTTTAGTTTGAGTTTAAAAGTGCTTTGTCGAAAACTCATATAATTTTTTTTTAATATTGCAAAAAAATTGCAGAATTTAATTCTTACCCTTTAACTTAAAATTTAGCATTAATATAGAAATTGCTGGCCCCATCAGAGCCATGTAGTTTTGAAAGTTAAATTTTGACTTAAAAAGTTAGTTTTGGAGAGTGAAATCGGAAATAAAAAAAGAAAAAGTTTATCAGGTCATCGAGTAAGGTGTCAAATAAAAGCTGGTGAAAACGCACACACTTTTCTTTGTACTATTTTTAAAAAAATTGCCAAAAATCGCCGTCTCCCCTTATCTCGGAAAGTACTGATCAAAAAATTTTTAAAAAATTCTGGAATATTCTCCACAGGGTGTAGTTTGAACGAAAATTATCACGAGTGATTGATCACTTTATACCTCCGTATTAAAAATTTTTATACCTCCGTAATAAAAATTTTTATTTAAATGCAATCAAAGTACGGAACACTAATTTCGCAAGTCCGACTTGGTTATTTAGTTTACTCTGTAACCAGATCTCAGTCCCTTCTACATACTATTTTTGTTTAGGGAATAATGAAAAAGCAAGGTCACTGAAATAGAACTATATTATGATATGTGCGCAATTACCCTTCTAACCCTCTACCCCATTCCTTCCACCTTATATATCTTTTACTATAAATAGTGAGCTAAAATTTTTTAAAGTATCTAACCAAAAATCAGGCAAGATTCTTATAATAATATGGAAACTATACAATAAATAATAATTCCCACACCTTTTATCCGCTATCTCCGTTAATATTGCAAGTAGCAAAAAGAACTCTAAATAATATAGTATAAAAAATACGCAATCACCCTTCCAACACCCTTCCTCACCCCTTATACGTTGCACAATTATATAAGGTAAATAAATAGCTATGGTTAAAATTTGTTTACTATAGTGACCAAACCCCATAATATTATTGAAACCATACACAACTCCACTCCTTTAACCACTTCCTCCATTAAAACTGAAAATAATGAAAAAAGTTAATTTTCCGATTTCTTGACTCCATAAACCCCAAAAAAGATCTATAACATCATATATAAGAAGCAACCTCATTAACCCCCTTCTCTAACCCCTTACATGCTATTGAAATTATACAATATTGCTATTGAAATTATACAATATTGAACAATCCCGGGCCCCTTCAGCTTCTTCGTGAATTAAACTTGAAAACAATCAAAAAATAATTAATAAATAATTGAATTCCTAGACTTCAAAAACCAAGAGAAGCATATATAACACGATATATAGGAAGCAACCTCCTTTAACCACCTCCTCCTTGTTTTACTATAAATATTTTTGCGTTAAATTTGTTTATTATTTAACAACGAAATAAGACAATCTTGCTATTATTAAATGAGAATAAAACACTAAATTTTTAGTAAAATTTCCACTTTTATTGATTTTTTATACTTGACACGTGTTTAGCTTTATCAAAAGTATGGGTATAGAATGAAATAAACATTTTTCAATGGTTTTATAAGCAAATATTTATAGGTAGGTTGTAACTAAAGGATAACAACTAAACTTAATAATTAAACATATATTCTCTTCTATTAAATGTTTGGCATATGAAGAATCAGTTTTTAAAAAACTTTTATTATGTTCTGAAATTCTAGAGTTTATGACTAGAACCACAATTAAGTTGGTAAACACCGGATTTATGGTTTTTCAAGGTTTTATCTTCAATCAATATAATCAATAAAAGTGGAAATTTTATTAAAAGTTTAAGGTTTAGTCTCATTGAATATGAATTTCCATCAAGTAACAGCCAAGTCAGTTAATGATTATTATTACTATTAAAGCCTTTTAAAATGATCGGCCCCCACCCTTTTCATCCCATTTGTCTTCATTTCCTTGTTAGATGTTATTTATGTACCAAGTTTACGTTCGATAGACCGACAGATGAACAAACAGACCGACGGAAATGAGTGACTATGTTTTTCGTGATATAGGAACCCTAAAACGTGAAAAAATGCAAAAATCTCGAAGTGTGATTTTTCACCAATAAAATGTTTTCCTTTCGCAAGGAAAGTAAAAATATTGTATAGGTAGTTCAAAATTTAGTACTATTAGTAAACAGAGTGAAAATAAATATTATATTTTTATATTTTCAGCTATACAAGTTCAATTTGTGAGTATGCCGATGAATGGGCAATTAGCGATCCTACTCTATGGTTAGACATTGGTAAGTAAAATACAGACAGAATGATCAATATATAACACTGGTTTACAGCCAAAAAATACCAAGAACGCCACATGCCTAGATAAGTTAATTGGGACCTCCTGAACACGAAAAACGCTATAATTTTTTTTTTTAAGTACCGTTTTTTAGATAACGGTACTTTTGTGTTTTTCGGTGTATGGTCCCACTCAAACCCTTATGGAGCCCAACCGAAAAGTCCGATCGAGATAAATGTCATACCGTTGGAAAGGCAACTAAATGCCTTTTCCGGCGGTATACTATAAATTTCTATGTGACAAAAAGTGGCTGAGTTATAACACCTCAAAGTTCAAAATTTGCTTATTTTTTACGTTTTTTTCAAAATTTTTCATTTTTATTTGGTTTTTTTTTCTACGTTATTGTAAAGATCTGGAATGTTTTATTTTTTTACCAAGTAGTTTATTTAATAACCAACATTTTAAAAGTAATTTGAAAAAAAAGGATGAAAAATAAAGTTTTTATTAAGGATTTTGTGGAACGACAATATTTTCATTTTCATTGCTCACACGCTATATTCGGCGTAAATTAAAAAAATTTAAATTAAAATGACGAGCGACTTGAATTTTTTCCGTTTTTTTTTTTTTTTTCGGATGTATCTTCGCGAATGAGGAACCAACAATAGTCTGCCATCATTTGTTCATCCCACCAGCCCTTGTAACGTCTCTCGATTTCTTGCATTTCCTGGTGAAATCTTTCACCCTGCTCATCACTTTCGGATCCCAAGTTCATGGGGAAAATATCCAAATGACTGAATAAAAAGTGTAGTTTAGGTGTCATATTTGAACCTAAAAGTTAAAAAGAATAAATTTTCAAATAATTTTCAAATGATAACGGCCTTTTTGATATACATGCTTTCACTCAACGCTTACCAATGGCATTGAATTTTTGCAGTAATGTATCGATCTTCTCAGCGTAATCAGGACTTCTGTAGTTTCCCAAAAAGTTGTAAACGATGTCCTGGAATGCTTCCCATGCCTCCAAATGAGCTGGACCTAAACACTCATTAAATGCTTGGTCACCGTACAGAGCCCGAATTTGAGGTCCATCAAATATACCAGCTTCAATTTTGCTCGCTGTGGCTCTCGGAAATTTTTGTTTAAGGTAATTCATGGCAAGACTGTCTTTTGGCAACGTTTTCACAATATTTGTAAATAACCCAAGCTTAATATGTAGTGGAGGAAGTATTATCTTCTCCTGAGGAATGAGTGGGTCATTTTTAATATTGTACTCTCCGTGCGTACGCCCACTTCGTTCGGGCCAAACTTTTCGGATGTAGTGATTCTGACGGTCACGGCTGTCCCATAGACATAGAAAACAGGGAAACTTCGTATTGCCCCCTTGCAATCCAGATAGTATGGCAACTAATTTAAAATCAGAGCAAACTTTCCATTGATGTTGGTCATATTGTATGAGAGCGAGAAGTTCTTTCATTGCTTCATATGTTTTCCTTTATGTATTTTCCATATCCGATTGGAATTGATGGTTTCGTATTCCCTTTATGAAGCAAGACTGCCTTCAAACTATCCTTGCCTCCATCCAGAAAAAGACGCCATTCCACTGGGTCATAACTTTGTTGGAGAGCATTGAAAAGACCACGTATGTTGGCACAAAAACAAAAGTTTCCCGTTTTTGCGAAAAAAAACTGCAAGTTGTTTGCTACGATCACGGTAATATGTAACACGTGTCTCAGGAGCACAATATCCCCACTGTTGCAATCGCGATGCAAGTAATTCAGATTTCGATTTCGGCAAATACAAATCTCGGCACAAATCATTACGCTCGGCCTGAGTAAGTAAATGGAGTTTCTTATTTGATTGCATTTCTGATTCACTGCACTCATCTGATGAATCACTTATTGTTGTTCTTTTTCGTATTTTTGTGGGCTCTGCTACAATCAGCTGCGGTTTGGGGCACGATACTGAGTGCGGCACTGGCAGCGTCACCGAGCTAACAACTGGATAAACTGGTTCAATTCTACGTCCGACAGCCTTTTCCGTTAAACAGAAATAACAATCTGTTGTATGACTGATCGGGTTTCTCCATTGCATTGGCTTTCCAAATGTGAAGAAACACTCTTGACCCTTACCAATTTTATTTAATATTGTTCGGCAGTTGTTACATGCATTATTCGGTGTCCACGGTTTGTCCAGAGACGCAGGTCGAAAGCCGAAATACTTCTTATACGCTTCAGATAAATTTTTCGTATTCATTTTTCGCATCAAATGCTGTGATTTCTTTTTCACAAGAACTCCACAAACATAACAAAATTCGTTGGGATCGATTGAACACATTTTATTTTTTGCACGTACAAAGCCAAACTGTTTACTGTGATCAGATTCAAATTCTGATGGACGCCGAATATAGCGTGTGTCAGGGCTACCAACGTATACAGTGATTCAAATTCTGATGGACGCCGAATATAGCGTGTGTCAGGGCTACCAACGTATACAGTGATTCAAATTCTGATGGACGCCGAATATAGCGTGTGAGCAATGAAAATGAAAATATTGTCGTTCCACAAAATCCTTAATAAAAACTTTATTTTTCATCCTTTTTTTTTCAAATTACGTTTAAAATGTTAGTTATTAAATAAACTACTTGGTAAAAAAATAAAACATTCCAGATCTTTACAATAACGTAGAAAAAAAAACCAAATAAAAATGAAAAATTTTGAAAAAAACGTAAAAAAATAGGCAAATTTTGAACTTTGAGGTGTTATAAACTCAGCCACTTCTTGTCACATAGAAATTTATAGTATACCGCCGGAAAAGGCATTTAGTTGCCTTTCCAACGGTATGACATTTATCTCGATCGGACTTTTCGGTTGGGCTCCATAAGGGTTTGAGTGGGACCATACACCGAAAAACACAAAAGTACCGTTATCTAAAAAAGGTACTTAAAAAAAAAAATTATAGCGTTTTTCGTGTTCAGGAGGTCCCAATTAACTTATCTAGGCATGTGGCGTTCTTGGTATTTTTCCAAATTAAAAATTTGTAAACCTGTGTAATAAATCTAAGAAAATTATCACATTAAATATATTATTTTTAAGGTATAATAACATCAGTAGACCCATCCTGGCCTCAAAGTGCTTCTTCTTGGTTGAGATCCGATCCTAAAGGTCTTAGATTAATCCTTAACTGGATAAACCAGAAATATAATCCAGGGGAATTTATTATTACTGAAAATGGATGGTCCGACGTGGGTGGATTAGATGACCAAGGCAGATTAACATACGTTAAAGTAGGTAACTAAAAGATTTTAATAGGGTCTAAAAAGTAATGTCAGAATCTACATATAGAATATATGTGATGAGACTATGTCAACCCAGCGGAGTATATACACTTGCCACTAATTAATATTAAATTTATGTGATTATTTGCCCAAGGTAAAATCAATTCATCCATCCTTAATCCAACATCTTTACAGACGTATAATGATCAAATAACCAACCATTTCTGATGATATTCTGCCACTTTAATCGTTTACCTGTGGCGCTTACCCCATGAATGGAATGTGCGAAATGTAAAATAAGCAATAAGGATGCTTACCTAAATTGTGATGGATGTGATCGTTTTATTCACTCCAATACTGATTGCTCTGGACTTAATGGGTCAGAATTAAAAGTTATGGCATTAAAAGGAAAGCGTACCCTGAAATTTTATTGTGAAAAATGCCTGACAGGCATCAGGATGATTCCAAAGCTGATAATGAGGATAGATGAGGTTCAACGTGAGGTCAAAGCACTGAAGTCCCAACTCGAAAATGTAAATGTTGGGGATGTAGTGTAAACGGATGAGACAACTATAGATGAACTCTACGAAAGGCAGAGGAGAATGAATAACATCATGATTTTTAATATGCCTGAGGGGAACGAGTCGGACATCAACAAAGCAACAGAAATTATTGAAACTCTAACTAATGAACAAATTGTTGTCAAAAAAACTATTCGTATTGGAAACAGGAATAAGAATGCCGATGATGTCAATAAAGTGATGAGGGCTAATAAGGAGTCTCTTAAGGCGAGGAAATTGTACATAAGTAACGACTTAACTCCTTTACAAGTTGTCAACTTGAAGAAAATGAAACAGGAAATTCAGGAAAGAAGATCTAATGGCGAACATGTTGGTATTAAATATGTTAAAGGAAAGCCTGTTGTTTGTGAATTAAAAAACTAAATGTCGTGAGTGTTTCAGCAGATGATGAAATAAATCTAGTATGTTATTATCAGATTGTAAGGGGTCCAAATTCAAAAATTGTTGACTTTTATTCCTCAGTTTGTGATTGTGAGTTTGATTTGTTGGCTTTAAGTGAAACCTGGCTTCACGAAGATGTTCATAGCTCGGAATTGTTTCCGAGTGAATATACGGTTTACAGAAAGGATAGAAAATTTGATATAAGAGGTAAAGAACGTGGTGGTAGTGTTTTACTGGCCGTTAAGAATTATATAAACTCAGAGTCTATGGATGTGACTTTATTTGATTTACAATTTTCGGATTTTTTTTTATTTTTTTTTTATGGGTCTAGCACACGTGCTGCAGGGAAGTCCCTAAAGCGCTCCAGGAGCGGCACGAGTGCGGAAAAAGCGATTCACGTTGTTCTTGAATCGCTGTAAATTGTACTCGGTGGGAAACACAGCGCTGGGCAAATTATTCCAAAGGGATGACGTTCTCCATATAAAAGATTGCTTGAAAAGCGTTGTACGCGGAGTAACAAGCTGAACCTCATACGGATGCGAAGCACCAGCCCGACGTGTATTTCTAACGTGCACCGCTTTGGGAGGAATTAAGCGGGCTACCTCCTTCGAACACCTTTCATGAAAATACTTGTAGAACAGACTCAAGTCGCCAACCGTTCTTCGATGTTCCAGCGAATCAAGGCCGCCGGTCAATTCCGGGTCCCCAATCAGACGGACCGCTCTTTTTCTGAACAGAATCCAACAAATGCAGTGTATGTTTGGGAGCGGAGCCCCAAACGTGGGAGCAGTATTCCATAGTTGGTCGAATTTGGGCTTTGTAAAGAATTAACAGTTGCTGTGGGGTGTAAAGCTTTCTGGTTCTAAATAATATTCCCAACTTTTGAGAAGCTCTCCTTGCTATGCCTGCAACATGTTCATGCCAAGACATATTTGCTCCCAAACTAACGCCCAACAAATTGAGCGACGATGCTAGGGGAATGGAGTGCCCCGACATAACTATATCGGGTTCAGCAACGTTAATTTTTTAGAAAAAACTGCCGCTTGGGTTTTTGTAGCGTTAAATTCCACTTGGTTACTGTCACCCCAAGATAGAATTTCTTCCAGGTCTTTGTTAAGTTGAACGACCTCCTGCTGTCTGCGGATACTCGCCTGAGCAGCCGATGTCCGAGCGTTCAAGGTGAATGAAGAGACAAGCGTACTGTCATCTGCAAAGCTATAGACTGGATTCCCGGTCTTTTCCAGCAGATCGTTAATGTAAATGAGAAAGAGAGTAGGAGACAGTATGGAGCCCTGGGGCACACCGGCGTTGATAGTGAGGGTGTTAGAAAGAAATCCGTCGACCGCCACTCGTAAAGAACGCTCTCTGAGGAAACATGAGAGCCACAAACAGAACCTTTCAGACATACCATAAGAGCGTAACTTAACCAACAGTCCATCGTGCCAAACACGGTCGAATGCCTTGGATATGTCAAGAGCAACCGCTCGAGATTCTCCAAAATGTTCAATCGCGTTGTTCCAAACATGTGTTACATAAGTCAGAAGATCTCCTGTTGATCTATATTTACGAAAACCATATTGGTGATCGCTAATAATATTGAATCGTTCAAGATATTTTAGAAGATGCTCATTGATAACCTTTTCCATGACTTTCAATATTATTGAAAGCAGTGCGACTGGTCGGTAGTTATTTGGCAAGGTCTTCTTACCTTTTTTAGGTATCGGCTGAACCGTGGTACATTTCCAGCAGGACGGAAATATTCCCTTTCTGTAGGATAGGTTAAAAAGTCTACAGAAAACTGGTGTTAGTTCCCTTGCACAGATTTTGAGAACTATGGCAGGTATTCCGTCAGCGCCAGAAGCCTTCTTGGTGTCTAGCTTCATTAAAATACGCTTTATGATGCGCTGTCTGAAGACAACATCGGGCATCCTTGACTGCAATATGGGAATAGTAGGTGGTGTTTTTCCTTGGAAATCGACAGTAGAATGTGAAGCAACGAGTTCAGCCAACAAGTTCGCTCTCTCAACAGGTGTGGTTGCAATGGAATTATCTAGCCGTGTGAGTGGTGGTATGATGGATTTGGTAAAATTTTGACTAACTGCCTTAGCGACTGCCCAAAAGGACCTGGAATTGTTGGGACAAGCGAGAAGTTTGTTTCTAATTCGTTGATTGTGTGCCTCCTTGGTTTCGTCGATAATTCCCTTGCATCTGTTCCGGGCATGAACAAAGATGTTACGATTTACGGTGTTAGGATTTTCACGCCATTGTCGATAGGCAATATGTTTAGAAGCAACAGCTTCTTTCCATTTTGGATCGAACCAAGGCTTGCCGTTGGAGGAGCATTTCTTCGAAAAAGGGATGTAAGCTTCCATACCAGCCAAAATAACATCGGAGACCTCCCTGGCGCAGTCAGATGGATTATCGGATCGAAAACAAATGTCCATCCAAGGGAAGTTCGAAAGTATTCCATAAGATCTTCCCATTTAGCAGATTTGTAGTGCCAAATCTTGCGCGGCCTAGGCGCCTCTCTGTCACTGACTGGCAGGATACTCGATGTCGAAAGCATAGCAAGGATATTGATCTGTTGATGGTAAAATGTAGTATTAATGATAAAATTTTGTATGTAGTAGTATTATATATACCTGATAGATTAAGTATTGATGTATATGATCATTTTTTCGAATTTACTGAACAGATTAATTATTTGAGTCGAGACAGTGTATTCATAATGGGCGATTTTAATGCTCCATATTTTGTTGACGGCAACGTTTCTGATCGCAGGACTTTGGTTATCAGCAACTTTCTTGAAATTAATCAGTGCAAGCAATGGAACAGCATAACTAACTCGAATAATAGACTACTTGATTTGATTATCTCTGTATCAGAGTGTACCGTCAGGAGAGATGATACTTCAATGATCCCGGAGGATACACATCATCCGGCGCTTATGTTCTCCATTCCAATAATAAATATAAGACAAAAAAAATTCTCTACTAATTCCCCGGCTAAGATTTATAACTTTAGAGAAGCAAATTTTCCTGAATTATACAGAGCGCTATCAGCAATTGACTGGACGTCTCTTGAGGGTTGATGTTGATCTTGCACTGGAGCAATTGTATGATAATGTTTTTCATTTGTTTGATGAACATGTTCCGGCATACAAAAATTTTGCTCATCAGTATCCTCCATGGTTTTCTGCTGATATTATTAAAAATATAAAAAAGAAAGTAAAGCATGCAAAAAAATTCAAGAGATATGGTAATCACAGTGATTATCTAGAATTTAGACGGTTAAGATCAATTTCTAAGCAGCAAATCAAAGCGTCCTATGTTAAATACATGGATGATGCACAGGCTTCTCTGGCACTGGATCCCCAACGCTTCTGGCGTTATGTCCATTCCAAAAGTAATTTTTCTCGGATTCCCAGTGTGATGATGTAGAGAAATGACATTCTGAAGTCTCCGTCGGGCATTGTTAACGCGTTTGCAGATTTTTTCAAGAGTGTCTTCGCACTGTCGGAACCAGAGACTTGTCATTCGCTTAGTACGTCGTTGACAATTGTGGAATTCTCGCCCATTACTGGGAATGAAATATTGATGGCCACGCAAAAATTAAAAAATAAGATGACCTCTGGCCCTGATAATATTCCCTCGTTTCTCCTTAGGGACTGTGAGACTGTCCTTGTAAGACCTCTAAAGTATATTTTTAATTTATCAATTAAACAGGGTGTTTATCCGAAACGATGGAAAGAAGGTAGATTATGTCCTATTTTTAAGAATGGAGACAGGGGAAATGTTGAAAATTACAGGGGTGTCGTTCTACTTTGTAACTTCTCAAAGGTCTTTGAGTCAGTCTTGTATGCACGTATGTATAGCCAAATTAAAAATCAAATTTCTCCTTATCAGCACGGATTTGTTAATAAGAGATATACGGTAACAAACCTAACTGTTATGACACAGTTCATTTCAGAAATATTAGATGATGGTGGGCAGGTTGATGTTATTTATACAGATTTCTCGAAGGCCTTTGATAGGATCGACCATCACGTTCTCATCAATAAGTTGTCTTTCTTTGGTTTCACTGATGGTGCGAGGGCTCTTATAAGTTCTTACTTGTTTAATCGAAGGCAGTTTGTAGCCTACAACGGATTCAAATCAGAAAGATTTGTGGCTACCTCCGGCATTCCACAAGGTTCAAATTTGGGACCCTTGCTCTTCATTATGTTCATAAATGATCTTTGCGAGGATTTAAAATGTAACAGACTAATTTATGCTGATGATTTAAAAATGTTTATGCCAATAGAAAAAACTAAGGATTGTTCCTATGTACAAAGCCAGTTGAATTTCGTACATTCTTGGTGTTGTGACAACAAACTACATCTAAATGCTCAAAAATGCAAAGTTCTAAAATATACTAGGAGGGTAGCGTCAATAGAGTTTCAATATAGAATTCAAGACCATAATTTAAGTAGGTGTAGCACAGCTAAGGATTTGGGAGTTGTTTTTGATGCAAAACTAACATTTGCTTAGCATATAGCATTGAAAGTTTTCTGAAGCAATGAAGTCTTACGGGTTCGTCATTAGGAATTGTAGGAGTTTCACTAATATTGCATCACTGAAGGTTTTGTATTTCTGCTTTGCTCGCTCGAAATTAGAATATGCATGTATTGTCTGGAGTCCAATGTACGAGGTGCATAGAGTTTCACTTGAAAAAGTGCAGAGGAGATTTCTGAAATTTCTGTTGTTTAAGATTAATGGAATGTATCCTGAACGGGGAATCAGCAGCAATTATTTGTGGGAACAGACAAATATTCTTAGCCTGGGAATCAGGAGAGTTTGTGGCTCAATATTATTCCTATATAAAGTATTGCACAATATGATTGATGGCAGGGATATACTGTCTCATCTCATGTGCCACGGATACACTCACAATCAAATATGTTTTTTAGATGTAACAGACCTAATACTAATTTGTTATTGAATTCACCTATTCATGTAATGTGTACTAATTTTAATCATATTTGTAATGTTTGTGATATATACTGTTGTACTAAGAAGCAATTACTACAGACTGTCATTGAATATGTAAATGTCTAAATATTTGCCCTATTAATGGGAAACTGTTGGGTAATAAAGCTATTATTATTATTATTATTATGTTACACGGTAGAATGCATAAGGTTCTCCGCGGTACCTATCCAGCGGATGTGTGAGATCTGCCCCTTCTCCTCCTGCCCTCAGGCTTTCCCTGGATGATCAATTTTTCCATGTGCTCGCTTCTAGTCAAATGACCAAAGAACCGCAATATTCCAGCAAATACAGTAGCTATCGGGTGGACTTAATTTTGGTCTGAATACACATGTAGGTTCGGTATTCCACCGGCAGAAAGTTTCAAACCTGTTTCTTCGTTTTCAGTCTGCTGTTCGACTTGTCAAACTTTCAGACTCGTATTTAAATATAGGGAACACCAGGATTTAAACTAGATTGAAGGTAAATTGGGGAATTTTAGAAATACAAATATGAAGAATGCTCTCCCGAGTTACGGCATATTAAACTTCATTAGTTTCATCGTACTGCTTTAGACTATCACATGACTTAACTTTTGGGATAGATATTTGATCCACAGACATGCAACATGCTTAAGCTAACACTTTGGTTTGACCGAAAAGGCAAAGCAGCTGTTGCTTTTAAACACCTTGCATACCGACAATGGCATGAAAATCCTAACACCATAAATCGTAACACATTTGTTCGTGCCAGGAACAGATGCAAAGAGGTTATCGACGAAACCAAGGAGGTACACAATCAACGGATTAGAAACAAACTTCTCGCTTGTCCCGAAAATTCCACGTCCTTTTGGTCGGTCGCTAATACAGTTAGTTTACCAAATCCACCATACCACCACTTACACGGCCAGATAATTCTATTGCAACGACACCTGTTGAGAAAGCGAACTTGTTGGCTGAACTCTTTGCTTCACATTCTACTGTCGATTTCCAAACAAAAACACCACCTACTAGTCCCATAGTGCAGTCAAGGATGCCCGATGTTGTCTTCAGAGAGCGTATCATAAAGCGTATACTGATGAAGCTAGACACCAAAAAGGCTTCTGACCCTGACGGAATACCTGCCATAGTTCTTAAAAACTGTGCGAGGGAACTAACACCAGTTTTCTGTAGACTTTTCAACCTATCCTACAGAAAAGAAATAGTTCCTTCCTGCTACAGTTCAGCCGATACCTAAAAAAGGCAAGAAGACCTTGCCAAATAACTACCGACCAATCGCACTGCTTTCAATAATATCGAAAGTCAGGGAAAAGGCTATCAATCAGCATCTTCTAAAATATCTTGAAGGATTCAACATTATTAGCGATCACCAATATGGCTTCCATAAAAATAGAACAACAGGAGATCTTCTGACTTATGTAGCACATGTCTGGAACAACGCAATTGAACACTTTGGAGAATCTCGAGCGGTTGCTCTTGACATATCCAAAGAATTCGACCGTGTTTGGCACGATGGGCTGTTGGCTAAGCTACGTTCTTATGGTATGTCTGAAAGGTTCTGTTTGTGGCTCTCATGTTTCCTCAAAGAGCGTTCTTTACGAGTGGCAGTCGACGGATTCACTATCAACGCCGGTGTACCCCAAGACTCCATACTGTCTCCTACTCTCTTTCTCATTTACATTAACGATCTGCTGGAAAAGACCGAGAATCCAATCTACAGTTTTCCAGATGACAGTACACTTATCTCTTCATTCACTTTGAACGCTCGGACATCGGCTACTCAGACGAATATCCGCAGACAGCAGGAAGTCATTCAACCTAACAAAGACCTGTAAGAAAATTCTATCTTGGGGTGACAGTAACCAAGTGAAATTTAACGCTACAAAAACCCAGGCGGCAGTTTTCTCTAAAAAAGTTAACGTTGCTGAACCCAACATAGTTATGTAGGGGCACTCCATCCCTCTAACATCGTCACTCAATTTGTTGGGCGTTAATTTGGGTCAAATATGTCCTGGCATGAACATGTTGCAGACATAGCAAGGAGAGCTTTTCAAAAGTTGGCAATATTATTTCGAACAGAAAGCTTTACACTCCACAACAACTGTTAATTCTTTACAAAGCTCAAATTCGACCAACTATGGAATACTACTCCCATGTTTGGAGCTCCGCTCCCAAACATACACTGCATTTGTTAGATTCTATTCAGAGAAGAG
>CM032446.1:256750860-256765860 GCA_019049505.1 Pachyrhynchus sulphureomaculatus | reverse complement strand
AGAAAATCGGGTGTGACAGACAGACAGACAGACAGACAGACAGACACCGAAGTGATCTTATAAGTGTTCCGTACGGAACACTAAAAAGTACGTAAATCGGATAAGTGGTTCTCCAGTGATAAGGTCACTAACGGACAGACAGACAGAGAGACAGAGACACGTTGCATTTTATATATATTATATATATATATATATATATATATATATATATATATATATATATATATATATATATATATACAGTTGTGGTCAAAATAATAGCAGTGCTTACTAAATTTTTTATCAAAACATATTTATTAAGTTTTTTTAATAGAACAACTAAAACATAAATATGGTAACTTTGAAGCCCACCTAAGATGCATCAAAGTAATATAAGGCTAATTAATTAAATTCTTAAAAATCAAAGAAAAACGACAAATTTCTAAAAATTATGGTGGACAAAATAATAGCAGTGTTTTACTAAAATTACTGTTAAAAAAACTGTAACAATATTTTTCTTTTATGAGCATCAGACACACCTAATTCTTAATTGTAAACCCTTTATTGGCTATGACAGCTTCACAACGTCGGGGCATAGAGTTAACCAAATCTTGACATCTAAAAACAGGAATGCTTTTCCAAGAATCTCTGATTACAGCACAGAGCTCGTCTTGATTCTTAGGTTTTTCACGTGCTACGCTATCTTTAATATCGCCCCACAGATTTTCTTTCGGGTTCAGATCTGGGCTTTGAGCTGGCCAATTTAAGACATTAATTTTTTTCTTTTCTAAAAATTGTTTACATAATCGACTGCTATGTCTTGGGTCATTGTCATGCTTAAAAATCCATTTAAGTGGCATTTCATATTCTGCATAGGGCAACATAACGTTCTGTAAAATTTCAATATAAACACTGGCGGTCATTATGTTTTTAATTCAAAATATAGGCCCTACTCCGAAGTAGGAGAAACATGCCAATACCAGTATTTTTGAACCTCCATGTTTAACTGTCTTAATAGTGTACGGAGGCTGATATGCGGTTAATAAAGGGCGTTTAACGTATGTTCTGTGGCCTACATTTCCAAATAATACAATTTTGCTTTCGTCGGACCACAGTATATTACGCCATTTAAACAGAGGCTATTCAATATGTTCCTTCGCGAACTCTAATCGCGTCTTTCTGTGTCTTTTATTTAACAAGGGTACCTTAGGCGGACTTCTTGCTGGTAACTTTGCTTCTTTAAGTCGTCGTCGTATCATCCTAGGAGCTACATCCACTCCCACCATCTCCTGAAGTTGTGTTGACGAAGCAAATGGGTTTGCTTTTAAAGCTCGAACTATAAGTGTGTCCTGTCTGGATGTAGTTTTACGTTTACGACCGCGAGTTTCAGGTGTAAGTTGCCATCTTAAAGTGTTTGCTATCATTTTAGCTGAGCATATTTTGAATCTGCATGTAAGATTTTCCATCACGACGTAATTTTCTTATCAATTCACGTTTTTCTTGAGAACAGTGCTTCTTACTTCCGATAGTTGTATTGAAAACAGAAAAAGTGTTGATGGATCTGATACAAAACTATTCTAAATTTGACAATTTAACCGAACACAAGGAGCAAAAACCATTTAGGTTTGAAACACACCAGTGTTAAGCGAACACTGCTATTATTTTGCCAAGCAAAATTCATCTCCTGCTACAAAAAACGTAAATACTTTGTTTATATTTATTTTTATATACATATTTTTTGTTGAAACCTCAGCACAGTTGATAAGTTTTTAAACGATAAAATATTTTTTGCCCTAATGAAATTACCTTTCAACAGTTTTAGTTATTTTTATTGAACCACTGCTATTATTTTGACCACAAGTGTATATATATATATATATATATATATATATATATATATATATATATATATATATATATATGTATATATAAATATAATGATAAACAAAGAAAAGAACGAGAGATTTGAAAAATCGTGCGACATGTAGAACAGTACATAGGAGGAACTAGAACCACAGAGTCATGGAGAATAATTAAAGCATTAAGGACCAACAAGAGAGAGAAGACGTGTATAGAGTATATCCAGAAAGCGAGTGGAAAGAATATTATAAAAAACTGCTAACAGAAGACAGGCAAGAATTCCAAGAAGAGAACCCTGAAGAAGAACAGAATAACGAAATAAAAGAGATTGAACTAAGCTATGAAGAAGTAAAGAAGACAATAAAAATACTCAAATATAATAAATCTGCAGGACCTGGAGATGTGGTAAATGAAATGATTAAGTACGGGTCTAATAAATTACATCTAATGCTGAGAAACATGTTCCACAGAGCGATAAATGGAGAAAAATACCAGAGGTATGGTCAAAAGCCTATATAGTATCTATATTTAAAAAGGGAGACCGCAGAAAATGCACAAATGCATAATATCGAGTATGGGACGTTTGTATGGAAAAATTATTAAAAATATCATAGAGGAAAACACAAAAGGAAAAATTGAAGAAGACCACGCAGGCTTTACGGCCGGAAAATCATGTATAGACCACATATACACTATAAAACAAACAATGAAAAAAAAAACTGGCAAAGAAGTTCATCTAGACTTCATAGACATAAGAAAGTCCTATGACTAAGTACCAAGACAAAGATTATGGAACGCAATGAAAGAAATAGGCATTGACAAAGAACTAATATACGCAGTAAAAGCTCTCTACGAAAACAACATAGTGAACATAAAAATAGGACTTAAAATAGGGAAGAGACTCCAAACATCAAAAGACCTATTAAAAGGATGCTCTACATCCCCAACACTATTCAAAATATACCCCGAACAAACATTAAAAAAATGGAAGCAAAAATGTATTGGAATGGGAGTCCCAATACGAGCAGATTACTTATATACTCTAAGTTTCACAGACGACCAAGTAACCATAGCACAAAATGAGGAAGACCTCAGTTATATGGTGAGAAAACTGAAAGAAGAATACACTAAAGCAGGATTAGCAATAAACAGAATATCTACCAACAAAGGAGGGAAATGTGGAGAATCTAGAAGTCGATAACGAAACAATAATCAAAGGAACCGATAGATTCAAATATTTAGGAACCATCATTTCAAAAAACGACAGTAGACAGTCTACTTCGAGATTCCATCACGTAAGCTTTGAAAAAGATGAGTGAGATCCCATTGAAACGTCAGCTGTTAAACAATCCTTTTCAGGATATCCAGCCTACACGGGAAACCCGAGACACACAATTATCATATTACACCCGTGAAAACATCCGTCAAAACATATGTATGTATGTATGTATGTATGTATGTATGTATGTATGTATGTATGTATGTATGTATGTATGTATGTATGTATGTATGTATGTATGTATGTATGTATGTATGTATGTATGTATGTATGTATGTATGTATGTATGTATGTATGTATGTATGTATGTATGTATGTATGTATGTATGTATGTATGTATGTATGTATGTATGTATGTATGTATGTATGTATGTATGTATGTATGTATGTATGTATGTATGTATGTATGTATGTATGTATGTATGTATGTATGTATGTATGTATGTATGTATGTATGTATGTATGTATGTATGTATGTTATGTATGTATGTATGTATGTATGTATGTATGTATGTATGTATGTATGTATGTATGTATGTATGTATGTATGTATGTATGTATGTATGTATGTATGTATGTATGTATGTATGTATGTATGTATGTATGTATGTATGTATGTATGTATGTATGTATGTATGTATGTATGTATGTATGTATGTATGTATGTATGTATGTATGTATGTATGTATGTATGTATGTATGTATGTATGTATGTATGTATGTATGTATGTATGTATGTATGTATGTATGTATGTATGTATGTATGTATGTATGTATGTATGTATGTATGTATGTATGTATGTATGTATGTATGTATGTATGTATGTATGTATGTATGTATGTATGTATGTATGTATGTATGTATGTATGTATGTAATGTATGTATGTATGTATGTATGTATGTATGTATGTATGTATGTATGTATGTATGTATGTATGTATGTAATGTATGTATGTATGTATGTATGTATGTATGTATGTATGTATGTATGTATGTATGTATGTATGTATGTATGTATGTATGTATGTATGTATGTATGTATGTAGGTATGTATGTATGTATGTATGTATGTATGTATGTATGTATGTATGTATGTATGTATGTATGTATGTATGTATGTATGTATGTATGTATGTATGTATGTATGTATGTATGTATGTATGTATGTATGTATGTATGTATGTATGTATGTATGTATGTATGTTATGTATGTATGTATGTATGTATGTACGTACGTACGTACGTACGTACGTACGTACGTACGTACGTACGTACGTAGGTATGTATGTATGTATGTATGTATGTATGTATGTATGTATGTATGTATGTATGTATGTATGTATGTATGTATGTATGTATGTATGTATGTATGTATGTATGTATGTATGTATGTATGTATGTATGTATGTATGTATGTATGTATGTATGTATGTATGTATGTATGTATGTATGTATGTATGTATGTATGTATGTATGTATGTATGTATGTATGTAATGTATGTATGTATGTATGTATGTATGTATGTATGTATTGTATGTATGTATGTATGTATGTATGTATGTATGTATGTATGTATGTATGTATGTATGTATGTATGTATGTATGTATGTATGTATGTATGTATGTATGTATGTATGTATGTATGTATGTATGTATGTATGTATGTATGTATGTATGTATGTATGTATGTATGTATGTATGTATGTATGTATGTATGTATGTATGTATGTATGTATGTATGTATGTATGTATGTATGTATGTATGTATGTATGTATGTATGTATGTATGTATGTATGTATGTATGTATGTATGTATGTATGTATGTATGTATGTATGTATGTATGTATGTATGTATGTATGTATGTATGTATGTATGTATGTATGTATGTATGTATTGTAACATTCATTTTTTCCTGGATTTTAAGACCATGCAATGTTACTGATTTTTCACTTCAAATTGTATTTATTTTTATTTTAAAATATCGACCGGTATATTAAACAAAAGTTTCAGGACATTCAGTATATACTCTGTGGTGCGGATTGCTGATCGAACCTACCGCCAGGCCGCGATTGGCGAAATGTTTGACCCGGAGTTTTGATTGGAGCGTCCGGATATTACCGGCAAAAATCGCACGATTATTTAAGGGCCTGAGAAACTACCAAGATGGCTTTTTTCCATCTAGCCGCAAACAGGCAGTACCATCAAGCCGCTGCCGGGCTTTTTTCGATCGAGCCACAGACCAGGCAGTACCGTCTAGCCGAGAGGCTATTTTCCATCTAGCCGAAGTAGGCTAATTTTCTTCAGAAGCCGCTAAGTAAAAGTACCAGTTTCGACAATAAAAGCTGTAGTGAGCTTTCTAAGTGTTAAGAAAAGTGTGAAATCGGGCGAAGTCCATCACAGCAGGACTGAAAAACAGTAAGTCAACAAAACTCCCTCCAATAGACTTATTTGAGAGTAGTGCATTAACAGCAACGTATAACAGACAAAAAAGTGAAGTGTAAAACACGATGTCTCGCCTTCGGGGGTTGTAAAAGTTTAAAGTTTAAATGTAACAACTACTATTTAGGCTAGAATTTTTTTGGTATAACTGTAAAGGTTAGAACTTTTTATTTTCATTTTAAAAACATGAATAAATTCTTTTTTTGTTGATTAAAGCTAGTGTCTCACTGAATATTTATTTTTCTTTTCAGGATCAGTTGTGCTAGACTAATTTCTTTTTAGTAATATCCATAAAACACTTCAGTTTTTTCTCATTTTTCTTAGCTGAAGTTAAATCCTTTCTATTTTAAAATGAGTGGTGCCCAAAAAAAAAAGTCGTACAACTGAGGTTTCTTTAGAAATAGAATTAAATTCCAAAAAGACGTACAAAAATTATCTCTTACCCATATCTCTCCACCAAGGAAAACTGAGCTAGTATTTCTTTAATTTCTTTAGTTCTTTTAAAATCAGGTTTCACTCAATTCATTATCAGAAATTAAAGCGGGGCTGCAAGAAAATTGTGCTCAAGCTTGGGGCGTCCAGTATTTAAAAATGTTACAAAATGACGCAGTCTACATGGGGCGAAAAATAAAGCAAAATTAGCACACCTTACAAAATTGCGCTCAAGCGTGGGACAAACAACTTCTCACAGGGTACGGAAAAAGATGCCTCAAAACACTGAGGACAGTTTAGCATGTCATAAAAAGACGTCACATAAAAAATTATGCCCAAGCTTGGGGAAACATTTTTTCACACGTTACAAAATAGCGCTGTCAACGCGGGGCTTTTGGAATTTTATTTTTTAAAGGGTTCAGTGTACTAGCTTTCGAACAAAGTAAAAGCTCTAACTTTGCAGATATTTTTATTTCATAATACTTATTAAACGAAACTACACTATAGCAGTAAGACAAAAGCAGGAAATTTGTAGAATTTTTTTATTTCAATTTATCTGATATAGATATTTGAATTTAGTTGTTGACTCTAAGATAAGAGATTCCTACTTTTTTCTTAAAAGCTACCTTTATAGTTCAGATTTAGCAGATGTGCTGGTTTACTTTAATTTTTGCAGTGTTAGATTTTGCGGTTAACCGAACAAAAAAAAAACTGTTCTTTTTTCTCACCTATATTTTGCATGAATATTAAAAATACTTTGCTGATACGAAACGGTATTTAGAGATTTTTTATAGGAAATTCTTAAGATAAATTGGTAAAGGAATGTTAATACAAGGCGATACTTAGAAATTTTTTTGAAATTGTCGAAGATTTTTTTTAATGTTTGATAAAGAAGTTTACATATTTTAAGTGCCTTTACGTATTTTTTATTTAGACTATTGGGAGCACAGGAGAAATATTTTCACGACTTTTTAAACAATTCTTTTAAATTTTATTCATTTATCATGGAAGCTTTAAATTTTAAAGTCAATCACTTACTGGAAAATGAATTAGACTATGAACTCCGTCGTATTTTCTCAGAACGTCCGGTCGCGGATAAAAGAAAGATTATAACGAGGATCTTAAGTAAAGAAATACTCCAATAAATCAGATTGGACTAAATAGTTACAAAAAGTTTCTGATTTTTTTAAGTCTAATAAAAATTCTCCTTCTCAAATTAAAACTCCTGCTTCTCCAAATGGTCACATATCTCTTTATTCGTGCATAAATATTTAGATAATGGACCGCATATAAAGATAGATCTATTAGGTGCCCATTTCTCGGCTTTATTTGACTCTGGTGCAAATGCCTCCGTTATAGGTCAGAATGGTATTAAAATTTTAAGTCGTTTAAGTATAAAAATATGCCACGTCAAAAATAGAAGTGTTACCACTGCAGATGGCAGCCGTCTAAAAGTTTTAGGTACGGTTGAGTTGCCGCTAGTCTGCAATGGTCATTGTTTAGTAATCTCTGCTTTAGTAGTACCTTCTCTATCACATACTTTGGTTTTAGGATGTGATTTTGCACAAAAATTCGGAATTCTAGTAAACTTTAAAAATAATTCGTGGTATCCACAGTCCCCAGAAGTCAATTCTCAAACAAGTTTTAAAGATTGTTATTCAGAAAGTTCTATAGAAAACCTTTTCTCGCGTCTAGGTACCCTAGATAATCTCTCGCGGACGGAACGCTTGAAGGCAGAAAAAGTAAAAGCTCTTTCAATGAAATAAGTAGTAAAGATAGGTTAGGCCGAACGAATAAAATCACCATGTCTATAGATACGGCTGATGCCAGTCCTGTAAAGACAAGGTCCTTCGCCATGTCTCCGAACATGTCAAAAGTATTGAATAAGGAGTTAGACGAAATGTTGAAACTCGGAGTGAAATCGTCTATGCTTTGACGGAAGAAAGCTCAACGAGGTCAGCAAATTTGATAACTATCCATTACCGAACACCGACAGAATTTTGTAAGGAGTTAGACGAAATGTTGAAACTCGGAGTGATATCGTCTATGCTTTGACGGTAGAAAGCTCAACGAGGTCAGCAAATTTGATAACTATCCCTTACCGAACATAGACAGAATTTTGACATCACTCAGGAATGCTCAGTATGTATCCTCGATAGACCTTAGAAAGGCTTTCTGGCAAATTCCTTTGGACAAATCCTCTAAGGAAAAGACCGCTTTTGCAGTAGTAGGCCGAGGTCTATTTCAGTTCGTCACTATGCCGTTTGGTCTAAAGAACGCTGCTCAAACCCAGCAACGTTTAGTGGACGCTATATTTGGTCCGAAATATGAGCCACATATTTTTACCTATCTCGATGATATTTTAGTAACATCGGAAAACTTCGAATCGCATATTCGCTTACTTAAAGAAGTAAACGATAAATTGAAAGAGGCCGGACTGACGATAAATTTGAGCAAATGTGATTTTTTTAAAACTTCTCTAAAGTTTTTAGGCTATATTGTAGGCTCAAATTCCTTGCGTACCGATCCGGATAAAGTAGCAAGCATGGTTAATTATGCGAGACCTACTAATACTACGGAAGTTAAGCGCTTCGTAGGAATGTGTTCATGGTACAGACGTTCTATTGAGAATTTTTCTACCCTGTTGTCGCCTATTAATGATCTTTTGAAAGGACAAAAAAAAAAAAAAGGACAATCGATAGATTGGACAAAGGCAGCCGAAGAATTTTTTATAAAGATTAAAGAGCTATTGGTTTCAGCTCCCATTTTATCCCAACCAAATTTTTCCCAACAGTTTTATATTTCTAGTGATGCTTCTAATACCGGTTTAGGGGGCGTCCTAACACAGAAAATCAATGGTGAGGAAAGAGTGATAGCGTATGCCAGTAGAACTTTGTCAAAGGCTGAACGTAACTATTCGGTTGTTGAAAAAGAATGTTTAGCAGTACTCTTTAACATCGAAAAGTTTCGACCCTACATAGAAGGTGTTCCTTTCACGGTCATAACAGATCGTTATAGTTTATTGTGGCTTAATTCTATTAAAAACCCTAGTGGCAAACTAGCACGTTGGGCGATTAGGCTGAGACAACATGCGTTTAAAATGCGTTTTGATATCTTAAAGTTTGTGAGGACTTGTGAAATATGTGGAGCGCAGAAATCTCCAAATACACTACCTATGGGACTGATGGGAAAAGAGAAAACGGTTAATTACCCCTTTCAAGTCATAGCAGCTGATCTAGTAGGCCATTCCCCGTTCAAAAAAGGGAAATAAATGACTTTTCGTAATTTCTTGCTGGTTAACAAAGTATACCGTGTTATTTCCTTTGAAAAGCTCTAAAGCCGAATGCTTTTTGAAAATTTTAGAAACGATATTTTTCTAATCCACGGAGTTTCATCGCTTTCGATATGCGATAACGGTACTCAGTTTACTTCTGAGTGTCTTAAGAGCTTAAGTGAGACATATAGTTTTAACATACGTTTCAATCCCGTGTGCCCTCTACAATATAATTTCGTTCAAAATAATATTCGTTGATTCACGTGATAATTCGGGATAAAGGAATTTCAAAGATTCAAACACGAAGTAACCGGGTTTACACCGTCTTTCTTAGTTTACGGCAGACAGATACCTCTATCTGGATCGTATTATAAAAATTTGGATTTGGATGTCAATGTTGACAGCGAAATAATTCCGAGTAACAGGGGTGCGTATGCCGAAAATTTAAAGGGTTTAAAAGATATTTTCACCGACGTGCGTAGTAAGATACATAAGGCTTATGAGCGGAACAGTAAGTCTTACAACCTTAGAAAAAGGGATTTTTCCTTTAAGATAGGTGATCACGTTTGGCGAAAAAATAAAATTCTTTCCAGTGCAGCTGATAAATTCACATCTAAGTTGGTACCTAAGTATGTGCATTGCGTGATTAGAGAAAAGATTTCGGATTTAGTTTATGGTTTAGTTAATTTAGATGGGACTAAAGTAGGACGATGGCATATTAAAGACTTAAAACCATTCAATGAACCTAACCCTAATGAAAGTTTGTCAGAAGAAGAATAATTTATATTTACACTATCTTAATTGCTTTAGTTTATTTTTTTTTGATGTTGCTCTGTAGAGGTGACGACCTCGTTTTTTTTGACAGTTATAAAAGTTGAGCAGAGAATAGCTTACTTTTATTGTTTAAAGCTAAGGTTTTGGGTATTGGCCATATCCCAAACTTAGGTTGATTGTAGTTGATGTTTAGCATCGACTCAGCTGTTGCGAGCTTGCGAAAGAGTCACACTCAGGATATATCATAAGACTGGTATGTCGGTGGTCGCGGGATTTGATTTGCTTATGACCCCAAATAATATCCAGTTCTTGACACTTGGAAGCGAAATTTTGATTAGAGGCAATCCAAGGTGATCTTGAGTTAGGACAAGCGCAGGATGAAGCTCGTGTTGTATGATGTAGAGTCAAAATGTAATAAGAGCAATTTCAAAGTTTGCTACCCGAGAGGGTGTATTTTTATTACCTTAGTGGTATATTTTGGGTGCAATTAAGAGTAAATTGATTTTGGTTTATCCAGTAAGTCTAAGACTTGGATTATTTTGATTGAGATCTTCTTCTGAATTGACAAACTAAGGGTATTTTTTTTTCTCTTTTCAGAGCCGTTTAAACGTTACCTTTGAGTCACAAATTTTTTTAAAATTTTTTTTGCATAGGCTCATAGGCGTCTGATGAGTTTTTTCGGTTTACTATCAGATTGATAGAAAATTGAAGTTCTGCAGGAGAACTAAAGGCTGATCATTTACAGGAGATGAGAGCAGAGTAAGACAGTCGTTTCACAAAGAAATGATCAAAATCTGATACCGAGATGAGAACCTTGTCAAGAGAGGCTAAGCGCAGTGAAGGAAGATTCCTAACCGAATTTTTAGATTTCCAAGAGGTAATCTAGAAGTTTGGGCTGACAGAAAACGGTTATGCCTGATACCTGTAGCAGTTTCTTCTAGAGGCTATTGTTTAGGGAGACGATTAACACCATGATCGAATATTTTAGCTGTCAACGATGTTTTCTTCTTGTTTCTGATTAAGCTGGGAAAGCTCTTGTCGTCTTCAAAAGTTTTGTTGCGTTGCCACCGGAAAATTGAGCAATTTTTGTTTCATGTAGCCTTTTTAAGCTCATTTTCGTTTTTTTAAAATTTCGTTAGAAGCTTGGTTAAGTCAACCTTGTAAACCTTTTAGGTTGTATCCCATGAGTTATCTGTTTTTACAGGCTGTGATGCACCGGGTGCTAACAGATGCCATTACGACGTTTGGCAGGGAGTTAGTCTTCCTGAGGAACAGACTGATTGGAAGGGTAGTCTATGGGGGTGAACGTTTGACCTTTGGGACCTTTAGGGGTTTTGTTACCCAATGGTTATTTCTATTTGAACCAAAGGAGAGCCTAACTACTGTAGTCGACCTCAGCTCCAATTAGCCTATTAGTGGTGACAGGCTGTTGGCAGTAGTGTATTTCGGAACACCCTATTGATTAATTTTTTTTGACTTATGGTGGTGTGGTAGACACCGTTTTAGTTTAGTGGATGCTATAATCTACTCCCTTTTGTTGGTGGACTCCAGGGTCACCGATTCTGTATTTTTTTGTCTCCACCTTTCAGTATATCGTGGTGAAGTGTTTGTCTCCTGTTATGTGGGATGGATTGAATGTTTTTCGTTGTTGTTCTAGGGCGAGACCAGTACACGAGGGTTCTTCATGCAACTTGAAGAGGCGCAATGCTGGTTAAGTTTTATTTCTCTGTGTAGCCACCCTGAAGAATGACGGAGGGCGTTTTTTTTCGGCTCATGTTTCTAGGCAGATTTGTCACTTTGGTGCGATGTGCCGAAGATTGGATTAGCTTTTGCTAAGAGCTTTCACCAAGCTCAGTATGGAGTAATCATAACCAAGAGTTTGGGATTTGAACTCCTGTATATATTTCTGTATATATTACTGTACATATTTCTGTATATATTTCGGTGTATGTTGGTTGCCTGAGGGCGTGTGCTCAAAATGCGAGATTTTGAGTCGTTTTGCTTATGGACTCCCATATATAGGATTATGACTTTAGGGAGGTCCTATTTAGAGGCTAGCTGTCTCATATAGTTATGTTGGGAATGTTTCCTTGAATGTTAGTTGTGCGCAGACTAATCATTCTGTTCTTAGTGAACATTGCTTTTAGAAGCAGGATCATTCAGTTTAGTGAATTTTAGCTTTTATAGCTATTCACGGTGTTTAGAGTGAATTTTAGCTTTTATAGCTATTCACTGTGTTAAGAGTGAATCTTAGCTTTTGTAGCTATTCACTGCGCTTATAGTGATTTAGTTAGCTTTTATAGCTGCTCACTATGATCATGGCGAGTTTGTTCTTTTAAGAACGCAGACTTTGTGTAGTCGAGGACTATTTACAGAGTGTTTTCTTGGCGAGGAGCCGAGCTTTTTCTGGTGATATACCAGAGTGTTTTCTTGGCGAGGAGCCGAGTTTTTTTCTGGCGATATACCAGAGTGTTTTGTTGGCAATGAGCTGACGTGTTTTCTGGCGATTAACCAGAGCGTTTCCCTGGCGATTTTAGCATGTCTAGATGTCTTAGGACGTCGACATTGCGATGTAGAGTGCGATTATTTTCCGAGTGCGACTAGTAGTGATACTAGATTTAGAATGTTCTCTTAGCGATGAGCTAGAGCATGGATGGCGATTTTTTCCCGAGCGTTTGTCTGGATATTTATCCAGATATTTTTTTTTACTTTTTTGGCCTAGTGCTAAATGGTCTGACAAGACTTTTTCTTTTTAGTGTAAGTGTTTGCACTAGAATCATTTATTTTTTTGTTTTTCTTTATTTAAGAATTTTTATAAATTTCTTTTGCTGAAATAAAAAATTTTCAGACAATCCTTAAAAGATTTTAAGGGGGGTGTTCATATTTTATTTCAGTTCATTTTTTTTGATTTAGACAAGAGTCTAGACAAAGTTATATTTTTTTGTTTTGGTAACGATAACAGGGCTGATTCTTTTATATAAGAAGACCGCGATTGTTACTTTGAAACAGGTATTTCTTATGTTCATGCAAGGATTTTTATTTGCTTTTTGATGTACTTAACCTTAGTGCTTAATTAAGTTAAGTCTAGTTATAAGATTCTTGTGTACATGCAAAAATTTTCATTTGGTTTTCATTGTACTTAATATTAGTGCTTAATAGAATTAAGTCTAGTAGTAAGGACCGAAGTTTGTAATTTTGTTTTAAGTTCTGACCTTAGTATTAAGTGATAGTATGCCACTTTGTACCTTTTCATCAGTAGCCTTAGTTTAATAGACTAGTGTAGTCTATTTCTTTTTGGAAGGGGGTAAATGTAACATTCATTTTTTCCTGGATTTTAAGACCATGCAATGTTACTGATTTTTCACTTCAAATTGTATTTATTTTTATTTTAAAATATCGACCGGTATATTAAACAAAAGTTTCAGGACATTCAGTATATACTCTGTGGTGCGGATTGCTGATCGAACCTACCGCCAGGCCGCGATTGGCGAAATGTTTGACCCGGAGTTTTGATTGGAGCGTCCGGATATTACCGGCAAAAATCGCACGATTATTTAAGGGCCTGAGAAACTACCAAGATGGCTTTTTTCCATCTAGCCGCAAACAGGCAGTACCATCAAGCCGCTGCCGGGCTTTTTTCGATCGAGCCACAGACCAGGCAGTACCGTCTAGCCGAGAGGCTATTTTCCATCTAGCCGAAGTAGGCTAATTTTCTTCAGAAGCCGCTAAGTAAAAGTACCAGTTTCGACAATAAAAGCTGTAGTGAGCTTTCTAAGTGTTAAGAAAAGTGTGAAATCGGGCGAAGTCCATCACAGCAGGACTGAAAAACAGTAAGTCAACAAAACTCCTCCAATAGACTTATTTGAGAGTAGTGCATTAACAGCAACGTATAACAGACAAAAAAGTGAAGTGTAAAACACGATGTCTCGCCTTCGGGGGTTGTAAAAGTTTAAAGTTTAAATGTAACAACTACTATTTAGGCTAGAATTTTTTTGGTATAACTGTAAAGGTTAGAACTTTTTATTTTCATTTTAAAAACATGAATAAATTCTTTTTTTGTTGATTAAAGCTAGTGTCTCACTGAATATTTATTTTTCTTTTCAGGATCAGTTGTGCTAGACTAATTTCTTTTTAGTAATATCCATAAAACACTTCAGTTTTTTCTCATTTTTCTTAGCTGAAGTTAAATCCTTTCTATTTTAAAATGAGTGGTGCCCAAAAAAAAAAAGTCGTACAACTGAGGTTTCTTTAGAAATAGAATTAAATTCCAAAAAGACGTACAAAAATTATCTCTTACCCATATCTCTCCACCAAGGAAAACTGAGCTAGTATTTCTTTAATTTCTTTAGTTCTTTTAAAATCAGGTTTCACTCAATTCATTATCAGAAATTAAAGCGGGGCTGCAAGAAAATTGTGCTCAAGCTTGGGGCGTCCCAGTATTTAAAAAATGTTACAAAATGACGCAGTCTACATGGGGCGAAAAATAAAGCAAAATTAGCACACCTTACAAAATTGCGCTCAAGCGTGGGACAAACAACTTCTCACAGGGTACGGAAAAAGATGCCTCAAACTGAGGACAGTTTAGCATGTCATAAAAAGACGTCACATAAAAAATTATGCCCAAGCTTGGGGAAACATTTTTTCACACGTTACAGTATGTATGTATGTATGTATGTATGTATGTATGTATGTATGTATGTATGTATGTATGTATGTATGTATGTATATGTATGTGTATGTATGTATGTATGTATGTATGTATGTATGTATGTATGTATGTATGTAGTATGTATGTATGTATGTATGTATGTATGTATGTATGTATGTATGTATGTATGTATGTATGTATGTATGTATGTATGTATGTATGTATGTATGTATGTATGTATGTATGTATGTATGTATGTATGTATGTATGTATGTATGTATGTATGTATGTATGTATGTATGTATGTATGT
>CM032446.1:256723360-256743360 GCA_019049505.1 Pachyrhynchus sulphureomaculatus | reverse complement strand
GTATGTATGTATGTATGTATGTATGTATGTATGTATGTATGTATGTATGTATGTATGTATGTATGTATGTATGTATGTATGTATGTATGTATGTATGTATGTATGTATGTATGTATGTATGTATGTATGTATGTATGTATGTATGTATGTATGTATGTATGTATGTATGTATGTATGTATGTATGTATGTATGTATGTATGTATGTATGTATGTATGTATGTATGTATGTATGTATGTATGTATGTATGTATGTATGTATGTATGTATGTATGTATGTATGTATGTATGTATGTATGTATGTATGTATGTATGTATGTATGTATGTATGTATGTATGTATATATGTATATATATATATATATATATATATATATATATATATATATATATATATATATATATATATATATACGAGTATATATATATACACGAGTGTATATATATATATATATATATATATATATATATATATATATATATATATATATGTATATATACGTGGTATAAGTTTTTTATTGAATGGATTTACAATTTAACATTGTCCCCTTCAATTCTGGAAGTCTTGTTCCGTTAAGCTGTTTAGAACCTACGTCGTGACTCTTTGGATGTTGTCTATTCCATAATGATGACCTTTCAACTTCCGCTTAAGCGTTGGAAAAAGAAAATATTCAAATGGAGCAATATCTGGACTGAGGGCATTATCATGATGCAAGATACAAGAGCTGGCAATGTCAGGATGCACACGCAAAACCTTTTTCCGCAAACGTTCAAGGACCTCACAATAAAAGATTTGATTCACTGTTTGGCCCTGCGGTATGAACTCCACGACAATCAAAAAAGATGATAAGCATAGACTTCATTCGCGATTTGCTAATGCGAGCTTTCTTCGGCCGTGGTGATGATGGGGTGTGCCACTCTGCGCTTTGTCCTTTTGTTTCAGAACCGTACTCAAAAAGCCATGATTCGTCACCCGTGATCACTCTGTGCATAAAGTTAGATTCGGTTGTCAAGCGATCCTACAGTTCTTGGCTAATGGATAAGCGATTCTCTTTTCGTTCATCAGACAAGTTCTTAGGCACCCGCTTTACACAAATTTTTCTCATACCTAGCTTATCTGTTACAATTCGAGCAACAGTATCCTTACTCATGCTTACCTCATATGCGATTATCCTGACTGTTAACCGTCTGTCTCGTGCTAACACAGAATGCACCTTCGACACGCTTTCTTTGGTTTTCGATGTGGACGGCCTTCCGGAGCGATGTTCATCATGAACGATTTCGCGGCCCTCTTTGAAAGCCTTGTACCATCCGAAAACTTGTGCTGGAGACAAAGCAGCATCTCCATAAGCAGCTCTTTCCAGTTTAACACAAAATTTAATTGCATATCACTGCTCGATATTTGCCTGCATTTTTCGTATGACGCAGTATTGTAACGCAACTGTAAACAACTGACGATCACACAGCTAACACTACACTGAGTGGACTGCAACTGTTTTAGTTGCTATCTACCCCTTCCACTCACATGTAGTCGTCTCCAGCCTGATACAGTATTGCCACATTGAGCGTAAAAAAATTCATTGTCATTACTTCTCACACATACCACGTATATATATATATATATATATATATATATATATATATATATATATATACGAGGCTGGTTTGAAAAGTCCGTGCAAAGTCCGAGAGATGGCACCACCGGCGCGTATCGAGGTCATGTTTAGTTAGACGCATCTCTTGAATGAACGCACACCAAGTTTCAGCCATATTGGTCTATTTCTTTGTGTTTGGCATTCGTGTGAATCAAGGAAGTCGAGTGATTTTCAAGAAATGGACGAAAAAGAATTTAGTGTGGTGATTAAACATTACTTTATGAAAGGCAAAACGCCTCAGGAGACTAAAGAGAAGCTTGATAAACATTATGGTGACTCTGCACCTTCGATTAGAATAGTTTATAAGTGGTTTCAAAAATTTTCGGACTGGCCATATGGGCACAAGTGACGCTGAACGTTCTGGACGGCCTGTGGAGGTTACGACTCCAGAAATCATTGATCAAATCCATGATATGGTGATGGATGGCAGAAGAGTTAAGGTGCGTGAGATTGCTAGTGCTGTGGGCATCTCGACTGAACGGGTACATAATATTGTGCATAAACATTTGGACATGAGAAAGCTATCCGCAAGATGGGTGCCGCGATTGCTCACGCTTGACCAAAAACGGAATCGTCTGAGTGTTGCAAGGATGGTTTGCAGCTGTTCCAGAAAAATCCGGAGGACTTTAAGCGTCGTTTCGTCACTGTGCATGAAACATGGATACATTACTATACTCCTGAGACCAAACAACAATCTAAACAATGGGTTACCAAGGGGGAATCTGCACCAAAAAAGGCGAAGACCGTTCCTTCGGCCGGAAAGGTTATGGCGACTGTCTTTTGGGATTCGCAAGGGATAATCCTCAGCGACTATCTGGAAAAGGGTAAAACTATTACAGGTGAATATTATTCATCGTTATTGGACCGTTTGAAAACCGAGCTGCAAGAAAAACGCCCGCGATTGGCCCACGAGAAAGTCCTTTTCCATCACGACAACGCACCAGCATACACCTCAGCAGTTGTGGTCGCAAAATTAATGGAAATAGGATTCCAACTCGTTTCACATCCCCCCTATTCTCCAGACTTGGCTCCCTCGGACTACTATTTGTTCCCCAATTTGAAGAAATGGCTGGCGGGACAAAGATTTTATTCAAACGAGGAGGTGATTGCAGACACTAATGGATATTTTGCAGACTTGGACAAATCCTATTATTCGGAAGGGATCAACAAACTAGAACATCGTTGGACGAAGTGTATAAGCCTAAAAGGAGACTATGTCGAAAAAAATAAAAAAGGTTTACCCCAAACACATAAGTAGTTTTTATTTTTGCACGGACTTTTCAAACCAGCCTCGTATTATATATATATATATATATATATATATATATATATATATATATATATATATATATATATTTATATATATATATATATATATATATATATATATATATATATAAATAACACGTAGGCTGAAAAGTTTTTGGTCTGACAGATAGATGTCGCTCTGTTCAAAAAATCCATTTTTAGGAAATACCAACGTTCAAACATTACGTGTCAAAATTTCATGACATTTCGACGATTATTTTAGAAGTTACAGTGCTTTTTGGTGACACTACTTTTGATATTTTCAAAACCATGAAAAAATCGAATTTCGTGTGTTGATTAAACATTGTTTTGTGATGAGAAAAAATGCCAATGGATGAAACATGGATCCACCATTACACATTGGAATCAAATGGGCAGTCAGCTGAGTGAAAAGCAGCCGGTGAAAGCCGCTCGAAACGACCAAAGACGCAACTGTCCGCTGGGAGGGTTTTGGCCTCTGTATTTTGGGATGCACATGGAATTATTTTCATCGACTATGCTGAGAAGGGAAAAAAACGATCAAAAGCGAATATTGTATAAAGTTATTGGTGCGTTTGAGGCAGAAATCGCAAAGAAACGGCCCCAAATAAGCAAGAAAAAAGTACTCTTTCATCACTGTATCACAAGTCAATGGTTCCGATGGCAAAATTGTATGAATTGAAGTTCGAATTGCTTCCTCATCCACCGTATTCTACAGATTTGGCCCCCAGTGACTATTATCCCGTCGCAGACCCAAAAAATGCTCGCGGGAAAGAGCTTTGGCTCCAATGAAGACGTTATCGCCGAAACTGAGGCCTATTTTGAATACTAAGACAAATCCTTCTGCAAGAAAGGTATAGAAATATTAGAAAACGTTGGATTGATTGGACTGATTGTATCGCTCCTGAAGGAAGTGTGTTTTAAGTAGCTAGACCAAAAAGTTTTCACCCTATGTGTTATGGGTGCAAATTCATGAAACGGACCCGACTTTTCGAAAATTCAAAAACAATGATTTATTTTAATACCACATATAGGTAGTGAACAAGCCCTGAGATATTTTCAGTTGACGTTGGTTATTGCGCAACGTTGTAAAAAAATTATTTTATTTTTCGGATTGATGATACAAAAATAAATTCAATTTTTCTAATTTTTTAAAGCATAGGTTAGATTTTAATATAGTAGCCGACGGTCAGTTCCGGGTCTCCAATCAGACGAACAGCTCTTCTCTGAATAGAATCCAACAAATGCAGTGTATGTTTGAGAGCGGAGCCCCAAACGTGGGAACGGTATTCCATAGTTGGTCGAATTTAAGCTTTAAGAATTAACAGTTGTTGTGGAATGTAAAGCTTTCTGGTTCGAAATAATATTCCTAACTTTTGAGAAGCTCTCCTTGCTATGCCTGCAACATGTTCATGCCAGGACATATTCGATCCCAAAACGCCCAACAAAAAATGGAGTGACGATGTTAGAGGAATAGAGTGCCCGTCATAACTATGTCGGGTTCAGCAACGTTTAACATATATAAAGATGCGATTATCTTGAATTATATGTGCGTCGTACGTTGCACCACGCCGCTTTGCACTGCGCCACGCCACGCCAATAAAAACTAACGCTATTTGAAGATTAAACGAGGGCCGAAAGATTTTTTTTTTTCATTTTCTGCAGAAAATATTGGCGGATCTACGGAATCAAAAACTATTGTCCATAAGTGCTTAACGACCTTATTAAATTTCAATTTATTTAAAATAAAGTGGTTTTTTGTCATTGAAAAAAATATTCCTTTATGCTTTTTTTTGAAATTTATAAAGTTTCTGGCCATTTTTGTTTCAACTAAAATTTTCATTAAAAAAATCGATTTCCGAGTTATGAATTTAAAAAAAAAATTACCTAAAACTTGTATTATTTATAACAAATATAATAATCAACATCAACTGAAAATATTTCGGGCTTGTTCACTATATTTCACGAATTTTCATATATATATATATATATATATATATATATATATATATATATTTAGTCGACACTGTTTATAGTGAAACTCTATATAGTGAAAAACTCTTTATAGTGCAATTTTTTCAAGACCTAGAATATTTATTATACATAGCAATATATACGGATTTTTTCTTTATATAGTGAAAAAACTTTCTATAGTGAAATTTCGGTCAACATTTTGGTCTTTCACTATATAGAATGTCGACTGTATATATATATATATATATATATATATATATATATATATATATATATATATATATATATATATATATATATGTATATATATATATATATATATATATATATATATATATATATACATATATATATATATATATATATATATATATATATATATATATATATATATGTATATATATATATATATATATATATATATATATATATATATATATATATATTATATATATATATATATATATATAGAATTCACAATATTGTGAGGGTAGCGGTCAAAAGATTTTTGGCCAAATAAAAAAACTCTTAGTTAATAGTCTAGCTTTCGGAATATATTTCTTCCTTCATCAGGACACTCTACAAGTAAAATAGACAGTAAATTTGTGCTGCTTAATGAAGCAGATGGTAAAATACTAATTGGTATCACTGAACAGAAAAATTATAATATTAAACTTACTTAACATGAGTTATCTTCCAGGATAAGCATTGTTCAATCAAAAACAACTTGTAAAAAACAATTTTATACTAAAAACTAACGGACTACATATTAAAACTTGTTAAAAAAATTTTACATTTTTTTAATCATTACTAGTGAAACATGTGGTTTCAGGAACCGAAAAAAGTGAGAGAGGTTAGAAAAATCCCGGCATTTTTTGACATTTGGCAGACAGCTCGCGTCTGCGTATTGTACCACAAGGGGCTCAACTATGAACTTTACGAGGGAGTAATCATAATTATAAAAATCTTTTATTTTATTTGGTTTTTATTTTATTAAAAAAATTTTTTCCAAAAGGAACCTGTTTAATAATTGTTTATTTGGAAGGACTAGTGGTCAACAGGGGGGGAATCTGGAGAGGTAGATAGCTGTAGTAAGTAAGAGTACACGACGCTAAGGTCGTCCACATCAGTTTTAATGTTCATATTATTAGGTGTGTTATGAATGGCCACCATCTCCAAAAACCTCCTCCTGTAGTAGTTGGTCTCTGAGTAAAGTATTTTAGCCTCTCCGAAATTAATCCTGTGGTCGTGCTGTGTAAAGTGATGTGCCAGGGCACAAGATTGAGTGCTCCTTCTACAGTCGCTCTTATGGGATGTTATTCTCCCTTGGAATGATCTAGAAGTCTAGCCAATGTATGAAAGTTGACAATCCAGACAAGGGATCTTGTATACAATTCCTGGCTTTTTTAGTTTGGGTACTGGCTGTTTCAAATTGGTGAATAGGCATTTGAGGGTATTATCAATCCTCGTGGCAAATTTAATATTTTCGTTCTTAAATACTTTTATTAGTTTAGGGGTTAAGCCCTTATATAAGGTAAGCTTCTGTATATTGTTGTGTTACGGTCTGAGGTGACATGTGGAAGAACATTAGGGGTGAGAAATTGATTCTGAATGTTAAGAAGGGATCTATTCAGGTCGTTATTGTGAAAAAAGCAACCGTTGAACTATAGAGTTGGGGTAAGAATTCTCAAACAGAAGACTTAAGCTCATTTAGGGACTCCCGTCTGAGGGAAAAGTGTGTGAGTCTGGATACTCTGGTGGCCAAGGCCCCACCAGCCACAATTTCATTTTGGTGGGATGATCTGAGAGAAAATGCAGGTATCGACCACTACTTACTGGTTTCCTATACCATTTTGTGATAATTTGGTTGTTCGGCTGTCTTATTAACGTCATATCTAGGAAGGAAATGCAGTTATTAGATTCCTTCTCTATGGTAAATTGTATGTGTTGGTCAGCCAAGTTGAATACAAAAAGTGTTCCTTCAACTTTATCATCTGGTATGGCCAGTATGAGGTCGTCTACATATCTCTTAACAAAAGGTGGTCGAAAGGAGAGTAGTGGAAGGGTCTGTGCCACCAGGTCATCCATCACATAATTAGCCAGGATAGGTGACAAGCTAGCCCCCATGGGAGAGCCAAACATTTGCTTATAAAACTGATTGTTGAAGGACAAAGCAGGTGGAATCAAAGATGTATTCCAAAAAACTCGAGAAAAGTTTCTAAATCTATGGGGGAATGTTGAGAGATATCATCCCAGTGACTGGTAATGCTTTGACGAGCCAGGTCAAGTGGAAGGTTTGTAAACAGGGAGACCACATCTAAGCTAATAAGTATATAATTCTCTGGTAGTTGGTATTCGTCTATAAAAGTGCTAAAGGAGAAGGAGTCCTCAATATAATAATCATTAGTCCTGTTGTAAGCCCTTGAAAGTATGCCCGTTAGAAATTTGTCAATTTTGCTGTTGGGTGTGTTGACAGATGCAACAATCAGTCATAGCGATAAGGTAGGCTTATGTATCTTGGGTAAAGCATAAAACCTTGCTAGGACAGAGTTATACATCATCAAGTTTGAGGCCAACTCATTAGTGATTTTATTAGACCGTTTAAATTTGGAAACCACCTTATTGGCTTTTTGTTCTAAAGTGCCAGCTGGGTCTCTCTTTTTTTTTCAGTTCCTGAAACCACATGTTTCACTAGTAATGATTAAGAAAATGTAAAATTTTTTTAACAAGTTTTAATATGTAGTCCGTTAGTTTTTAGTATAAAATTGTTTTTTACAAGTTGTTTTTGATTGAACAATGCTTATCCTGGAAGATAACTTATGTTAAGTAAGTTTAATATTATAATTTTTCTGTTCAGTGATACCAATTTAGTATTTTACCATCTGCTTCATTAAGCAGCACAAATTTACTGTCTATTTTACTTGTAGAGTGTCCTGATGAAGGAAGAAATATATTCCGAAAGCTAGACTATTAACTAAGAGTTTTATTTGGCCAAATTTTTGGACCGCTACCCTCACGATATTGTGGATTTCCTTTTTCACGAGTCGGTCACGACTACTTCTCCTGTCTTTTTATATATATATATATATATATATATATATATATATATATATATATATTTATATATATATATATCACAGATAGAACCATATGTTTTAAATTAGTTGCTATACAATACAAACATGTTCTCCAAAGTTTTTCGTCATAAATATTAAGAAGTAAATTTGGCAACAGCTGTTTAGTTCTTTAAAATAGTAATTTAATATTAGGTGCAAATAAATGATGTGTAAAAAACTTACCTATTTGAGAAATAAACCGTCTTCAACGGTCGCTTCGCATCTATGAATTTTTCAGCCAGTGTACCGACGCTTACCCGTAACATCGCAAAATCGCTATGCAGGCGTAATCTGCACACATAAAAAATGCCATAAAAAAATTGTTTTTTGTTGGACCATGAAACCAAAAACCTCCTTTTACTAGAATGACAACGACATATGACATACGTACTCTAAAGATTATTTTAATATTCATGATTAAGGACACCCAAATATGCAAAGCGCATATATTGCATATTTTGCATAACATATTATATGCATTTTTCTAAATATTTACATAAATGCTTTAAAAATAGCATATATGTGCATATTTGAAGGAATTTATAATAATGTAGGTCTTTGGCAGGCGTTTTCATTCATTTTTCGGAATAAGGGTCAATGTTTAGGCCGCCGCCGCCGCCGCGCCCGTTGGTTTTCCCCCAAATAAATTTTATTATTTTATGGTCAGTAAAAACCAGTCAGTAAACCCCAGACGGCCATCAGAGCATACTTGTATTATTAATTTATTAGATTTCATTTTTGGTTGTGCTTTTAAAGTGGTTACGTCGATTTGTGCTTTTTATCTTGTGAGTCGTATTTTACTACAGTGAAATGCCCAAAGCCAGTAGTGTGTCAGTGTGGATTAAACCACACAAAGAACTAAGAATAGATATGGGAAAAATCTACTGTTCTGCATGTGTTTAAAATTATAAGTATAATTTTTGAATACCTATTGAATATACAGAGTATTTCATTTTCGTTTAATATTTAAACATAACGAAATTTTTGTCAGGATTTTGCCGTTCATCCTATTTTCAATGTTATTTAAGTTATTTTTGTTCCATTTAACGAACAAAATTTCTATTTAACGAAACCACGAAATAGAAATACATACGTAAACGTATGTATTTCTAGGTAATTTAATAAAAAAAGGTACAAAGCAGAATTTTAATTTTTGCCTGCCCTAAGCACCTAGTTTTCTATTTAACGAATTTTTTCCTTGGGATTTCAATTAAATTTTCTTTTTTTTATTGCAGATTCCAAGCGATAAAAAATTTCAAATAGAGCAACACGTGGAAAACGGCTTGCCATATTGCCAAATTGAATAAGACGAAACCTGGAGATAGGCCACAACACACATTAATGCAATGTTTCCAACCAACGTACAAAAATAAAGAGCTAAATGAACAAGACATCTTTAACCGAGATCTATACCGTGCAATGATGACATCAAACATTCCGTTATCGAAACTACGTAAATCAAAACTTTACTTCCTTCCTCCAGAAGTTTTGCAAATTTAATATCCCAGGCGAAACAACAATACGGAGAAGAAGAAAACGACGTAAGCTCCTTGTATTCACAGGTAATTGAGGAAATTAAGGTAAAATTCGCAACGAACATTTTTACATATGTATTGATGAAACCATCGATTCAAGAGGACGGTATATTGCGCATTTATTGATTGGAGTTCTTAGTGACGATATTTTACCAAAATCTTATCTGATTGCTTCCAAACAGTTAGAAAAAACAAATGCATTGACAGTGGCCAGATTTGTTCAAGAGGAAGTTTTTTCTTCCTACCCCTGTTCCAGGAGATAATTTTTTGCTTATTTTGTCAGATTCAGCACCGTATACGATAAAGGCCGGGCAAAATTTGAAAATTTTTTATCCAAACTTAATACATGTAACATGTCTCACTCATGCTTTAAATAGGGTTGCAGAGGAAATTAGGAATCATTTTCCGCTTGTGAATAACTTGATTTCTAACTTGAAGAAAATCTTCCTTAAAGCGCCTTTAAGGATTTAGTTCTACAAAGAAAAACTACCAAACACTCCTCTTCCACCTCAGGCTGTTATTACAAGATGGGGCACTTGGTTGGAAGCAACATTTTTTTATTGCGACAACTTCTGTCAACTAGATGGTCTAATTGCAGAATTATCAGACGAATCTTCCCAATCCCTTACAGAACTTAAACGATTATTCAAAAACAAGGAGATAAAACAACAACTTCCGTTTCTTAAAACAAATTATAGCTTTGTTTCTAAAACCATAACTCAAATGGAGGAATCTAATTTGCCATTAACCCGAAGTGTTCAACTAATAAAAACAATGTGAGGTCGCTTTTGCAGGTAAAATTGGGAGCAAAATTTTTCAAAAATTTCGGAATGTTATGGAAAAAAAAAAAAATAGTGAGTTTCAATTTGTCAGCCAATTAGCTAATGTTTTAAAGGGTGATTTTACTAATTCCATTGATTTAGATTCTAAGCTATTCAATAATTTTAAACACTCCCTATTACATCAGTCGATGTGGAAAGGACTTTCTCAATTTATAAATTTTATACAACGATAGAAGACAAAACTTTTTAATGGAGAATTTTGAGAAACATTTAGTAGTTTATTGTTTTCATAACTAACGGTGACCATGTCTTTTGCAATATTTGCATATTTCCGCTTATTTAGTTGCATCGCCTGTATGTATCAAATTTAAAATGTATGTTTTATTATGCTGTTTACTATGTATATAAATTTTTATAATATGTACCTACATTATTATTATTATTATATGTTCATCTTTAAGTAAAGTAATAAAATACATTATTATTTATTTTTACTTTGTATAATATTATATTTAGATTTAGTTCATTCGCCCTGTATGTTGAAAATTTAAAACGGGTTTTTTATTGCTACATTTGTATAGTACTCGTATCATGTAATGTGAAACAAATATACATTTTTCAAGTCTATTTAGATTTTTTTACTGCATATTTACATGTATGTGCATATTTTGAGAAATTATTTGCATATTTATGCGCATATTTTAAAGTTTTTCACTTGCATATTTGGATTTCCTTATTCATGATATTCAACGCATCCAGAGAATTTAAAGGGTATCAGGAATGAAAAAAAAAATTAACATTTTTAAAAATAAATATGTGTATTTTTATAAATTAATAACAAGCGCAAATTTAATATTGCAAACCACAAAATTCTAGAAGAGGCTTAATTTGTTGTTGACCTATCCAGAAATCATTGAAACGTTGTGTTCTGAGGGTGTCAGCAGCTGCTGCTGGGAAATTGTTCATCAACAAAAGAATTCCCTCTTGGAGACCTGCTTCAACAATCGAGTTTGATCCAGTAAGGGTGACCTAAAACAAAGGCAATTTTCAATTATTTCTTACTACTCTCCATTCAATTCAAGCCATAGTACTTTAATACCATAAACAGTGCCATAGTACTTCTCAAAGGCCCGCCAAATTTGTATGAGCGAATGACATGACTATCTCACTCCATCTGCAAATTACAATAAAGAGGAAGAGAGAACTGTCTCAAGGCACATCGTTAATAATGGAGACAAGGAACAAGATTAGTGGTCACAAAAGGCAAAAATATGCATATCCATTAAATGCAAAAAAATATTAAAAAGGGACAGTACAATTAAACAATCTGTTTCTCGTCAAAGTACGCTATTATCGTTATTATAAGGTATGATATAAATTATAAATACACATATTTTTAGTGTTCCGTACGGAACACTTATAAGATGACTTCGGTGTCTGTCTGTCTGTCTGTCCGTCTGTCTGTCTATCACACCCGATTTTCTCTGAAAGTATTTGTCATAGAAAGTTGAAATTTGTTAATACTATAGGAATTTATGGCCTCATCAGAGCCGTGTAGTTTTCAAAGTTAAATTTTGACTTAAGGGGTTAGTTTTTGGAGGTGAAAAAAAATTTTTTTTACTAGGTCATCGAGTGTGGTGTCAAATGAAAGTTTGTGAAAACACGAGTAAAAAAAATGTATATATAATATAATACTTGGGGGACAGCGATTTTTTAAAAGTAATACGAAGAAAAGTGTGGGCAAGGATTACATTATATATATATATATATATATATATATATATATAATATATATATATATTATATATATATATATATATATATATATATATATATATATATATATATATTTTACTCGTGTTTTCACAAGCTTTCATTTGACACCACACGCGATGACCTAGTAAAAAAAAAATTTTTTCACTACCGATTTCACCCCTCATAACAAACCCCTTAAGTCAAAATTTATGTTACGGTGGTATAAAATGATCAGTGACTTCACAAAACACAACCCAAATGAGTTTTCAATAAAGTTTGTTTCCAATCTTACTGAAATCTGATGACCTTGAAATTTTGTTTTTTTTTATATATACCATATAAATTATTAAAGGTAATACACTCGTGATAATTTTCGTTCAATCTACACCCCGTGGAGAATATTCCACAATTTTTTCGAAATTTTTTGATAAGTACTTTTCGAGATAAGGCCGGGACAGCGATTTTTCGCGAATTTTTAAAAATAATACAAAGAAAAGTGCGCGCAAGTATAATATTATATGTATATTTTTTTTACTCGTGTTTTCACAAGCTTTCATTTGACACCACACTCGATGACCTAGTAAAAAATTTTTTTTTTCACTTCCGACTTCACCCCCCAAAACTAACCCCTTAAGTCAAAATTTAATTCTCAAAACTACATGGCTCTGATGAGGCCATCAATTCCTATATTATTACCAAATTTCACCTTTCTATGTCAAATAGTTTCGGAGAAAAATCGGGTGTGACAGACAGACAGACAGATAGACACCGAAGTGATCTTATAAGTGTTCCGTACGGAACACTAAAAATGGAAACGATTAATATTTCCTAATTGTCTTTGTTCATAAGATTTTTTAAATGTTTTAATTTTTGATTATTATGATTATTACTTATTTTAGACTCGTCGACACTTTGTATTTTTATATATACGTTAATCTGAAATTCTTTCAGCCTATCGATAAAAGTATACAGAGACGGATATGTAGAATAAAAAGAATTATTTTTTTCTTTTTATTCTACATTTCTTTCTTTCTAGTATTTTACTATAAGACTACCACCAAAACCATCTCAAACTTATGTCACTTTTAACTTGAAAATAACACTTACTTCAACACTAGTTGTCTTAGAAATAAGAGTAAAGTCAGTTACACTATTGTTGTAGCCTTGGGCTTCTTGTCCTGGTTTAGTAAAGTTGAAAATACCAGACCAGTGAACATGATCCATAATAACGCTGAAAATAAAAATAAATGTTTTGAAAACAAGTTACAGAATAATTAATTAATTTTCCTTGCCTGGACAATAAAAAGTATAATTTCGTCACCTAGGGGACGAAAAACTGATTTTTTAACTGCCTACGTAGTAAAAGTACTTGTTTAATACTTTAATATGGAGGCACTAACAATTATATTTAGAATCGATCAGAGAAACCACTGTTTTTACTTACTTATATGTACCAGTGTTGTTACTGCCAAAAAAGGGAATTTCGACGTCCAATTCCCAGTCTCCACTGAAGTTTAATTTTGGCCAGTAGAGGTCGTATGTAATTAGGTCACCTTTTGGGTTGTTGTAGCTTGAAAGATTCAATACTGGGAAGGTGTAGTTCAACAAGTCATGAAGGATGTTGTTGGTAATGGCGACTTTGACACTAAAAATAAAGTTTCACTTAATGAATGTAATGATATTGTTAAATTTCCACTTTATTTAGTTTCACTGAAACTGTATGACGCGTTTCGCTTTACTATAGCTTCTTCTGATACAAAATGATATTTGAATATTACTGTTGTTACATTTATACAAATACCCTAAGGTAGATAAGTAATAAAATTAAACTATATGCAAATGAATATTGCTAGGAAATCCATTCTTAATATTAATTGTATAAATTGAGTAAGGGGGAGTTACCATGGGCCAGACAGGTATCTTTTTGTTGGTTTAAGATGATGTCGAAATTTTTAATTCTATTTATTTCTAAATTTTCTAATAGGTTTAATTTTACGCCTTTGTTTTATATGTGTAGAATTTTAAATTTATCGTCAAAAAGATGATTTGATTCTGTTAAATGATTACTGTACGCTGAGTCAGTTTTGTTTTTTAAATAGCTTCTTTTATGTTCTAAAATCCGAGTTTCGAATGAGCGACCTGTCTGACCTATGTAACTTTTGTGACAAGAACCACAATTCAACTGATACACTCCAGATTTTTTGATCTATTTTGTTTTCCCTTTGCGTTTTTAATGAATTTCCTAACGAGTTGTTTGTTCTAAAAGCTATGTTGATATTATGTTTGTTTAAGTGGTTTTTAATTTTCTCTGACGTGTTATCAAAATAGGTTAGAACATTATATTTTTTCCCTGTTTTCTTTCTTGGGGTATATAGCTTTATTTATAATTTTTTTGTTTAGAATTGAGTATATGGTGTCAGAAGAATATCCGTTGTTAACAGCAATTTGTTTTATTGGATTTAATTCTTTATTAAAATCATCTACAGATAAGGGGACACTTACAAGTCTATGTAACATACTGTGGTAAGCTGTCAATTTGTGTTGTAGGGGGTGAGCTGATTTTATGTTTATTGTAGTATCTGTATGTGAAGGTTTGTGAAAAATAGAGAATTTGTGTTTGTTGTAATGTCTGGTTATCGTTAAGTCAAGAAAATTAATTTTATTGTCGACTTCTAGTTCCATAGTGAATTTAATATTTTTATGTTTTGAGTTTATATAGTTAAAAACATTGTCAAGTTGACGCTCTGTACCATTAAAACAAGCAAACATGTCGTCTACATATCGGTATCAGTACAAAAATGATTTGCTAAGTTCTTGTCGATGTATTTGTTTTTCTAGGTTATCCATGAATATTTCTGCTAAAAGCGGGCTAAGTGGACTACCCATTATGAGACCCTCAGAACTATTATAAAACGTATTATTAAAGTAAAAATAATTTTGATTGAGGCTCGTGTTTAATAAATTTAGTATGTTTTGTTCTATAACGATATTAACTTTATTTTTTTGATTAGGAATATTTTTATGATTTTTAGTGTTTCATCCGGGGGTATGCTAGGGAAAAGTTTTGGACGTCAAATGATACTAGTTTGGAATTATCTGGTAGAAAGACGTTGGAAATTTTTTCCGTTAATTCTAACGAATTTTTTATTGTGTAACTTGGGGTGAAGTTAATGTTTGTTTTAATGATATCTATGAGAAATTTTGAGAGTTTGTAAGCTGGGGCCGATATGTAGGAGGCTACAGGTCTAATAGGATGATTTTCTTTATGTAATTTGACTAATGAATAAAGTAGAGGGGGCTGATGATTCATGATTGTTAATTTTGAGATTTGGTTGTCTGATATGATGCTAGAAGCTTTACTTAACGCTGTTCTAATATCTTTCTTGAATTTTTCTGTCGGATCTTTAGTAATATTTTGAAATTTCCTTTCTTAATAAATTCTAATGTTTTGTCTATATATTTCTGTTGATCTATAGCGACTGTTATGTTACCCTTATCTGCTTTTGTGAAAATAATATTATTATTTTTAGCCTTGTTTTATATTGATCTAGCTACATTTATTTCATTATCTAAATTTGGTTTGTTGCTAAGAAATTCCTTTTTTATAATATCTGCGCAAATGTATTTTTTTGGCGTGTTGAATGGTACATTTATTAAAGCTATTTCTGTTTCTACAGCCAAGATTTCAGATTCTTTTAAATCAAATGTATTATTTATATTATGTTTAAAATCTTTGTTTAAGAGGGCTGTTTCTTGATTGGAAAAATTTGTTGCTGATGATTTTAACCCTTTGAGGACAAGTGGTTACCACTGATAACCACCTTTTAAAAATTATATTGTAGCTTTCCTACCGGTTTCTCCAGTAAACCACGATGTTAAATTGTTTGCCTAACGTATCAAGAAGTCTAATCTAGCATGCTTAGGGTTTGAAATGTCCACCAGCGTTTAGTTGACATTTGTAATTGCACGTCGTAGGTAGTTGTGAGTTTTGCAGTACCAATTAGGCTGTTATTTTTCTTATAGCTGGTTATTCTTTAAGAAAATGTCCGGTAAGTACTTAAGATATATCTATTTACTACATATGAATATATATCAAGTGCAATTTTTGTTTTGCTAAGTTTATAAATAGATTTATTTGTGGTGGTTACAAATGCTAACCACTAGGACTATATGTTTTTTTTAGTGAAAGTGTTTTTTTTTAAGTGACGCGTATTGCTATTACTATTATGCATAATTTTTCTAATTTTTGTTTTGTTCATTTTTTACAGGTTCCAAAAAAAAATGTTGGTCTTTTAGCGAACTTGAAGCAATGAATAGCACAGATGTTTTCGCGATTTTGGATGAAATTCCCAGTGACTGTGAGTCCATTGCATCAGATGCGGAGAGTACTATGGACAACGAAGCCCCCATAGATTATTTACTTTATGATGGAAGGGATGAACTTTTTGATATAGAAAATATTCCATTCATTTTCGAAGATAATGAGCAAGCGAAAGTCACTAAAGAATGGGACAGTGAGGATGAGTTACCGTTAGAAGTAATTCGTCAAGAAGAACTTAGAAAAAAATCAGTTGTTTGGACAAATGATGTCACTCATGCAACACGCGTAAAACCAATTTGTGTCTCAGGCAGGGCCTAATGTTCCTGACAACGTTGAAACTCCTACCGATATGTTTTTGTATTTGTTTCCGGATTGTTTCATATCTGAAATTGTTTTTTTCAGACAAATTTGTATGCCTTACAAAAAAATGGTGACAGCAACTACTTTATTCCAACCACCAACAAAGAAATAAAATCATTTTTGGGTGTAAACATGCTAATGAGCTTGAAAAAATGCCAAGTTATAGAGACTACTGGTCCTCGAGAGAAGAACTTAGGGATTATTTTATAAGTTCTGTTTCATCTCGTGACAGATTCACCTGGCTTCTAAGTAATCTTCACGTAAATGATAATTCAGTACAGCCAAAAAAAGGTGAGGCCAATTATGATAAATTGTACAAAAGCAGGCCATTACTTTCTAAATTGACACAAACTCTTGGCTCTGGTGAATTTCAATTAATCGATGAATCTATGATCAAATTCAAGGGGAGAAGTAGTCTTCGCCAGTATATGCAATGAAGCCCACGAAACGAGGCTACAGGGTATGGATTCGGGCTGATTCTACTGGATTTGTATCTGAGTTCCAAATTTATACGGGGAAAGTTGATCAGTCAGTTGAGAAAAAATTGGGACATCGCGTAGTAAAAGATCTAACAAGGACTTTAGTTGGCAGGCACCACAAAGTATTCTTCGACAATTTTTTCAACTCTGTAAAATTGCAAAGAGACTTGTTAGCTGATGGCATCTATGCATGTGGAACTGTGCGTAAAGGAAGGAAATATTATCCGGCGGGGGGCGGGTTAGAGCTCAAAGTGGATAAACACATGAAAAGGGGCGACATAGATTGGAGAGTTTCTACAGATGGATTAGCAGCACTGAAGTGGATGGATCGAAGAACCGTTTTGTTTTTAGGAAACTATCATGACCCATCCATCATGGAAGTTGTCTCTAGAAAACAGAAAAATGGCAATACAGAAGAAATCCCATGTCCTGTTATGGTCAAACATTATAATAAAAACATATGGGATACGTAGATCGATTTGACATGCTGAAAAGTATCTATGAAATCGATCGAAAAGCCCACAAGTGGTGGCACCGCATTTTTTTTTACTTTGTAGATGTTTGTGTTGTGAACGCGTTCATTTTATTTCAAAATAGAAGTGACTCACGATGTATTACATTGAAACAATTTCGCGTATCGGTTGCTCGAGGATTAATTGGTGCCGTTAATTCGATTTCAAAAAAAAGAAGATCAGCAGAACAAGCACCTAACAAATACAAAAAAATCATTCCCACTGAGGTACGTCATGATCGTGCTGCACATATGCCTCTTAGATGTGGATCTCTCAGATGTGCTCATTGTAGCACAGCGAAGCATGTGCATGGAACGACCTGGAAATGTTCAACCTGTGATGTTGGTCTCTTGAGTGCCTTAATTCCTAGTGGTTAGTGCTAGAAAAACCACATCCTGCAGGATAATCCAGGATATTTTTTTACGTGAAATGAACTTTTACTTTGTTTTTGATGTTGGTTGAATACATTTTTTCAAAAAAATTCTTCATACTTTTATTTTTTTTTCTCCGACCTCAAAGGGTTAATAAAGAATTAAATCTAATAAAACAAATTGCTGTTAACAACGGATATTCTCCTGATACCATAGACTCACTTCTAAACAAAAAATTATAAATAAAGCTATATACCCAAGAAAGAAAACACAGGGAAAAAATTATAATGTTCTAACCTATTTTGGTAACACGTCAGAGAAAATTAAAAACCACTTAAACAAACATAATATCAACATAACTTTTAGAACAAACAACTCGTTAGGAAAATTCATTAAAAACGCAAAGGGAAAACACAATAGATCAAAAAAATCTGGAGTGTATCAGTTGAATTGTGGTTCTTGCCATAAAAGTTACATAGGTCAGACAGGTCGCTCATTCGAAACTCGGATTTTAGAACATAAAAGAAGCTATTTAAAAAACAAAACTGACTCAGCGTACAGGAATCATTTAACAGAATCAAATCATCTTTTTGACAATAAATTTAAAATTCTACACATACAAAACAAAGGCGTAAAATTAAACCTATTAGAAAATTTAGAAATAAATAGAATTAAAAATTCCGACATCATCTTAAACGTACAAAAAGATACCTGTCTGGCCCATGGTAACTCCCCCTTACTCAATTTATACAATTAATATTCAGAACGGATTTCCCAGCAATATTCATTAGCATATAGTATTAATTTTATTACCTATCTACCTTAGGGTATTTGTATAAATGTAACACACTAATATTCAAATATCATTTTGTATCAGAAGAAGCTATAGTATAGCGAAACGCGTCATACAGTTTCAGTGAAACTAAATAAAGTGGAAATTACACAATATCAGTCTTTCATTACATTCGTTATGAATTTCCATCAAGTAACAGCCAAAACAATTCAAAGTTGTCAGTACCCTACAGTAACTCTCATATTTAAAATTTGCAAAAATGGAGCACAGAATTGTGTGATTGTGTCTGTCTCTATGATTTTATGATAAGCACCAGCACCAGCCGTTAAGGATGATAAAAGATCTGGCTGGTCAAAAATTGGCCTGAGTTAAGTTAAGTTTCAAAATATTATTTTTGAAATAGTTCATAGTTGTAGTGAGCATAATAGAAGATTTCGACGGAAACAACCAATAATCAGGTCAAAAAAAAGTTTCAATTGCAAGTGCGTGACTCATCGATGCAAACAAGTGGTAATCGGAAGGAGCCAAGTCTGGTGAGTAAGCCGCATGGAGTAGAACTTCCCAGCTGAGTGCTTCCAACGTGTCGCGAACTGGTTTTGCCATATGTGATGGAGTATTGTCATGAAGAAAAAATGACTTTGTGTTGCCTCTTTCGATATTCTGGCCTCGTAGCCGATTGGAAACAGCTTATTGATTAACGCTCAATTTGCTCGGCGAGTTGTTTTTGTGTTTGCGAATCATCTTCGTTCAACAATGCTGGCAATGCCACATCTTCGTATTTTCTAGCGGTTTTCCACGTTCCTTATCTGAAATATCAAAGTCACCACTTTTGAAACGCCGAAACCATCGTTCATCGTATCTTGCGATGGAGCATGTTCACCATAAGCTTCTCGAAGTAATCGGTATGATTCAACAGCAGTTTTCTTCAAATGAAAACCAAAAATTAATGTTGTCCGCGAATGCTCTTTGTTCGGTATAAATTTCGACATATTGAACACAACAACATAACACTATGCACACACTTTTTCAATTTATCACTCATGCGCGTCTGACACTTGTTGGC
>CM032446.1:256564396-256723260 GCA_019049505.1 Pachyrhynchus sulphureomaculatus | reverse complement strand
GCAGAGAGGTCTCGTGGATTACATAATCGCGGCAAGTGTGGTAATACTTTATTTATTATTTATTTAAGTATGCTTTGGCAGCGTGCCCGCCGGTCTCCACTTGCGTGGATTCTTGATTCACTACTAGCGTCACTCTGCTATTATTCCTTATGTTTACCTAAACGTAATAAAATTTATTACCATTTATTTCCCCTTATCTTCACCATGATTTTGTGCTTCTATCTCCCATTATCTCTACATAATTCCCATTATCTAGGGTTATCTCTATAATCTATCTCCCTATGAAAAGTTTCTTCTAACACCTTATCTCCCATTATCTAGGCTTATCGCGACTTATCTAGCAATATTTCTTCTTTCCATCTCCATTATTTCTCCTTACCTCCCATTATCTCACCATATACTCCCATTGTATCCACACCCCGCCATCTACCCCCCCCCAACTTATTTCTGCTTATCTCCCATTATTTATCCTTATCTCCCATTATTTTATACTTATCTCCCATTATCTCACCTTATTTCCCATTATTCTAGGCGTATATCGAATTAGTATAGAAACATATGTATAAATGTATAAAAACACGTAAATCGGATAAGTGGTTTTCAGGTGATAAGCCCACTAACATACAGACAGACAGACAGAGAGACGTTTGCCTTTTGTATATATTTTATTGTTTGCAACATGAAATTGTTCGATATTTAATGGTTTTAGGCAGTGTATTGCAAGAGAACGCGCGCTAACGCTAAACCTTTTTCCCAACTTGATTCACTATTATCGTCATCTGAACATTGTATGTTTAAAAAAAAAGCACGTAAATATCGAATAAGTGGTTCCCGAATGATAAGCGCACTAACGACAGACAGACAGACAAGATACGATTTGCATTTGATATATATTATAGATGTAATAAAATATATATCTATAACCTAGTCAGAGAACATATGTATGAATTTAAAAAATCACGTTAAATCGGAGAAGTGCTTCTCAAGGGATGAGCGCACTAACACTATAGACAGACAGACAGAAGACGTACTTTGCATTTTTATATATATTATAGATATAGATTATTATTATTATATAACCTGGCCAAAGAATATTTTGTATGAATTTTAAAAAAAGACGCGTAGATCGGAAAAGTGGTTCTCGCGTGATAAACGCACTAATGGACAGACAGACAGACATTACATTTTTATATATATATATTATAGATTATAAATATTCTCTGCTACATAATATTGTTCCAAATTTAATGGTTTAGGCTGTGTATTGCAAGGGAACGCGCTAGCAGCAAACTTTTTTCCGACTTCATTCACTATTACTGCTCATTCCTTATGCTACCTATCGTAATAAAATATAGCCTGTAACCTGGCCAAGAACATATGTATGTTAAAAAAAAAGTATGTAAATCGGATAAGTGGTTCTCCAGTGATAAGCGCACTAACGAACAGACAGAGAGACGTTGCATTTTATATATATTATAGATATTTGGCCTGGCCACGTACATAGGTAGTAGTTATTTGCAGAAATGCAATAACGTTGGTGGCAGCACTACCGCGTTGCCTAAAAGGTGCTGTGAAATACAAAAAAAGCATATTTCAACACTTGGACAACGTGACGGTTATTAAGACATCCTCGCCGATATCCTCAAGATATGAAAAGGGTAAAATCTCTACTCAGGCAGGAGGGACCAATAAAAAAAACTTTTCGAGTCAAGATCAAGACATGTATAGCAGCTAGATGTTAAATCAAATAAAGTATTTCGTTAATATTCAGGCGCGATTTACGAAGTGGGTTAGAAAGTTGGTGTCCATTTTTCATCCCCAAGATTTACAAGTGAAGAAGTATGTGTAAGCGTAAACTTGTAATATTATTGGAAATAAAATATTCGTTGTATGGATACATTAATAATCAGCGAATAAGAATAATTTTATTACGCAAATTACGTGATTAAGTTAAACAATGACAAATATTTTTAATAATATTGACAAGATTTGGAGTATTTGCATTATGTTTGATAGATAATAAAATAAAAAAATTTCTCTGATTAGTTATACAAATCGATTAATAGGCTATAGATTGTTTTTATACTTGAAAGTCCTTTTACAGATGAATTTATTTAAAAATAGTAACAATATTACGTGAAAAAAAAAATACTTAAAATCGAAGGCCCATTGTAAAAGTATCTTTAAAGTTATATTAAAAACAACACTATGTTTTAATTTCCAATATGTTTAAAGTAACTTGACAATTGTTTTCACCATACAATGGCTTCTTCAGAAGTAAATAAGAAAGCTTTCTTATTTACTTCTGAAGAGGCCATTGTATGTAAAACAATTGTCAAGTGACTTTAAATATATTGGAAATTAAAACATAGTATTGTTTTTATATAATTTATATTATGAATTTCCATCAAGTATCGGCTAACACCATTCAAAGATGTTATTAAAGCTTTCAACGAGCTTTTTTAGCCTTATGGTATTTTAATCTGCTACTGAAAACTAGAATTTGCACACAGAATATGGGTTGGTTTTTAAAACAGTGTACAGAGTTCAAAAGTTTATCCTAAAATACATGTTCCTTAAAACAAATAATCAGTCTAAAAATTGCACAACAAACTGACTTAAGAGATGGGTACTTGAAGATATGAAAATGTCAATACAAATGTTATGAAAGACTGATATTGTCAAATTTCCACTTTATTATAGTTTCACTGAACACTGTATGATGCGTTTTCGCTATACTATAACTTCTTCTGATACAAAATGATATTTGAATATTAGTGTTGTTACATTTATACAAATACCCTAAGGTAGATAGTCGGAAGGTAATAAAATTAATACTATATGCTAATGGAAATATTGCTGGGAAATCCATTCTGAATATTAAATGTATAAATTGAGATAAGGGGGACTTACAATGGGCCAGACAGGTATCTTTTTGTTCGTTTAAGATGATGTCGAAATTTTTTTAATTCTATTTATTTCTAAATACTTTCCAATAGGTTTAATTTTTACGCCTTTGTTTTGTATGTGTAGAATTTTAAATTTATCGTTCAAAAAAGATTGATTTGATTCTGTTAAATGATTACTGTACGCTGAGTCAGTTTTGTTTCCTAAATAGCTTCTTTTATGTTCTAAAATCCGACTTTTCGAATGAGCGACCTGTCTGACCTATGTAACTTTTGTGATAAGAACCACAATTCAACTGTAACACTCCAGATTTTTTTTGTTCTATTTTGTTTTCCCTTTGCATTTTTTTAATGATTTTCCTAACGAGTTGTTTGTTCTAAAAGCTATGTTGATATGTTTATATTTTGTTTAAGGGGTTTTTAATTTTCTCTGACGTGTTACCAAAATAGGCTTAGAACATTATATTTTGTTCCCTGTGCTTTTCTTTCTTGGGGTATACTAAAGAAATAGCTTTATTTTTTTAATTTTTTGTTTAGAATTGAGTCTCTATGGTGTCAGGAGAATATCCGTTGTTAACAGCAATTTGTTTTATTAGATTTAATTCTTTATTAAAATCATCTACAGATAAGGGGACACTTACAAGTCTATTTAACCATACTGTGGTAAGCTGCCAATTTGTGTTGTAGAGGGTTGAGCTGAATATATGTTTATTGTAGTATCTGTTATGTGAGGGTTTGTGAAAAATAGAGAATTTGTGTTTGTTGTAATGTCTGGTTATCGTTAAGTCAAGAAAAATTAATTTTATTGTCGACTTCTAGTTCCATAGTGAATTTAATATTTTTATGTATTGAGTTTATATAGTTAAAAACATTGTCAAGTTGACGCTCTGTACCATTAAAACAAGCAAAGATGTCGTCTACATATCGGTACCAGTACACAAAAATGATTTGCTAAATTCTTGTCGATGTATTTGTTTTTCTAGGTTATCCATGAATATTTCTGCTAAAAGAGGGCTAAGGTGGACTACCCATTATGAGACCCTCAGAACTATTATAAAACGTATTATTAAAGTAAAAATAATTTTGATTGAGGCTCGTGTTTAATAAATTTAATATGTCTTGTTGTATAACGATATTAACTTTATTTTTGATTAGGAATGTTTTTATGATTTTTACTGTTTCATCCAGAGGTATGCTAGGGAAAAGGTTTTGGACGTCAAATGATACTAGTTTTGAATTATCTGAAAGAGGTTGGAAATTTTTTCCGTTAATTCTAACGAATTTTTTATTGTGTAAGTTGGGGTGAACTTAATGTTCGTTTTAATGATATCTATGAGAAATTTTGAGAGTTCGTAAGCTGGGGCATGTGGTATATATTTTTCAACATATTTAAAAACAAAAGGATCAGGTGTTACAAATCTCCAAGTTTGCGACACCTCTAGATTATTACATGACTGATGATTAGAAATCAGTTTTGATAAGGCCATGTCATTGTTAAGAGGATTGATAACCAATTTGTAAAATTTAGATTTTATCATTATAGAACATTTACATTACGTAATGTAATAACTGATTATATTACACCGCGAATTATTTTTTCTCCGCAAAACTCGTTACGGCATATGAAAGTACTACTCTTCCCCTTCAAACTGCATTTTGAAATCTTTTTTCTTCTAAGAGAAATTATATTTCTAGTAGAAACATTGTTTATTTGTTATCATTAGAGACCAGATTATATGCATTTGCATATTTTCATATGCATTTGCATATTTAGAACATTCTCACCGATTATTGCATATTTTACCCAAAATCTAGTAATGATGCATATTTTCCCTATATTTACAATATTTCTGGGTATTACTGGACAATTGAATTGGTCAGGGTATTGTTAATGTCGCCGTCTGGAACCGATCTTATCGCCGGGACATTATCTGCAATAGTCTAAACGTCGATTAGGTTATAGTGCCAAGGGAATACCCAAAATTACGACGGTATTTTATTCCTTTGTTTCTTGGTCGGGATATTAAGTGATAAGTAGTTAGTTTCTAAGAATATTTATTTGAGCGTGGATCAAATAAATAATTTTCTCGAAGACGAATTTTTATTTTAAAACAAGATATTAGTTTTAACATTATTGTTGACGCGCTTGCATCAGTGTAGTCTTTTTGCAATTTTTAACGTGTTGTGTTAAAGTTTAACGTTATGTTTTATATTGTCGAGTTTGCGAGAAAAATGTTTCGTGCACAAAAAAGTTTCAAATTGACCAGCATGTCAAGACAAGTCTTCACATCGCAGGATTGTAGAAAAAAGGCCTACGACAACAACTTATAACAGCAGCAAGTAACAGTGATTCCACTTCTATAGGCAAACAAAAAACCACTTTAGCATGGATTTACGTGAAGCATTGCTTGCAAGTAATATTCCTCTCCACAAACTTACAAATCTTACATTCAAAGATTTTCTGCGAAAACATTGCTTGAATCAATAAAATACCACACGAATCAACATTGCGTGAAAATTACATACCAACAATTTACCAACATGTTCTGGAAGAAATACGTAATGAATTTAAGGATGACGTTATTTGAATTTCAGCTGATGAAACTACCGACAGTTGTGGTTGCTATTTTTTTTTTTTTTATGGGTCTAGCTCACGTGCTGCAGGGAAGTCCCTAAAGCGCTCCAGGAGCGGCACGAGTGCGGAAAAAAGCGATTCACGTTGTTCTTGAATCGCTGTAAATTGTACTCGGTGGGAAACACAGCGCTAGGCAAATTATTCCAAAGGGATGACGTTCTCCATATACAAGATTGCTTGAAAAGCGTTGTACGCGGAGTAACAAACAGAACCTCATACGGATGCGAAGCACCAGCGCGACGTGTATTTCTAACATGCACCGCTTTGGGAAGAATTAAGCGGGCTACATCCTCCGAACACTTTCCATGAAAATATTTGTAGAACAGACTCAAGTCGCCAACCGTTCTTCGATGTTCCAGCGAATCAAGGCCGCCGGTCAATTACGGGTCCCCAATCAGACGGACCGCTCTTCTTTGAACAGAATCCAACAAATGCAGTGTATGTTTGGGAGCGGAGCCCCAAACGTGGGAGCAGTATTCCATAGTTGGCCCGAATTTGGGCTTTGTAAAGAATTAACAGTTGCTGTGAGGTGTAAAGCTTTCTGGTTCTAAATAATATTCCCAACTTTTGAGAAGCTCTCCTTGCTATGCCTGCAACATGTTCATGCCAAGATATATTTGCTCCCAAACTAACGCCCAACAAATTGAGCGACGATGCTAGGGGAATCGAGTGCCCCGACATAACTATGTCGGGTTCAGCAACGTTAACTTTTTTAGAAAAAACTGCCGCTTGGGTTTTTGTAGCGTTAAATTCCACTTGGTTACTGTCACCCCAAGATAGAATTTCTTCCAGGTCTTTGTTAAGTTGAACGACCTCCTGCTGTCTGCGGATATTCGCCTGAGCAGCCGATGTCCGAGCGTTCAAGGTGAATGAAGAGACAAGCGTACTGTCATCTGCAAAGCTATAGATTGAATTCCCGGTCTTTTCCAGCAGATCGTTAATGTAAATGAGAAAGAGAGTAGGAGACAGTATGGAGCCCTGGGGCACACCGGCGTTGATAGTGAGGGTGTTAGAAAGAAATCCGTCGACCGCCACTCGTAAAGAACGCTCTCTGAGGAAACATGAGAGCCACAAACAGAACCTTTCAGACATACCATAAGAGCGTAACTTAGCCAACAGTCCATCGTGCCAAACACGGTCGAATTCCTTGGATATGTCAAGAGCAACCGCTCGGGATTCTCCAAAGTTGCGTTGTTCCAAACATGTGTTACATAAGTCAGAAGATCTCCTGTTGATCTATGTTTACGAAAACCAAATTGGTGATCGCTAATAATATTGAATCGTTCAAGATATTTTAGAAGATGCTCATTGATAACCTTTTCCATCACTTTCGATATTATTGAACGCAGTGCAACTGGTCGGTAGTTATTTGGTAAGGTCTTCTTACCTTTTTTAGGTATCGGCTGAACCGTGGCACATTTCCAGCAGGACGGAAATATTCCCTTTCTGTAGGATAGGTTAAAAAGTCTACAGAAAACTGGTGTTAGTTCTCTTGCACAGTTTTTGAGAACTATGGCAGGTATTCCGTCAGCGCCAGAAGCCTTCTTGGTGACTAGCTTCCTTAAAATACGCTTTATGATGCGCTGTCTGAAGACAACATCGGGCATCCTTGACTGCAATATGGGAATAGTAGGTGGTGTTTTTCCTTGGAAATCGACAGTAGAATGTGAAGCAAAGAGTTCAGCCAACAAGTTCGCTCTCTCAACAGGTGTGGTTGCAATGGAATTATCTGGCCGTGTGAGTGGTGGTATGGTATGCGAATTTAATTGTGGGTGCATTAAGATTAGAGCCTTCTTCTCCCTATTTGGTGGCCTACGAAGAACTTGACAAGACAAATCATTCTACGATCGCCAGAATTGTGAATGAGGGTATTAAAAAAAATATTTCCTGAATCTTTTGCAAATGAAAGAGTGTTTTATATTTCTCTCAGATGCTGCTCCCTATATGATCAAGGCAGCCAAGGTCCTCCAAGTATTTTATCCAAATTTAATTTCATGTGACGTGCTTTGCTCACGGAGTCCATCGACTCGCTGAAGAAGTACGATCCACGTTTGGAAATGTAAATAAATTGATTTCATCAGCAAAGAAAGTGTTTCTTAAGGCACGTGCTCGCAATAACGCCTATAAAGAAAAACTGCCAAATATGCCTTTACCTCCCGAACCAGTGATAACTCGATGGGGAACATGGATTGAAGCTGTACTATTTTACAATGAACATTTCGAGGCCATCAAAGGTGTAGTAAATGACTTCGATAGTGCAGAGGCTATGGTAGTTCGTCAATCCAAGGAAGCATTTAACGATTCGAATATTAAAAAAAAACATAGCTTTGATTAGCACTTACTTTTTCCCAAATACCTGCGGGTATTAAAAAGCTTGAAACTCGAGGTTTGGCGTTGACCGAATCAATTCAGTTAATGAATAAAATCCGTCAAATAAACTCCACATTGCCAGATGTATTCCCGCGTAGAGTTAAAGAAAAGTTTGAAAACATTTTTTGCAATAACCCAGGGTTTGAACCTTTGTGTCAAATTAATAGTTTTATTAATGAGACGAGTGAACTTTTGCCAGAAACAATTAGTGCTAACATAGCACCCAAATTCAAATACTGCCCAGTTACCTCAGTGCATGTGGAACGGTCTTTTTCCACTTATAAAAAATATTTTAAGTGATCGAAGACACGATCTTACTACCCAACATTTGGAACAATACCTTATTGTTTACGTGTACAAGAATACAAATGTTAAATAATTTATGCTGATTTTGAAATAAAAACTTACTACTTTTATTTTTATTTAATATTGCATATTTTGACCCTTTTCATGCATATTTTAAGCATTTTCATGCATATTTCAAGATTTTTACGTTGCATATAATCCGGTCTCTAGTTATCATACATGGTATTTTAATGTACCATGGTTTCTTAATTTTTTATGTCAACTTTTAGTAAAAAAAGTTTCTGACAAAAGTTGAAAGGTTTTGAAGGGGCAATAAAATGATATAGTTGTTATCAACTTTGATTTTTTAAATGGAAACCCATATTTTTTATAACATCATATTTCTCTAGCAAAATACACAACTTTTGTTCGAAAATTTTTTTCTCGTTAATACTCTATTCTTCATACTTCACTGATAAAAGACATTACACCCTTAATCTCCAAACGAGCATAAAGGCAAATGAATCGAACATAACCTCAGGCGTAGAGTGAAAACTGATAAAAGATATTACATTCTCAAACCTTAAAAGAATCAAATTTGAACACAACAGAAAGGCAAACATAAGTTTTATAGTAATTTAGACTCTTCAGAATTCCGACCCGTCATATCCAATCCGCCATATTAAATTTCTTAAGGTTAGGGACAAACCATGACTCGATAAGGTAAAACTGACAACGAATTCGGGTTCAGCGTCCCAAGAATCATACTCTTGCCTACCGGGCTAACTTTTTTTGGTATGGTTGTAACGAAAACGCCAAACTAATTGACATATTCAAGGGACTCGACCGTGTTTGGCACGATGGACTGTTGGCTAAGCTACGTTCTTATGGTATGTCTGAGAAGTTCTGTTTGTAACTCTCAGAGAGCGTTCTTTACGAGTGGACGACGGATTTCTTTCTAACACCTTCACTATCAACGTCGGTGTGTCCCAAGGTTCCATACTGTCAGCTACTCTCTTTCTCATTTACATTAACGATCTACTGGAAAAGACCGGGAATCCAATCTACAGCTTTGCAGGTGACAGTACGCTTTTCTCTTCATTCACTTTGAGCGCTCGGTCTTCGGCTACTCAGGCGAATATCCGCAGACAGCAAGAGTTCGTCCAACTCAACAAAGACCTGTAAGAAATTCTATCTTGGGGGCGGTTTTTTCTAAAAAAGTTAACGTTGCTGAACCCGACGTAGTCATGTCTTCACATGAACCGTTTCCAAACTTTTTTACAGTTTAAGTAATGCCAGATAGCTTGGTTAAATATCGATTAAACCTAAGCATCTAGAATCTTCTACTGACAATTAGAGAGGTTAAACCTATAGCTATTATACAGTGGAATGAACTAATCTCGATTATACATTTATCTGTTAAGATATTTGCATGTCACTAATCTATTTAACAGCCTAGGTAATGGGTTTTATATAAATGTGGTGAGAGAGAAGAACTTAAGATATTTCATAAGTATAAAGAAAGGCAAGACGTAGTAGTGACGTCTGGCGTTGGGTAGGGAGAGATCCATAGGCGTTTCTTACTATGGGGTTGGGTTTATGGGTAGCTTCATGCAGGAATTTGAGCTGAGCGTTTTTTTTTATGGGTCTAGCACACGTGCTGCAGGGAGGTCCCTAAAGCGTTACAGGAGCGACACGTGTGCGGAAATAACGATTCACGTTGTTCTTCAATCGCTGTAAATTGTACTCGCTAGGAAACACAGTTCTGGGCAAATTATTCCAAAGGGATGATGTTCTCCATATAAAAGACTACTTGAAAAGCGTTGTATGAGGAGTAACAAGCTGAACCTCATACGGATGTGAAGTATCAGCGCGACGTGTATTTCTAACATGCACCGCTCTGGGAGGAATTAAACGGGCCACATCCTCCGAACACCTTCGATGAAAATACTTGTAGAATAGGCTCAAGTCGCCAACCGTTCTTCGATGTTCCAGCGAATCAAGGCCGCAGGTCAGTTCCGGGTCTCCAATCAGACGAACAGCTCTTCTCTGGATAGAATCCAACAAATGCAGGGTATGTTTGGGAACGGAGCCCCAAAACATCGGAGCAGTATTCCATAATTGGTCGAATTTGAGCTTTGTAAAGAATTAACAGTTGTTGTGGAGTGTAAAGCTTTCTGGTTCGAAATAATATTCCCAACTTCAAAGTGAATGAAGAGATAAGCGTACTGTCATCTGCAAAGCTGTAGATTGGATTTCTGGTCTTTTCCAGCAGATCGTTAATGTTAATGAGAAAGTGAGTAGGAGATAGTATGGAGCCTTGAGGCACACCGGCATTGATAGTGAAGGTGTTAGAAAGAAATCCGTCGACCGCCACTCGTAAAGAACGCTCACTGAGGAAACATAAGGGCCACAAACAGACATACTACAAGAACGTAGCTTAACCAACAGTCCATCGTGCCAAACATGGTCGAATGCCTTGGATATGTCAAGAGCAACCGCTCGAGATTCTCCAAAGTGTTCAATTGCGTTGTTCCAAACATGTGTTACATAAGTCAGAAGATTTCCTGTTGATCTATGTTTACGAAAGCCATATTGGTGATCGCTAATAATGTTGGATTCTTCAAGATATTTGAGAAGATGTTGATTGATAGCCTTTTCCATGACTTTCGATATCATTGAAAGGAGTGCGACTGGTCGCTAGTTATTTGGCAAAGTCTTCTTGCCTTTTTTAGGTATCGGCTGAATTGGGGCACATTTCCAGCAGGAACGAAATATTCCGTTTCTGTAGGATAAGTTGAAAAGTCTACAAAAAACTGGTGTCAGTTCCCTCGCACAGTTTTTGAGAACGCCAGAAGCTTTTTTGGGGTCTAGCTTCATTAAAATACGTTTTATGATACGCTGATAAATTCCCGGATTGTGGGCATTTCAAGGTCTCGATGAATCTGGATACTACGGGCGAACCACGGGGCTTTAGTAATGATTCGGAGGGCCTAGTTTTGAACGGACTGAAAATTAAACTTAAAATAGAGCGATTGACAATTTAAATGATGGACAATTTGGCTAGATGAATTGACTAACGGTCCCGTTGTCCACCATTATAATAAAAATTTAATGCAAAACTGAAAAGCAGTGCAATTATTCCTCGGAACAAACTGTCGAAAATTGGAAAGTGTATTAAGAATATTCTAGAGGGATAATTTATTCACTTATGGAATATTTTCCTTAACGAAAACAAGAGTAAAATAGAATACGTAAATGTAAAGAAACCTATATTGTAAGAAGTAAATCTTTTACGGGAGACAATTTCGAGTAAAATATCAATTTTAGATTAAATAACCGATCAAGTGCAAGTTGAACTTGCGCAATTAGTGTTCCGTACGTTGATTGCTTTTAAAATAAAAAAATTTGTTACAGAGGTATAAAATGATCAGTGACTTCATAAAATACACCCCAAATGAGTTTTCAACAAAGTTCGTTTTCCAATCTTTACTAAAATCTGATGACCTTGAAATTTTTGTTTTTTTTTTATATACCGGATAAATTATTAAAGGTAATGCACTCGTGATAATTTTCGTTCAATCTACACTCCGTGGAGAATATTCCAGAATTTTTTCGAAATTTTTTGATAAGTACTTTTCGAGATAAGCGCGCGGGACAGCGATTTTTTCGCGAATTTTTTAAAAATAATACGAAGAAAAAGTGCGCGCAAGTATAACATTATATATATATATATATATATATATATATATATATATATATATATATATATATATATATATATATATATATATATATATATATATATTTTACTCGTGTTTTCATAAGCTTTCATTTGACACCACATTCGATGACCTAGTAAAAATTTTTTTTTTTCACTTCCTACTTCACCACCCAAAACTAAACTTTTTAAGTCAAAATTTAACTCTCAAAACAACATGGCTCTGATGAGGCCATCAATTCCTATATTATTACCAAATTTCACCTTTGTATGTCAAATAGTTTCGGAGAAAATCGGGTGTGACAGACAGACAGACAGACAGACAGACACCGAAGTGATCTTATAAGACCTAGAAAGAACGGATTGAATCAAAAAAAAATTAAAGTATAGATAACAAATGAACCACTTTGTTGCATTTTATTAAGCTACCGAATTTTAAGAAATTAATTAATGGACAAAAGCGATAAAATATGGCTTAGACTTACCTGCACAGGCAAAGCCAAGAACAGCTATAAAAACGAGGAAGAATTTCATGTTGTCAGTAAAATCACTTATTATAATTTTATAAGTCAGTTTAGAAAGTGGAGAATTCTTTAGAAAAACTGAGCTTATATTTTCATTTTTAGATAAAATCTTAATCTTATTTAGTTATCTATATACTCTGATCAAGTGCCTATTGTTGACGTAAACTTGATTATATAAATAATCTCATTCATTTAGTAAATATTATAATATCGATCGTAATCAATAAAAACGACCTTTGAAATATCTTGACATGAGTGTAAAAGATTGCAAATCGTTTAGTCATTCCTCTAACAAGAAAAACAATTACTTATTTTTATTAATAGTTTCAACTGTCACGATGAATGTAATGGTCCATTTCCGTCTGTCTACATGATAGCTTTAAAACAAACTGAACTCGTGGAACTATCTATGGACACACAACAAAATAAAAATAAAAAAACAACTGTCGCTGAAATCCTCCAGGGGGTGGCTGACTTGGGTAGCGATCAACCGGAGGGCGAAGCGATATCTAACTCGGGGGCGCCAACGGGTCCTAAACCCCGCGTTCGTCACACCGATGCGGCGAGACATCGTTTTAAAAGGCTGCGGAAGAGCGAGCGGATTAACCAACCTGCACACTCCTGCAGCAAAGAGGTGAGAGGGGGAACGACAACCCCGGCCCAAATGCTCAAACGCAGTAAGCCGGACAATGCTTGCTCGGATCTCCGTTTTGGGGCTGGTTCGGGGGCGTCGACATGCAGAGATCATAATTTTAAAATACATTATTGCAACAAACGAGGTTTAAACTCCAACATAAATTCAGTGCACCAACACCTGCAATCAAATAAACCTCATGTACTCGGTCTCTGTGAAACCTAGGTCAGTTCATCGACCAGCACAGTCAACTATCTTTATCCTGGATACGACTTTCCAAGAAAAAATACCACTTACTATTCGTATTGTGCAGTCAAGGATGCTCAATATTGTCTTCAGACAGCGTATCATTAAACGTATTTTAATGAAGCTAGACACCAAAAAAGCTGCTGGCGCTGACGCAATACGTGCCATAATTTCCTGTAGACTTTTCAACCAATCCTATAGAAAGAGAATATTTCCTTCCTGCTGGAAATACGCCAGAATTCATTCGATACCCGAAAAAGGTAAGAAAACCTTGCTAAACAACTACTGTTTGTGGCTCTCATGTTTCCTCAGAGAACAGTCGACCGATTTCTTTCTAACACCTTCACTATCAACGCCAATGTGCCCCAAGGCTCCATACTATCTCCTACTGTCTTTCTCATTTACATTAACAATCTACTGGAAACCCAATTTACAGCTTTGAAGACCACAGTACGCTTATCTCTTCATTCACTTTGAACCCTCGGACGTCGGCTACTCAGACGAATATCCGCAGACAGCGAGAAGTCGTTCAACTTAACAAAGACCTGGAAGAAATTCTATCTTGGCATGACAATAACCAAGTGGAATTTAACGTTACAAAAACCCAGGCGGCAGTTTTTTCTAAAAAAGTTAACGTTGCTGAACCCGACGTAGTTATGGTGGGGCACTCCATTCCTCTAAGATCGTCACCCAATTTGTTGGGCGTTAGTTTAGGAGCAAATATGCCCTGGCATGAACATGTCGCAGGCATAGCAAGGACTTTTGGACTTTGAAATCTGTCTTTTTGTCAGAAGCGACCTCTCTTGCCAGCGAGAAGAGGCTCTGGAGCCCCCAAACTTTGATGTTATGTGGTTAAAAATAACGACTCAACCAAACACAAGGTTCATCTGTATCCTGTATCGACCACCAAGCGATACTAACTCTAGAACACTTTTCGCTTCTCTTGCAGACACCATCGATCATTTACAAATTAACTATCCAAATGCCGAAATTGCCATCGAGTTTAATGTCCATAACATCAATTAGCTTAAATATTCAAATACTACCGATGAACAAGGTCGTGAAGCCGAATCATTTTCAATCAGTTATGGCTTAACTCAGCTTATTGACGAACCAACACGGATCCCTGAACGAGACGGGGAGTTCGCCAGTCTTCTTGATCTGTTTTTAACCACCAATCCGGAGATTTACACGGTCAGCGTTCTTCCGACCATAAACTAGGATCGACATCGAGTATCCTACCAACCAGTGACAGAGAGGCGCCTAAACTGCGCAAGATTTGGCGCTACAAATCTGCTAAATGGAAAGATCTCATGGAATATTTTCGAACTTTCCTTGGTTAGACGTTTGTTTTCGATCCGATGACCCATCTGATTGCGCCAAGGAGGTTTCCGATGTTATTTTGGCCGGTTTGTTGTTGGCTTACATCCCTTTTTCGAAGAAATGCCCTTCTAACGGCAAGCCTTGGTTTGACCGAAAATGCAAAGAAGCTGTTGCTTCTAAACATCTTGCATACCGACATTGGCGTGAAAATCCTAACACCATAAATCGTAACACATTTGTTCGTGCCAGGAACAGATGCAAAGAAATTATCGACGAAACCAAGGAGGCACACAATCAGCGGATTAGAAACAAACTTCTCGCTTGTCCCAACAATTCCAGGTCCTTTTGGTCAGTCGCTAAGGCAGTGAGTCAAAATTTCACCAAACCCGCCATACCACCACTCACATGGCCAGATAATTCTATTGCAACGACACCTGTCGAGAAAGCGAACTTGTTGGCTGAACTCTTTGCTTCACATTCTTCTGTCGATTTCCAAGGAAAAACACCACCTAATATTCTCATAGTGCAGTCAAGGATGCCTGATATTGTCTTCAGGCAGCGTATCATAAAACGTATTTTGATGAAGCTAGACACCAAAAAGGCTTCTGGGGCTGACGGAATACCTGTCATAGTTCTCAAAAACTGTGCGAGGGAACTAACACCGGTTTTCTGTAGACTTTTCAACCTGTCTTACAGAAAGGGAATATTTCCTTCCTGCTGGAAATGTGCCACAGTTCAGCCAATACCTAAGAAAGGCAGGAAGACCTTGCAAAATAACTACCGACCAATCGCACTGCTTTCAATAATATCATAAGTCATGGAAAAGGCTATCAATCAGCATGTTCTAAAATATCTTGAAGGATTCAACATTATTAGCGATCACCAATATGGCTTTAGTAAAAATAGATCAACAGGAGATCTCCTGACTTATGTAACACATGTTTGGTACAACCATTGAAAACTTTAGAGAATCTCGAGCGGTTGCTCTTGACATATCCAACGCATTCGACCGTGTTTGGCACGATGGGCTGTTGGCTAAGCTACGTTCTTATGGTATGTCTGAAAAGTTCTGTTTGTGGCTCTCATGTTTCCTCAGAGAGCGTTCTTTGCGAGTGGCAGTCGACGGATTTCTTTCTAACACCTTCACTATCAACGCCGGTGTACTCCAAGGCTCCATACTGTCTCCTACTCTCTTTCTCATTTATATTAACGATCTGCTGGAAAAGACCGAGAATCCAATCTACAGCTTTGCAGATGACAGTACACTTATCTCTTCATTCACTTTGAACGCTCGGACATCGGCTACTCAGCCGAATATCCGCAGACAGCAGGAAGTCATTCAACTTGACAAAGACCTGGAAGAAATTCTATCTTGGGGTGACAGTAACTAAGTGGGATTTAACGCTACAAAAACTCAGGCGACAGTTTTTTCTAAAAAAGTTAACGTTGCTGAACCCGACATAGTTATGTCGGGGCACTCCATTCCTCTAACATCGTCACTCAATTTGTTGGGCGTTAATTTGGGAGCAAATATGTCCTGGCATGAACATGTTGCAGGCATAGCAAGGGGAGCTTCTCAGAAGTTGGGAATATTATTTCGAACCAGAAAGCTTTACACTCCATAACTGTTAATTCTTTACAAAGGTCATATTCGACCAACTATGGAATACTGCTCCCATGTTTGGGGCACCGCTCCCAAACATACATTGCATTTGTTGGATTCTATTCAGAGAAGAGCTGTTCGTCTGATTGGAAATCCGGAACTGACCGGCGGTCTGGATTCGCTGGAACATCGAAGAACGGTTGGCGACTTGAGCCTATTCTACAAGTATTTACAGGGAAAGTGCTCGAACACAGAGCGGTACATGTTAGAAATACACGTCGCGCTAATGCTACGCATCCGTATGAGGTTCAGCTTGTTACTCCTCGTACAACGCTTTTCAAGCAGTCTTTTATATGGAGAACATCATCCCTTTGGAATAATTTGCCCATTACTGTGTTTCCCACCGAGTACAATTTACAGTCCCGCAAGCGTCGCTCCTGGAGCGCTTTAGGGACTTCCCTGCGGCACATGTGTTAGATCCATAAAAAAAATATATTAGTTGTCAGGAATCAACATTGCACCAACAATGGCAGACTTTATTCCTAATAATTTTGCACGTTGTCTAATATAGTTGTCAACAAGAAAAGTCAATTGTTAAAAACAACATTTAACGATAAAAAAATATTTGTTTTTTTTACCAAGACCCAAATAATTTCTGGTAGTATCACCCTGTACAGCTTATTTCAGTGTAAGAACAAAAGTCTCGATTTTTTTTCATCATGGATACAGCATACGTGCTTCCTGGAAATCCCCAAATAACTCTAATGATGACGTGTGCATGGAAATAGAAAATCACATATTTTTCTGATCGAGCAAGTGCACAATACAAAAACAAAAAAAAATTATCAATTTCAGTCATCATCTGAAAGATTTTGATTTAGCTGCAAAGTTACACTTTTTACCAACGTCCCATGTCAGTGGTGCGTGCGATGGTTGGGTAGAACTTTGAAAAGGTTGGTTGCTAGAACCAGCCTTCAAAGAGCAACCAAATCCAATGCAAACACCAAAAGAACTATTTGAATTGGCAACTTAAGCCCTTCCTAAAGTGTCATTGACATTTATAGAGAATAAAGAATATATTGAAGACGCAAAAAAATTAGAGGCAAGATTTAAAATGGCTCTAACTCTAAAAGGGAGGTTGACATCCCTTATGATACCAATCACGAAAAAAAAGCAAGAGCGAAGTATTTTTCTTTGCAAAAACGTTCAACTGAAGTTGAAGTTACTTTGTAACATATCGTCGAAAATTATTATAATATCATACTCATAAATGTGCTTGTGACAACATTTTAGAGTCTCTTCATTTATTTTAGAACTCCGATCGTTTTTTATCATAAAAAAATCGTAATATTCGATTTCAGCTAAGTTTGTCTCTGGTCCAGTATTCAATAATTACGTTTCTAAATTTTCAATGAGTGTGCATTTAAAAATTTAGTCTATAATAAGTGTCACTTATTCAACATAAAGAGTACTTGAACACATGGTTTTAATCTATTAATGCAACATGTATTCGTAGCATGCCCCAAAACGGATCTTTAATTTCTGTGCTGTTCAACTACATCGTAGTATTTTGCTTTATTATTTTGCTTACCTTGAAGTGGCTTAATTGAAATGCTAGTTTCACAAATAAATTTAAAATTATATAAAAACAACAATACGTTTTAATTTCCAATATATTTAAAGTCACTTGACAATTGTTTCACCATATAATGGCTTCTTCAGAAGTAAATGAGAGAGAAAAATATTTGGTAGTAATACTGGTTATATAGTGCTTAAAACTATCCTTAAGTACCTAATGTTAATCATTTTATTATATTATTTACAGACCGAATTATTTTAAGAATGCAAATCTGTGGTACTATTTCCGAGAACTAATAAAGATTTAGTAAGGGTGAATGGTTTAAGTCTACCTGTTCATTTAATAATTGATTAGAGTTTTTTTCCGTTTGTTAATTTCAAGACATTCAAACAAATTTAATCTTTTAGATTTAACACATGGGCTGAAAAGTCCCGGGCCTAACACATAGATGGCGCTAGTTTTATTGCAGTCACCTTTTTTCAGTTAATACTAACCTTCAAAAGACAGCTGTTAAAATTTCATGATATTCTATTCATTAGTTTGTGAGTTATTGTGCTAAGAGTGACGCTACTTTTGTTATTTTCAAAACAATGGATCAAAAACAATTTCGTGTTTTAATTTTACACTGCTTCTTGATGGGAAAAAATACCGTTCAAGCGAAGCAATGGCTTGAAAAGTGTTAAGGGGACTCCGCTCCATCAGAAACAACAATAAAACGTTGGTTTGCTGACTTCAAACGTGGTCGTAGAGACACCGATGATGCAGAACGCAGTGGACGTCCAAATGAGGCGGTAACACCAGAAAACATCAAAAAAATCCATAAAATCGTTTTGAATGATCGAAAAGTGAAGTTGCGTGAGTTAGCTGACATCGTAAAGATATCAAAAGAACGTGTTGGCTTTATATTGCATGAGCATTTGACTATGAGAAAGCTCTGTTCAAAGTGGGTGCCGCGTTTGCTCACTGTTTATCAAAAACAAGAACGTGTTGATGATTCTGAGCAGTGTTTGGCCATTGTTAGAGCGGCGCTGGAATGATTGCGTTGCTCTTGATGGAGATTACGTTGATGAATAAAGCTAATTTTGAACCAAAAAAACCGTGTTTTCTTTGTTAGGCCCGGGACTTTTCAGCCCATGTGTTATTTTGTACATGTAGGATTTTTAACGTATCATCAAAATTATGGGATTCGTTTATTATATGGGTTGCGTAATGTGAATTGTTCTTATTTTTTAAATAACTATGTTCTTTAATGCGAGTTTCAAAAGATCTACCAGTTTATCCTACTTAGGTTTTAGTACAAGATCCACAATTTAATAAGTAAACTCCTGATTTTAAGGATTTCTTAGATTTGGTTTTGTTATTCAAAATTATACTCCCTAAGGAATTACTGGTTTTAAATGCTATTTTATTGTTCTTTTTTATTAAATGTATGGAAATTGTTCTAGTTATTTTCCCTGTGTATGTGAGTGTATTAAATTTTCCTTTTTTGTCATTATTTGTGGGATAAATTAGAGGAATTGCCTGTTTAAAGGATTTTTTAGTGTTCCGTACCGAACACTTATAACATCACTTCGGCGTCTGTCTGTCTGGCTGTCACGCCCGATTTTCTCCGAAACTATTTGTCATAGAAACTTGAAATTTGGTAATAATATAGGAATTGATGGCCTCATCAGAGCCATGTAGTTTTGAAAGTTAAATTTTGACTTAAGGGGTTAATTTTGGGGGGGTGAAATCGGAAGTGAAAAAAAAATTTTTTACTAGGTCATCGAGTGTGGTGTCAAATGAAAGCTTGTGAAAACACGAGTAAAAAAATATAAACATTATGTAATACTTGCGCACTCTTTTCTTCGTATTACTTTTAAAAAATCGCGAAAAATCGCCGTCCCCTACCTCATCTTCAAAAGTACTGATCAAAAAATTTTGAAAAAAATTCTGGAATATTCTCCACGGGTTTAGATTGAACGAAAATTATCACGAGTGCATTACCTTTAATAATTTATTTGGTATTTAAAAAAAAAAAAAAAAATTTCAAGGTCACCAGTTTTCAGTAAAGATTGGAAACAAACTTTGTTGAAAACTCATTTGGGGTGTGTTTTGTGAAGTTACTGATCATTTTATACCGCCCTAACAAAAATTTATATTTTAAAAACAATCAACGTACGGAACACTAATTGTGCAAGTTCAACTTGCACTTGACCGGTTTTTTATTCAAGATATTATCTATAATGTTGGGGTCATATCCATTATTAATTGCTATTTGTTTGATTATATTGAATTCTTTGTTAAAATTAGTTTTAGTCATAGGGATATGTAACAATCTATGCATGAAAGAGTTAAAAGCTGCCATTTTGTGAGGATAAGGGTGGGATGAACTATTGTGTATGACTGTGTCGTATGTGAAGGTTTGTGAAAAATCGAGAAATCGTGTTTATTGTTCACTTTTGATACAGATACGTCTAAGAAATTTATAGAGATATTGGTTTCTAATTCTATGGTAAAATTAATATTAGGATGCAAATTATTTAGGAAGTTAAGGAGGATTGTTAGTTGTCTATCTGTTCCCGTGAAACAGGAAATGATATCGTCAACATATCTATACCAGTAAACAATATTTTTGCTTGCCGCATTTTGATGAATTTTTAGTTCTAAATGACCCATGAACATTTCCGCCAGTAAAGGGCTTAAAGGATTATCCATTATTAGAGCTTCTTTAGATGTATAAAAGTTATCGTTGAATTCAAAATAGTTTTGATCCAAGCACGTCGTAAGTAAATCTAAAATACCCCGTTTAATAATTTCGTTTACTTTATTCTTGATTAAGAGCTTATCTACTAATTCTATGACTTCATATGGTGGGATACTAGGAAATAAGTTTTGAACATCAAATGAGATAATTCTAGAATTTTCCGGTAAGTTAATGTTTTTAATTTTATCTATTAGTTCATAGGTGTTGGATATACTATATTTCGGTTTAAATTTGCAATGTTGTCGTAGTAAAGGGATGAGTTTTAGTGATAATTTGATTGATGGTGCCGTAACAAACGATACAACTGGTCTAATAGGGAGATCCTTTTTATGTAATTTAATAATTTTAATTTAATTTAATTTAATAAATTTAAGATTAATGTAACTTTTACACTTTCAAGGAAATACGTTTAAAAATCATTCACCGTTTGTGAAGATGATAACCGTAGAACACCATATTTGAACTAGTCCTGTGCGTATGAAATTAGACTCGTAGGATATTCAAAGTAGAAGGAAAGCATATTACTTTCCATTTACAGTAAAACCCCTGTTAGCGGCCAACCCGATAACAGGAGCAACAGGAAATTGCCTAAAAAATTTAAAATAGGCAAGACTCAAATCTTCATATTGGTAAAAAATAAAGAAATTAAAAATTTGTCTCAAGAAAGTGACAATGCTGAACAAGAAAGAAAATTTCCCAAAATCAGAGGACTTGACTAAGTATTTTTCAATTATAAGGCTCGAAACAAGCATTTTCATTAATTGAAGACGACGATATGAAAGACTTCAATAACTACTATAATTATATGAGGAAAATGGCTCCTATGGAATGAGCCTAGAGATACTTGCCCTCTCGGAAACCCAAAATAGCAACTTCCATATCTTCTCAAAACAACGAAGAACAAGAGATACAAAAATAACTTTTAGGGACAGACAAACAATAATAAACACGGGAAAACACACCGAAACTATTTACCTTCTACTAACAGGTAACCCAATGTCCGGACACTTTGAGCTTCTGACCACAAAACACTGAAAACATCCCAAACAACAGTAGATCAATAAAAGAAGCATCGGGCGAGAGACGTAACGGTCGAGGACGTCGCGGGAAATGGCAGCTTTACCAAAACGATGAAGACCGGACAACTGAAAATGGACCGGTCAAAAGTGTAAGGCGAGTAAGCCGACACCCACCAATGCGGGAAACTCAAAGCAACGCAGGAGTTACACAACAGGAATCAACGAACACGCCATGCGTTGCTATAATAAAATCACAAAACCTGACAAAGAAATCACTCGGAAGAGAGTCACTCGCCGCCTGGATCCACCACCATCAATCCCAAGCGCAACTGACGTAGATGCGGGACAAACACAACTACCAAAGCCAGGCCAAGCCACGAATGTTTTGCAAGGACAACATGCAACTATCAAGGCTGGCAAACCAAGACAGCGGTTAAAGTGGACCGATGAAATGAACAGGACAGTGATGCGTTGTTACTACACCGCCATCAAACTCGAAACAATAACATCGGGCTACAGACTGAAACCGCACAGACTTTTCTTAACCAAAGACAGTAATAGACCAAAAAAGAGTTATTACCAAGAACAATTGCCTCACACCTTTCGAATTACAAACCATCATCATAGACCAACCAAACAATAGAAATAATAGAGCAGATACCGAACTAACCTCACACACACAACCACCCAGTCGAACACAACAAGACCCACCACCCAGGAGGAGCATAACTCAAAATAATATTACAAGGCAAATAGCGAGTACCGCACAACACCATATCACAAACAACAAAATCAATCACTCGCTACTCTCAATAACATCTACACAACATCTCCCCGAATCACCTCTCATATAAACACTCAGAGCAAAAATGGAGTCACATCTAGCTCGATGGTCAGGCACCGACCCCACAACAAGAAATCCCATCCCTCGTTTAATCTTCAACAACATAACAGACTTAAGCACAATCGAAAACATTCACACAATATTATACACAGCAGCAATCACCACCCTAACACAAAATAATCAAAAACTCCTGTAACGACAAAGAAACCCCAACAGCACAAAACCAAAATTCAAATGGCAAATAAGAATAGTTTATAAACGCGTCTAAACGTGCCACACAGGGTGTAGACAAGATCAAATCCAAGTCTCCCGACAGAACACGGCCAGAAATCCTTGATACTTTAAAACAAAAACTATCCGTATGTGCCGCAAGACTCCGTAGATACAAAGAATCAAACGAGAGGAAAGACACCAACATGTACAACAAGCAGACAGCAGTGACTGAACCACCAAACAAACAAGAACTCATAGATTATTGGAAAAGTATCTGGTGTGAACCCAAACTACACAATAATAACACTCCCTGGATCAAAGCCGAAGAAGACAAACATAAATATGTGACAGAACAAGAAAATTCCACATTAACTACAGAAGAAATTACAGAAACAATCAAACACCCACACAACTGGTAATGCCCTGGGATAGACAATATACAAAACTTCTGCATAATGCATATTTGTTGATTTTTGCTAATCGCTACTAATTCAAACAAAATTCCAAATACTGCTAACCAGGAAAATTTGAATTATATCAATGAAAACTAAATAATCTTGCGGAGATTTAATTTTGAATTCGCTAAAATTCGCATTCATTTAATTAAAGATTATTATAAAATTGTTGTGCTATTCAAAAAAAAATCATAAACTTTTTTTGTACATCAATATCGACCAACTTTTTATATTTATATTTTACATAATTTCCTAATTTCAATATGTTTTACCAATTTAGTGATTAAAGTGTTTGAAATGAAAAAATATATTGGTATTAGGTCTTGTAATCTTTACTCAATTCCCATATCACAAAATTCGCTACAGTTCTTTGCTGATTTCGCAAGATTAGGATGTCTCCATTTCTGTCAAATTTCATCTTCATTGTTTGAACTTTTCCAGTAATCTTGAAAAAATATATATATCCTAAAATTCGTTACTACAAAATTGTTCACACACACACATACACACAGCACATACCGGCAGATAGCCACACACACACAAAGTGATACCAGCAGACACCTCCATGTGATGTATCCTGGGTAACGCCAGAGATGTCTGCAATTTTTGAAAAACCTAGGGCAAAAATAATAATTCAAGGTCGGTAAATTGATTGTCCATCAAAAGAATTGATTTTTGAGAAAAATATGTCCTGAATATGAAAAAATAAAACCATCTAGCTATTTGCGGAAAAACCGTACTTCCATGGAAATACAATTTTTATCACAAACACGGGGGGAAAATCAATAATCCAAGATAGTAGTCAGCATTCATAGATCTCGTACTGACAGGAACTAACTCTGTGCGAGCATCAGATGCCACCCCAGAACATAACAGAGCCACCGCTGAATGGAATCCTTGCAGAGATATTGCATCGAGCAAACCTCTCTCCTGATCTTCGCCATACTCGCTCACGACCATCTGGATGTTTTAGACTAACCCTAGTTTAATCTGTGAAGAAAACTTGTTTCCAATCATCCACAGACCAGTTTTCGTGATTTCGAACAAAACGTAACCTGGCAACTCTGTTCTCTCTAATAAACAAGGGCGCAGTGGCTGGTCTCCTGTTTAATCCAGCTTCATTTAACCGTCTTCTAACTGTTTTAGAAGAAATTGTGACATTGCGAACAGCTTCGAGGTCGTTTCTTATTATAGAACTAGTGACAGTCCTGTTTCTTAAAGCATATTGTCTTATAAAACGTTCACCTAGGTCGCTAGTGCATCGTTTTCACCCTTGCCCTAGCCTTCTAGAATAAGTTCCTACTTCATTCAAGTGTCTTACCATACGACTTATTGTGGAACGATGTTTTCCTAACAAGTTGGCAACATAACTCTGACAATATCCCTCGTCCAATAAAACTGAGACTCGCACTACCTCGTGTTCAGGTAAATTCCTTGTTCGATTCATTTATCTAATTCTTCGGGGTCAAAATTAAAACAGTCTACTACAAAAACGTATTACTTTGAAAAAGGGAACAATTTATAAGCTTACTATTAAAGAAAATCTATCGCATTATTACAGAAAATTGTTTATCTTCTAAAAAATGCTTTAAAACTGTAAATCTAAACGAATTGTTTTGATTTCTGTCATGAACAATGAAATAAAATATGCATAGCCTACTATTCAAATACTCGATAAACTTTAAAACTGACATAAGAAAAAGATAAATTAATTTTCATATTGTTGCGTTAATTTTGTCCAGGAGTTTATAAAAAAAAAGATTTCAAAGTCATCAGTTTTCACTAAAGATCGGAAAAAAGCTTTGTTGAAAACTTATTTGGGGTGTGTTTTGTGAAGTCACTGATCATTTTATACTTCCGTAACGAAATTTTTTATTTTAAAAGTAATCAACGTAAGGAACAATAATTGCGCAAGTTCAACTTGCCCTTGATCGGTTATTTATAAATTAAAACTACAATTAATAAAAATAATTAATAAATAAACAATGCAAAATACACATCAGTAGTTTTAATTTTCCTATGTTTTCTTTTAAACTACCACCTTTTAGCGCCCAACTTTTGATTCCTAGACGATACTTTACTCTTATAATGTTCTATAACTTACGTTTCCTAAATCGTGTCGCTAATAGTATTCATGCTAAAAGAGCAATATTACAAAAATAGTCAGTAAAAATACATTTATTATTGAAAAATTTATTTAAAATTGGACGTACGAAAAAACAATGAAAAAAAAAGATAAATCTACACTTCAAACCATCTATTTTCAGTAAGGTTCTGGAACCAATAACCCGTATCCCTCCAGGTTCTAGTTTTGTTGTCACTATCATAGTCTATTTCAATCAGACCATATTTCTTCCTAAAAATAAAATGAGCTACTACTATACTTTTCAATACGCTCAAACCATATTTTTCACCTATAGTCGATTGACCGATAGAATTTAACGAATTGAAGTTAATTTCTGACACTTCCACCTATTGTCTTATAAAGTCAATAATTTATAAAGTCAAAAGATCAAGAAAAAAGACCAATGGTAATTCACATAGACATAGAAGATGAACTGAGCATTAACCTCACAAAATTGACAACTGTCTAAAAAAAGACAAAGTGAATATGCTGCCAATACCTGTCTCTTTTCTGTAGGCCTGTAATAAACAAGGTGCAGTACCCCGAGACCGAATTCAAGGCGAGAAAAGCCCCACCCGATTTTAGTTCAAATGGAACACTTAGAAATATTATTTTCAAGAGCGCAGTAGCTTAGCGGCATTTTAGACAGAGACAGCTACTGGCCTCTCACTCGCTTTGCCTCTCTCGCACTTTTGCGTCCATATTTACTTCACATTAAGATACGGAACACTCAGTCCATCCTCTTTGTCTATGGTAATTCATACTACATGGGGTAAAAAGTCCCAAGACTTTACGAGAGATGGCAGTACAAGCAGAAACAGATTTTCAGTTAGCAACAAATATTTTGACTGCAATTACTTGCAAAAATGTAAAATTTTCGATCTAGGCAATTCATAGTAACAAAAAAATTATATTTTCTCCTTAAACTGAAAATATCGAGGTCACAAATTAAACTTACGTGTAAAATCCGGACCATTCGAAGGTATCAATAAATGCCCACCACAAATAACCAATAACATTTATTCCATCGTCGTCTACAGCTGCAGTAACGTTACCTATAGTGTACTAAACGAAGAATAAAAAGAACTTGTTTAGGAAAAATAGCTGTAATAAACTTAATTATTTAAAAAAGCATTCCCAAAATACTAGAAATACTGCTAACCGGTTTTTAATAATAAATATTGACTCTTCTATCTATATTATATATAAAATGCAACGTCGCTCTGTCTGTCTGTCTGTCTGTCTGTCCGTTAGTGCGCTTATCACTGGAGAACCGTATTACGTTTAGGGGAGCGTACTTTTTTTTAAAAAACATACATATGTTCTCTGGCCAGGTTATAGGCTATATTTTATTGCGATAGGTAGCATAAGGAATGAGCAGTGACGATAATAGTGAATCGTCGGAAAAAAGTTTGCCGCTAGCGCGTTCCCTTGCAATACACATCCTAAACCATTAAATATGGAACAATATTATGTAGCAGAGAATATCTATAATCTATAATATATATAAAATGTAATGTCTCTCTGTCCGTCTCTGTCCATTAGTGCGTTTTATCATGCGAGAACCACTTATCCTATTTACGTATCTTTTTTTTAAATTCATACATATATTCTTTGGCCAGGTTATATAACAATAATAATAATAATCTATGTCAATAATATATATAAAATGCAACGTCTCTCTGTCTGTCTGTCTGTCCGTTAGTGCGCTTATCCTCGATAACCAATTATCCCATTTACCTGATTTTTTAAATTCATACATATGTTCTCTGACCGGGTTATAGATATATATTTTATTACATCTATAATATATATAAAATGCAACGTATCTCTGTATGTCTGTCTGTCTGTCTGTCTGTCCGGTAGTGTGCTTATCACTGGAGAACCACTTATCCAATTTACGTGCTTTTTTTAAACATACATATATTTTCAGTCCAAGTTATAGGATATATTTTATTACGTTAGGTGACATAAGAAATAAGCAGTGACGATAATAATGAATCAAGTCGGAGAAAAGTTTGCCCGCTAGCGCGTTCTCTTGCAATACACTGCCTAAAGCATTAAATATGGAACAATATCATGTTGCAGAGAACATAAATATATATAAAATGTATCGTCTCTCTGTGTGTTTGTCTGTCCGTTAGTGCGCTTATCACTCAAGAACCACTTATCCGATTTACGTGTTTTTTTCTTAATTCATACATTTATTCTCTGGCCAAGTTATCTATAATCTTCTATCTATAATTATATATATATAAAATGCAATGTCTCTCTGACTGTCTGTCTGCTTGTCTCTCTGCCTGTCTGTCTGTCCGTTAGTGCGCTTATCACTGGAGAACCACTTATCCGATTTACGTGCTTTTTTGAAAACATACATATGTTCTCTGGCCAGGTTATAGGATATATTTTATTGCGTTAGGTAACATAAAGAATAAGCAGTGACGATAACAGTGAATCAAGTCGGAAAAAAGGTTACCGTTAGCTCGTTCTCTTGCAATACACTGCCTAAACCATTAAATATGGAACAATATCATGTTGCAGAGAACATAATATATATAAAATGCAACGTCTCTCTGTCTGTTTGTCTGTCCGTTAGTGCGCTTATCACTTGAGAACCACTTATCCGATTTACGTGTTTTTATATATATATGTTCTATATAATTCGATATAAGCCTAGATAATGGGAGGTAAGGTGAGATAATGGGAGATAAGGAGAAATAATGGGAGATAAGGAGAGATAATGGGAGATGAGCAGAAATAAGCCTATATAATGGAAATTATGTGGAGATAATGGGAGATAAGGAGAAATAATGGGAGATGAGGGGAAATAATGGCTATTACGTTAGGTAACATAAGGCATAAGCAGTGACGATAGTAGTGAATCAAGTCCATGCGAGCGGAGCCGCGGGCACGGCTAGTATATAATAAGCCTCTGATGTTCATATTCGCGGACTTCGAAAAGGCTTTTGATTCTATAAACCAGCAGAGACTCTTGGAAGTGCTTACTAAATGTCATATTGATCATCGATACTCCAATGTAATTAAATATATATATGAAAATGCAACCGCTAATGTCATAACACAAACTAACCAATCGACCAGCCTTTCGTAACACTTCTAAAAACTATGCTGTAATTAATAAACTGGGAAAAAATGGGACTCAATATTGACAGTGAAAAGTTCAGTCACCTTTGTTTTGCCGACGACACTGTCTTAATAACAAATAATATGCAAGAAGCACAAACTATGATGCACATGCTTTAAAAAGCTTCAGGAAGAGTTAGTTTAAAACTCAATCTATCCAAGACATGACAAATCTTGTATTAAACGACACTATAAAACTGAATAACGTGGAGATCGAGCAAGTACACCAATATGAATACCTAGGTCGTGAAGACAGCATAGGACGAGACAACCAAACACATGAAATTCAGCCGAGGATAGGCCTCTCCTGGACGGCATATGGCAAACTGGGCTATATACTTAAATCTAATCTTGTGTGTTTAAAAAAAAATGTTTTTGACAGATGCATACTCCCCGTTCTTACATTCCGAGCCGATATTCTCACATTGACGAAGAAAAATATCAACAAAATATGTGTCACGAAAAAAAAAATGGAGAGGTCAATGTTAGGCGTTACTCTAAGACAGAGGTCGGCAACCTATGGCACGCATGCCATCTCTGGCACGCCAAGCAATTTTGAATGGCACGCGTACCTATTCAAAGTTTACACATTAATTCTGTAATCTGTGACATGTTTCGAAATTAAATAAATAATCGAAGACAGTATTACTTTAACGATAACAACAAAAACGATATATTATATAGGTCCCTAGGTATTATTACCAAAAACTACAAAATATATATTTTGTAATTTATAATTTTACTGAATGCATTGGTTTGGCTTTAATTTCGGCAAGTATTAAAGACGGCAAGCCTCAAAATATAAGCCTAGGCAAAAACACAAATAAATGTCCTCAATTCAGATCAAAAGAGCCGCTATAAGGCGGTTTTTGTTTGACTTGACTTCAATCGTTTCGACGTGCGCCGCAACTCTTTTTATATTGCCGAACTTTAGTTTTTGTTAGATTTAACTTCGAGGCGGCCCTTTGATTGCAATGGGCGCGTTGTAGATAATAATTTTTGTTCTAAGAAATTTAATAAACGTAATTATTGGAATTTTCTGGAAACATTATTTTTCTATATATAGCAAGCGCCAACACGTTTGGATCATTGTATATGAAGTATAGAAGTAACATCCGTCGAAAAGTTTAAAAATTAAAATTACGTTGCGTTATGGCCGCGAAGAAACAGAAGGTAGATGTTCGAACATTTCAAACTTCATGGACAACAGATTACGGTTTTGTACAGCAAAACGATCGGACCATTTGTGTCCTATGTCGGGAAAGCGTAGTTTTCCGGACAACTAGTGTTCAAACGACATTTCCAGATAAAACATGAATCGACATTTAAACGCTGATAAAAGGGAGGCAATACAAAGACCAAGTAAACAATACGAGAAACAGTCAACATTCTTTAGCAAAGTTTTCCAAGGAAAAAATCAGATAACTGAATGCAGTTTCAAAATTGCACAATCGTTGGCACAAAAGGGTAGGCCGTTCACTGGCGGAGAACGTTTTTGAGTACTGGCGAGATTTTATTCGACGACTTGCCCAATAAGGATACAATATTGGCCAGGATTAGGGATATACCGGCATCAGCGCGGACCATCGAGAGACGAATTACCGAAATGACACAAAATATCCAAAAACAGCAGAGAGACGCTATCAAACGGAGTTTTATATTTAGTGTAGCAATGGATGAAAGTGTCGATATTAATGACATTGCCCGTCTGGCAATCGTTGCGCGATACTTCGATGATGGCAGTGTGTATGGAGAGCTGATTTGTCTGCTTCCATTGCAGGGAACTATAAGAGGAGAGGATATATTTTCAGAATTTGTTAAACATTTTGAAAACCGGAACATTGATTTAAATAAAATTTTTTGCGTAACGACAGATGGCGCTCCTGCTATGATTGGGAGACATAAAGGATTTGTTTCCCTTCTTATTGAACGGATGGGTCGATCGGTTTTGAATTTTTTGCATAATTGACCAAGAGAGTTTGTGCGCTAAAATATTCACTGGAAGTTTAAAATCCGTGATGGATAGGGTGGTTAAAATAGTTAACTACATTGTGGGTCGTCCTTCATTGATCCATAGACAATTTAAGGCGTTTCTGCAGGAATTAGAAAGTCCATATTCAGATATACCATTGCACAATAATATGCGCTGGCTCAGCCGTGGTAGATTTGCGCAATGTCTGGGCGAAAGTAACTCGTTCTTGTTAGAAAAAAATCAAGTGGATGCTTATCCTGAACTAGAAAATAAGAACTAGATCTGTATGTTAATGTTTCTTACTGATATTACAAACCATCTCAGTGAACTCAACTTAAAGTTACAAGGTTCAGGCAAAACAGTTCTGGATTTATACGAATCCTGGAAATCATTCAAATTAAAAATAGATTTATTTATCAGCGATATTATTACAAACACATATAAATATTTTCCAAATTTAAAAACTTATATATCCAGTGTCGACGATGGTGCACTAATGGACGAAATTCTTAAATATATGACTAATTTAAAAGAGGAGTTTATCGAGAGGGGTGAGGATTTTGATAAACATGGTCCTATGTTCGCTTTTTTAATCAAACCAGATTTAATGGATTTTTCCAGCAGTTGCTTTGACATATCTCTTTTCTCATGGATGAACATTAATGATTTTGATCTTCAATATATTGAATTTAAAAGCTCCAAAATTTGTAGAATTAAAAAGGGTATTAGAAGGTGACTGCCAGAACCATTCAAACGAGGTACTCCGTTGTTGGATGAGTTTACCAGAGAAATTTATTTGTCTTAAGAAAGTAGCATTTGCCATGCTTACAGTTTTCCGATCATCCTATATCTGTGAACAACTTTTTTCGCATATGAGAGTGATTTTAAACCCGTACCGAAGCAGGCTGAAAACAGACAACTCGGAAGCATGTGTGACACTGAAAATAACCAGACATGAACCGAATATAAGAAAACTCTTAATTTTAGTTGTAGTAAGTATCTATGTCGGCAGGCAACATGTTGTTTGGATGAAAACTGGCACCCCTTAGTTAAAAGGTTGCCGACCCCTGCTCTAAGGGATCACATCCCAAATCACATTGTCGGGAGAAGGACGGGGGTACAAGACGCAAACGAATCCATTTTTAAATGGAACTGGGCTGGACATGTTGCTAGGTTTAAGAATTGACGGTAAAGAAAAAAAAATATAGAGTGGCGACCAAGCCTATCGAAGTAGAGATAGACCACCAAGTCGGTGGACCGATGATTTGAAGAGAGTGGCTGGAAATTGGATACAAGTGGCCCAGAACAGAAAAAGGTAACAAGACTTGCGGGAGGATTTCATCCAGCAGTGGACAGTATAAGCTGGTAATGATCGACTCTTATTTACACATTATAATTCAAGGTAGGTAAAGAAATTTTGCTGGTAGTTATGTACATATAGGTATATCGTGTTGTACATGAATCGAATTTTCAACGATAATTTCCAATAAGTTTACGGTTTGGTATTGTTAATGCTGTATGCATTGATTCATCAGTATAGCCTGACGGAATAATTGCCTTATATTTGCGATCCCTGCTAGTTTAATTTGGATTATCTAGATATCGTCTGCTCGATAGATGTCAGGTAACAGGTTGACATTCAATTGTTTCATGCCATGAGGGATCTAATAATGGCATTAGATAATTTCTGTCCTTATGTTGCAGATGTTAAAAATTACTTCACTTACTTTAATGAATGATAATCTCTCTGTTTCATTGGTTGTCGCGAGTCCATTTTCAGTGATAATTATTGATTCTGGTGAATACCTAAAGAATGAAATAAATAATCATTAACTTCTGTCTGTTTGAAATATCTACAACCTATAAATAATCAACCATAATCTTTTACAGAATACAAGAAATTTAGTATATTTGATTGGAAATTAACGTTACACCCAGTGGATTTAAGACTGAGTTTTTAAAAGTTCTGGTCTAGCTACGTAAAACACATTTTTGTTGCAAAATTCGACTCTATTCATCATGTAGTCTCCTCCAATAGCGATGAAATCAGTCCAACCCTTTTCTATCATTTCTGTACCTCTCTTGTAGAAGGATTTGTCTTTGCCTTCAAAATCGGCGATAACTTTTCCCCTGAAGCCAAATCTCTTCCCCGCAAACATTTTTTTGAGGTCTGCGAAAAGATAATGGTCGCTGGGAGCTAAATCTGGAGAATACAGTGGATGAGGAAGCAATTCAAACTTCAATTCATGCAATTTTGCCATCATAGCCATTGGCTTGTGACACGATGCATTGTCTTGATGAAAGAGCACTTTTTTCTTGTTCATTTGGAGCCTTTTTTGCGATTTCTGCCTTCAAACGCACCAATAACTTTATATAATATTCACTTTTGATGGTTTTTCCCTTCTCAGGGTAGTCGATGAAAATTATTCTATGCGCGTCCCAAAATACAGAAGCCAAAACCTTCCTAGCCGACTGTTGTGTCTTTGGTCGCTTCGCGCGGCTTTCACCGGCTGCTGTCCACTTAATTGACTACCGATTTGATTCGAGTGTGTAGCGGTGGGTCCATGTTTCATTCATTTATCCAAACAGCGCTCAGAATCATCAACACGTTGTTGTTTTTGGTCCACTGTGAGCAAACGCGGTACCCATTTCGAAAAGAGCTATTTCATGGCTAAATGTTCATGCAAAATATGACCAACACGTTCTTTTGATACCTTTAGGGTAGCAGTTATCTCACGCAATTTCACTTTACGGTCATCCAAAATAATTTTGTGGATTTTTTTGATGTTTTCCGGTGTAACTACCTCATTTGGGAGTCCAGAGTGTTCAGCTTCATTTGTGTCTGTACGACCGCGTTTAAATTCAGCATACCAATAAATGATGAGTGACTTTCCAGGGCCAGAGTTCCTGTAACACTTATCAAACTATTGTTTTGCTTGAACGGTATTTTTTCCCATCAAAAAACAGTGTTTAATCAACCATTCCATTGTTTTAAAAATATTAAAAATAGCGTCACTAAAAACCAATGAAATTTCGACACGTATCGCTTGAAGGTTGGTACTTCCTGAAAATCTTATGGATTTTTTGAAAAGGGTGACATCTATGTGTCAGATCAAAAACTTTTCAGCCTACGTGTTATAAAGCCTGCGGATCTATCGCTATATGATAAGAATAAATCTTGCTATGTTCTCGAGGTTCTGTTGCATGTTTGCTAAACATATTTTTGCCACTTTTGGTAAAATTGAAGTAACATCCAAGAACCAAATATTTTCGATCGATTAAATCACTACTGAACTATTTTCTATGATGTAGTTACAGTACAGTACAACTGTTTCAAGAACGTTCCTAAGTTGTTGAAAGTCAATTCTAGAGAAAGAAGCAACACGAAAGAAAACCATAGTAAACATAAAATACAGTAGTGACGCGACGCTCAAGAAAATTGTTAACCCCTGTTTTTTATCACTCATGCGTCCTCTATCATACCAACCACATGGCTTCCAGTGCGGTCGCGGGTTGTATTTACATCTGGATTTCAAGGAAAATTTTTTTATAACGTGTTCCGAAATTCATTATTAATAATTTACCAATAAGTAAATGACTCGTTTGACGTTATAATTAAAAATAGATGTCAAGAGGAAGTTTTTGTTGTGCGGTTAGTACTTGTAAAAATATATGTGTATCTCCAAGAGCGTTTTTTTTTTAGACTTTCCAAAAATCTTAAAAGGTAATTTATTCATATTTCTATTATGCAATATATTATATAAAGATTATGGTAATTGCGTTTTCATATTAGAGATAGATTTTGTAAAACAAATGATGTTTTATGTTATTCCACTTGTACTTTTTTTTTCTGAATCATGGCAGAATATTTGCAAGAGTTAAATTATATTATCTGCTAAAATTCGCTCACCAAACTTTCAAAATACTACTCAGTATATATCACTACTACACCAAACACTTTATTTTTGCACTCGACGCTCGTTTCGTTAACCATGTTAGCTTCATCAGGAGCGATGATTGACTAAAGCTAAACTACAAATCTACCCTATTTATACTTAGCCTAACCCTTGAATTACTCAAGCGGAACTAATGACATAGGCAAGGCCGTCAGTTCCGGTCAAGTAACCAGTAGAGGGGACTATAAGGAATAGGGCCTCTGTCTTTATTTAAACTACTTTTACATTTTATGATTTCCATACTTTTGTATGCGTTCAACAATCTCCTATCAGATACATTTTTTATTAATCTTAGATTATCTAATGTTACAGTATGATCAGCTTCAAGGGCATGTTCGGCAATGCCAGACTTTTCTGTTCTACTATATTTTAAGTGTGCTAAATGTTCTTTAAATCGTGTTTTAATTGACCTTTTAGTTTGCCCAACATACTTCTCTACAATCATTATTCATTTCATAAATTCCACTTTTCTCACAATTAGGAATCTTATCTTTGGGATTTCCTAAGATATTCCTCAGATTATCTGACGGTTTATAGGCTAAAGTTAGGCCTACCTTATTAAATACCTTATTGAGTCCCTTGCTATATTTCGGATTATATGGTATGGAGACATACTTGGTGTTATTTTCTTCGCGTGTAAAAAAGGTGGAATTCTGAATATTAAACCTAAACTTATGTCTATTTATTAGCTTATTTACTAAGTCGTCGTCATAACCATTAACTCTAGTTATATTTCTAATACGATTAATTTCTTTATTAAAGTTTACTCTATTCAGAGGGAAAGTGACCAAACGATGAACTAAAAAATGTAATGAGGCTAATTTATGTTGTTTGCAATGAAATGAATTATTATGAATATATCTCTCTGTTACTGTGTCCTTCCTATAGATATCAAATTCTAATCTATTATTATTTTTAATAATTAAAATATCTAGAAAAGGCAATTGTCCTTTGTTCTCAACTTCGTAAGTGAATTTAATGGAATCATACCGGCTATTTAATTTAGAAACAAAATCATCAATATTTGCTGTCTTTGTATCAAAAATCGCGAAAATATCATCCACATACCTATACCATACCCTTGGGAAATATTCGAATTATTGACTGGCTTCGATTTCAAACTTACTCATGAATAAATTGGCTATGAAAGGTGATAAGCAATTATCCATAGCTGTTCCTTCTTTCCGAACATAAAATTGATTGTTATATTGAAAATAATTTTGTTCCATGCAAAGTTTAGATAATGTTAAATATTCACGAATAATTTCGTCTTCAAAGTCATTCATTCTAAGTAATTCTTCGAGATATTTGTGGAATTGGCACACTTGGGAACAAAGAACTAACATCAAAAGAAATTAAGACTTCACCTTCATTGTGAACTAGATTTTTAGTTTTATTAGTGATTCTAATGAATTCTTCACTGCGAAAGTATTTAATGGTAAATTCTCAAGTTCTTTTGATAACCATTTGGATATTAAATATGTGGGTGATCCGACCGATGAAACAATGGGTCGCATTGCTTTTGCAGGTTTGTAAATTTTGGGTAAGCAATACAATTTTGCTATGGTCGGATTACTCACATTTAATTTAAATTTTAGCGAATCGGAGACAAGGTTCTTACATTTCTTTAAAGAATTTTTAACCTCTGATATCATTCTCGGTAATGGATTTCTTATTACCTTTTCATAAGGGCCAGATTCGATAAGAATATCTACGCGTTCAAAGTAATCTTTCTTATTCAATATAACAACCTTATTTCCTTTATCCACTTTTAAGTAGAAGACATCTTTCTTTTTCAATCCTGTAACTACTTTTATGTTTTTTCGAAAGTATGGAAATCATAAAATGTAAAAGTAGTTGAAATAAAGACAGAGGGCCTATTCCTTATAGTCCCCTCTACTGGTTACTTGACCGGAACTGACGGCATTGCCTATGTCGTTAGTTCCGCTTGAGTAATTCAAGGGTTAGACTAAGTATAAATAAGGTAGATTTGTAGTTTAGCTTTAGTCAGTCATCACTCCTGATGAAGCTAACATGATTAGCGAAACGCGCGTCGAGTGCAAAAATAAAGTGTTTGGTGTAGTGGTGATATATACTGAGTAGTATCATTGTGCCAAAGATTCCACATTCCCAACTTAAGCTTTCAAAACTCAGTGTGGGCATGCAAAAGTAGTAATTTTCCAGCACAAATGAATTTAAATAAATCAGTAGCATATAAGCACGAAAGTCAGTTGTATGAAAATTATTATATTAGGTTTAACTAATGATAAAATGGGGCAAAAAGTGTAAGTTCAGAAGAAAGGCGATCTCATCTTAAAATGATAATTATACTTATTTTCAATATCTCTAGATTACTGGGATTCGCTAAAATATAAGGAGCGTCATTATTGACATTATACGTGCGAAGCTGAAGGTGTACAGAAATAAATTCTCAAGATGAACATATTTCCCCTCGGCCAATATCTCGAATCTCAACAATGAGATATTTTTTCCTTGTATTTTTTACCTTTTTCCCCGTTTTTTGTATCTGTTTTAATAAGAACTCAATAGAAAAATGTTTCTAAAAAAAACTTTTCTCGTTATTTTCTTCCTTTCAATCAGCAAAATTCGTTTTTATTCTACAGAATAGGATTTTTCTTGAAAGAAGGAAATTGAATATTTCAAAAATTCGAGGGCTTCATACCAGCAATATTGCAACAGGTCATGTGATCATTGCAAAGTCAAACCCCTTGCGATCAAAGGTTCGGACTGCCGCTACAGTGTTTTATGTTTACTGTGAGAAAACAGTCGACGAAAACTAATCTGTCGACTAAATAGAATGATTAATCATAGTCCAAAACTAGAGATGAATTGTCGCATGTCACTAATGTTTCCAGTTCTTTACTAAAAAATCGGTTACTCTGTTCATCCGAGCATCATACTTGCCAGATTTGACTTCGACTGACTTTTTCTACTAAAAAAGCTTAAGATTTACAATTGATAGCGTTAGGAGCATTTAAAAAATATTACCTTGATTTTCAATATAATGTTTTCGAAATTTTACAGCGATCTTACCCATGATCAAACGTATATGTAAAAAAAGATCGAGGTTATCTAAAATTTTCCATGTTAATATAATAAAATCTTTATCAATTTAGATTTTTTTTTTTCCTACAATTGTTCCGGTATTATTTCAATGCACCATGTAGATTAAAAAAATAATTATAATAAATACATAAAATATTTCTTACTGTTCGTTGATCCAGTTAATTATTTTTCTGGTTCCTGAGGGATCGACATTTCTTGAAGTGGTTTTTACACCGAGATCGTAAAGGAAATTTGGAGTGCTAATATTATATTCATCTATGTAACTAATGTATCTAGTTCCATACCTAAAATTAACATTAGTTATCAAAAATAGGAAGAATATTTGATTAACAATTTATTAAAAAATAGATATATTCGTTAGCTTGTAAACATCTTAAACTTTGGATGGTTGTAGCTTCTACTTGATGGAAATACATTATAAATATATAATAAAAGCTGTAGTATTGTTAGTCTTGTAAACGGGGAAAATTTTTAAATCAATAAAATATCAACTTAGCTTACAAGACTAACAATATCTCAAAAACTATAAACCACAAATTAATAAAGACAATAAATCAGGGGTGTATCAATTAACATGTGGGTCATGTCCTAAAACATACATAGGACAAACTGGACGTACATTAATACAAAGAATTACAGAACACGAAAAAAGTTTCATCCATAGAAACTCTAATTCAACATTTGCTAATCATCTTTTAACAAAAAATCACACATTTAACAAGAATTTCAAAATTTTACACATCCAACAAAAAGGTGTAAAACTAAACCTTTTAGAGACAATGCAAATAAATCGATTAAGGACTACAGGTACTTTACTCAACGACCAGGTAGATTTAAACAATTCACCATTATTGAATTTATTCTCCTAATGCCAAATCTGTGTGGGTTTTCCAATACTAATTTAATTAGGTATAATATTATAATTAAGAAATTATATAAAATTGTGAACATTGAACCTAACTTGACAGTGTAAAATGTAGATCTGAAGAAGCGGCATCGTCATCGCAATTTAAATAAATCAGTGGAAATTGACTAAAAACAGTCTTTTATTATATATCTTAAACTTTCAGCGCATCCTGCAATCTTAACCAAGTTTCTACCACTGAACTATCAATCTTTAAATTTAATTATACCCTCTGAAGTCGATATCTGTTTTCTTCAGTTTTTATATTAGAAATGAACGATTTACCGTTTGCAGTAATCACAAACCAAGGCGCTAAAAGGAGATTCAGGCAAACTATATACCAAAAGAAAGAAGTTCTTGCTTTGATAGGTTCACGAAAGATGTTTTCCAAAGTATCAATCATCAATTCATGTAAAACTATATACACTTTCCTTACTTTCCTTTTCCTGTTAATGAACTACATATAAACTAAATTGAGGGGCTTGCAATAAACAAAACCGACGGAAGGTAGACCTTCTTGAATTCTTAAATAAATGTACCGAACCCTCGCATTTAGAAATAAAGGTTATCTTCCTACTCTGTGATCAAATGACATTAATAGAATTCATTCAAACTGGATGCAAGATGGAGATAAAGACTTGAAAACCATCACGGAAAGATTAAGTCTACCAGAAATCGTAAATATGTTGATTGAAGCTGATCAGAGTGATGCTAATGGAATTGTACGTTAAATAAAGTTTTCTGGCGCTCCTGACAACATCTGCATTTTGAAACTGGAGGAAGTTATCAGTCAAGCTGAGTAAATAAACTGATTGATGCTGACAATAACGCTAATCAAAGTGATGTTAGTGATAATGGATGTTTAATAAAATTTTCCTCCGCTTTTTACAACTTCCTCCAGCATAAAACTATCAATAATTAAAAGTTGTTTGCACTAAGATTAGAATCGCGGATCGATATTAACGACTAGTGGAATGAAATTCATAAATACTTGTATCGATAGGTCATTAAGAACACTGATCTAGATGGCAAAAAGTTTAAATCTCAGTTAACCGTAAGGACAGATTGTTATTTGCCGTTTATATCGAGGCATCCTTACCAGTAGCTACTTGTAGCATCAGTCACTATAATAGTTGTTTCAATTTCAGTTTTCTGTTGTTGAATATAGCTTAGCGACATATCTTTTTGACTTACGTATTAAATGCCAAATAATCATGTGTACCATTAATGTAAGAAATTTCATCGTCAGTAAATGTGGGCAAACGAGATCTTGCTAGACCTTCCTCAGTACTTCTGTTGGCGATTCTGTCAATCATTACCTGAGGCCAATTGCCATTGTAGACTGGATTAGCAAACCAACCAAACTAAAAATAGTAATAATTAGTCTTTCATAAAGAACTAATTTCAAGATTGATTAGGAAGATATATTGTCATTAGGAGACCTAGCTACACATAAGGTGTCTGTATGAGTAAAAATATAATAAAATCTCCTTTGGTATAGCTAAACAGTGAATTTTAATTTTCCAATATTCTAGAGTAAAGATCGCTAAATATGCCTGGTGTAATCGTATGCGAAATAATGATTCTTTCTCCGTCTTAAATTCCTCAAACCTCCGTTGGGAGGTAGAAATTACTAAATCGAATATCCTGTACATATTATTTTAAACTTACAGCGAATTGCATTGCTCTCTCTTGGGCTTCTAAATCGTCAGTGCTATTAGTAGCAGCCTGTCTCCAGTCAGCATTAAAGACAATTCCAATGGAACCTAAAACAAGATTTATTACTAATTTTTAAGGTACTAGCTACTGGTAATGATTGCCTTCATAACTTCTGGTCAAGACTACATCACCTTAACACCGTTAACGCAAATTAAGCTAGTTAAAACGGTCGTCTTAATGCAATCTATTAAACCAGCAGAGGCTCCACTTAACTTAATATATTAAAGAATTTGACATGACATCGTTTAAGACAGACGCGTGTGTAGCATATTTTTATACATATAGAAGGGATGTTGTAACATTTATTTGAGCTGGTTAATTCAGGTCACTGACATAAATTGCCTTTAGAAGATCCAAAATACTCACGCTTGGGTCAGCACTAATCCAAAATACTCACGCTTTGGTCAACAAGAAACCTTTCGTTACCTAGCAAATGGATAGACTGCAAAGATCTGTTACTTTTATTTCTGTTCTTACACGAGAAGTAAGTGTATAGAAATTAACACAGTGGGTATAACATCGCACGAACAATTTCCATAACATTGTTAACTAATGTGTACACTTAAGCTTGGATACCAGAGCGACGTTTAAAGACGTAATACATATATACATACAAGGGTCTAAGTTAAGATTGTAATTCATCCAATTTTTCTTCTTTTTAACCCATATTTGTACACTTCTGGACCTAGATCCCTTCCAATCTCTTCCATGCTTCCCTGTTTCTTGCCATCTTTAACAACTGCTTGCCCGCTACTACTCCTATGTCATCGACTTATCGTTTCTCTAGGTCTCCATTCTGTGATCTTGTATACCCATCCGTCTCCAGATGATGTAGCTACATGACCCGCCCATCGCCACTTCATCCTTGCCGAATCTAGAGTTATGTATGTCATTGACTTTGATTCCGCTCCTTATCTGTTCGTTATGAATTCTATTCCTAAGGGAGATACCAAGCATACTTCTCTCCATAGCTCCCTATGAAGTTGCGAACTTTTAACAAATTCTTTAGTAAAACTCATCATCTGAACTAACCTGAACTAATGAATAAAAAATATTGTAGCAGAATAGTTTCTAATATTACCGTTGTATGTAGATCTAAATTCGTCATCATACACATGGTATGCTCTAGCATGGGCTTTCAATAAAACATATCCACACTGGTACAATCCATCGCCAGTTAAATTTAGTCCAGGAGCGTAGTCAGTACCACCATAACCAAATTGGCAAACAATGAATGGTTCGTTAAAAGTTGTCCTAGAAATTAAACAAAAAATATACTTTTTTTCAGAAGTACATTATAAAGAAGTCTCTACTAGTTTAATCTACTTATACAAAAATTACAATTTTTACAAATTTCAGTCACAGCAATTCTGCTCAAGTTCCTATAATAGTTATACCCCTAAATTTTGTACGTAAAGCAAGGGAACGTATCTTAAAAAAGTTTTTCCTACTTTTAAATACAGTAAAATCCCGATTGTCCGAATCGCGATTATCTGAAATCGGACTTATCCGAAACAAATTGTATTCCCATTAAACGAAAAAATCCCCATTATTCGAAACAGACGATGAGTAGTTTCCTTATCGCGCCGGGGACTCCCCGACGTCTAGAATTTCACCACTGTCTATGTTTTGGTTAGTCGACGAGTGTTATAAGTTACTCATTACGTCTATTATTATCGAAGAGGTAATAGTTTCGTTTTAATAGATATTTTACAAAATGGAGCGGCAGAATAATAAGCGTAAACGTGTTGTTATTACATTAAAAGAGAAACTTAAAGCAATTCAACGTTTAGATAATGAATGTAATGAAAGATTAATATTGTCAAATTTCCACTTTATTTAGTTTCACTGAAACTGTATGACGCGTTTCGCTATACTATAGCTTCTTCTGATACAAAATGATTCATTAGCATATAGAATTAATTTTATTACCTATCTACCTTAGGATATTTATAAAAATGTAACAACACTAATACTCAAATATCATTTTGTATCAGAAGAAGCTATAGTATAGCGAAACGCGTCATACAGTTTCAGTGAAACTAAATAAAGTGGAAATTTGACACTATTAGTCTTTCATTACATTCGTTATGAATTTCCATCAAGTAACAGCCACAACAATTCAAAGTTTAGATAATGGTGAACTTCTTAAAAATATAGGGAAGGATTTAGGTGTAACCGTGAGTACTGTTTCAGAGTGGAGAAAAAATCGCGAAAAACTTGAAAAATGGTGTAGTGTTTTGTCGTCGCCCACACAGGCACGAAAAAATATGAAAAGCGGTGAATATCAAAAATGGTTTTTTATGGTTTACACAGAATCAAGAACTTGGAATACCCATTTCAGGAACTATTTTAACACATAAGGCAGTGAGTTTAAGCGAAGAGTTGCCGGTTATTGAAGCGCCTGTAAATTTTTCTGTAAGTGATGGATGGCTAAACAGGTGGAAAAAAAGACATTGTGTATGCCAACTGAAGGTTTTTGGAGAAAGATTGTCGGCTGATGTATCTGCTGCAAAAAAAATTTGCAGAAAATTTTGAGCAGCTTATGAAAGAACGTGGTTTACAACCAGATCAAATCTATAATTGTGATGAAACAGGCTTGAACTACAAAACGTTGCCGTCAAATACCTTAGCTTCAAAAACGGAAGCTAGAGCACCTGGTTACGTAGCAAAGAACATATTACTGTTCTTGTATGCCGTATTGCTTTTGGAAGACACAAACTCCCATTATTATGTATTGGTAAGTCAGCAAATCCACGAACCTTTAAGAATATTCGCCGCAATGCTTTTGCCGTTTTGTATAAAAATCAAAACAATGCCTGGATAAACGCGACTCTATTTAAAGACTGGTTTTTTGGAGATTTTGTTCCCAAAGTGGAACTTTTTCTAAAAGAACATGGATTTCCTAGAAAATGTATTCTGTTACTAGATAACGCCTCCACTCACCCAAGTGCGGAGCAACTTGAAAGTGGGGAAATAAAAGCAATGTTTTTGCCTCCTGCTGTAAATTCTCATTCAGCCTATGGATCAGGATATACTGGAAAATTTAAAACGCAATTACAGGCGTTTATTATTGAAGAATATTTTATAAGAAGTAGATGAAGGTGGCAATCTTACTGATTGTCTAAAAAAGATAGATTTGAAAAATGTTATATATTGGATAGCTTCAGCCCGGAATCAAGTAAAGAGTAGTACTCTTGAAAAATCTTAGTCAAAATTGATTCCATAAGAGGAGAGAGATTACTCAGAGGCAGAAACAGAAGATAATGAAAGTTTACATCAAATTATTACAAGAATATCAGGATGTGAAAGTGTTACGGAAACCGATGTTTGTGAATGGTTAAACAGTGATAGTGTGGAAGATGAAATGACTGACCATTAATCAAAAGTGTATGCAAAAATGCTAATAAAATAGACAGTGATGACGATGATGATAACGAAGTAGAAGCCACTGACAATATTCCAGTAAAAATGTCACATTCAGAAGGACTAGAGGCCCTAGAAAAAGCGTTAACTTATGTAGCACAACAAGGAAAGTCAACCGCCGCGGACGTTTTGCTTATCAAACGTTGGAGAGACATTGCAGCCAAAAACAGAACTAACGCAAAACGAGTGCAGTTAAAAATTACCTCATTTTAAGACATTAGAGTTAAGAATAAAACTGTTTTATTTTCGATTTTCCGTACATATACATAAAATAAGTAAACTAATTGTTCTCTTCTTTGTTTTAATAAATACCTATGTAACATACGTAATAGCATACCATATAAATGCTTTTAAGTCAATCTGCAATGTTGAATTCATTCTAAACTTCTATTTTATTCTGATAATCGAGATTCTACTGTACATTATTTTCCATGAATTCCTTGAAAATATATATATATGTATATATATATATATATATATATATATATATATATATATATATATATATATATATATATATATATTTGTATATATATATATATATATATATATATATATATATATATATATATATATATATATATATATATATATATATACCAGGCTGGTTTGAAAAGTCCGTGCAAAAAAAAAAACTACTTATGTGTTTGAGGTAAACCTTTTTTATTTTTCGACATAGTCTCCTTTTAGGCTTATACACTTCGTCCAACGATGTTCTAGTTTGTTGATCCCTTCCGAATAATAGGATTTGTCCAAGTCTGCAAAATATCCATTAGTATCTGCAATCACCTCCTCGTTTCAATAAAATCTTTGTCCCGCCAGCCATTTCTTCAAATTGGGGAACAAATAGTACTCCGAGGGAGCCAAGTCTGGAAAATAGGGGGGATGTGAAACGAGTTGGAATTCTATTTCCATTAATTTTGCGACCACAACTGCTGAGGTGTGTGCTGGTGCGTTGTCGTGATGGAAAAGGACTTTCTTGTGGGCAAATCGCGGGCGTTTTTCTTGCAGCTCGGTTTTCAAACGGTCCAATAACGATAAATAATATTCACCTGTAATAGTTTTACCCTTTTCCAGATAGTCAGTGAGGATTATCCCTTGCGAATCCCAAAAGACAGTCGCCATAACCTTTCCGGCCGAAGGAACGGTCTTCGCCTTTTTTGGTGCAGATTCCCCCTTGGTAACCCATTGTTTAGAATGTTGTTTGGTCTCAGGAGTATAGTAATGTATCCATGTTTCATCCACAGTGACGAAACGACGCTTAAAGTCCTCCGGATTCTTCTGGAACAGCTGCAAACCATCCTTGCAACACTTCACACGATTCCGTTTTTGTCAAGCGTGAGCAATCGTGGCACCCATCTTGCGCATAGCAAGCACCAAATGATTATGCAAAATATTATGTACCTGTTCAGTAGAGATGCCCACAGCACTAGCAATCTCACGCACCTTAACTCTTCTGTCATCCATCACCATATCATGGATTTGATCAATGATTTCTGGAGTCATAACCTCCACAGGCCGTCCAGAACATTCAGCGTCACTTGTGCCCATATGGCCAGTCCGAAAATTTTGAAACCACTTATAAACTGTTCTAATCGAAGGTGCAGAGTCACCATAATGTTCATCAAGCTTCTCTTTAGTCTCCTAAGGCGTTTTGCCTTTCATAAAGTAATGTTTAATCACCACACGAAATTCTTTTTCGTCCATTTCTTGAAAATCACTCGACTTCCTTGATTCACACGAATGCCAAACACAAAGAAATAGACCAATATGGCTGAAACTTGGTGTGTGTTCATTCAAGAGATGCTACTAACTAAACATGACCTCGATACGCGCCGGTGGTGCCATCTCTCGGACTTTGCACGGACTTTTTAAACCAGCCTCGTATATACTCGTATATACATATATATATATATATATATATATATATATATATATATATATATATATATATATATTATATTTTTAACATAAGATTTTAAAGGGTTCATTATTTAAAAAAAAACCGGTCAAATGCAAGTTGAACTTGCACAATTAGTGTTCCGTACGTTGATTGTTTTTAAAATAAAAATTTTTGTTAGGGTGGTATAAAATGATCAGTGACTTCACAAAACACACCCCAAATGAATTTTCAACAAAGTTTGTTTCCAATCTTTACTGAAAACTGGTGACCTTAAATTTTTTTTTTTTTTTTATATACCAAATAAATTATTAAAGGTAATGCACTCGTGATAATTTTCGTTCAATCTATACCCCGTGGAGAATATTCCAGAATTTTTTCAAAATTTTTTGATCAGTATTTTTCGAGATAAGGTAGGGGACAGCAATTTGTTAAAAGTAATACGAAGAAAAGTGTGCGCAAGTATTACATTATATATATATATATATATATATATATATATATATATATATATATATATATATATATATATATATATATATATATATATATATTTACTCGTGTTTTCACAAGCTTTCATTTGACACCACACTCGATGACCTAGTAAAAAAAATTTTTTTTCACTTCCGATTTCACCCCTCAAAACGAACCTCTTAAGTCAAAATTTATGTTACAGTGGTATAAAATGATCAGTGACTTCACAAAACACACTCCAAATGAGTTTTCAACAAAGTTTGTTTCCAATCTTTACTGAAATCTGATGACCTTGAAATTTTTTTTTTTTTATATACCATATAAATTATTAAAGGTAATGCACTCGTGATAATTTTCGTTCAATCTACACCTCGTGGAGAATATTCCAGAATTTTTTCGAAATTTTTTGATAAGTACTTTTCGAGATAAGGCCCGGGACAGCGATTTTTCGCGAATTTTTAAAAATAATACAAAGAAAAGTGCGCGCAAGTATAATATTATATATATATTTTTTACTCGTGTTTTCACAAGCTTTCATTTGACACCACATTCGATGACCTAGTAAAAAAATTTTTTTTTTCACTTCCGACTTCACCCCCCAAAACTAACCCCTTAAGTCAAAATTTAGTTCTCAAAACTACATGGCTCTGATGAGGCCATCAATTCCTATATTATTACCAAATTTCACCTTTCTATGTCAAATAGTTTCCGAGGAAATTGGGTGTGACAGACAGACAGACAGACAGACAGACAGACAGACAGACACCGAAGTGATCTTATAAGTGTTCCGTACGGAACACTAAAAATAGAAAAAAAAACTTACCACCACTTGACGTAAGTTCCAAACTTCTCAAAACACAACCTAGCGTAGTCCTCAAAATAGTCAACGAATTGTGGGTTGAGCAATCCTCCAAGTTTGAAAAGATATTCGGGCATGTCCCAGTGGTAAAGAGTTACTATTGGTTCTATTCCCTGAGCTTGTAAAGCCTGTCGAAAGAAAAGAGATGCTGTTTAACATGATGTATGCCACAATCACATAACGAGAATGAATTTGAATGCTTTGCAAAAAAGTTGTTTAGCAACATTTTCTAAAGCTATATATTTCCAAGATTTTAGGTCACCGTCTGCCGAAAAAGAAGCCAAACTTTTCTAAAAAAAAAGAAAAAACAACAGCGCTAATTCTTGAATCTTTTAATTTTCCACCACAGTGATTCGGCAAGAACATGCTAGCGGAACAATATTCATGACGTAATTTCCAGGAACCACTGATAACGGCTTGTAAACAACCCCCCCCCCCCCCCATTTAACGAATTCCAAGAATTAATTTGTTTATCACCTCATAAAGGTATCTTATCAGAGGGTCAAAGTAACCCTTATAAGAGAGGTCATTTTCATTTGCAAATCAGTTGCATTTTATGCACACTTGTGATAACATATTTTAAAATTGGTAGCAAAGTGAAACGAGTTTTTTGTGATGGAATATTCTGTTGAAGGTATGTACTCTATTATGACTTATATTTTTTATAAAAAATATGTATACTTTTGGTGTAATATCAATTTGTAAATGTATAGATAAATCCAGCAAATTTTACATTAATTGTAAACTTTAAAAGTAGCAACTTTTTCTATCCACATATATCCACCTAGATTTTTCTATATGTAATACCTACAACATTCAGGCACAAATTCATATATATTATAGATCCCGAAAAGGCCCGAAAGTAAAATTATTTTATTTTTTTCAGAACGAGTCGTGACTATGACGAAAATGGAGTTTTTTGAAGAATGGCTAAAACATGACAAAACTGAACGAAACAGTGGCATTTTTTATTATATAAGTGAAAAATTCAATATGTCTGATGTTTCTGACGATTCTCTAAAACGACTCAAAATGAAAATATCAAGCCTTTCAGCAAAATTCAATCAAAAGTGGACTTCTTTAAAGTGTAACAAAGAAATGTTTCTAATCAAACATAAAGATTGGTTAGAGGGATCCGGAATCGAAATAAAGAAGAAACCAGCCGTGCACTTCAACATCATCAGCGGCTCTTTCCGTAGGGCGACCCAGAAAATCATTTGAAGACTCATCAACAAAAACGAAGAGACGGAGAGTAGAAGATCTTTTGGAATCGCGAAGTGCAAGTGAGCTTATTACAGCAGCTGAGTTAGCTACTCGAAAAGAAGGGCATCGAAGTGTTGCTAAACAGATCCATAACGTCGCGGTTAGTGAAACTAGAGAAAAGAATAAGTGTTCTGAACAAAGTCGGTAGTTAACACCAGACGAAGCTTTAGCTTATTATGTGGACTCGAAATCGACTTCTCACTCATATAAACAAACAAGAAAATGGTCAATGAAAGCGGGACATCAAGTGTATCCATCGTTTTATAGTTTAGGTAAGTCCAAAGCTTCTTGTTGTCCTTCTGACGAATATATTTCTGTGACTGAATCTCGAGCTGAAATTAAACTTCACGCTATTTTCGATAAAACGGCTGAACGATTAGTTAAAGCTCAGACGGAAGTCATTAGAAGTGTGTTACCTCGTTCATATTATACGTTGGTAAGCAAATGGGGCTGTGATGGGAGTTCGGGGCATAGCACGTATAAGCAGAAATTTGAGAACACTAACGCTACAGACGAATTTTTGTTTGTATACTCATTTGTCCCTTTGAGACTGCTTGATGGCGAAACTGTGATCTGGCAAAATCCAAGACCTTCCTCTACTTTATATTGCCGTCCTATTAAGTTTATTTTTGCCAAGGAGACAAAAGAGTTTACGAAAGAAGAAACTTCTAAAATTTTAGATGAAGTAAGTCAGCTTCTTCCAACATTATGTAACGTTGCTGGATCTCAAATCTCTGTTAAACACGATTTGTTGTTGACAATGACTGATGGCAAAGTGTGCAATGCCTTAACAGACACAAGTTCAACACAAAAGTGTTATATTTGCGGTGCCACCCCGTCTACTATGAACGAGGAGTCAAACAAATATCCCAGCAACGAAGAACGCCTTGCATTTGGTATATCTACTTTACATGCATGGATCCGCACGTTTGAATGTTTGCTTCACATCAGCTATCGTTTAGAAATAAAAAAGTGGCAAGTCAGGGGAGATAACGACAAAGCTATTGTGAAGCAACGCTCACAAGAGATTAAAAAGTGTTTAAAGATCGTATGGGTCTCATTGTAGATAAACCAAAACCTGGGTATGGTAACACAAACGATGGAAACACAGCACATAGATTTTTTTCCAAAGCTGAATTGAGCAGCAAAATTACAGGATTAGACGTAAACCTTATTCGTAGATTTCATGTAATTTTAAGAACTTTGTCATCGGGATATAACATAAATTATATAGAATTCGAAAAGTTTTGTGTTGATACTAGAAAATTTTACCTTGATCTGTATTCGTGGTATTCCATGCCCATTACTGTGCATAAAATTCTTGTACACAGCGCGGAAGTTATAAAGTCTTTTCTTCTTCCCATTGGACAACTCTCCGAAGAAGCCCAGGAGGCAAGAAATAAAGACTGTCGTAGATTCGGTGAACGGCACACCATGAAGCGGTCACGTATTGCCACAAATACAGATCTTTTGAGAATGCTTTTAATTACGTCTGATCCTGTTATCAACTCGTATAGAGAATTACCGCGAAGAAAATTTACTTCTTTGCCATCGGAGGTTCTGCAGTTGATTATCCCACCTTCATTGCCATCCGAAACACCATCAGTAAGTCATCATCACGAATTAAATGAGGAGGATTATTTACTCTCTGAATATTCTACTGAATGGGAGAGCGGTGATGACGACTCATCTGATGGTGATTAGTAGGTTTAAGTATTTTTTTATTGTAATTATTATTCTTATTTTATTGTGTGTTTTATTGTAGTTGCTTATAATTCATGCCTTAGTATATAAGTTATTTAATATTATATTTCTTTTACTTATACACCTTGTTATTGTAAATAATTGATATATAGATACCGTTATTGTACCAATTTATTTTAAAAGAAATAATGTTTTGTAAATTAATAAATGTGGGTACTATCATTATGATTTTTATTTTTTTCCTAGAAATTTCTTTGTAAACAAACATGATTGTGCTTTTCACACATAATGAGTAGGTAGACGTATGTAGCTAATTAAAGAACAATTAGCGACAATAGTGAACAAATGAGACACATTAGTAAACCACTTCCGTCTTGCAGCTACATATTTCGATTAATACACATACAGTATACATTTTTCAACTTTTTTTTCTTAAAATAGCTTAAGATACCTGGAATATACATAAACAATTGAAATAAGTTAAGAAATAATATTGTCCCGCTAGCTTGTACTAGTCGAGACACTGTGCGTAGTAACCAGCATTAACGTTATGTAAGCGGTTTTTTGGCGTTTGCTTCATTAGATGCCTTATTACAATAGTAAATTAACTCATCTCATATCATGTAAATTAACTTCCATTGTAACTTTCACCAAAGTTAAAACGTGTCTACAATTTTTTCCTTTTTGCGTCAGTATTGCTTAATGATAATAAGCTAGGAAATGAATACGTCTATTTTATTCTATATTCACATAACTACATCCCAAATGAACAATCTTGAAAGCTTGTAACATATTATATTTATTTGGATTAGTAGGAATTCCTGGATAAGCAATGTGTCAAGGTATTCAAGAATGTCTCAGGCGTGTTATTCGCTTAGAACCTAACCAGGTAAACCAGATGATCTACTACGGTATCTTTTCTAACTTTCTAAAATCTTCACTTCACTGAAGTGAACTCTAGTAATGTCAGAGAAAGTTCAGAAAAATAATACCTTTGCCCCTTCGCTAACACAGCCCCACAAAAAAAAAGTGGGGTATACTTTTGATGCGATATATCAGATCCGTAGTATTTTTGCCCGCTGATCACGAATCTGACGTCAGAATATCGCCATCACATCTAAATATATATACTCCTAAAAAATTGATTCAAGCTTTTTCATTAATCCAAAGATGTATTAATATGTATTCGGACACGCTAAGCTAATATTCATCGGTTGGATTGAGCCATACAGTTCTGTTTTCTTTCTAACCTCAATAAATCAGACAGATATAGTGCTTCTCGAATGCAAAAACGAATTCAAATTAAAATTCAACCGATTCTTACCAAATCTGGTACACGGGGGTTTTTTTGGGTTGCTGATCATGAATCTGAGGTCGGACTTGCAAAATTCAAAATGGCGGATCCAAGATGGCGGACAAAATTTTTGAAAACCAACCGATTCCTATCAAATTTGGTATACAGTTGGGGAATCCTCAAACCTGATACTCTTAAACCCTAAACCCTGAAACCTTAGACTCCCACACCCTGTAACCTCAAAAAATAGACCTCAATAAACCTGTAACTTTAAAAATGAGACCCAATAAACTCAAAACCAGGACTTTTAAACCATATACTCTCAAATAGTAGACCCTTAAGCCCTAGAATTGCGAAGGTTAGACCCGCGCCTAACTTTCCTTTTTTTGGCTGTATCTTGTTCTTTTTTCCGCGAATGACCTATTCAAAGGCTTTCTGCCCAAACGCTTTTGAGGACTTGTTTCTCTTTTTAGCGACCAGCAATAGTCCGCTAGCATATGGTCATCCCATCGTCCTTGATACCGATTTTCTATGATTTTCAGATCTTGGTGAAAACGTTCCCCTTGCTCCTCACTGTAGTCACCAAGATTATCTGGGAAATCATCGATGTGGGAGTCCAGGAAATGTAATTTTAGATTCATTAAGCAACCTAATGTTTGAAAATTTTTTACCATTTTCTCGACTATTTCTTTGTACTTAGGACTTTTATTATTTCCCAAAAAGTTTGTTGCGACTTCTTTAAAACTAAGCCAAGCAGCTTTTTCAACTTTATTCATTTTCGTAACAAATAATGAATCTTGAAACAATTTTCCTATTTGTGCCCGTCAAATACGCCTGCCTTAATTTTAGCTTCAGAAAATTTCGGAAATTTTTTATGCAAATATTTGAAACATGGGCCGTTTGTATCTAATGCTCTCGTGAATTGCTTCATAAGTCCAAGCTTAATGTGAAGCGGGGGAATAAGAACTTTTCCTGGATCTACCAATGGTGGAAACAATACATTATTTTCACCAGGAGTGAACGATTCTCTTGTTGGCCAAATTTTTTTCTTATAATGACGTTCCCTGTCTCTGCTATTCCACAGATATTTATAACAGGGATAAAGTGTAAACCCTGACTGTTGGCCAAGCAATATTGTTACAATTTTCAGATCTCCACAAATTTTCCAGTTATGATCAGCATATTTTATTTTTATCAAAAGCTGCTTCATTTTTTCATATTGCTCTTCCATAACTGTGGAATGAGCAATCGGAATGGGAGCATAAACGTTGGTATTATGCAGCAAAACTGCCTTAATGCTCCGTTTAGAAGAATCAATGAACAGTCTCCATTCTTCAGGATCGTATGAGTTATTTTGAAATTCATCCATTAGACCTTTTACATCGGTACAATATGAAAGTGACAATTCCTCGTCCATTGTGAAATATTTTCGAGATTCTTCATCTCTGTTTCTATAATAAGAAATCGTAGCTTCTGGCTTAAGTAAATGTCTTTTCTTTAAAAAGGAAGCAAGATGCTCTGAACCATCTTTGGATAAGCCTAAATCTCTGACTAGATCACTAAGTTCTGACTGTAATACGAGTATTGGTTCTGGTTTACGGTTGTATGGTAGAAATTCTTTATCTGTGTCACTAGTATATGATAGGTTGTCACTAGAACTTTCATTAGTAACAGTGTTTGAATCTTTTTCGACAGTCTCAATTATGTTGGGAATGTGGAATCTTTGGCACAATGATACTACTCAGTATATATCACCACTACACCAAACACTTATGAAAAGTCCTTGTACCGTGAGACCGTTTTCTTGTAGCATTATACTCTACATGAGCCAAGTCACCCACACATGAAGAGCTACGGTCGCTGGATGACGACGGCTGCGGGCCCGCTTTCTCACCCTGACCAACCGCCGATACTGGGTTTCTGAGTCCCTGCATCGTAATTCTCTTTCTTCTACCTGCCATGACGGCATCTAAGCCGTTATCCAGGGACTCTACCGGCTAGTGGAGTAACACCGTTGCCCACCATCACCACGTGGAGGTGCCCTGGATGCAGGTAGAAGAATAAAAATCGACCGATGAATTTTCTCGGCGTTCAAAATGGCACGAAAACATCGGCCATCTTGAATTTTGCAAATCCAACCTCAGATTCGTGATCAGCGACCCAAAAAATCCCCGTGTACCAAATTTGGTAAGGATCGGTTGAATTTTAATTTGAATTCGTTTTTGCATTCGAGAAGCACTATATCTGCCTGATTTATTGAGGTTAGAAAGAAAACAGAACTGTATGGCTCAATCCAACCGATGAATATTAGCTTAGCGTGTCCGAATACATATTAATACATCTTTGGATTCATGAAAAAGCTTGAATCAATTTTTTAGGAGTATATTTTTCTTAATTTTTACTAATTTTTACCTATTTTTTGAGGTTAGAAAAAAATTGAGATGTGATGGCGATATTCTGACGCCAGATTCGTGATTAGCGGGCAAAAATACTACGGATCTGATATATCGCATCAAAAGTATACCCCACTTTTTTTTTTTTGTGGGGCTGTGAATCATTTGAATAGCAATTTTATTACCTTACAGCATTGACGATAGCTGTATACACGTGTTTTGCAAAACACGTTAGAATCATCAGGATCGGTGGATGACTAAGTCAATAAATGCTCCTGATGTCGCTAGAATGGTTGCCACATGCGCGTCGAGTACAAAAATAAAATATTTGGTGTAGGGATGGTAACTGTTATATAGGAATACTACGGTATTTAAATGTAAAAATATAAAACTAACGGTAAACTAACCTCAAGAAAATTGATGTAGTAATCAACTCCTTCTTGATTATATGAGTTTAAAGTTCCATCTGGAAGGATTCTTGGCCAAGAGATAGAAAATCTAGAACACAAGTTTTCTAATTTAATTTTTTTAATATTAAATTATATCCCAAAATAATAGAAATATTTTTTTTAAAGATTTTCTTAACTTTCGTCGGTTTGAAATTTGCAGTTGATTTTAGTTATTATGTACGAATTTTTACCTATAAACATCCAATCCCATTGAAGCTGCATTCGCAATATCTACTTCCCATTGATGATATGAGTCAGCAGCTACGTCGGCATTTGTCCAATCTAAAAAAATAACAAATAATAATAGTATTTAACACTACCAGGTACAGATTTTAATATTCATCACATTTTCTCAACTTTAATTAGTATTTTCTTTGCTTTATCTCATCTTACTATTAACATGTACGAACGTATCCCATATACTGGGCCCTTTTCCATCTTCATCCCATGCCCCTTCGACTTGATACGCCGCTGTTCCAGATCCAAGAAGAAAACCATCAGGAATAGTTATATTATCAGCAAGACAACTGAAAAACAGTAAAATATTTGGCACTGTGTCAATCCTAAGATATATATATTATATATATATATATATATATATATATATATATATATATATATATATATATATATATATATATATATATATATATATATATATATATATATATATATATATATATATATATATATATATATATATATATATATATATATATATATATATTATTAATCATTGTTAATCGTATTATTCTAAATATCTTCGTTTTTTCCATGCTAAATGATCGTCATATTTGGTGGTCATATATGGTAACTTGAATATTTTGATGTATATGAAATTATATGAAATATTGCAATGCAAATCATATAAATAAAAAAAAACCGGTCAAGTGCAAGTTGAACTTGCACAATTAGTGTTCCGTACATTGATTGTTTTCAAAATAAAAATTTTTGTTAGGGTGGTATAAAATGATCAGTGACTTCACAAAACACACCCCAAATAAGTTTTCAACAAAGTTTGTTTCCAATCTTTACTGAAAACTGGTGACCTTGAAATTTTGTTTTTTTTTATATACCAAATAAATTATTAAAGGTAATGCACTCGTGATAATTTTCGTTCAATCTATACCCCGTGGAGAATATTCCAGACTTTTTTCAAAATTTTTTGATCAGTACTTTTCGAGATAAGGTGGGGACAGCGATTTTTTAAAAGTAATACGAAGAAAAGTGTGCGCAAGTATTACATTATATATATATATATATATATATATATATATATATATATATATATATATATATATATATATATATATATATGTTTTACTCGTGTTTTCACAAGCTTTCATTTGACACCACACTCGATGACCTAGTAAAAAAAATTCTTTTCACTTCCGATTTCACCCCTCAAAACGAACCCCTTAAGTCAAAATTTATGTTACGGTGGTATAAAATGAGCAGTGACTTTACAAAACACACTCCAAATGAGTTTTCAACAAAGTTTGTTTCCAATCTTTACTGAAATCTGATGACCTTGAAATTTTTGTTTTTTTTTATATACCATACAAATTATTAAAGGTAATGCACTCGTGATAATTTTCGTTCAATCTACACCCCGTGGGGAATATTCCAGAATTTTTTCGAAATTTTTCGATAAGTACTTTTCGAGATAAGGCCCGGGACAGCGATTTTTAGCGAATTTTTAAAAATAATACCAAGAAAAGTGCGCGCAAGTATAATATTATATATATATTTTTTACTCGTGTTTTCACAAGCTTTCATTTGACACCACACTCGATGACCTAGTAAGAAAATTTTTTTTTCACTTCTGACTTCACCCCCCAAAACTAACCCCTTAAGTCAAAATTTAATTCTCAAAACTACATGGCTCTGATGAGGCCATCAATTCCTATATTATTACCAAATTTCACCTTTCGATGTCAAATAGTTTCGGAGAAAATCGGGTGTGACAGACAGACAGACAGACAGACAGACAGACAGACAGACAGACAGACAGACAGACAGACAGACAGACAGACAGACAGACAGACAGACAGACAGACAGACAGACAGACAGACAGACAGACAGACAGACAGACAGACAGACAGACAGACAGACAGACAGACAGACAGACAGACAGACAGACAGACAGACAGACAGACAGACAGACAGACAGACAGACAGACAGACAGACAGACAGACAGACAGACAGACAGACAGACAGACAGACAGACAGACAGACAGACAGACAGACAGACAGACAGACAGACAGACAGACAGACAGACAGACAGACAGACAGACAGACAGACAGACAGACAGACAGACAGACAGACAGACAGACAGACAGACAGACAGACAGACAGACAGACAGACAGACAGACAGACAGACAGACAGACAGACAGACAGACAGACAGACAGACAGACAGACAGACAGACAGACAGACAGACAGACAGACAGACAGACAGACAGACAGACAGACAGACAGACAGACAGACAGACAGACAGACAGACAGACAGACAGACAGACAGACAGACAGACAGACAGACAGACAGACAGACAGACAGACAGACAGACAGACAGACAGACAGACAGACAGACAGACAGACAGACAGACAGACAGACAGACAGACAGACAGACAGACAGACAGACAGACAGACAGACAGACAGACAGACAGACAGACAGACAGACAGACAGACAGACAGACAGACAGACAGACAGACAGACAGACAGACAGACAGACAGACAGACAGACAGACAGACAGACAGACAGACAGACAGACAGACAGACAGACAGACAGACAGACAGACAGACAGACAGACAGACAGACAGACAGACAGACAGACAGACAGACAGACAGACAGACAGACAGACAGACAGACAGACAGACAGACAGACAGACAGACAGACAGACAGACAGACAGACAGACAGACAGACAGACAGACAGACAGACAGACAGACAGACAGACAGACAGACAGACAGACAGACAGACAGACAGACAGACAGACAGACAGACAGACAGACAGACAGACAGACAGACAGACAGACAGACAGACAGACAGACAGACAGACAGACAGACAGACAGACAGACAGACAGACAGACAGACAGACAGACAGACAGACAGACAGACAGACAGACAGACAGACAGACAGACAGACAGACAGACAGACAACAGACAGACAGACAGACAGACAGACAGACAGACAGACAGACAGACAGACAGACAGACAGACAGACAGACAGACAGACAGACAGACAGACAGACAGACAGACAGACAGACAGACAGACAGACAGACAGACAGACAGACAGACAGACAGACAGACAGACAGACAGACAGACAGACAGACAGACAGACAGACAGACAGACAGACAGACAGACAGACAGACAGACAGACAGACAGACAGACAGACAGACAGACAGACAGACAGACAGACAGACAGACAGACAGACAGACAGACAGACAGACAGACAGACAGACAGACAGACAGACAGACAGACAGACAGACAGACAGACAGACAGACAGACAGACAGACAGACAGACAGACAGACAGACAGACAGACAGACAGACAGACAGACAGACAGACAGACAGACAGACAGACAGACAGACAGACAGACAGACAGACAGACAGACAGACACAGACAGACAGACAGACAGACAGACAGACAGACAGACAGAACAGACAGACAGACAGACAGACAGACAGACAGACAGACAGACAGACAGACAGACAGACAGACAGACAGACAGACAGACAGACAGACAGACAGACAGACAGACAGACAGACAGACAGACAGACAGACAGACAGACAGACAGACAGACAGACAGACAGACAGACAGACAGACAGACAGACAGACAGACAGACAGACAGACAGACAGACAGACAGACAGACAGACAGACAGACAGACAGACAGACAGACAGACAGACAGACAGACAGACAGACAGACAGACAGACAGACAGACAGACAGACAGACAGACAGACAGACAGACAGACAGACAGACAGACAGACAGACAGACAGACAGACAGACAGACAGACAGACAGACAGACAGACAGACACCGAAGTGATCTTATAAGTGTTCCGTACGGAACACTAAAAACCGGTCAAGTGCAAATTGAACTTGCACAATTAGTGTTCCGTACGTTGATTGTTTTTAAAATAAAAAAAATTTTGTTAGGGTGGTATAAAATGATCAGTGACTTCACAAAACACACCCTAAATGAGTTTTCAACAAAGTTTGTTTCCAATCTTTACTGAAAACTGGTGACCTTGAAATTTTGTTTTTTTTTTTATATATATCAAATAAATTATTAAAGGTAATGCACTCGTGATAATTTTCGTTCAATCTATCCCCGTGGAGAATATTCCAGAATTTTTTCAAAATTTTTTGATCAGTAGTTTTCGAGATAAGGTAGGGGACAGCGATTTTTTAAAAGTAATACGAAGAAAAGTGTGCGCAAGTATTACAATATATACGAGTATATGTATATATATATATATATATTATATATATATATATATATATATATATATATATATATATATATAGGTATTTTTACTCGTGTTTTTCACAAGCTTTCATTTGACATCACACTCGATGACTTAGTAAAAAAAAATTTTTTTCACTTCCGATTTCACCCCTCAAAACGAACCCCTTAATTCAAAATTTATATTACGGTGGTATAAAATGATCAGTGACTTCACAAAACACACCACAAATGAGTTTTCAACAAAGTTTGTTTCCAATCTTTACTGAAATTTGATGACCTTGAAATTTTTGTTTTTTTTTATATACCATATAAATTATTAAAGGTAATGCACTCGTGATAATTTTCGTTCAATCTACACCCCGTGGAGAATATTCCAGAATTTTTTCGAAATTTTTTGATAAGTACTTTTCGAGATAAGGCCCGGGACAGCGATTTTTCGCTAATTTTTAAAAATAATACAAAGAAAAGTACGCGCAAGTATAATATTATGTATATATTTTTTACTCGTGTTTTCACAAGCTTTCATTTGACACCACACTCGATGACCTAGTAAAAAAATTTTTTGTTCGCTTCCGACTTCACCCCCCCAAAACTAAACCCCTTAAGTCAAAATTTAATTCTCGAAACTACATGGCACTGATGAGGCCATCAATTCCTATATTATTACCAAATTTCACCTTTCTATGTCAAATAGTTTCGGAGAAAAATCGGGTGTGACAGACAGACAGACAGACACCAAAGTGATCTTATAAGTGTTCCGTACGGAACACTAAAAAATGGCCCAGGACGGATCCTTGGGAAGGTTCACACACAAATGACTTTTAAGTTGGAGCATGTTTTATTTTGTTTGATTACTGTTTGTAATCAATGAGTTGGGTATGGCTAATATAATAACTTTAAATCCGTAAACACCAAGTTTCCACAGTAGTACGACATGGGCCACGCAGTCAAATGCTATCGCAAGATCATATAATAATGCCGCCGAAACTCTTCTTAAAAAACAGGTAGTTCTAAAATTAAACTTTCTCAAGGAAAAGAGTAACTTAATCCAAGCACTACCTATATATATATATATATATATATATATATATATATATATATATATATATATATATATATATATATATATACAGTAATACCCCGCTTTACGCGAGGGATACGTTCCGAAAAAAATCGCGTTAACTGAAATTCGCGTATATCGAGGTTTATGATTAAACATAGTCAAAATTTAATACAAAAAAAATACAAATCATTTTAATCAATCACTTTAATTCTAAGAACACTTTATGCAATACATACTCTTATTTTTTACGGAAAAATACATCTATTGTCTTTTGGGTAACGTTTTGTTTACGTTCTTGTAAAATACGTTCATAACACCCAACACTGTTTTTAATTGTTTGACACACGGTCAAGACACGGTCATCATTATTGTCTATACTCTGCAATATGTCCAAACCTGAATAAATTTTTGAAAGTGCATTTTATATTTCCCCTGAAGATAAAACTTTCTCTTCTACTTGTTCTTCCTCATCGTAGATAGGATTATTCTGTAACTCGATCAGATCTTCATTGCTAATAGGATCGTCGTGCGTTGCTACAAGTTCTACGAGATCTTCTACCGTGACATCTTCAAGTTCAGACCCCTCAATCATTGCAGCAATGTCTTCAAGCACTTGTCTCTGCATCTGGACAATTCTTCTAGGTGCTTCCACTACATCTGGCCAAAGATTACGCCACACGTTTAACCCATTCATACAACTCATTTTAACTTCCTTCCAAGCCTCTTCTATGTTGTGAATAGACTTCATAATGTTGTATGACTTCCACCACTCTCGCATAGACTGTCTTCCTTCCCCGTCAGTTTCATGAATTAGTTGGCTAAAAGTGCGGCGATGGTAATAAGCTTTGAAGTTTGCTATTGCTCCCTGGTCCATAGGTTGTAATATTGACGTAGTGTTTGGTGGAAGGAACTTTACGTACACTTTTAAGTCTCTGGGCGTATCAAGTGAGGTTGGATGTCCTGGGGCATTGTCTAAGAGTAATATAACTTTAGGTTCAAGCCCATTTCTGTCACAGTATGATTTGACTGATGGGCAAAAACTATTAGAATACCATTCTTGAAAAATTTCCCGTGTAACCCACGCCTTTCTGTTTGATCGCCACACAACTGGTAGACTTGTCTTGTCTGTGCCTCGCATTGCACGGGGTATTTCTGAATGGTACACTAGTAAAGGTTTCAGTTTGAAATCACCAGTGGCATTACCACCCAGCAGAAGTGTTAGTCGATCTTTCGCAGCTTTGAAACCACTAGCTTGACGTTCTTCCTTAGAAATGAATGTTCGAGATGGCATTTTTTTCCAGTAAAGTGCGGTCTCATCAACATTGAAGATGAGACAAGCAGGAATTTTCTCTCGTCTAACGAAGTCTTGAAACTTGTCTGGAAACTCAGCTGCAGCTTGAATGTCCGCGCTGGCCGCCTCGCCTGTTATGTGGATATTGTGAAGATTAGAACGCTGCTTGAACCGATGGAACCAGCCTCTGCTGGCAGCAAAAGTCGGAGTGGCACTCCCTTCTCCTTCTTTTGTTTTCAGCATCTCATACAAAGATTTTGCTTTTGTGCATATGAGATCTTGACTTAGTGGTGTGTTCTTCTTATTCAAATCTTCGATCCAGACTGACAGTAATTTCTCCATTCTTTCTAAGATAGATGATCTCGAACGAGAAAGTTTTGTTGCACTTATAGGTGTTGAACCTTCGCTGGAGATTTTAATTTTTTCCCGATTTTTATAAATCGTTCTCACAGTCGATTCTGAGAGTCCAAAATCTCTCCCAACAATTGTTGCTTTGCCTCCATTTTCCATTCTTCTTAACACTTTCATCTTCAATTCCAAAGTGACGCTTTTACGCTCTTTTTTCTTTACAGGCGGCATTTTTAACGTAGGGTTAAATTATGTATGTATGTATCTCCAATAAATATTAAAACAAAACTGCCAGCCGACCGAACTAACATTACGGAACAAATGAACACACGAAAACGAACGAGGAAATCCCCATAGAACAAAGTCGAAGGACAGGGAATTCCCAATTCTTCAAAGAGAATATTCAGAGAAAGCGGGGATCCCCCCGCGACCATAGAGAAGTTAATGACTACATGAGCGCGAAATTTGAAATTCGCGTTATAGTGAAACCGCGCGTAACGGGGTCGCGCTAAGCGGGGTATTACTGTATATGTATATATATATATATCTATATATATATATATATTATATATATATATATATATATATAATATATATATATATATATATATATATATATATATATATACATATATATATATATATATATATAAATAATATATATATATATATATATATATATATATATATATTCTAATTTATTTTTAAAATCTGCGTAAAATTTTATAACTTTTTAGTGTTCCGTACAGAACACTTATAAGATCACTTCGGTGTATGTCTGTCTGTCTGTCTGTCACACCCGATCTTCTCCGAAACTATTTTACATAGAAAGTTGAAAATTTGGTAATAATATAGGAATTGATGGCCTCATCAGAACCATGTAGTTTTGAGAGTTAAATTTTGACTTAAGGGGTTAGTTTTGGGGAATGAAATCGGAAGTGAAAATAAAAATTTTTTACTAGGTCATCGAGTGTGGTGTCAAATGAAGGCTTGTGAAATCACGAGGAAAAAATGTATATATAATGTAATACTTACGCGCACACTTTTCTTTGTATTATTTTTAAAAAAAATCGCGAAAAATCGCTGTCCCCCGCCTTATCTCGAAAAGTACTTATCAAAAAATTTTGAAAAAATTCTGGAATATTCTCCACGGGGTGTAAATTCAACGAAAATTATCACGAGTGCATTACCTTTAATAATTTATCTTGAATATAAAAAAAAACAAAAATTTCAAGGTCATCAGATTTCAGTAAAGATTTGAAACAAACTTTGTTGAAAACTCATTTGGGGTGTGTTTTGTGAAGTCACTGATCATTTTATACCTCTGTAACAAGATTTTTTATTTTAAACGCAATCAACGTACGGAACACCAAGTTCAACTTGCACTTGACCGGTTATTTATTAATAATGTTCTCTAAACCTAGTAGTTTTTCTAATATTCCAATTTTTTAGAAAAATATATTAGTTTTCAGTTTTATAAAAAATTGCCTGAAGGTAGAATACTCATAATTGGTACGAGCGTTCTATAGAGATGAAAAAAAAAAAAGATATATGTAAAGAAATTTGAGTTAGATGCTACAGGGGTGTTCAAAATAAATTTATACATATCGACTAATTCAAACTGAAAAATCTCCAATTTTTTAAATGGCACATCCTGTATATTATTATTTTCTCTGATAGGTTTTACAAAACCCTCCAACTTTTATTATGTATCTCATATACCTATTTCTATTAGTTTTCGATTTATTTTGAATTTTTCAATTTTTAACCCTTGTTTTTAATACACTTACGCTATAACATCATAGTTGCCAAGACAAAACAAAAATGTAATCATTGTCAAATTTTGACATGTCTATTAAGCAAGTAAATATAGTTTAATTTGTTGTAGTAAGTGACGTATAAAGGTAATAGTTATGGATTTTCCTAAAAATGAATTAATTGATATGGTTTATGTACTGGGCCAGGCTTTTGGCAGTAAGGCTTTACGGAGGGAAGTACCCTAATAGACGTATACCATCTAGAAAATCTTTTCAGTACTTAATGGAACGTTTTGATGGTAGGAGTAGCGTTAAGTATACGAAACGGAAAGTATCATCCCTTTCATATGAAACTACACCAAGAACTTCAAGACCGTGATTTTGAACGACGAGTAAACTTTTGAATCACCATGAATGGAGCAATAGAGGCCGTTACAAATTTTTTATGCAAAATAATGTTTTCTAATGAAGCTACTTTTCGCAATATTGGAGGCAGTTAACAGCCATAACATGCGTTATTATTCCACAGTTAATCCATTTTGGGTCCGGGAAGTTCAAAACCAAAACCATTGGTTACTTAATGTACGGTGTGGAATATTAAATTTTGGAATTATTGGTCCATATTTTTTCCCGGAACCACTTAACGGGCCTAGATATCTGGATTTTTTGCAAAACGAATTATCCCAGCTTTTTGAAGAAGTTTGATAACTTTGAAAGGGAACAAATGTGGATTCAACAAGACGGAACTCTGCTCATTATCACCGGGAAGTTTCGGGAATTTTTAAACGATCGTTACAATCATGTGACTTAACACCTTTAGACTTTTTTTTTCTGGTGCTACATTAAAGATCGTGTTTATGTGAATCCCCCTACAACACCAGTAAATATGGAAAGTAAGATGCGGGATGCATGCAGGACAATAACGCCCTTTATGGTAAGGAAAGTGAAGGAAAATATAGTAAAACGACTAAACATGTGTATTCAAGTAGGCGAGCATATTTTTGAACATTTATTACGTCATAATAATTAATTATTAGATTAGTTAAACTATATTAAAATTATTTTTAACTATTTATTTATGTTTTCACAATAGTATATTAAAAACAAGGGTAAAAATTGAGAAATTCAAAATAAATCGAAAACTATTAGAAATAGGTATATGACATACTTAATAAAAGTTGGAGGCTTTTGTAAAATCTATTAGAAAAAATAATAATATACATAGTGTGCCATTTAAAAAATTTGAGATTTTTTAATTTAAAATAGTCGAAATGTATAAATTTATTTTGAACATCCTGTAACATCTAACTCTGTACTCTCTGTACTTGACATATGTCTTTGTTTTCATCTCTATAGAACGATCGTACTAATTATGAGTATTCCACCTTCAGAAAACAATGGCGCTACTGACCATTTTTTACAAAACTGAAAACTAGTATTTTTTTTTAAAAAAAATTGAAATATTAGAAAAACTACTAGGTTTAGGTACATAACATTATTAATAAAAAAGTTATAAAATTCAACGTAGAATTTAAAAATAAATTAGAAAATAGGATGTTCCATTTAAAATAACATATGTTATATCGGCCACACTTTTTTGAAGTACCCTGTATACTCAAAAATAATTTTAAACTGTGCACCTTAACATTCCCTAAAACTATTGTATTTAACAGTTTTTCGTCATTCCCGAAACAAATGAGATAATGAACTTTACTCTATTGTTGACTCACCCTGTACAATATTTAAAGACCCACCTCTTTTACCCTCTTCTTGGGTTAAAATTAAAAACGATGAAAAAAGTAACCTAATTTTTAGATTCCTCGACTCCAAGAACCTTGAAAAGAACCTATAATGCTATATATACAAAACAGGGGTTGTTTGTATATATAGCGTGAAAAAGTGCTTTGAGAATGTTTTTACAGAAATCAAAAATTTTCAATAGTAAAAGAATTACAAACATTTTTCCAAAATGCAGATTTTTGAAAAACCCTCTGTATATCTGAAACGGTACTAGATATCGATACGCGGTTTTCACCATTGAGTTTATCATAAAAATTGAACGCCAGACACTGGCATCAGTTTTCGTCTATATCCTTTAGACAAAGGGGTTTACCTTTAAAAGTGTCCAGTTTGGATCACCCTGTACATATAACATGGCACTGATTATACGTCAGAGTTTATTTTTTGTAAAAAAGCTTATAAATTTAAATAAATAACGATTCCATCTTTTTAAATATTCAAAGTATACGATCCAAAAAAATAGTTTAAAATATAACTACATATCCTGTTATCAAAATTTTGGAGCGCAATTCATAAAAATTGGGTTTTTGAATAAAAATAATTATCGATTTTTTACTTTATTTCAAAACTTTATCATAAATATTGATGATCGATGCGAAAAACTGTTTAAAAGTTTTTTACAATTAATCTATAATATATATAAAATGCCACGTCTCTCTGTCTGTCTGTCCGTTAGTGCGCTTATCATTGGAGAACCACTTATCCGATTTACGTACTTTTTTTTTTAAAACATACATATGTTCTCTAGCCAGGTTATAGGCTATATTTTATCACGATAGGTAGCATAAGGAATGAGCAGTGACGATAATAGTGAGTGGATTCGGAAAAAAGTTTGCCGCTGGCGCGTTCCATTGCAATAAACAGCTTAAACCAATAAATATGGAACAATATTATGTAGCAGAGAATATCTATAATCTATAATCTATAATCTATAATATATATAAAAATGCAATGTCTCTCTGTCTGTCTGTCCAATAGTGCGTTTATCACGCGAGAATCACTTATCCGATTTATGTGTCTTTTTTAAAATTTATACATATATTCTTTGGCAAGGTAATCTAATAATAATAATAATCTATATCTATAATATATATAAAATACAACGTTTTTCTGTCTGTCTGTCTGTCCGTTAGTGCGCTTATCCCTCTAGAACCATTTATCCGATTTACGTAATTTTTTAAATTCATACATATATTCTCTGACCAGGTTATAGATATATATTTTATTACATCTATAATATATATAAAATGCAACGTATCTCTGTCTATCTGTCTGTCCGTCCGTTAGTGCGCCTATCACTGGAGAACCACTTATCCGATTTACGTACTACTACAGTTTTTTAAACATACATATATTCTCTAGCCAGGTTATAGGCTATATTTTATTACGATAGGTAGCATAAGGAATGAGCAGTGACGATAATAGTAAATGGAGTCGGAAAAAAGTTTACCGCTAGCGCGTTCCATTGTAATACAAACAGCCTAAACCAATAAATATGGAACAATATTATGTTTTTTTTTTTTTTTATTGGTCTAGCACACGTGCTGCAGGGAAGTCCCTAAAACGCTCCAGGAGCGGCACGAGTGCGGAAAAAAGCGATTCACGTTGTTCTTGAATCGCTGTAAATTGTACTCGGTGGGAAACACAGCGCTGGGCAAATTATTCCGATAAAAGATTGCTTGAAAAGCGTCGTACGCGGAGTAACAAGCTGAACCTCATACGGATGCGAAGCACCAGCGCGACGTGTATTTCTAACATGCACCGCTTTGGGAGGAATTAAGCGGGCTACATCTTTCGAACACTTTCCATGAAAATACTTGTAGAACAGACTCAAGTCGCCAACCGTTCTTCGATGTTCCAGTGAATCAAGGCCGCCGGTCAATTCCGGGTCCCCAATCAGAGCTCTTCTCTGAACAGAATCCAACAAATGCAGTGTATGTTTGGGAGCGGAGCCCCAAACGTGGGAGCAGTATTCCATAGTAGTTGGTCGAATTTGGGCTTTGTAAAGAATTAACAGTTGCTGTGGGGTGTAAAGCTTTCTGGTTCTAAATAATATTCCCATTTTTGAGAAGCTCTCCTTGCTATGCCTGCAACATGTTCATGCCAAGACATATTTGCTCCCAAACTAACGCCCAACAAATTGAGCGACGATGCTAGGGGAATGGAGTGCCCCGACATAACTATGTCGGGTTCAGCAACGTTAACTTTTTTAGAAAAAACTGCCGCTTGGGTTTTTGTAGCGTTAAATTCCACTTGGTTACTGTCACCCCCAAGATAGAATTTCTTCCAGGTCTTTGTTAAGTTGAACGACCTCCTGCTGTCTGCGGATATTCGCCTGAGCAGCCGATGTCCGAGCGTTCAAGGTGAATGCGTACTGTCATCTGCAAAGCTATAGATTGGATTCCCGGTCTTTTCCAGCAGATCGTTAATGTAAATGAGAAAGAGAGTAGGAGACAGTATGGAGCCCTGGGGCACACCGGCGTTGATAGTGAGGGTGTTAGAAAGAAATCCGTCGACCGCCACTCGTAAAGAACGCTCTCTGAGGAAACATGAGAGCCACAGCAGCAGCAGGGTAGCAGAGAATATCTATAATCTATAATATATATAAAATGCAATGTCTCTCTGTCGGTCTGTCTGTCCATTAGTACGTTTATCACGCGTGAATCACTTATTCGATTTACGTGTCTTTTTTAAATTTATACATATATTCTTTGGCCAGGTTATATAATAATAATAATAATCTATATCTATAATATATATAAAATGCAACGTTCCTCTGTCTGTCTGTTTGTCTGTTAGTGCGCTTATCCCTCGAGAACCATTTATCCAATTCACGTAATTTTTTAAATTCATACATATGTTCTCTGACCAGGTTATAGATATATATTTTATTACGTCTATAATATATATAAAATGCAACGTATCTCTGTCTGTCTGTCTGTCCGTCCGTTAGTGCGCTTATCACCACTTATCCGATTGTGTGTGTTTTTTTTTAATTCACACATTTGTTCTCTGGCCAGGTTATCTATAATCTTCTATCTATAAATATATATAAAATGCAACATCTGTCTGTCTGTCTGCCTGTCGCTCTGCCTGTCTGTCTGTCTGTCCGTTAGTACGCTTATCACTGGAGAACCACTTATCTGATTTATGTGCTTTTTTAAAACATACATATGTTCGCTGGCCAGGTTATAGGATATATTTTATTGCGTTAGGTAACATAAAGAATAAGTAGTGACGATAATAGTGAATCAAGTCGGAAAAAAGGTTACCGTTAGCGCGTTCCCTTGCAATACACTATCTATCATCTATAATCTATAATATATATAAAATGCAACGTCTCTCTGTCTGCCCGTCTGTCTGTTAGTGCGCTTATCACTCGAGAACCACTTATCCGATTTACGTGTTTTTATAAATTTATACATATGTTCTATATAATTCGATATAAGCCTAGATAATGGGAGATAAGTATAAATATTGGGAGATAAGGAGAAATAATGGGAGATAAGGAGAAATAATGGGAGATAAGGAGAAATATTGCGAGATAAGTTGAGATAAGCCTAGGTAATGGGAGATAAGGCGAGATAATGGGAGATAAGGAGAAATAATGGGAGATGAGCAGAGATAAGCCTAGATAACGGAAATTATGTAGAGATAATGGGAGATAAGGAGAAATAATGAGAGATAAGGGGAAATAATGGCAGATATTTTATTACGTTAGGTAACATAAGGAATAAGCAGTGACGATAGTAGGGAATCAAGTCCACGCAAGCGGAGCCGCGGGCACGGCTAGTTATAAATAAATTAAAATTTATAAAATTTAAAAAAAAATACGTGACTACGAAAGCGCCACAATTGGCTGCCATGTTTGTGACGTCATTATGTTAAAGTGTTTTCACGTAAGTACTACCAACAGCTTTTACCTATGTTATATATTATGTATTATATTTATATTCTGATATGAATGATTGTTAAATACATTAATATATTAAAATACTTACATAGAAGTGATCTTCACAACAGAAAAAATTTGTTGTTGTTTTAGGATAAATCGTCGTGCTGCTTGGAACCAATCATTTCGAGGTTTAACATTTTGTGGTTCATTTAAAAACATTTTTTCGGGAGTTGTTTTTGTAGTATTCGTTCAAAATGGTAAGAAACAGGCACAATAACTTTTTAGATTAGATATTTTCAATAAATTTATCAATATACTGATGATAATAGCAAGAATAAATTGATCGAAAACTAAAACACTCGTATCAGCTGTCCCTAATGTTGAGGAGTAATAAACATTGTGACGCCACACGCCCTCGGGTTTTTTCGGGAACTCTCGGCGCGTCATCGGTACTAAATGTAAAAATTTATTTTCATTTTGATATAACCTTTTAATCATAACGAAAAAAAAAATAGTTTTGTTACAAAATTTATATATGATCTTTCCATTAATGGCAAAATTTTTTTTCAAAATACCAATTGCCAACAACAGTTACAGTTACATGTCCTTCTAGCTAAGTCCATTACTTTTTGTACTTCTCATTATTTTAAACCAAATGGAAAAATCAACTTTGTTTACAAAAATCAGTTACTCGTAATACGAAATGTAAACTACACAAAAAAAAATCAGTTCAAATATTGGCATAGCAACAATAAAATCGAAGTAATAATGACTATTAATATAAAAATAAATAATCTTAAACAAGTTTTATCTGTAAAATTGTATATTTCTAAGTATTTACTTATTTTAATAACAATGAAGTACGAGTACTAACCACTCGCCGAGATAATATCTCGTTTATATCGGAGATATAACGTTTCGAATATTTTGCCCTTATGCTGTCCATTTCATTAAAAAACAAGCAATAGTTAGAAGGAGTCGTTCAATACAAATCAGTGCATATTTTCTAATAACTCCATCCATGGGACTTAAGATTAATTTGTTCTTGCAACAAGAATGCGTATTTATTAACGTCTTCACCTATCTTCCGTTAAAAAATTGTTGCTTTAACGTTTTTTAGGTGTGCTCATGTTTCTTCTTTCTATTAGTGACATGTTTGTTGTAATTCTTTCTTCTCTCATTTTATCTAAATGACTAATCTATTCTTTCTTTCTTTTTAACACACAGTAATTTATATTAGCTAGTGTTCAGGTCTATTTAATGTTTTCATTACTCTTTCTTTTTCTCTGTCTATTTAGTTGAGGCTTTTTACGCCTTTCTACGAACAATTTTAATATATGTTGTTTCTAATATCTATATAGTTTTTGTATGCGTCGGTTTAATTATAATTATAATTCTTTATATTCGAGATTTCGTATTAATTCTTAGATGTTTATTTTGTCACACTGCTTTGTTTAAGTATGCCGTTATTTTCGTCGTCTTCCCGGCTACTACAAAATCTCTTGCAACTTATTTACCAAAAGTTATTGGTCTCCAAGGCATTAGTTACGAAGGACCGAATGCCGTTCTCAGTTATTTTCATTATTCCATATGTATTTTGTAAGTGTGCAGAGTTAAAAAAAAGTGGCAGAAACCAGTTGCTGCAACTTGAAATGTGATAAAGAAATCGAATCATTTTATGAAGAATTAAGTCCGCTAATCAGCAAACTCACAAAAAAAGATATGAATGCCATATGGGCGATTTCAATGGCAAAATCGGACAAGGAAAACACTGCGCTTTGGTTGGCAAATATTGAACGCAACGAGATTTGCACAAGAACAAAAATTAGTTATCACAAACACCTTTTTAAAATTACCCCCAGAAGGACATTTAGGTATCCCCGCAAGATAAACCTGACCATATTATGAGGACTCAGATCAATTATGTGTTGATAAAAAAAAGATTCAAGAATTGTATTTTGTCAGTGAAAACATACCCCAGCGCTGACATCGGATATGAGCCTAATGCTGTTGTTTTCGTCGTCTTCCCGGCAATTACAAAATCTCTTACAAATATTTTACCAAAAGTTATTGATCTCCAAGTCATTAGTTACCAAGAACGAAATGCTGTTCTTAGTTATTTTCATTATTCCATATGTATTTTGTAAGTGTGCAGAGTTAAACCAACATTAAACAAACATTAAACTAAAACTAAAGAAAATAGTGAAACACAAACTTGTGATATGAAAAAATTAAAGGATAAGAACAACAAAAGACGAGTTGAAGAAATGTTAAATGGACGTCAAGCATCACTATATAGACAGCAAAATAATGATACCAATGAAGAACTGGAGTTCAAGACAATAATAGAAGTTTATAAAAAATACCTGAAATCAAATAGTACTAAAAAACAACAGTGGTTGTCGGATGAGATCCTAGACATGATCAACAAATACAACTAAATGTCGAGAATTTGCAAATGCAAAATGACCAATAAATAAAGATCCCATGAATACTATATTCCGTGAAACTATAGTCGTAGGAGGAAAGGCATGGAATATAGCATTCATGAGATCTTTATTTGTTGATCATTTTGCATTTGCAAATTCTCGACATTCTGTTGTAGTGACCAATCAAGTAACAAACCATATTCCGAAATTTTATTTCGGAATATAGGGAGAACTATATTAGCCGTCGAGGAACAGCAGAGGAGAAATGTTATCAAATTTTGCAAACGAAAATAACTTGTACGTTGTGAACACATTTTTCCAGAAGCCAGAACATAGACGATGGACATGGCAAAGCCCAGATGGTATAACAAGAAACGAAATTGATTATGTGTTATCAAATGACAAAAATATTGTAACTGACACGATAGTCCTGAACACGATAAACATTGGCAGTGGTCATCGGATGCTCACAGTAAAAATAAGAATAAATCTGAAGCAGGAGAGACGCAGATTGATAGCACATACAAAAATAGAGACACCAACAGGAATAATAAAGCAAAACACAGACCGAATATCCACAAGCACTAGAAAATCATATAAAACATATAAACTCCCTAACCGAACTCGTTGAACTAAACGCACAAATAACCAACCGCCTACTCATGACTACAATACAAATCGAAGAAAGGAAAAAGAGACACAAAATCTCATGAAACAGAGACGACTATTAAGAAATGATTCTAGAAATTGCAGATTAGAATTGGCAGAAATAGACATGGAGAATAATTAAAGCATTAAGGACCAACAATAGAGAGAAGTCGTATATAGAGTATATCCCAGAAAGCGAGTGGGAGGAATATTATAAGAAGCTGCTAACAGAAGACAGACAAGAATTCCAAGAAGAAAACCCTGAAAAAGAACAGAATAAGGAAAAAAAGAGATAGAACTAAACTATGAAGAAGTAAAGAAGACAATAAAAACACTCAAAAATAATAAATTTGCAGGTCCTGGAGGTGTGGTAAATGAAATGATTAAGTACGGGTCTAATAAATTACATCGAATGCTGAGAAACATGTTCCACAGAGCGATAAATGGACAAAAAATACCAGAGGAATGGTCAAAAACCTATATAGTATCTATATTTAAAAAGGGAGACCGCAGAAAATGCACAAACTATAGAGGCCTAAGCATAATATCGAGTTTGGGACGTTTGTATGGAAAAATTATTAAAAATATCATAGAGGAAAATATAAAAGGAAAAATTGGAGAAGACCAAACAGACTTTATGGCCGGAAAATCATGTATAGACCACATATACACTATAAAACAAAGAATGGAAAAAAAAACTGGCAAAGAATAGAGAAGTTCATCTAGCCTTTATAGACATAAGAAAAGCCTATGACTCAGTACCAAGACAAAGATTATGGAACGCAATGAAAGAAATAGGCATTGACAAAGAACTAATATACGCAATAAAAGCTCTCTACGAAAACAACACAGTGAACATAAAAATAGGACATAAAATAGGGAAGAGACTCCAAACATCAAAAGGCCTATTACAAGGATGCTCTACATGCCCAACACTATTCAAAATATACCTCGAACAAACATTAAAAAAATGGAAGCAAAAATGTAGTGAAATGGGAGTCCCAATCCGAGAAGATTACTTATATGCTCTAAGTTTCGCAGACGACTAAGTAATCATAGCGCAAGATGAAGAAGACCTCAGTTATATGGTAAGAAAACTGAAAGAAGAGTACACTAAAGCAGGATTAGCAATAAACTTTGATAAAACGGAATATCTAACAATAAAGGAGGGAAACGTGGAGAATCTAGCAGTCGATAACCAAACAATAATCAAAGGAACCGATAGATTTAAATATTTAGGAACCATCATTTCAAAAAACGCAACATCAGAAGAAGAGATTAAAGCTAGATTAGGACAAACGCGGACATGCATAAGACAATTAAATTCGATCCTGTGGGACAAACACATTACAAAAAGAAACAAAACACGCATTTATAAATCAATAATACAAAGCATAATGACATACGGGTCAGAAACATGGACGATCAACAAAAGAAATAAATCTAAAATTAATGCGGTAGAGATGGAGTATTGGAGAAGATGTTGTAGAGTGACACGTATAGAGAGAATAACAAATGAAGAAATAAGAAGCAGAATGAACATCAAAGAGAACGCAATAAACACCATTGAAGAAAAACGATTAAAATGGTATGGACACATAAGACGGAGCGAAGATAATAGGCGGATAAAGAAAATAACGGAGTGGAGCCCCATAGGGAGAAGAAAAGAGGAAGAGCCAGATGATCGTGGAGAGACGATGTGGACGAGGCTATGGAGGACAGGGGTCTAACAGATCGAGACTGGGAAGATAGAAACGGATGGAATCAAAGGCTGAGAGAAGGAAGACAGCGTCAGCTGTAGAAAATCCTTGAATATATATATATATATATATATATATATATATATATATATATATATAGAAATAGACAAAAAAATAAAGAAAAAGATAAGAGAAGACGTCAAACAGTACAGAAACTCGAAAACAGAAGAAACTTTGAAACAAGGGATAAGTTTGAAACACCTAAACAAACAAATGAATAGAGGGAGACATCAAATAATAAAACTTATAAATATCGATAACCAAGAGATCGCACAAGTCAAAGAGATAAAGGAAGCTACAGAGAAATATTATCAAACACTGTATGTTACGAAAATATCGCCACCACTCGAGAAAGAAGAAGAAAATAGAGTGACAGTAAGAAATATCGGTTATGAAGAAATTCTCGATGTAACAACGGATGAAATAATGAACGCCCTACAAAATATGTACAACAATAAAGAACCAGGGGACGATGAAATAACTACAGAAATGATAATGTATGGAGGGGCATCGATAATACAATCTCTTCAAGCTCTGTTTAACAGGTGCCTCATAGAAAGTAAAATACCAACATCTTAGGTAAACGCCTTAATTGTGCTTATATTTAAAAAGGGAAGCGAATTTAAATTGGATGTATGTATGTATGTATGTATGTTTAGGTGAAGCGCATCGATAGCTAGGATCATTTAGCGTCAGTTCCTATTGCGGTTATATTTTAGAATACAGACCGAATTATTTTAAGAAATCAATTACATGTTCTATATTGTTTGTATTTGGTGCAACTATTTGGTGTAAGGATCTAAGTGGGGGGCGGGATAGAATATCTCCCCCGGTATGTTCTGCCTGTCGTAGGAGGCCACTTAAAGAACAATCTAGATGGTAGATGCCCAGATCCCACCAGCATCGCCCGGTGTGATACCATCGCATTGGCTTAAGCTGCGTGAAGTTGCTTAACGTTTCGTGGCTGTGCCGATGTCCCGGACTGTGGGACCAAATAGCATGATGAGGCACCTGGATACAAAAAATTCCGGAGGTAAAATAGCCCCCCGTTCGGATCTCCGGGTGGGGGCTGGTTCAGGGGCGTCGACATGCAAAGAAAAGAATTTCAAAATGGATTTTTGCAACATACGAGGTTTAAAATTCGAACATAAATTCAGTGCACCAACACCTGCAACCAAATAAACCTCATGTACTCGCTCTCTGTGAAACTAAGGTCAGTTCATCGACCAGCACAGTAAACTATCTTTATCCAGGGTACGATTTCTATTCCCGATTTAGGCGTAACTTTGGAATCTGTCTTTATGTCAGAAGCGACCTCTCTTGCCAACGAGAAGAGGCTCTGGAGCCCCCAAACTTTGATGTTATGTGGTTAAAAATAACGACTCAACCAACCACAAGGTTCGTCTGTATCCTCTATCGACCACCAAGTGATACAAACTTTAGAACACTTTTCGCTTCTCTTGCAGACACCATAGGTCATTTACAAATTAACTATCCAAATGCCGAAATTGCCATCCTGGGCGACTTTAATGTCCACAACATCAACTGGCTTAAATATTCAAATACTACCGACGAACAAGGTCGTGAAGCCGAATCATTTTCAATCAGTTGTGGCTTGACTCAGCTTATTGATGAACCAACACGGATCCCTGATCGAGACGGAGAGTTCGCCAGTCTTCTTGATCTGTTTTTAACCACCAATCCGGAGATTTACACGGTCAGCGTAAATCCACCGTTAGGTTCTTCCGACCATAAACTACTTTCGACATGGAGTATTCTACCAATCAGTGACAGAGAGGCGCCCAAACCGCGCAAGATATGGCACTACAAATCTGCTAAATGGGAAGATCTCATGGAATATTTTCGAACTTTCCCTTGGTTGGACGTTTGTTTTCGATCCGACGACCCATCTGACTGCGCCAGGGAGGTTTCCGATGTTATTTTGGCCGGTATGGATGCTTACATCCCTTTTTCGAAGAAATGCCCTTCCAACTGCTTCTAAACATCTTGCATACCGACAGTGGCGTGAAGATCCTAACACCATAAATCGTAACATCTTTGTTCGTGCCAGGAACAGATGCAAAGAAATTATCGACGAAACCAAGGAGGTACACAATCAACGGATTAGAAACAAACTTCTCGCTTGTCCCGGCAATTCCAGGTCCTTTTGGTCAGTCGCTAAGGCAGTTAGTCAGAATTTCACCAAATCCACCATACCGCCACTCACACGGCCAGATAATTCTATTGCAACGACACCTGTTGAGAAAGCGAACTTGTTGGCTGAACTCTTTGCTTCACATTCTACTGTCGATTTCCAAGGAAATACACCACCTACTATTCCCATAGTGCAGTCAAGGATGCCCGATATTGTCTTCAGACAGCGTATCATAAAACGTATTTTGATGAAGCTAGACACCAAAAAGGCTTCAGGCGCTGACGGAATACCTGCCATAGTTCTCAAGAACTGTGCGAGGGAACTAACACCAGTTTTCTGTAGACTTTTCAACCTATCCTACAGAAAGGGAATATTTCCTTCCTGCTGGAAATGTGCCACAGTTCAGCCGATACCTAAAAAAAGGCAAGAAGACCTTGCCAAATAACTACCGACCAATCGCACTACTCTCAATAATATCGAAAGTCATGGAAAAGGCTATCAATTAGCATCTTCTAAAATATCTTGAAGGATTCAACATTATTAGTGATCACCAATATGGCTTTCGTAAAAAATAGATCAACAGGAGATCTTCTGACTTATGTAACACATGTTTGGAACAACGCAATTGAACACTTTGGAGAATCTCGAGCGGTTGCTCTTGACATATCCAAGGCATTTGACCGTGTTTGGCACGATGGGCTGTTGGCTAAGCTACGTTCTTATGGTATGTCTGAAAAGTTCTGTTTGTGGCTCTCATGTTTCCTCAGAGAGCGTTCTTTACGAGTGGCGGTTGACGGATTTCTTTCTAACACCTTCACTATCAACGCCGGTGTGCCCCAAGGTTCCATACTGTCTCCTACTCTCTTCCTCATTTATATTAACGATCTGCTGGAAAAGACCGAGAATCCAATCTACAGCTTTGCAGATGACAGTACACTTATATCTTCATTCACTTTGAACGCTCGGACATCGACTACTCAGACGAATGTCCGCAGACAGCAGGAAGTCATTCAACTTAACAAAGACCTGGAAGAAATTCTATCTTGGGGTGACAATAACCAAGTGGAATTTAACGCTACAAAAACCCAGGCAGCAGTTTTTTTCTAAAAAAGTTAACGTTGCAGAACCCGACATAGTTATGTCGGGGCACTCCATCCCTCTAACATCGTCACTCAATCTGTTAGGCGTTAATTTGGGAGCAAATATGTCCTGGCATGAACATGTTGCAGGCATAGCAAGAAGAGCTTCTCAAAAGTTGGGAATATTGTTTCGAACCAGAAAGCTTTACACTCCACAACAACTGTTAATTCTTTACAAAGCTCAAATTCGACCAACTATGGAATACTGCTCCCCATGTTTGGAGCTCCGCTCCCAAACATACACTGCATTTGTTGGATTCTATCCAGAGAAGAGCTGTTCGTCTGATTGGACACCCGGAACTGACCGACGGCCTTGATTCGCTGGAACATCGAAGAACGGTTGGCGACTTGAGCCTCTTCTACAAGTACTTTCATGGAAAGTGTTCGAAAGATGTGGCCCGTTTAATTCCTCCCAGAGCGGTGCATATTAGAAGTACACGTCGCGCTAATGCTTCACATCCGTATGAGGTCCAGCTTGTTACTCCTCGTACAACGCTTTTCAAGCAGTCTTTTATATGGAGAACATCATACCTTTGGAATGGTTTACCCAGGACTGTGTTTCCCATCGAGTACAATCTACAGCGATTCAAGAACAACGTGAATCGCTTTCTCCGCACACGTGTCGCTCCTGTAGCGCTTTAGGGACTTCCCTGTAGCACGTGTGCTAGACCCATAAAAAAAAAAAAAAAAAAAAAAAAAAAAAAAAAAAAAGTAAATTATTATTATCTCTTTGTGAGAAATAATCATGAGTAAGAATGTGTTTTATCGTAAGGGGTGTATTACATTGTTGGCATAAAGGGGAGGGGGTCTCCCTTCAGTAGATATGAATGGGTTAGGTTTATATGTCCTATGGATACTCTTCTCCATAAGACATTTTCTTTACGTGTTAAATTTGTAAGATGAAAAGGAGGATATACTAAAGGCTTTGTTTCCCGTAATTTGTTTTCCTCTTGTAAATCTCATGAGAATTAGAAAATATTTTTGAAGGTGTCTTTGAAGAAATTTATTAGGTCGGTTGGTGATAATATTGTGTTTAGGTTAGTTCCGGAGGTTATAGCCAATTTGGCGTTCATATCCGCCAAATCATTTCTCCTTATGTTAATATGGCTAGGAATCCATAGCAATGCTATGTTATTCTTCAGGATATCACTTATATGTAGAAGGTTAATTATGTCACTAGCGGGATGGATGTTTTCGAGGAATAGATGGATTTCAGAGAGCTAAGTGAGTCAGTTATAATGAGAATGTTTTTATTTATTTTTAATGCGATTTTGATGGCTTCTCTGATAGCCAATAATTCGGCTGTGTAGATTGTAGAAATGTTATTTAGTTTGTTTTTATGAATATTTTTTTGTGTCACTACAGCAGCACCTACTCCTAAGTTTGATTTTGATCCATCAGGGTAGTAATGAAGGTAGTTTTGATATTTATCGTGGATTAGTTGAAGAAACGATGATTTTATTTGAGATGAAGAAAATGATTCTTTGTTATATTTTGTCAAGCAGGTATCTATGTTGGGAACTGGAGCGGTCCAAGGAGGGAGTAAAGGTAATTTTGGTGAGTCAGATGAGGTAAAGGTAAGTTCATGTGTAGATAGAAAGCTTTTAATTCTGGTTGGAATTTGGACTGAATGATTTTGAATATAATTGAGGTGGTTTTAGAGCTTGTTTTATATGGGATTTAAATAATGAGCTTGTTTTATATGGAGTTTAAATAAATTGGAGAATTACAGACCCATCAGCATGTTATCGGTACTGTACAAAATCCTCAATAGAATCATAACATATAGGTTAACGAACAAATTAGACAGTTATCAACCACGTGAACAAGCGAGATTTAACAGCACTTTAGACCATCTTGAAACAATTAGATTACTAGTGGGAAAGCAAATGAATATAAGGTCAGCAAAGTCGATGAAAGTTACACAACTCTTCTTGAATACATATATAAAAATGCCACATCACAAATAATGCTTGAAAAAAAAAGAAATAAAATCAAAATTGAAAGAGGAATTAGACAAGGCCACTCGATATCCCTAAAGCTGTTCACTTTGACTCTAGATCGCTAAAGTGGGAAAATAAAGGAATACTAATAGACGGTGAACGATTAAATCACTTAAAGTTCGCAGATCATATCACTCTGATCGCTAATACAATAAAAAAAATTACAAGAAATGCTAATGGAATTAAATAACACGTCTCGAGAAATAGGTCTAAAAATAAAGTTCACCAAAACCAAGTATTTAAAATACGGACAGGAACTATTAATAGAAGGGAAAGATTAGGAACGATACCAATATTCATATACAGTGAAACCTCTCATAACGGACACCTCCAATGAACGAACAACTCCATTAGGCAGACACTATTTGATAGTCCGGAATGAAGTATAGAGAATTCAATAAGACATAATCTCTCTTGAGCGGACTCTCTCTTGGGCGGACGCGGACACAATATTTAAATACAAAACTTGTAAAATTCTCTCTTAAACGGACACAAAATTAAAAATGTTACAACGCTGTGCTATTAGCTAGCGCGGCGACAGAAATTCTGGGAACTTCCCATTGTACGAGGCTGGTTTGAAAAGTCCGTGCAAAGTCCGAGAGATGGCACCACCGGCGCGTATCGAGGTCATGTTTAGTTAGTAGCATCTCTTGAATGAACGCACACCAAGTTTCAGCCATATTGGTCTATTTCTTTGTGTTTGGCATTCGTGTGAATCAAGGAAGTCGAGTGATTTTCAAGAAATGGACGAAAAAGAATTTCGTGTGGTGATTAAACATTACTTTATGAAAGGCAAAACGCCTCAGGAGACTAAAGAGAAGCTTGATAAAACATTATGGTGACTCTGCACCTTCGATTAGAACAGTTTTATAAGTGGTTTCAAAATATTCGGACTGGCCATGTAGGTACAAGTGACGTTGAACGTTCTGGACGGCCTGTGGAGGTTACGACTCCAGAAATCATTGATCAAATCCATGATATGGTGATGGATGACAGAAGAGTTAAGGTGCGTGAGATTGCTAGTGCTGTGGGCATCTCGACTGAACGAGTACATAATATTTGTATAAACATTTGGACATGAGAAAGCTATCCGCAAGATGGGTGCCGCGATTGCTCACGCTTGACTAAAAACGGAATCGTGTGAAGTGTTTGCAAGGATGGTTTGCAGCTGTTCCAGAAGAATCCGGAGGACTTTAAGCGTCGTTTCGTCACTGTGGATGAAACATGGATACATTACTATACTCCTGAGACCAAACAACAATCTAAACAATGGGTTATCAAGGGGGAATCTGCACCAAAAAAGGCGAAGACCGTTCTTTCGGCCGGAAAGGTTATGGCGACTGTCTTTTGGGATTCGCAAGGGATAATCCTCATCGACTATCTGGAAAAGGGTAAATCTATTACAGGTGAATATTATTCATCGTTATTGGACCGTTTGAAAACCGAGCTGCAAGAAAAACGCCCGCGATTGGCCCACAAGAAAGTCCTTTTCCATCACGACAACGCACCAGCACACACCTCAGCAGTTGTAGTCGCAAAATTAATGGAAATAGGATTCCAACTCGTTTCACATCCCCCCTATTCTCCAGACTTGGCTCCCTCGGACTACTATTTGTTCCCCAATTTGAAGAAATGGCTGGCGGGACAAAGATTTTATTCAAACGAAGAGGTGATTGCAGACACTAATGGATATTTTGCAGACTTGGACAAATCCTATTATTCGGAAGGGATCAACAAACTAGAACATCGTTGGACGAAGTGTATAAGCCTAAAAGGATACTATGTCGAAAAATAAAAAAGGTTTACCCCAAACACATAAGTAGTTTTTGTTTTTGCACGGACTTTTCAAACCAGCCTCGTATGTATGTGATTCCCCGCGAGCATTAACGAATACATAACACCTCCTTTTTATAGTCAGTTGAGTTAGTTCGTTAATTTGTCTTGTATGTATTGTTTTTTTTTTAAATAGAGACAAACATGTCTGAAAAGCGTCGTGTATTAAGTCTTAAAGAGAAAACTGATATTTTGGAAATCTATAATAGAAACTTAGTGTTAGAGTTTTGGCCAAACGTTTTAAAATAGGAAAGACACAGGCAGCTGGAATTATTAAAAATAAAGGCGAGTTATTAAAAAAATTTCACTCCAATGTTAATTCAAGTGTAAAACGAAGTTTTTTAAAGTCAGTGGGATTACAAATTGACGAAATTTGCTATGATTAGTTCACAAAGGCGAGAAATAAAGGAATTCCACTATCAGGTAAATAAAAAAATTATAGAGGTATTGTAGTCATTCTAAATCGTATTTATTAAAATTCTAGGACCAATAATTCGAGCCAAAGCAAAGGAGATCGCAGATACTCTGGAATGCGATAATTTCCGTGCGTCATCTGGGTGGCTGGAGAAATTTCGGAAAAGGCATAACATCGCTTTTAAAGCCATATCTGGAGAAGCTGGAAGTGTTATTATGGAAGATGTGGATAACTTTAAACAAAAAATATCTTCATTGGTAAAAGGTTATTTGCCAAAAAATATTTTTAACGTGGACGAGACAGGTTTATTTTTTCGGGCTTTACCTGACAAGACGTTAGCACATGTGAGAAATGTGTGAGCGGAAAATTATTCAAAGAAAGACTCACCATTATGCATTGCGTAAATCTGGCAGGAGATAAAGAAAAATTATTGATTATTGGTAAGTCAAAACATCCAAGGGCATTTAAAAACATTAGTGTGAATCAGCTGCTTGTTATGTGGAAAAGTAATAAGAAGGCTTGGATGACATCTGCTATAATGGAAGAATGGTTTCAAGATTTTGATTTAAGAATGAGTAAAGAAAACAGAAAAATTTTGCTATTTTTGGATAATGCTGCCTCTTATCCTAAAGACATTCAGTTAAAAAACATTCAACTTATTTTTCTACCACCCAATTGCACATCAGTTATTCAACCGCTAGACCAAGGCATAATACAAAATTTTAAAACATTTTACAGGACCATTTTAATTAAGGATTTGTTATCGAAAATAGATTATGTTGATAACCTTCAAGGTCGTACTAAAGCAGTTAATGTTCTAGATGCTATTTATTTTATAAATGCTGCATGAAAGAAAGTTACGGAAACAGCAATAAAAAATTGCTTTCAAAAGGCGTTAAATGATGGTGATAACCATAATCTGGAAAATGATGACTTTTCAGGAGAAGATAACTTACCTTTGTCAGTTTTATCCGAAATATGGCGAAATGCAGAAGCAATAGGCCTTAAAAAAATGATTTAACTGAATTCATTACCATCGATAATAACTTACTAGTAGAAGATGATATAGACGACACCTCTTTTAACAAAATTGTAAAAAAAGGCGACAACGTGACTTTGGTTGAGTCTGACGAATCCGATTAAGAAATAACCATAACCGATCAATCCAATATTATTATAAGTTATCAGCAAGCCATTAATATGGTGAAAACGACTCAAGATTCAACAGCAATGCAGATGTTATCTGATTTGGAATTACATTTTCAAGACAACATACTTAAAACTAACACGCGTCAAACTACTATAATTGATTTTTTCAAGCCTACTTAAGTTATATTTTTTATGTGTTTAATTTTTTGATTTATAACTACATACTTATGTACTAATGTGTATGAGAAAACAATAAAAACCTACCCTATTATGTATTATGTAAATAAAAAATATGTATCTATTTTTTCATTTTTCCCATACGCGGACATATTTTAATAGTCCCGAAGGTGTCCGCTCAAGAGAGCTTTCACTGTATTTAGGGTAAAAAATCGAAATATCAAAAAATAATTTATAGGCTGACTTGGATAGAAGAGTCTGGTTAGCTTGGTCTGCGTTCGGAAGGTTACAATCTACATCCCAAATACATTAAAAGCCAGAGTATTCGATCAATATGTACAGCCGGTATTAACATACGGCACCAAAAAGGTGGGCTTCAAATAGAAGTATAATAATACTACTCAGTATATATCACCACTACACCAAACACTTTATTTTTGCACTCGACGCGCGTTTCGCTAACGATGTTAGCTTCATCAAGAGCGATGATTGACTAAAGCTAAACTACAAATCTACCCTATTTATACTTAGCCTAACCCTTGAATTACTCAAGCGGAACTAATGACATAGGCAAAGCCGTCAGTTCCGGTCAAGTAACCAGTAGAGAGGACTATAAGGAATAGGCCCTCTGTCTTTATTTAAACTACTTTTACATTTTTATGATTTCCATACTTTCGTATGCGTTCAACAATCTCCTATCCGATACATTTATCATTAATCTTAGATTATCTAACGTTACAGTATGATCAGCTTCAAGTGCATGTTCGGCAATGCTAGACTTTTCTGTTCTATTGTATTTTAAGTGTGCTAAGTGTTCTTTAAATCTTGTTTTAATTGACCTTTTAGTTTGCCCAACATACTTTTTGTCACAATCATTACAACTAATTTCATAAATTCCACTTTTCTCACAATTAGGAATCTTATCTTTGGATTTCCTAAGATATTCCTCAGATTGTCTGATGACTTATAGACTAAGGTGAGGCCTACCTTATTAAATACCTTATTGAGTCCCTTGCTATATTTCGGATTATATGGTATGGAGACATACTTGGTGTTATTTTCTTCGCGTGTAAAAAAGGTGGAATTCTGAATATTAAACCTAAACTTATGTCTATTTCTTAGCTTATTTACTAAGTCATCGTCATAACCATTAACTCTAGTTATATTTCTAATAAGATTCCTTTCTTTATTAAAGTATACTCTATTCAGAGGGAAAGTGACCAACGATGAACTAAAAAATGTAATGAGGCTAATTTATGTTGTTTGCACTGAAATGAATCATTAGGAATATATCTATCTGTTACTGTGTCCTTCCTATAGATATCAAATTCTAATCGATTATTATTTTTAATAATTAAAATATCTAGAAAAGGCAATTGTCCTTTGTTCTCAATTTCGTAAGTGAATTTAATGGAATAATACCGGCTATTTAATTTAGGAACAAAATCATCAATATTTGCTTTCTTTGTATCAAAAATTGCGAAAATATCATCCACATACCTATACCATACCCTTGGGAAATATTCGAATTCTTGACTGGCTTCGATTTCAAACTTACTCATGAATAAATTGGCTATGAAAGGTGATAAGCAATTACCCATAGCTGTTCCTTCTTTCTGAACATAAAATTGATTGTTATATTGGAAATAATTTTGTTCCATACAAAGTTTAGATAATATGAAGTATTCACCAATAATTTGATCTTCAAAGTTATTCATCTAAGTAATTCTTCGAGATATTGTAAAGTTTGTGGAATTGGCACACTTGGGAACAAAGAACTAACATCAAAAGAAATTAAGACTTCTCCTTCATTAAGAACTAAATTTTTTGTTTTATTAATGAATTCTAACGAATTCTTCACTGCGAATGTATTTACCGGTAACTTCTCAAGTTCTTTTGATAACCATTTGGATACTAAATATCTGGGTGGTCCGACCGATGAAACAATGGGTCGCATTGCTTTTCCAGGTTTGTGAATTTTGGGTAAACAATACAATTTTGGTATGGTCGGATTACTCACATTTAATTTAAATTTTAGCGAGTCGGAGACAAGGTTCTTAAATTTTTTCAAAGAATTTTTAACCTCTGATATCATTCTCGGTAATGGATTTCTTATTACCTTTTCATAAGGGCCAGATTCGATAAGATTATCTACGCGTTCATAGTAATCTTTCTTATCCAATATAACAACCTTATTTCCTTTATCCGCTTTTAAATAGAAGACATCTTTCTTTTTCAATCCTTTAACTACTTTTATGTCTTTTCGTGAATTAGAATTTGTGTTGTTAACCATGTTTTTCGATATTTGATTACGACATGCTTCCCTAACAAATGATTTACTATTTTCTAGAAGTGTACTCATGGAACTTTCAATGTGAGCAACTATTTCTGATAAATTGTCTCTAGGAGGGGGTACTGCAAAGTTAAAACCTTTGTTTAAGATGTGAATTTCATTTTGTGTAAAGGATTGAGATGAATGATTTTCTACAATATTTACGAGTTCCTGAGGACTATTTTTTCTTCGGTAAGAGCTTTTTTAATTTTTTACTTAGAATAGAGAATTTCTTTTTATATTGAATAGCAATAACTAAAAACATTTTCCTCTGGAACTCGCTCCATACTTCATATTCAATATTGTTTAATCCTGAAGTAAGTTTTTTGAATATGCTGTATGACTCTACTTCTAATATACTACGTTTTGTGTACAAATTCTTGAATTCTAAGTGAAGCCATTTTTGTTTAGCAAAGAATGAAACTTTTTCTGAAATGTTTGATTTTGGTAAATTAACCTTAATAAATTTAGGAAAAACTTTAAATTTCTTGCAAGACTTTAAAAACCAAATATCCTACCTACTAATCTAATCTTACTACTGTACTTACGATAAAGGTTTAATTCCGATGACCGTGAAGCCATCTCAACTAAGTTGAGAATGTGGAATCTTTGGCACAATGATACTACTCAGTATATATCACCGCTACACCAAACACTTTATTTTTGCACTCGACGCGCGTTTCGCTAACCATGTTAGCTTCATCAGGAGCGATGATTGACTAAAGCTAAACTACCAAATCTACCCTATTTATACTTAGCCTAACTATTGAATTACTCAAGCGGAACTAATGACATAGGCAAGGCTATCAGTTCCGGTCAAGTAACCAGTAGAGAGGACTATAAGGAATAGGCCCTCTGTCTTTGTTTAAACTACTTTTACATTTTATGATTTCCATACTTTCGTATGCGTTCAACAATCTCCTATCAGATACATTTTTTATTATTCTTAGATTATCTATTGTTACAGTATGATCAGCTTCAAGAGCATGTTCGGCAATGCTAGACTTTTCTGTTCTGTTGTATTTTAAGTGTGCTAAATGTTCTTTAAATCGTGTTCTAATTGACCTTTTAGTTTGCCCAACATACTTTTTGTCACAATCATTACAACTAATTTCATAAATTCCACTTTTCTCACAATTAGGAATCTTATCTTTGGGATTTCCTAAGATATTCCTCAGATTGTCTGATGACTTATAGACTAAGGTGAGGCCTACCTTATTAAATACCTTATTGAGTCCCTTGCTATATTTCGGATTATATGGTACGGAGACATACTTGGTGTTATTTTCTTCGCGTGTAAAAAATGAAATTCACATCTTAAACAAAGGTCTTAATTTTGCAGTACCCCCTCCTAGAGATAATTTATCAGAAATAGTTGCTCACATTGAAAGTTCCATTAGTACACTTCCAGAAAATAGTAAATCATTTGTTAGGAAAGCATGTCGCAATCAAATATCGAAAAACATAGTTAACAACACAAACTCTAATTCACGAAAAAACATAAAAGTAGTTACAGGATTGAAAAAGAAAGATGTCTTTTACTTAAAAGCGGATAAAGAAAATAAGGTTGTTATATTGGATAAGAAAGATTACTTTGAACGCGTAGATAATCTTGTCGAATCTGGCCCTTATGAAAAAGTAATAAGAAATCCATTACCGAGAATGATATCAGAGGTTAAAAATTCTTTAAAAAAATGTAAGAACCTTGTCTCCGATTCGCTAAAATTTAAATTAAATGTGAGTAATCCGACCATACCAAAATTGTATTGCTTACCCAAAATTCACAAACCTGGAAAAGCAATGCGACCCATTGTTTCATCGGTCGGATCACCCACATATTTAATATCCAAATGGTTATCAAAAGAACTTGAGAAGTTACCATTAAATACTTTCGCAGTGAAGAATTCGTTAGAATTCATTAATAAAACAAAAAATCTAGTTCTTAATGAAGGTGAAGTCTTAATTTCTTTTGATGTTAGTTCTTTGTTCCCAAGTGTGCCAATTCCACAAACTTTACAATATCTCGAAGAATTACTTAGAATGAATGACTTTGAAGACGAAATTATTCGTGAATACTTGATATTATCTAAACTCTGTATGGAACAAAATTATTTTCCAATATAACAATCAATTTTATGTTCAGAAAGAAGGAACAGCTATGGGTAATTGCTTGTCACCTTTCATAGCCAATTTATTCATGAGTAAGTTTGAAATCGAAGCCAGTCAAGAATACAAATATTTCCCAAGGGTATGGTATAGGTATGTGGATGATATTTTCGCGATTTTTGATACAAAGAAAGCAAATATTGATGATTTTGTTTCTAAATTAAATAGCCGGTATGATTCCATTAAATTCACTTACGAAATTGAGAACAAAGGACAATTACCTTTTCTAGATATTTTAATTATTAAAAATAATAATAGATTAGAATTTGATATCTATAGGAAGGACACAGTAACAGATAGATATATTCCTAATGATTCATTTTATTGCAAACAACGTAAATTAGCCTCATTACATTTTTTAGTTCATCGTTTAGTCACTTTCCCTCTGAATAGAGTAAACTTTAATAAAGAAAGGAATCGTATTAGAAATATAACTTGAGTTAATGGTTATGACGATGACTTAGTAAATAAGCTAATAAATAGGCATAAGTTTAGATTTAATATTCAGAATTCCACCTTTTTTACACGCGAAGAAAATAACACCAAGTATATCTCCATACCATATAATCCGAAATATAGCAAGGGACTCAATAAGGTATTTAATAAGGTAGGCCTCACCTTAGTCTATAAATCATCAGACAATCTGAGGAATATCTTAGGAAATCCCAAAGATAAGATTCCTAATTGTGAGAAAAGTGGAATTTATGAAATTAGTTGTAATGATTGTGACAAAAAGTATGTTGGGCAAACTAAAAGGTCAATTAGAACACGATTTAAAGAACATTTAGCACACTTAAAATACAACAGAACAGAAAAGTCTAGCATTGCCGAACATGCTCTTGAAGCTGATCATACTGTAACAATAGATAATCTAAGATTAATAAAAAATGTATCTGATAGGAGATTGTTGAACGCATACGAAAGTATGGAAATCATAAAATGTAAAAGTAGTTTAAACAAAGACAGAGGGCCTATTCCTTATAGTCCCCTCTACTGGTTACTTGACCGGAACTGATAGCCTTGCCTATTTCATTAGTTCCTATTGAGTAATTTAAGAGTTAGGCTAAATATAAATAGGGTAGATTTGGTAGTTTAGCTTTAGTCAATCATCGCTCCTGATGAAGCTAACATGGTTAGCGAAACGCGCGTCGAGTGCAAAAATAAAGTGTTTGGTGTAGTGGTGATATATACTGAGTAGTACAAATCTACCCTATTTATACTTAGCCTAACCCTTGAATTACTCAAGCTGATCATACTGTAACATTAGAAAATCTAAGATTAATGAAAAATGTATCTGATAGATTGTTGAACGCATTCGAAAGTATGGAAATCATAAAATATAAAAGTAGTTTAAATAAAGACAGAGGGCCTATTCCTTATAGTCCTCTCTACTGGTTACTTGACCGAAACTGATGGCCTTGCCTATGTCATTAGTTCCGCTTGAGTAATTCAAGGGTTAGGCTAAGTATAAATAGGGTAGATTTGTAGTTTAGCTTTAGTCAATCATCGCTCCTGATGAAGCTAACATGGTTAGCGAAACGCGCGTCGAGTGCAAAAATAAAGTGTTTGGTGTAGTGGTGATATATACTGAGTAGTATCATTGTGCCAAAGATTCCACATTCCCAGCTTAGAAGTATAATAAATAAACTTCAGGAAACCCGAAGAGCAATGGAGATGATAATGCTAGATATTAGACTCCAAGATCGTATTCCTAACATCGAGATACGAAGAAGTTCAAAAGTGACAGTAATACAACGAATTGGGAGAAAGGTTGAATGATAACAGATGGACACGCCGAATAGTTGTTCGTGGACAAAAGTTCCCTCTACCGATTTTTGGTTGAATCACTAGAATCGGATCTACCAAAAATAAATTATGGCGGACACGGTTTAACTTGAGGGACTGTAAGTTCCAAGGCGCCAAAAATATATTTTCGCTTTAAATAAAAAGGTATTGGTAGTAACATGAACATGGCAGAAATCTTTAACTTACTTGGAGAAAGTGAATATTAAACTTACCTTGTTACTAAGCACAACAAGAGAACAAAACCTTGATACATTGTAACTAAAACGTACAACTTTGACCTAAAGTACTAATCTGAACAATTATGTCACATTCAACATATTTATAGTTACAAAAAAAATTTGTCTAAAAATTATATTTAATTAATTATTTTTACAGAGTCAATTACGAGGCTGGTTTGAAAAGTCCGTGCAAAAATAAAAACTACTTATGTGTTTGGGGTAAACCTTTTTTATTTTTCGACATAGTCTCCTTTTAGGCTTATACACTTCGTCCAACGATGTTCTAGTTTGTTGATCCCTTCCGAATAATAGGATTTGTCCAAGTCTGCAAAATATCCATTAGTGTCTGCAATCACCTCCTCGTTTGAATAAAATCTTTGTCCCGCCAGCCATTTCTTCAAATTGGGGAACAAATAATAGTCCGAGGGAACCAAGTCTGGAGAATAGGGGGGATGTGAAACGAGTTGGAATCCTATTTCCATTAATTTTGCGACCACAACTGCTGAGGTGTGTGCTGATGCGTTGTCGTGATGGAAAAGGACTTTCTAGTGGGCCAATCGCGTGCGTTTTTCTTGCAGCTCGGTTTTCAAACGGTCCAATAACGATGAATAATATTCACCTGTAATAGTTTTACCCTTTTTCAGATAGTCGATGAGGATTATCCCTTGCGAATCCCAAAAGACAGTCGCCATAACCTTTCCGGCCGAAGGAACGGTCTTCGCCTTTTTTGGTGCAGATTCCCCCTTGGTAACCCATTGTTTAGATTGTTGTTTGGTCTCAGGAGTATAGTAATGTATCCATGTTTCATCCACAGTGACAAAACGACCCTTAAAGTCCTCCGGATTCTTCTGGAACAGCTGCAAACCATCCTTGCAACACTTCACACGATTCCGTTTTTGGTCAAGCGTGAGCAATCGCGGCACCCATCTTGCGGATAGCTTTCTCATGTCCAAATGTTTATGCAAAATATTATGTACCCGTTCAGTCGAGATGCCCACAGCACTAGCAATCTCACGCACCTTAACTCTTCTGTCATCCATCACCATATCATGGATTTGATCAATGATTTCTAGAGTCGTAACCTCCACAGGCCGTCCAGAACGTTCAGCGTCACTTGTGCCCATATGGCCAGTCCGAAAATTTTGAAACCACTTATAAACTGTTCTAATCGAAGGTTCAGAGTCACCATAATGTTTACCAAGCTTCTCTTTAGTCTCCTGAGGCGTTTTGCCTTTCATAAAGTAATGTTTAATCACCACACAAAATTCTTTTTCGTCCATTTCTTGAAAATCACTCGACTTCCTTGATTCACACGAATGCCAAACACAAAGAAATAGGCCAATATGGCTGAAACTTGGTGTGCGTTCATTCAAGAGATGCTACTAACTAAACATGACCTCGATACGCGCCGGTGGTGCCATCTCTAGGACTTTGCACGGACTTTTCAAACCAGCCTCGTAGGTATTTCATCATGCAATGCAATTCATGTAAACAATATGGCAAGAAATTCCACATTCTCTCTAATCATCTATCATAAGATATATAATTGGTCTATCCAGTATAGAGACTTTGAATTGTTTTCTAAAAAATACATTCTTTAAAATTTAAGTGGTGCTTTTTAAGATGTGAATTTAATTGTTATTCAATATTATAATCTCAAGGGCCTGATCTTGATGATCCAAAAAAATAATTTGGTCTAGCGATCTAACAATTTGATAAAAAAATTTTATAATGCATGCTAAATTCGATATATAATTCATTTTCAAACTGACTTTTTGAAAAATCTTAACTAACCTAAACTAACTCAGGGTGTAACCAAAGTTTGTGACTAGGTCTAACCGCAAAGAAATCTTAACGTTGCGTTGCTACAGCTCATCTAAACAAATTGCCGTTTTACTTATATACCAAGAAGGCGACCCGAAATTTTGACCTGGCAACTAACCGTCTGCCTAGTTGTTCATTCTATCGGGGGAGTCGAATAAATGGATGGATATGGATTGTCATTTAACCAATATAAAATCAATGTAATGAAAGACTGATTTTGTCAAATTTCCACTTTATTTAGTTTTACTGAAACTGTATGACACGTTTCGCTATACTATAGCTTCGTCTCATACAAAATGATATTTGAATATAGTGTTGTTACATTTATACAAATACTCTAAAGTAGATAGGTAATAAAATTAATACTATATGCTAATGAATATTGCTGGAAAATCCATTCTGAATATTAATTGTATAAATTGAGTAAAGGTGAGTTACCATGGGCCAGACAGGTATCCTTTTGTTCGTTTAAGATTATGTCTGAATTTTTAATTCTATTTATTTCTAAATTTTCTAATAGGTTTAATTTTACGCCTTTGTTTTGTATGTGTAGAATTTTAAATTTATCCTCAAAAAGATGATTTGATTCTGTTAAATGATTACTGTACGCCGAGTCGTTTTGGTTTTTTAAATAGCTTCTTTTATGTTCTGAAATCCGGGTTTCGAATGAACGACCTGTCTAACCTATGTAACTTTTATGACAAGAACCACAATTCAATTGATACACTCCAGATTTTTTTGATCTATTTTGTTTTCCCTTTGCGTTTTTAATGAATTTTCCTAACGAGTTGTTTGTTCTAAAAGCTTCATTAAAAACGCAAAGGGAAAACAAAATAGATCAAAAAAATCTGGAGTGTATCAGTTGAATTGTGGTTCTTGTCATAAAAGTTACATAGGTCAGACAGGTCGCTCATTCGAAACTCGGATTTCAGAACATAAAAGAAGCTATTTAAAAAACAAAAACGACTCAGCGTACAGTAATCATTTAACAGAATCAAATCATCTTTTTGACGATAAATTTAAAATTCTACACCTACAAAACAAAGGTGTTAAATTAAACCTATTAGAAAATTTAGAAATAAATAGAATTAAAAATTCAGACATAATCTTAAACGAACAAGAGGATACCTGTCTGGCCCGGCGATAGTAAATCCCACACCAAGACTACCTGTGCCCTTAATACAACAGGTAAATTCCACACTAACCTTGTAAGGGTGCTTAAATCTTACAGGTAATTTCCACATCAAGCAAATATAATTATGCTTTATTCATCTAAATAAAATTGGACGGATTTCTTCTAAATCAGTTTTTATTGAAAATTTTAGATATTTGCAAAAATATATGTTTTTTTATTTCATAGTAGAATAATATTGATAAAACATGAAATTTTTGCTAAATACATAAAATACAATTGGACAAATTTCCTTACATATCCTAGATAATGCTACAAACCTATACATATCTATTTATATATATTTACAAAACAGGTTGAGGAAAATATGAGACACATTTTAAAAAATGGAAACGATTAATATTTCCTAATTGTCTTTGTTCATAAAGATGTTTTAAATGTTTTAATTTTTGATTATTATGATTATTATTTATTTTAGACTCGTCGACACTTTGTATTTCTATATATACGTTAATCTGACATTTTTTCAGCCTATCGATAAAAGTATACAGAGACGGATGTGTAAAATAAAAAGAATTATTTAGATGGGAATGGAAGGACTCACAACAGTTCGTCGTTCGAATTAAAGATGGACTCGATTCTGCCCATATATCAACTGGAAAATCGGCTCCTTCCTCTATATACGTTTCTAGTAGGTAATCACAAAATTTATTTAAACGTTCATCTTCAGGTTTTGTAGAATATAAATCGTATGCAAAACTGTCACCTAATTCTTCGGGTGCTAAATAGGACAAGCCGAAACAATACTTTAACCAACGACCAATTCCAGAACTTTTGTCGCAGTATTCTTTAGCTAGACCTAGATTCTGTATCTTGAGAAACCAAGATTAGTGTAAATGAAATCTACATCCTAACACTTTAGCATTTGGCCAAACTTCAGATACTGTCTTATGAATAGATTTTTCGAAGTCAATAATAATTTTCTCTGGATTGAAATACAGTGTATCTGTTGAATAAATCTTACATTTTAATAATGTGAAGAGGTTTTTGTATGTTTCAGCTCTCTTATCACGCAATAAGCAAAATAATAATGGAATGTAATGACCGTTTGCAAAACCATGCACTGTAAATAACTGTGTAAAATATTTAGTGCAGTATGAAAAGTTGCCATCCATAATTGGATATTTTGCACAACTTATTGACATTTGTAGTGCAAGAAAAAAAAATAATGCCACTTTCGAGTTCATTGATATATAGAAAATTCTCACCCTTGCTAGTTTTGATTTCAAATGTCTCTAAAACACTATGCACATCCTCAGCACTTCTTGAATTACGTCCTGGCAAAAATTTTCGTCTATGGTTATAAATGTTTTTAGTGTTCCGTACGGAACACTTATAAGATCACTTCGGTGTCTGTCTGTCTGTCTGTCTGTCTGTCACACCCGATTTTCTCCGAAACTATTTGACATAGAAAAGTGAAATTTGGTAGTAATATAGGAATTGACGGCCTCATCAGAGCCATGTAGTTTTGAGAATTAAATTTTGACTTAAGGGGTTAGTTTTGGGGGATGAAGTCGGAAGTGAAAAAAAAATTTTTTTACTGGGTCATCGAGTGTGGTGTCAAATGAAAGCTTGTGAAAACACGAGTAAAAAATATATATATAATATTATACTTGCGCGCACTTTTCTTTGTATTATTTTTAAAAATTCGCGAAAAATCGCTGTCCCGGGCCTTAACTCGAAAAGTAATTATCAAAAAATTTCGAAAAAATTCTGGAATATTCTCCACGGGGTGTAGATTGAACAAAATTATCACGAGTGCATTACCTTTAATAGTTTATACGGTATATAAAAAAACAAAAATTTCAAGGTCATCAGATTTCAGTAAAGATTGGAAACAAACTTTGTTGAAAACTCATTTGGGGTGTGTTTTGTGAAGTCACTGATCATTTTATACCACCGTAACATAAGTTTTGACTTAAGGGGTTCGTTTTGAGGGGTGAAATCGGAAGTGAAAAAAATTTTTTTTTACTAGGTCATCGAGTGTGGTGTCAAATGACAGCTTGTGAAAACACGAGTAAAATATATATATATATATATATATATATATATAATATATATATATATATATATATATATATATATATATATATATATATATATATATATATATATATATGTATATATATATATATATATATATATATATATATATATATATATATATATATATATATATATATATATATATATATATATATATATATATATATATATATATATATATATGTATATATATATATATATATATATATATATATATATATATATATATATATATATGTATATATATATATATATATATATATATATATATATATATATATATATACGAGGCATGTTTTTTAAGTAAGTACCGTTTTGCGATTCCGCCGCCGCAGCGATACGGTCGGCGTTCCGCGCATGCGCGCTGGTAACCTACATCTCATGTCTACGCACTGACGCCATTACAGTCTGATTCTTCATTGTATACGTTGTTTACTGAGTGTTTAAGATGCCTCCGACAATCGTGAGTCCCGCCGATTGTGAAGTACGGGCTGTTATACGATTTCTTAGTGCTAAAGGCGTAAAACCGATCGATATTCATCGTGAGATCTGTGAAGTTTACGGACAAAACATTATGAGTGATGGAATGGTAAGGAAATGGGTGAGAGCATTTAAAGATGGCCGCACAAATGTGCATGATGAAGAACGGAGTGGGCGTCCTTCGGTCGTTAATGAAGATTTGGTGCAGAAAGTGGACGACCATTTGTTCCTGCACTTGAAGAAGCACCTGGGTGGTCAGCGTCTTCAAGACGATAACGAAGTCAAAACATTTGTGATACAGTGGTTAACAAGTCAGGCGGCAGAATTTTATGAGGAGGGTATTCAAAAACTGGTGCCACGTTATGACAAGTGCCTCAATATTCACGGAAATTATGTAGAAAAGTAGATTAAGGTACAGGCTTTCATGTAAAAATAAAATTATAGCGATATCTTTGCACGTCTTTTTTTTAATTCCAAAACGGTACTTACTTAAAAAACATGCCTCGTATATAATGTAATACTTGCGCACACTTTTCTTCGTATTATTTTTAAAAAATCGCTGTCCCCTACCTTATCTCGAAAAGTACTGATCAAAAAATTTTGAAAAAATTCTGGAATATTCTCCACGGGGTATAGATTGAACGAAAATTATCACGAGTGCATTACCTTTAATAATTTATTTGGTATAAAAAAAAAAAAAAATTTCAAGGTCACCAGTTTTCAGTGAATATTGGAAACAAACTTCTTGAAAACTCATTTGGGGTGTGTTTTGTGAAGTCACTGATCATTTTATACCACCCTAACAAAAAATTTTATTTTAAAAACAATCAACGTACGGAACACTAATTGTGCAAGTTCAACTTGCACTTGACCGGTTTTTTCTAATATATTCGACATCTTTTTCTGTTACTGTTTCAGGCAGCGTGTTTTGTAGTTCTTGTCGGATAATTTTAGATGGCCTTTCACCCATATGCTCTCCAGCTTTTCTTTTGCAGGAATTACTAATTATTTGCCGATTCAGCTTCTTGGTGTCGGCTTCGTGTGTGTGGAGTCCTTCACTTCTGGTAACTAAATTCTCGGGCCCAACGGTGAAGACTTTTAATTTGCAATCTTTTTTTGAACATCTCCAAAATGTATCTCCACATTTTAGCACCTTTTGTCGAAAGTAAGTGTAGTAATTCACACATAATATGTCCTTTCCTCGATTACTTTTTATTAACTTTGCTTCCATATTAGCGACACTTTAAAAAATATACGCACAACCAAGTAATAATCACAAATTAATAATATGTACTAAACTGATATGTAGAAGGGTTTAATAATGATTTAATTGAACAGGCCGGTGCGTACCACCATCCATTTATCAACCCTCATCCTCTACCTGCAAGTACTCGGTGTGGAATTTACTTCTGCAATTACAATCCCTTAAATATGTCTAGGTCATAAACGGATTAGTTGTGTGGAAATTACCTGCGCCCGTCTGGCCCATGGTAACTCACCTTTACTCAATTTATACAATTAATATTCAGAATGGATTTCCCAGCAATATTCATTAGCATACGAGTATAGTATTAAGTTTATTATCTATCTACCTTAGGGTATTTTTATAAATGTAACAACACTAATATTCAATTATCATTTTGTATCAGACGAAGCTATAGTATAGCGAAACGCATCATACAGTTTCAGTGAAACTAAATAAAGTGGAAATTTGACAAAATCAGTCATTACATTCGTTATGAATTTCCATCAAGTAACAGCCACAACAATTCAAAATATAAAATCAATATATGTAGTTCTTTCTTGATAAAATAAAAGTGAAGGCAGACACCGCCAATAATGGAGGACGAAGCTAGACCCGCAATCTATTTTTGGATCGACATTTTTTAGGCTCTAAACCTGAGTCCGATCTCTGCGCCGGCGCCGTCCGCCCTTTGGGACGCTCCACTATTTTAGTGTCAACAAATGTTATGGTTCTTGTTTCAAGAAAGGCTTTTATTCGACTAGCCCGGTCGAATAAACAACTAGACAGACGATTAGTCAACAGATCAAAATTTCGGGTCGCCCGCTTTTTATTTTTTTTTATGAGTTTAGCACACGTGCTGCAGGGAAGTCCCTAAAGCGCTCCAGGAGCGGCACGCGTGCGGAAACAGCAGTTCCCGTTGTTCTTGAATCGCTGTAAATTGCACTGGGTGGGAAACACAGCGCTGGGCAAATTATTCCAAAGAGATGATGTTCTCCATATAAAAGACTGCTTGAAAAGCGTTGTACGCGGAGTAACAAGCTGAACCTTATATGAATGTGAAGCACCAGCGCGACGTATATTTCTAACATGCACCTTTGGGAGGAATTAAGCGGGCTACATTCTTCGAACACTTTCCATGAAAATACTTGTAGAACAGACTCAAGTCGCCAACCGTACTTTGATGTTCCAGCGAATCAAGGCCACCGGTCAGTTCCGGGTCTCCAATCAGACGAACTGCTCTTCTCTGAACAGAATCCAACAAATGCAGCGTATGTTTGGGAGCGGAGCCCCAAATATGGAAGCACTATTCCATAGTTGGTCGAAGTTGAGCTTTGTAAAGAATTAACAGTTGTTGTGGAGTGTAAAGCTTTCTGGTTCGAAATAATATTCCCAAGTTTTGAGAAGCTCTCCTTGCTACGCATGCAACATGTTCATGCCAGGACATATTTGCTCCCAAACTAACGCCCAACAAATTGAGCGACGATGTTAGGGGAATGGAGTGCCCCGACATAATTATGTCGGGTTCAGCAACGTTAACTTTTTTAGAAAAAACTGCCGCCTGGGTTTTTGTAGCGTTAAATTCCACTAGGAAGAAGAAAAAACACAGAAAGCTGGAGACTTCTTAAAAATATGAGAACCGAACGGAAAAGAGAAATCTTCTCACCAATAACACCAAAAAAATGGAACCAATATTTTACAAATATGCTAACAGAAGATAGATCAGAGTTCAAAAGTACCCAACATGGAAACCCAAATATAGTTATACGAGGATCCCCAATAAGGATAACAACATCAGAAGTTAAAGAAGTATGTAAAACGCTAAAAAATGGTAAAGCTCCAGGACCAGGAAACATCCCAGGAGAGATAGTAAAATACGGAACTGAAAAGCTATTTAGCGCTTTGAGGAACTTATTCCAAAGATGCATTAACACATCAGAAGTACCTGAGGAATGGAAAATATCATACATATCAACAATTCATGAGAAAGGAGACAAAAATAATTGCGATAACTATAGGGGAATAACGGTTACAGGATCTATTAGCAGAATATACGGAAAAATACTTAAAAATCGAATAGAAACGAAATACGCGGACGTAGAAGCTGAAGAACAGGCAGGCTTTAGAGCAGGAAGATCCACAATAGACCATCTCTTCTCACTGACACAAATCCTAGAAAAGAAAACCGCATTTGATCAGGAAGTCCATGTCTTGTTTGTTGATTTAAAAAAGGCCTACGACAGCGTGCCCATAATGAGATTGTGGGAAACAATACAACAGAGTAATGTAAGCACCGAAATAATTAAAGCCGTAAGATCCTTATACCAAGACGCAAGAAGTAGTGTGAAAACCAAATATGGTATAACAAGAGGGTTCCCGGTAACAAAGGGTCTCAAGCAGGGCTGCTGTATATCCCCAACGTTATTTAAAATCTATTTGGAGAGTGCACTGAAGAACTGGAAAAGGAAATGTAGCAGTATGGGATTACCACTGGATGACGATACTACATTGTACACGCTATCATTCGCAGATGACCAGGCAGTAGTCGCTCAGGACATCGATGATATGGAATACATGACACGAAAACTTATGGAGGAATATGAAAACTGGGGCCTAGAAGTCAATATTAAAAAGACCGAGTACATGTGCGTCGGAGGACAACAGCAGGACTTGAAACTGGCCACAGGACACACCATCAAACACTGTGCCAGTTATAAGTATTTGGGAACGAGAATATCTAAGGACGGAACATTGGAAGAAGCAATATTCGAGAGGAATATCCAAGGAAGAAAAGCGATTGCAATGCTTAATAGTATACTATGGGACAAAAACATAACCATTGAAAATAAGAAGAGAATTTACAACTCAATAGTGAAAAGTATAATAACTTACAGCTCCCAGGTGTGGCCATTAAAGGAAAGAACAGAAAAAATACTAAAAGCTACAGAAATGGATTTCTGGAGACGAGCAGCCAGAAAATCCAGAAAAGACTGCATACCAAATGACACGATAAGGCGAGCTTTAGAAATAAAGCACGATGTAGTGGAGGAAATCAGAACCCAACAGTTGGTATGGTACGGACATGTACAGAGAATGTCACAAGACCGCCTACCTAAAAAGATTTTAAATTGGAACCCTCATGGAAAAAGAAAGCGAGGAAAACCACGCCAAAGCTGGAGAGCAGGAATCAACAAGGAAGTACTAGAGAGAGATCTGGAGGAGGAGGGATGGAGAAACCGGGAGGAGTGGAAATTAGGCATCGGAAGACGGAAGACGTTATAAAACCGATTGATATATATACAGGGTTACAGGGAAAGTCGTCCTAGATAATTAAGGACGTTATAGTTTAGGTCGTTTCTGACCGATTTGACTCTATGACATGATGTCCTAAACTTAACCGTTTTCGAGATATTGAAGTTTAAAGATTTTCTAAAAAAAAACATGTTTTTTTTGCTTTTTTATATCGATTTTTTTTATTAGATGTTCTCGAGTGCGATTTTTTGGTTATTTTTAGTTAGTCTGTATGTCAAGCATCAAAAATCATCAAAAATATTTGAACTAGTTACTAACAGTTTCAAATGGCGGCTTGTTAATGTTTCTAAATTACGAATTTTTACCAAGTGTTTCCTACTTTAAATCAATAAAGAGAGAAAAAAAAATGTATGGAAGTTATTCTGCAAATTATTTTAAAAACTTTTACGTCGTTTTTATCTATCAAAAAAGGTATAATACTAGGAGTTTAATAGGAAAACTGTACACAGAATGACACCGAAAGCGAGCTCGGGTAGCAAAAGGTTAATTTTTACTTCTAGGTGAAAATACGAAAAATACACAAATAAAACAAAAAACCTCGCAATTTATTATTTTTTATTAATTATAATTCATGTTTTATATGGTCGCCCCTATTTCTAACACAAATTCTCATTCTTTCTCTTAAATTACTTTTCACAACGCTGGTTGTGAGGTGCCGCCTCATTTCGTCAGCCCATCAATTACTTTTTGTCTTAGGACATCCACGTTTTCGATAGGAGTCATCTGGTAGTATACGAGACTTTTCATGTGAGCCCACACATAAAAATCCATCGGTGTTAGGTCTGGGCATCTCGCCGGCCAAGGTATGGGTCCGCCTCTTCCAATCCATTTGTTGGGATAATTGTCATTAAGCCATGCACGAACACTTCCTCTGTAGTGAGCTGGGCAGCCATCGTGTTGAAAGTACATGTTTTGTCTCAAACCAATAGGTAGGTCTTCCATCAAATTAAGTAAATCGTTCCGCAAAAAATTGTCGTATTCCTCGCCATTCAAATTATCTGGCAGGAAGAATGGCCCAACCAAATAATTTGAAATTATACCCATCCACACATTTAAGCTGAATCTTGTTTGTGATCCTTTCGTTCTTTTTTTGTTTGGGTTGCCTTCCTCTTTAGAAGCCCAATAGTGGGCATTGTGGTAGTTTGTAAGACCGTCTTTGTCGAATTTCGAATCGTCAGGCCATAGTATTTTCTTAAAAAAAGATGCATCTTCGACATCGGTATTGAGCATAAATCTGCAGAATTCTAATCGTCGCAACGATCCTCTTCTTCAATGACTTGCACGGGCATATACTGGTAAGGGTCTTGCCCAACAGTATGAATTACAAACCATACCTTCCACTGCGAAATACCAAGCTGTTGTGCGACAACATTTGTAGATGTGGTTGGGTCCACCTCAAAAAGACGTCGTATTTCGTTTTTTCTTCGTCTTTGTCAAAGATACGTGGTCGTCCCATGTCAGTCCGCCGTCTTTGTACGGAACCAGTTTCTCGTAGTCTTCGATAAGTTCCATCAAATACGCTAACATCAGGTACACGACGAGTAGGATATCGCAGTATGTATTCATCACGTGCACGCGACGACACTCCTTCGCAAAATCCGTGACACATTAGGATGTCAGCATATTCCTCGTTGGCATACGTTGCCATATTCACAAGCAGAGATCAAAATCCAGTTACGAGCCAATTCACACAGTCAGAAGATGAAACACAGATATTTTTGAAAAGCACGGGATAGCACATCTACCACGGACGAATCGCATGAGCAGACTAAAAATCATTCAATAATGTTTAGTGAACAGAAAATGTCACTCGCACAGAGAGTACCCCGACCGGAAAAAATGATTATCCAACCCTTTTTATTGTTTAAAGGTGCAGGTAGTAAACCGGTAATTGGTAGTATCTAAATTCTATTATTATGTTACTCTACATTTGGGCCTATTGAAATCTCATTTTCTTAGAATTTTCAATAGACCCAGTAGATATTATACCGTTTTAGATAGCTAAAAAGACGTAAAAGTTTTTAAAATAATTTGCAGAATAACTTCCATACATTTTTTTTCTCTTTATTGATTTAAAGTAGGAAACACTTGGTAAAAATTCGTAATTTAGAAACATTAACAAGCCGCCATTTGAAACTGTTAGTAACTAGTTCAAATTTTTTTTGATGATTTTTGATACTTGACATACAGACTAACTAAAAATAACCAAAAAATCGCACTCGAGAACCTCTAATAAAAAAAAAATCGATATAAAAGCAAGAAAAACATGTTTTTTTTTAGAAAATCTTTAAACTTCAATATATCGAAAACGGTTAAGTCTAGGACATCATGTCATAGAGTCAAATCGGTCAGAAATGACCTAAACTATAACGTCCTTAATTATCTAGGACGACTTTCCCTGTAACCCTGTATATATATATATATATATATATATATATATATATATATATATATATATATATATATATATATATATATATATATATATATAATATATATATATATATATATATATATATATATATATATATATATATACATATATATACATATATATATATATATATATATATATATATATATATATATATATATATATATATATAAATTCCACTTGGTTACTGTCACCCCAAGATAGAATTTCTTCCAAGTCTTTGTTAAGTTGAACGATCTCCCGCTATCTGCAGACATTCGCCTGAGCAGCCGATGTCCAAGCGTTCAAAGTGACTGAAGAGACAAGCGCACTGTCGTCTGCAAAGCTGTAGATTGGATGTAAATGAGAAAGAGAGTAGGAGACAGTATGGAGCCCTGGGGCACACCGGCGTTGATAGTGAGGGTGTTAGAAAGAAATCCGTCGACTGCCACTCGTAAAGAACGCTCTCTGAGGAAACATGAGATCCACGAACAGAACTTTTCAGATATACCACAAGAGCGTAGCTTAGCCAACAGTCCATCGTGCCAAACACGGTCGAATGCCTTGGATATGTCAAGAGCAACCGCTCGAGATTCTCCAAAGTGTTCAATTACGTTGTTCCAAACCTGTGTTACATAAGTCAGAAGATCTCCTGTTGATCTATATTTACGAAAGCCATATTGGTAACCGCTAATAATATTGAATCGTTCAAGATATTTGAAAAGATGCTGATTGATAACCTTTTCCATGACTTTCGATATTATTGAAAGCAGCGCGACAGGTCGGTAGTTATTTGGCAAGGTCTTCTTGCCTTTTTTAGGTATCGGCTGAACCGTGGCACATTTCTAGCAGGACGGAAATATTCCCATTCTGTAGGATAGGTTGAAAAGTCTACAGAAAACCGGTGTTAGTTACCTTGCACAGTTTTTGAGAACTATGGCAGGTATTCCGTCAGCGCCCTAAGCCTTTTTGGTGTTTAGCTTCATTAAAATATGCTTTATGATACGCTGTCTGAAGACAACATCGGGCATCGGGCATCTCTTCGTCTATTAAGACTGATGAAGGATCAGTAGTCTACCGTTGTCTTAAGGTAGGATTTGAAAGTTGAACGAAAAAAACGACTTAATCGTGGAGCTGTTGTTATTTCCCTTAGAGGTATCCTATAAACTGATTAAAACCTAATTTTTTAGAACAAACAAGAAAAAAACACAAAACTAGGGTTTATCTTTTATTATAAATACTGTTTGATACTAAGCTATATTCTAATAAATACTTATAACTAGCTTGTAGATGATATACATTATTCACTATAATTGTCTGTATACTTTAAAATCACAATAGTATAAAACAATTTTTTAAATTGTACAACAAAAATATTCCCAGAGAATATTTAAAAAAAAAAAATAAAAATGTGTCCAAACGACATAAAATAAAAAGGGAGTAGATAAGTAGTTTGTAAGTATTTGTTTTTATTATGGCAAAACTCTTTCTCCTCTAAGAAAGTTTATTAGTTACAGATTAACCACCCGGTATAATGAAAACTCTTTATACCGTCATGGAAACTTATAAACCGCATGCTCTTTTTTTGGCCCCACAAAAAGATTATTTTCTAAATCTGACCTATTCTCCATGTCTATGGCTTTCTGCCTATGTTATGTATCTTGTTAGTAGGACTGTAGCTAACTTAAAAATCTGTAAATTCTTAGCAAAGCTAGAAGGCCTTTTTAGAAGGAACATCGTCATTTTGAAGAAGTATACGATTTTAACGCTAGGATGTAATAGTACTAACATGTTGTAAAAAGTCCCAAGACTTTGCCAAAGATAGCACAAATAAAAAAACATACAATTTTCAGTTAGCGTCAACTCTCAGAAGATTCGTATAACATTTTCATGACCTTTTGTCTAATAGTTTGCGAGTTACAGCTATTACTTTTAAGTTTGCGAAAATGATGGGAATTTTGTGTTCATTAAATATTGCTTTTTGATCGAAAAAAATACAGCCAGAATCCAAGACTGTCTGGGAAATGTTGTTTAGCTCACTGGAGATAAGGTAAATTAAAAAAATCAAGCAGGAGATAATTTAAGGTTATATATATATATATATATATATATATATATATATATATATATATATATATATATATATATATATATATATATAAGAAAGAGGAAGGACAGTAACATGGCACTGGCAACAAACAATCGTAAATTTAACAACTGGGAAACGCCCTTATAAGGAGAAGAGATGAGCAATCAAAGATCTAAAGGCTCTAGTATCTGCTTTTTATTTTTGTTATCGAGCATTCGCTGCCTAATGGTAGCTTCTTCTGGATTCTAAAAATGCAAACCAAGTACAGAAAAATAAACTCAAAACGTTCGTTTTTAAAATGTGATTCAATAAATTATAAGGCTGTATGAGAAATTACTTACAAAAAATACGAACCATATTGACAGGGCCATGGGCGCTTCATCTGTTTGTTGGTACATCTGACTGTTGAAGACCAAATAGGTATTTTTTAGACAGTGTTCCGATACTTCTACAACATGAGCTGGGAAATCCTCGTTCATTGCTATTTTGTCTAGTGATTCATCCACTGGAATACTGGGATAAAGTGTCGTGTCGATTGGTGCAAGGAAATGTTGAAAAAATACGATCAAGGTGCATCAAAGGCTGTGTATAACATCTACACAGGTGACGAATCATGGATCTATGCATATGAAACAAAACAGCAATCGACTGTATGGGTCTTCCAAGAGGAGCCAAATCCAACAAAAGTTGTTCGTGGAACAAGCACATCGAAGCAAATGGTTGCCTGTTTCTTCGGCATTACCGGTCACGAGGCGACGGTGGCATTAGAGTAGGATGGTCAATTCTGAATGGTACACGACCATTTGTTTGCCAGAAGTCTTCGGAGAAATTCGGAAAAAGCCGAAGAAGAGGCGAATCATTCTTCATCATGACAATGCGAACTCTCACACATCGGCCCAAACAAAGGAATTTTTGACCTGCCAAAAGATCGAATTGATGGATCATCCGCCGTACAGTCCTGATTTGGCACCCAATGACTTTTTTTTTATTCCCGCACACGAAAAACAAATTACGTGATCAACGATTTTCGACACCCGAAAAAGCGGTTGATGCATTCAAAACGCATGTTTTGGAGTTACCTCAATCGGAGTGGAAAAAGTGCTTCGAAAAGTGGTTCAAACGCATGCAAAAGTATATTAATCTTAATGGAGAATATTTTGAAAAACAATAAAACCAATTTCGATCATAAATATTTCTTTTTTCATTATTAGGCCAGAAATATAAATAGCAACCCACATATTCCTTCAAATGTTCAATTATGGCGGCAAAAAAAATACGATCAAGGTGCATCAAAGGCTATGTATAACATCTACACAGGTGACGAATCATGGATCTATGCATATGAGCCCGAAACAAAACAGCAATCGACTATATGACTCTTCCAAGAGGAGCCAAATCCAACAAAAGTTGTTCGCGGAACAAGCACATCGAAGCAAATGGTTGCCTGTTTCTTCGGCATTACCGGTCACGAGGCGACAGTGGCATTAGAGCAACGTAGGATGGTCAATTCTGAATGGTACACGACCATTTGCTTGCCAGAAGTCTTCGGAGAAATTCGGAAAAAGCCGAAGAAGAGGCGAATCATTCTTCATCATGACAATGCGAACACACGGCACCAAACAAAGGAATTTTTGACCGGCCATAATATCGAATTGATGGGTCATCTGCCGTACAGTCCTGATTTGGCACCCAATGACTTTCTTTTATTCCCGCACACGAGGTCAACGATTTTCGACACCCGAAGAAGCGGTTGAGACATTCAAAACGCATGTTTTGGAGTTACCTCAATCGGAGTGAAAAAAGTGCTTCGAAAATTGGTTCAAACGCATGCAAAAATGTATTGATCTTCATGAAGAATATTTTGAAAAACAATAAAACCAATTTCGATCATAAATATTTGTTTTTTCAGGCCAGAAATATAAATAGCAACCCTCGTATTCCTTTAAATTTTAAATGTTCAATTATAGCGGCAAAAATGACCGTGGGTTGTGACGAACTGATCTGTTTCAAACAATAAAGAGCGCTACACTTTTGTATAAAACTTTATACTTTATATTTATTAGTTAGTATAATATTATAGCATACTAAAATCGTTTGGAAAAAAACATTTATTGCTTTAGCGCGAGAAGGACAACTTTCAATTTTAAAAAATCGATCGGATAATGATAAGTTTCCTAACGAAACTAAACGAATATTTCCTATTTATCTCAGATATGACCAAATCGTTCTAAATCGTTATCATCAAATAAAAATCATATTCATTCCTTAAATAGTAAAATATTTATTATATTAGACCATGCTGCCGAACATCCTTTTTCCTCTTGTCAATACCAGACTGACACCCATCACAGACAGCAGAAAAAACACCAATCCCAGGAATGACGTCAGCAATCTACAGCGAAAGCGCCATTTTTTGTCTTCACGTAGACGTTTGGATAACAATTCAGATCGTGGCACGTCTAGAGTAAAATCGACTTCGGGTCGGCCACCAGGCTGTAAAAAAAAAAAAAAAAAAAATTATGTATAGACTTTGTAGTAACTGTATATTCGTGTATATATATATATATATATATATATATATATATATATATATATATATATATAGCAGTATTACGTTCTTGGGGTAAGCGATCTTTGAAAATGAACTAAAAAGTTTTGGACACCTTTTTAGCTACGCCAAGCTTTCGAAAATATTTCATTTTCTTCATCAAGGCTACAGTTAGAGTAGATTATCAGTATTTTTGAGATTAAAAGTAAAGAACAACCCTATTTTATATGTAACATTGAAGTACTTACTGCTAAGTGGTGTGTTCAAAAATTGTTGTTTGTGGGGGCACTTTATTAAACTTATTCATAAGAAAAATAGGAAAAAACACTAGAAAAACTCGACATACTCATCTCTGGGAAATATAATAAATTTTTACTTCATTTTGTTAGAATAGTACTGAGAATTTTGTGGATGTAAAAAGATTTTAATTTATTTATTGTTATGTTTTCTTGTCATTTTGCTAAGGGCAGTGTGTTTCTATCTCTTAGTTAAGTTGTGGTTAATTTATATTTGAAAGCAGAATGACGTTGACATTTTGTTTGATCGTTTTAAAGTTAAAGAATTAGTGAAAATCAGTGTGATTATTATCAAAGAGATATGTCAGAAATATTGTAAGAGTTTTCATTCTGGCTGCCTATTTGTAATAGATTGGAAAAAATTAAACTCAGATCTTCAATGTCAGTTTTTTTATTGATCGAGTTCGATTCCAGGTGGATTTCCACCATCTCCCTAAAGATTCTCCTTCCGAGATTTCTCTCTTTACATAGGATTTTGGTTTCAGTAAAATTATATTCATGTGAAAATTGGATACTATGTTGGGCAAGCGCATAAGAGTTTTTCTTTAATCTGCAATCACTTTTGTGGGAAGTGATTCTGTCTTTTAGGACTGTAGATGTTTGTCCTATATAGATTTTTTCGCATTAAGAGCAAGGGATGCAGTAAACTACTTCTGAAACTTTTGTGATTTCATCTTTGTCTTTTAGACAAGTGAAAATATTGTTAATAGTTTTTTTGTGTTAAAAGCAATTTTTTAAATTAGGTAATTGGTTGAAAAGTTTAGTTGTTTTTTTGTGGAGATTTCTTTTATGTATGGAACTGAAAAATAACATTTGATTCGGTTTTCAGAGAGGAAAGCACTAATATCCGATGTAAGATTGTTGTTTTGTTGTAAAGGGGGTGTGGTTGAGTTAAATAATAATTTATTTGTTAATTGGATTGGATAGAAGTTGGTGCGTAGAGTGTCTCGTAGTTTATTTAGATTTTTTTGTCTGAGAGAAGGATGAGAGATACTCTCTATTCTTGACTTCAAGCCCAATATCATGTTTATTTTGATTTTAGTGGTATGAGAGGAATGGCAGTTAATGTATCTTCCTGAGTAGGTTGGTTTGGTATACCAATCTACTATGACGGAGTTATCTTCTTTTCTGACTAGAAAAGTGTCTAAAAAGGGGACACTGTTATTTGTTTCCTCTTGAATGGTGAACTATAGTTTGGGATGAAAGTCATATAGCCTTGATGAAGAAAATGAAATATTTTCGAAAGCTTGGCGTAGCTAAAAAGGTGTCCAAAACTTTTTAGTTCTTTTCCAAAGACCGCTTACCCCAAGAACGTAATACTGCTGTTTAACTAGTCGGTCAAGACTACCCTTCTCCTCTATATATATATATATATATATATATATATATATATATATATATATATATATATATATATATATATATATATATATATATATATAAAATAAAGAAAAAAGCAAAAGTTGCCGTATCTAACAAAAATTCTTAAATATAAAATTTGTTGGGGAACTCGGCAAAGGGCGTGATAAATGTTCACACAAGGTTCATTAAGCCAATATTTCGGTCCTTGGTTGGGACCTTCTTCAGGGCAAAAACTGAAAAGGAGAATGAGTCTACTAACTGAGAAAACTTGGGCAAGAATTAAATTATTCAAATTATTATTTTTATTATTATTATTATTACACTTATGTAGAAAATACAATAAAATATAAGATGTAATATAAAACAAAAACACTCACATGAATAGTGAAAAGTTGAGTTAACATGAATGGCCATAATTAGCTTATAACATAGAAACGACTAATAATTCATTAAAATAAACACTATAAACTAATACACGCGGCCAGATAATTCTATTGCAACGACACCTGTTGAGAAAGCGAACTTGTTGGCTGAACTCTTTGCTTCACATTCTACTGTCGATTTCCAAGGAAAAACACCACCTACTATTCCCATAGTGCAGTCAAGGATGCCCGATATTGTCTTCAGACAGCGTATCATAAAACGTATTTTGATGAAGCTAGACACCAAAAAGGCTTCAGGCGCTGACGGAATACCTGCCACAGTTCTCAAGAACTGTGCGAGGGAACTAACACCAGTTTTTTCTGTAGACTTTTCAACCTATCCTACAGAAAGGGAATATTTCCTTCCTGCTGGAAATGTGCCACAGTTCAGCCGATACCTAAAAAAGGCAAGAAGACCTTGCCAAATAACTACCGACCAATCGCACTACTCTCAATAATATCGAAAGTAATGGAAAAGGCTATCAATCAGCATCTTCTAAAATATCTTGAAGGATTCAACATTATTAGTGATCAGCAATATGGCTTTCGTAAAAATAGATCAACAGGAGATCTTCTGACTTATGTAACACATGTTTGGAACAACGCAATTGAACACTTTGGAGAATCTCGAGCGGTTGCTCTTGACATATCTAAGGCATTTGACCGTGTTTGGCACGATGGGCTGTTGGCTAAGCTACGTTCTTATGGTATGTCTGAAAAGTTCTGTTTGTGGCTCTCATGTTTCCTCAGAGAGCGTTCTTTACGAGTGGCAGTTGACGGATTTCTTTCTAGCACCTTCACTATCAACGCCGGTGTGCCCCAAGGTTCCATACTGTCTCCTACTCTCTTCCTCATTTATATTAACGATCTGCTGGAAAAGACCGAGAATCCAATCTACAGCTTTGCAGATGACAGTACACTTATCTCTTCATTCACTTTGAATGCTCGGACATCGACTACTCAGACGAATATCCGCAGACAGCAGGAAGTCATTCAACTTAACAAAGACCTGGAAGAAATTCTATCTTGGGGTGACAGTAACCAAGTGGAATTTAACGCTACAAAAACCCAAGCGGCAGTTTTTTCTAAAAAAGTTAACGTTGCAGAACCCGACATAGTTATGTCGGGGCACTCCATCCCTCTAACATCGTCACTCAATCTGTTAGGCGTTAATTTGGGAGCAAATATGTCCTGGCATGAACATGTTGCAGGCATAGCAAGAAGAGCTTCTCAAAAGTTGGGAATATTGTTTCGAACCAGAAAGCTTTACACTCCACAACAACTGTTAATTCTTTACAAAGCGCAAATTCGACCAACTATGGAATACTGCTACCATGTTTGGAGCTCCGCTCCCAAACATACACTGCATTTGTTGGATTCTATCCAGAGAAGAGCTGTTCGTCTGATTGGACACCCGGAACTGACCGACGGCCTTGATTCGCTGGAACATCGAAGAACGGTTGGCGACTTGAGCCTATTCTACAAGTACTTTCATGGAAAGTGTTCGAAAGATGTGGCCCGCCTAATTCCTCCCAGAGCGGTGCATATTAGAAGTACACGTCGCGCTAATGCTTCACATCCGTATGAGGTTCAGCTTGTTACTCCTCGTACAACGCTTTTCAAGCAGTCTTTTATATGGAGAACATCATACCTTTGGAATGGTCTACCCAGGACTGTGTTTCCCACCGAGTACAATCTACAGCGATTCAAGAACAACGTGAATCGCTTTCTCCGCACACGTGTCGCTCCTGTAGCGCTTTAGGGACTTCCCTGTAGCACGTGTGCTAGACCCATAAAAAAAAAAAAAAAATAGATGAACGTTTTATAAGACAATATGCTTTAAGAAACAGGACTGTCACTAGCTCTATAATAAGAAACGAACTCGAAGCTGTTCGCAATGTCACAATTTCTTCTAAAACAGTTAGAAGACGGTTAAATGAAGCTGGCTTAAACAGTAGGAGACCAGCCACTGCGCCCTTGCTTACTAGAGAGAACAGAGTTGCCAGGTTATGTTTTGCTCGAAATCACGAAAACTGGTCTGTGGATGATTGGAAACAAGTTTTCTTTACAGATGAAACTAGGCTTAGTCTAAAACATCCAGATGGTCGTGAGCGAGTATGGCGAAGACCAGGAGAGAGGTTTGCTCCTTGCAATATCTCTGCAAGGATTCCATTCGGCGGTGGCTCTGTTATGTTCTGGGGTGGCATCTGCTTTGATGCTCGCACAGAGTTAGTTCCTGTCCGTACGAGATCCATGAATGTTGAATACTATCTTGAGAATATTGTAATAGAACATGTGATGCCTTTCGGTCATTTTGTGGGGCCCAATTTCCTGTTTATGCAAGACAACGCTCGACCTCACGTGGCTAGGGAGGTACTCGATTATCTTAATCAAGTTGATATACCGATTATGCAATGGTCACCAAAAAGCCTGGATCTGAATCCGATAGAACATGTATGGGATCACCTTAAGAAAAATGTGAAACGTCATATACCTGCACCTAGAAAACTGAGGGAACTTGAAAATGTAGTTATCACAGAATGGGAGCAAATTCCTCAAGATTTTATCCAACATTTAATTAGAAGCATGCCTAGGCGCATAAACGCTGTCATCCGAAGTAGAGGAGGCAACACACGCTACTAGTGTCCCAGTTACACCATTAATTTTGCTACTAGTGTCCCAATTTATTTTTTTCATTATTACATAATTTCAGCGATTTTGTTACTAGGTCTTAAGAATAATTTTAATTCGAATCTTATAGAGAAATTTGGTAGCTAATTCACTTTTAAAGTATCCGAATAAGTTTTTTCTAACTTTTAGTGTAACCAATGTTCATAAAAAATTATTAAAATTAATTCATTATAGAGATTTGTATGATTTAATATATTGTTGCGTTAATTTTGTCCGGGAATGTAGTTAATTAGTAATTAAACATCCTGTAATTTACACTATTTAATTTTCTACCATACCTTGATATTGTCTCCTTTTAAGGTATTTTTTAATGTGTGATCAATTAAAAGTTATCTTGGGGGTAGAAGGAGGAAGGGATAGGTGAGGGTATGGGTGAGAGGTGATGAAAGTAGGGGCAATAAGCAAGAATGAGTAAGGAGGGAAAGTTGGAGGTAGTTGTTAGAGGTGCTAGAAGTAAGATGAAGTAAGGGTAAGTAAGTGATAAGGACATACTACACATTGGAGTTTAGCAGCAACACGTAGTGAATCGGTAGTTATTTCCCAAAAATTCAAACGCATTTATATATAATAAAATCAGATTTTTATTGCAAATGCACACATAAATATACACAATCAGCAAAAAAATGTTTTGTGTCGTAACAAGATACATAATGCTTAGGCTGTTGTTCCATAACCACAGAATTAGTTACTACTGCTCACAATTAATTAAAAAACATTCACACCAGTATAATTATAGCATTGCAAAAAAAAAATAACAATTCTGTTTAATACGGTATTACCAGGTGTACAAGTATGAAATGCGGTGTTTTTTTTTTTTTTTCTAAAATAAACGTGATAAATTCGGAAAAATGATAAAAAGTGCTTTATTCAAAGTATCGCTTGTTATACATTTTTCCCATCTTTCGGGCAATTTGTGAATACCACGCCAGTAAAAATCTTCCCCTTTTGCTGCGAACCATTCATCGAGTCATTTTTTTCACATCTTCGTACGAACCAAAGCGCTGCTCAGCAAGTGCGTGACCCATCGATGCAACCAAGTGGTAATCAGAAGGAGCCAAGTCTGGTGAGTAAGCCGCATGGGGTGGAACTTCCCAACTGAGTGCTTCCAACGTGTCGCGAACTGGTTTTGCCGTATGTAATGGAGCATTGTCATGAAGAAAAATGACTTTGTGTTGCCTCTTTCGGTATTCTGGCCTTTTTCAAGCAGCGAATGGTTCAAATCGGTCAATTGTTATTGGTAACGTTTAGTATTAACCGTTTCCCCAGGTTTTTAAACAGCTCACAATAGACCACGCCCCTCTGGTCCCACCAAACACAAAGTATCGTCTTTCTGCCAAAGCGATTCGGTCTTGCGGTCGATGTGGATGGTGCACCTGGGTCTACCCATGATTTTTTGCCCTTGAGATTCTCAAAATTAATCCTCTTTTCTTCCCCTGTAACTATCCGATGCAAAAACGACTTCCTTTTGTACCGAGCGAGCAAAATGTCACACGTGTTTTGCGCTTTTCCATTTGCCTGTCGTTCAACTCATTTGGTACCCATCTACCGGTCTTCTGAATCTTTCCCATCTCTCGTAGCCGATTGGAAACGGCTTGTTGACTAACGCCCAATTGCTCGGCGAGTTGTTTTTGTGTTTACGAATCATCTTCGTTCAACAATGCTTGCAATTCCACATCTTCGTATTTTTTTGGCGGTTTTCCACGTTTCTTGTGTGCAACATCGAAGTCTCCACTTTTGAAACGTCGAAACCATCGTTCACACGTATTTTACGATGGAGCATGTTCATAAGCTTCTCGAAGTAATCGGTATGATTCAACAGCAGTTTTCTTCAAATGAAAACAAAAAATTAATGCTGTCCGCGAATGCTCTTTGTTCGGTATAAATTTCGACATATTGAACACAACAACACAACACTATGTACACACCTTTCCAATTTATCACTCGTGCGCGTCTGACACTTGTTGATGACACAACAGAATGGCGCAGTGTCAAATCTTTATAGCACAAACTGCATTGGTGCACCAACTGTTGTCTGAAATCCGCATTTCATACTTGTACACCTGGTAATATTACGTCCAATAATAAGATACAATAGTTTTTTTCTTCTGCACAAGAACAAGACATACACCAACAGATCAATACCACGCGCAGCAAGAACCTGAAATAATGAGGAGTGAAGTAGAGGATGCTGTTAAGAAACTCAAAAGCAATAAGGCACCTGGCTACGATGACATCACGGGAGATATTCTTAAGGAACTAGATCATGACACAGTGGGGATGATCTATAAAATATGTAATAACATCTGGAAAACTGGAATATGGCCGAAAGATTGGACGACCTCTATAATAATACCACTACATAAGAAAGGCTCTACCCGTAAATGTAGTAATTATCGTACATTATCTCTATTATCACATCCAAGTAAGGTAATGCTACATATCATAAATAATCGTTTAAGATATTATGTTGACCAACAAATCTCTAGAGAACAAGCGGGATTCGTTAAAGGACGAGGCACAAGAAATCAGATTGTTAACATAAGACAATTGATAGAGAAATGTAGAGAGTATAATGTGTCTATGGTAATGTGCTTCATAGACTATAATAAGGCTTTTGATTTTGTCAACTGGAAAAAGCTTTGGGAGGTACTAGAGCAAATGGGTGTTCCTTATCATCTGATTAAACTGATTAAAAACCTCTACTTGGACAGCACTGCAGTGGTGAGAATATCCGATCAGTTTCATCCTCGCCGAGGTGTAAGACAGGGCTGTGTTCTGTCTCCTACATTATTTAATGTGTATGGTGAATTTATAATGAGAAATGCGTTGAATGAATGGGATGGTGGAATCCTAATAGGAGGTGAGCAAATAAACAACTTGCGTTACGCTGATGATACCACCATATTTGCAGCGACTAAGGAAGAGATGGCTACACTTTTAAATCGGATAGAGCAAGAAAGTGAGAAACTAGGTCTGACCATAAATAGGGACAAAACGAAGCTGATGATAGTCGATAAGTCTGACCAAATAGTAAGATCCGACTTACTCAATGGCATTGAGAGAGTAACCACCTTTGTATATCTAGGATCATCCGTAAGTAGTATGGGAGGATGCGAGAATGAAATAAAAAGAAGAATATCCCTAGCAAGAAATGCTATGACGAGACTTACTAAGATATGGAAAAGTCCGTACATAGCTAAAGGAACGAAATTAAATCTCGTACAGACCTTAGTATTTCCAATATTTTCATATGGTGTAGAATCCTGGACACTTAGAGTAAAGGAACGTAAATCTATTGATTCCTTTGAAATGTGGTGCTATAGGAGGATGTGGAGAATATCCTGGACCGCCAGAAGAACTAATCAATCTATACTGAATGAACTAAATGTAACTGTAAGGTTATCATCACTATGCATGAAAAGAATTCTTCAGTATTTTGGACATGTAGCTAGAAGGCCAGGCAATAATGTAGACCGGCTAATAATAATGGGAGAGATCCAGGGTAAAAGGAGTAGAGGCCGTTCGCCAACAAGATGGTCAGATCAAATAAAACAAGTTATGGATCAACCACTCCATGTATCGTTGCACTTGGCAGAAAATCGAGAGAAATGGAGAGAAATAGTGAACAGAACAGTGAAGTCATTCCAGAGAGATCACGACCCCAAGACTGAGGAAACGAATAGAGAGAGAGAGAGAGTTTTTCTTACTTTTTAAAACCATTTTACAATAAATACGATTTACTGTTTTAGTTGACTAGTCATTAATTAATGCGCTACATAGCGTCTACTATCTCTGTCACCCTATATATAAAAAGATAGTAAAATATTTTTTAAATATTAAAGCGATCAATTGAAACTAGTTTTTATAAGTGCAAACATGTTTATCAATAAATACCACATTTACGTCAGCTATTTTAGCAGGTTTCGTGCTTTTCTGGGTCACCAGGTAAAAAATAAGCACAAAAAATGTTATTATTGAAACTTTTACAGTCGCTTTATCAAAACAAATAGCGTACCTATTTGTGCCACCGCGCATTTCAAGAAACAATAAGCAACAATCAATTAATAACCAAAATAAATGCCTTTCACTGCTTTTTATAACCACATTCATTTATCAATGAATACTACTCATAACTCTCTCAATTGGTCAGCAATTTAACTCGCTTTAGTAGGTTAGGTGCATTTTTGTGGGACACAGAAGACGAGGACGCACACCTATCTCAGACATTCGATGGCGTAATTCCTTTTATGATCGGAGAAAGTACTTATTATTACTGGTTTTATAACCGAATAATTGCTTATTAACACAGGTATTAACACAGGTATATACACTGATGAGCAAAAAAATCGACTAAGACGATTTTGCTTTATTTAACACCGTTCCCTGAATTTAATTTTCAAACATTTGGTATCATCAGAATGCTGATTTTCTGCTCTTTCCAATAACACCAAAAATATTTGGATTTTTAAAAAGTTTTACTGATTAAAACAGTTTTACTCAATAGAATCGTTTTTTGATGATGATGATGATGTTTTGGAGCCGGGGCGCATCAACTACGAGGTTATTTAGCGCCCATAAGGTGATTGTTTAAATTGGTTTAGACTTTAAAATGAATTTCTCGGAGATAGTCACATATGTTATTTTTATTTGCGGCAAAGATGGTGATTATATTATTTATGGTAGAGGGTAGGTTGTACTTTAGTCGGATGTCTTTAAGGTGATTTGCTGTGAATATATGCGAGACTGTAAGGTTGGATCCGCAACTTTGACATTTAGGGTCCTGTGCTCCTTCCAAGAGATGGCGATGAGTTGAGAAAGTGTGTCCAGCAGCCAGTCTTCGCAGAATCACGTTCTCTTTTCTATTAAGGTTGTTATTATGTAGGGGGGGAATACGGAGGATTTGAGTGGCCACAATTTGTTGTTTGGATTTTCTAGATCCCATTGTAATTGAAATAAGGAATTATGGATAGATTTAAGGTAAGAGTTAAAGTCTGAGTAGAAATTCTCGGCCGTGATGGAAATACCGTTATCTATAGCTTGTTTAGCTAGTCTATCCGCTCTGTCATTTCCCTGGTTGCCTATGTGGCTGGGAAGCCAGAAATAGGAGATGGAACGTTGTTTCAGTTTTGCGGAGTAGAGGAGATCTAGGATTTGTCGGATGTAGTTGTAGGATAGATTTCTGGTCTTGATGGATGATAAGGCACTGAGAGAATCAGAGATAATTAGGATGAGTTTGGAGCTTGTGGTTAGAGAAAATCTGGTTGCCTCTTTGATAGCTAGGAGTTCAGCTGTAAATATGGAGACATAATGAGGAAGTTTGAACTTTCTGGAGGTGGAGGGCGATGTGAAGGCGGAACCGACTCCCTTTTCTGATTTGGACCCATCCGTATAAAAGAGCGTATGTTTGGGGTATTTTGTGGCGACGATTTGTAAAAAGGATTTATTGAGGAAAGAGTTTGGAGAGTCCCCTTTGTTATATTGTCGCATGGAAAGATCAATATCTGGAATAGGAGAGAGCCATGGTGGAAAGGTGGTTTGCAAAGGGTAGTCATATTTAGGGGGGGAGAGATTGTGCAGTGACAGTAAGGCCGAGATTCTCTGAGGAATCGAGTTTTGTGGAAGTAGTTGGTTGGGTTTGTGTATGTTTGATAGGTTCAATGTGGTTTTGGAAAGAGGTTTATATATGGAGGATGAATAAAATTTTAGGAGAGAAAGCTGTCTCACAAGATGTAAGGGAGGGGTAGATGTAAGGCATTGTAAAGTAGGGATGGGGGTAGTGCGAAAAGCACCCGTAGAGAGTCGGAGGGATTGATTTTGGATTGGATCGAGGGTCTTGATAGAGCTTTGAGTCGCGGCTCCATATATAAAATCACCGTAGGTCAGTTTTGGAAAGAATGAGAGAGTTATATATTTGTAGTAGGCAAGGAAAGTCAGCCCCCCAGGTCATGTGAGACAATAATCGTAATAGGTTTAAGTCGGAGGAGGTTTTTGTTTTTAGAGATTTGATGTGGGCCTTCCATGTGAGTTTGGAGTCAAATGTAAGGCCTAGGATCTTAAGGGATTCGGCAGTAGGGATTTGATTGTTTGCAAGATATAGGGAGTTAAGTCTGGGACATGTTCTGCGTTTGCAAAAGTGCACAACTGTGGATTTTGCTGGGGAGAATGAGAAATTATATTTTTTAGCCCACGTGCCAAGAGAGTGAAGAGCAGTCTGAAGAAGGTCAGAACAGCTTTGAGAGAAGGAGGAAGAGGTATATAATATAATATCGTCCGCAAATATTTTTGTTTTTACGTTTGTTGGTAAATAATTAGAAATGGTGGTGATGGCTATATTAAAAAGGGTAGGACTGAGGACTGATCCTTGAGGGACTCCCAGAGAGGAGGAGAAAGGAGAAGATTTCGTGGAAAGAACTTTTACCTGAAAAGTTCGGGGTTGAAGGAAGTTGTGAATGAATTTAGGAAGAGCCCCTTTGAATCCAAATGTCATTAATTGAGAAAGTATTATGTTTTTGTCAGTTTTGTCAAAGGCTGAGGATAGGTCTAGGGAGGTTAGCAGAAGGTGGTTTTGATGGTGAAAGGAGCGTCTTATGTCAGTGTCAAGAGATGCCAGGTAGTCGATTGACGATCTAGCCCTGCGAAAGCCGTATTGGAAGGAAAGGAGAAGGTTGTTTGATTCCAGGAACCATGTGAGTCTGTACATTACCATTCTTTCCAATAGTTTGCATAAATGGTTAGTTAAGGATATGGGTCGATAACTATCAGGAGAGGACCTGGGTTTACCTGGTTTGTGTATAGGGATAATGAGGGATTTTAGCCAATCTTGAGGAAAAGTTGCTTGGAGCCAAATGTGATTATATATTTGTAAAAGGGAGTTTAGCATGGATGGAGGTAGATTTTTGATCATCTCAAGGTGAATCGTATCTGGACCAGGGGCAGTGCATTTGGCTAGTTGTAAAGCAGAGAGGAGGTCTTGTATGGAAAATGGAGAGTTGTAGTGAATTTCTTGTTTCGTATCGAAGGAGGATAAGTTAGTGGACAAAGAAGGGATACAGAGAGGATTGGATTTGTCGTGGTAGTGAAAGGCCAGTTTGTTGGCTATGTCTGTCGGATCGGTAAATTGGGAATTGTTGATAATAAGGGAGGGGATTGAGTTTGTAGGGTGGCCTCTCATCCTTCTGACTGATCTCCACAGAGCTCCAGAAGGAATGGGTTTCTTTATAGCAGAGACAAATTTAATCCATGAGTCAGTTTTTGCTTGCTTTATGGTTTTACGTGCAATAGCTCTAATTTTTTTAAAAGCAATGAAGTTTTCAGTTGAAGGATGTCTCTTAAATAGTTTTGTAGCGCCTTTTTGCGATTTTGGATTGCCTTAGAGCAAGCAGGAGACCACCATGGTACTGGGAATTTCTTATGAGTTAAGGAGGAGAAAGGGATAGATTGTTGAGCGGCATTTAAAATGGAGGTAGTAAATTGCTGCAGATGATCATCAATGTCTAGAATGGTGTGGGAGGGAGGTTGGAGTGTGGGAGGGTGGGTTGCTCGCTCAGCAACGTATTCGTTGCGCGCTATTCATCCTTATAAAAACACATGCAACTGTATTTTCCTATCATCAGAAAATGGATACCACCTCGGAAGAAACGACACGAGTCATTGCCTTATTGCAAGAATTGCGTAGCCAAGGTGTAATCGCTGTGCAACTGCACCTAGGCCAGTCAACTGTCTCCAGAGACTACAGACATTACCAAGAAACTGGCGTCTTTACACGGAAACCAGAGTCAGGAAGAAGAAGGTGTACCTCGGAGTGAGACGACCTCTTCATTGCCAACACAACTCTAAAAAATCGTTACTTGACCGGGGTTGAGGTCCAGCAAGAGCTCCGACACGTTCGTGGTCGAACTGTCAGTCATTAGACAGTCAGAAGAAGACTTATAGAAGCTAACCTAACTCCGAAGAGACCAGCTAACGGACTCAAATTGACAGCAGCCCATCAACAAGCGCAACTCAGATTTGCCCGAGAACATGTCGACTGGACCTTAGAGCAATGGCGCTCCGTTTTATTCTCCGACGAGTCCCGAATGTGCCTACATGGCCATGATGGAAGAAGACGAGTCTATAGGAGGCCTGGGGAATGCTATGCGCAGTGCTACATTACTGAAATGATCGCCTACGGAGGAGGTTCTGTCATGATGTGGGGAGGCATTCGGTCCAGAAATCCAGCCCTGCATCGCTGAGGGACTTAAAGGTTGCGATGGCGGAAGAGTGGGGAAGAATCCCTCAGACAGTGGTGAAGAAGCTCACCCGCTCCATGAAAAACCGTCTGGAAATAATAATAGGGGCTCGAGAGGGGACACAAAATATTGATTTTGGTTTTTATCAATAAATTTAATTATTTAAGTTTTCCTTTCTCTTACGCCTATTTTAAATCCTTGTTCTCCTTGTTTCCCTTTCAATCATTTTAATCAGTAAAAAGCATGAGATATGCTATGAAATTTGGTATCGTTAGACAAAGAATAGAATGGGCTATCAAATAATACAAAAATCCGTAAAAATATGTAAACACTAGGATGTGAAATGACGCCAAATAGTTTAAGTCGATTTTTTTGCTCACCAGTGTATATTTTATTTTAAATGGAGAACTAAATAACCTGCTAAATTGTACATGGACGTTCTGGGGTGATACTATGAAAAAAAAAATGTTAAAGTGTACGAAATTAATCCATGTTCTAAACTAGTTTCGAATTTATGTACAGATTCTTTCAAAAAGTAATAAGACTGCAACAGAAGTAGCGATGTCACAGTAAACGTAAAACACAGTAGCGACGCCCAAGAATATTTTTAGGTCCTGTTTTTTATCACGCACGCGTCCCTATTAGATCAACAACATGGCTGCCAGCACGGTCGCAGGTTGTTTTTAAATCTGAAATTCGAGGAGAATTGCATGCTCCGAAATTCATCTGTAATATATATAAAATACAACCTCTCTGCCTGTCTGTCTGTACGTTAATGCGCTTATCACGCGAGAACCCCTTATTCGATTTACGTGCTTTTTTTTAAATATACATATGTTCTCTGGCCAGGTTATAGGATATATTTTATTACGTTAGCTAACATGAGAAATAAGCAGTGACAATAATAGTGAGTCAAGTTGGAAAAAAGTTTGCCGCTAGCGCGTTCTCTTGCAAAACACTGCCTAAACCATTAAATATGGAACAATATCATGTGGCAAAGTATAAAATATATGTAAAATGCAACGTCTCCCTGGCTGCCTGTATATCCGTTAGTGCACTTATGACTTGAGAACTACTTATCCGATTTACATGTTTTTTTTAAATTCATCCATTGGTTCTCTAGCCAGGTTATCTATAATCTTCTATAATATGTATAAAATGCAACATCTCTGTGTCTGTCTGTCCGTTAGTGCGCTTATCACTCGAGAACCACTTACCCGATTTACGTGTTTTTATTTTTAAAATTCATACATTTGTTCTCTGGCCGGGTTATCTATAAATTTCTATAATATATATAAAATGCAACGTCTCTCTGTCTATCTGTCTGTGTGTCTGTCTGCCTGTTAGTGCGCTTATCACTCGAGAACCACCTATCCAATTTATGTGTTTTTTTTTTAATTCATAGGTTTGTTCTCTGGCCAGGTTATCTATAATCTTCTATAATATATATGAAGTGTTTCTCTGTCTGTCTGTCTGTCTGCTTGTCCGTTAGTGCGCTTATCACTCAAAAACCACTTATCCGATTTACGTGCTTTTTTTTAAGATATACATATGTTCCCTGGCCAGGTTAGTCCGCTTATGACTTAACCGAATTACACGTTTTTTTTTTTTTTTTAATTCATACATTTGTTCTTTGGCCAGGTTATCTATAATCTTCTATAATATATATAAAATGCAACGTTTCTCTGTCTGTCTGTGTATCTGCCTGTCTGTATGTCTGTCCGTTAGTGCGCTTATCACTCGAGAACCACTTATCGGATTGACCTGTTTTTAGATTTATACATATGTTCTCTGGCCAGGTTATAGGATATATTTTATTACGTTAGGTAATATACGAAATAAGCAGTGACGATAATAGGGAAAAAAGTTTGCCACTAGGGCACTCTCTTGCAATACGCTGCCTAAACCGTTAAATATGGAACAATATCATGTAACAAAGAATACAATATATATAAAACGCAACGTCTCTCTGTCTGTCTGTCCGTTAGTGTGCTTATCATTACTACTTTCCGATTTACGTGTTTTTTTTTTTAAATTCATACATGTTCTCTGGCCAGGTTATATAATAATAATAATCTATATAATATATATAAAACGCAATATCTCACTGTCTGTCTGTCCGTTAGTGTGCCTATTATTCGAGAAACATCCGATTTCCCTGTTTTTTTTAATTCTTAAATCCTATTTTCTAGAGAACATTGAAACTCATCATCATCCGGTCGGCCATTAAATTCGGGACTGGACTGTAAAACGTCATCAATAGACTGAGGCGGCTCAAGGAGAGGAAGTCCCGGTCCATGTCCTACCATATAATCCGAAATATAGCAAGGGTCTCAATAAGGTATTTAATAAGGTAGGCCTCACCTTAGTCTATAAGTCATCAGACAATCTGAGGAAGATCTTAGGAAATCCCAAAGATAAGATTCCTAATTGTGAGAAAAGTCGAATTTATGAAACTAGTTGTAATGATTGTGACAAAAAGTATGTTGGGCAAACTAAAAGGTCAATTAAAACGCGATTTAAAGAACATTTAGCACACTTAAAATACAGTAGAACAGAAAAGTCTAGCATTGCTGAACATGCCCTTGAAGCTGATCATACTGTAACATTAGATAATCTAAGATTAATAAAAAGTGTATCTGATAGGAGATTGTTGAACGCATACGAAAGTATGGAAATCATAAAATGTAAAAGTAGTTTAAATAAAGACAGAGGGCCAATTCCTTATAGTCCCCTCTACTGGTTACTTGACCGGAACTGATTAGCCTTGCCTATGTCATTAGTTCTGCTTGAGTAATTCAAGGGTTAGGCTAAGTATAAATAGGGTAGATTTGTAGTTTAGCTTTAGTCAATCATCGATCCTGATGAAGCTAACATGGTTAGCGAGACGCGCGTCGAGAGCAAAAATAAAGTGTTTGGTGTAGTAGTGATATATACTGAGTAGTATCATTGTGCCAAAGATTCCACATTCCCAACTTAATATATAGTCTGATCAATAGATCTTTGCAGTCATGTGATCAACGCGACATCAAGAATATTCATACGATTGAATCGGCTGTCAATTCAGTGTCGGCGGTCTGAGTTTTAAATGACAATTTCAAAAGTCAAAATAGAATTTAAAATTTTTCATCCGGTTTGGTAATTACCGAAAACTACGGATATATTAAATATATATGATGTGTATAACACCCTAGTTCCTACTTGTGAAGGACATTTACCTCTCTGTATAACGTCCAACTGTCCAACGTCTGATATCACCTATTTTTATTTTTCAGGTTGCTATTAGTTTATTTCTTGAGTAAATTTAGTTTGTGAAAAGTTTACAATTGTTATCTGTTAGTTATTTGAAGTTTGTGTAATGTTTGTAATGAAATTACAATACACAGTTAACCCAGCTTTATCAAATCCTCTGTCCTTATTTAGATTATTACATTACATTTTATAGTTTCAGTACTTAACTTTGCCTCTAATATTCTCCTGTTACATACATTTTTAATTTCAGTAGTGTTTCGTCTTATTTTGCTCACGTGTAAAGAAGGTGAAATTATGAATAGTTAATCCAAACATATGTCTATTTATTAACTTGCTTATTAAGTTCTCGTCATAGCCATTAATTCTTATTATTGATTATATATAATTAATTATCATTAAATCTTGCTTCATTGATTGATAATCATAAAAATGATTGATCTATTATTATCCATAAGGTGTTAGTAATAATTTTGTTATTTTACTTTTGTGTTGGGTGGCAAATTCAATCATTTCAAAATTATAATCATGCAATGATTGCTCTACAGCATATAACTACGTTACGACATCTCTGCAATACTATCGAAATTAATGACCCAAAATACAGATACCTGTAACGAAAATACAAAAATTTCGCTCATAGTTAATCAGATATGCTGCCGATGACAGAATACCATTTTCAGTACGATCACAGAAAGTAGCTCATGCAACTCTTACTGTAAATATGTGTATGGTGAAGAGCCGGAAGATTAGTTTAAGTTAGTAGGAGACAATAAGAGTTCCATGTTTTTTCTATATCCTTAATTACTTATAGTAGTAGAATAAAAAAATCTACATACATCAATATTGATTTGTCACAAATAAAATTAAATTGTGGCCAAGACTTTTGAGATATATGCGCTTTAGTATTTCTGGTTTTAATTTTTGCCAGAGACGAGATTAATTAATTTAAAAACCCCCATTTATAAAATAATTTAAGAGTACTACTCAGTATATATCACCACTATACCAAACACTTTATTTTTGCACTCGACGTGCGTTTCGCTAACCATGTTAGCTTCATCAGGAGCGATGATTGACCAAAGCTAAACTACAAATCTACCCTATTTATACTTAGCCTAACCCTTGAATTATTCAAGCGGAACTAAGGACATAGGCGAGGCCATCAGTTCCGGTCAAGTAACCAGTAGAGGGGACTATAAGGAATAGGCCCTCAGTCTTTATTTAAACTACTTTTACATTTTATGATTTCCAGGGAAAGTGACCAAACGATGAACTAAAAAATCCCTCTGAATAGGGTAAACTTTAACAAAGAAAGGAATCGTATTAGAAATATAACTAGAGTTAATGGTTATGACGATAACTTAGTAAATAAGCTAATAAATAGACATAAGTTTAGGTTTAATATTCAGAATTCCACCTTTTTTACACGCGAAGAAAATAACGCCAAGTATGTCTCCATACCATATAATCCGAAATATAACAAGGGACTCAACAAGGTATTTAATAAGGTAGGCCGCACCTTAGTCTATAAGTCATCAGATAATCTGAGGAATATCTTAGGAAATCCCAAAGATAAGATTCCTAATTGTGAGAACAGTGGAATTTATGAAATTAGTTGTAATGATTGTGACAAAAAGTATGTTGGGCAAACTAAAATGTCAATTAAAACACGATTTAAAGAACATTTAGCACACTTAAAATACAATAGAGCAGAAAAGTCTAGCATTGCCGAACATGCCCTTGAAGTTAATCATACTGTAACATTAGATAATCTAAGATTAATAAAAAATGTATCTGATAGGAGATTGTTGAACGCATACGAAAGTATGGAAATCATAAAATGTAAAAGTAGTTTAAATAAAGACAGAGGGCCTATTCCTTATAGTCCCCTCTACTGGTTACTTGACCGGAACTGATGATGGCCTTGCCTATGTCATTAGTTCCGCTTGAGTAATTCAAGGGTTACGCTAAGTATAAATAGGGTAGATTTGTAGTTTAGCTTTAGTCAATCATCGCTCCTGATGAAGCTAACATGGTTAGCGAAACGCGCGTCGAGTTCAAAAATAAAGTGTTTGGTGTAGTGGTGATATATACTGAGTAGTATCATTGTGCCAAAGATTCCACATTCCCACCTTAGATAATTTAAGAGACACAGGATTTCTTTCTAATACCTTTACTATAAATGCCTGTGTGCCCCAAAGCTCCTACTATTTTTCTCATTGGCACTAATGAAATGCTGGAAAAGAACCAGAAACCCAATCTACAGCTTTGCAGATGACAGTACGCTTATCTGTTCATTAATTTTAAATGCTTGTACATAGGCTACTCATGCAAATATCCGCAAAGAGTAGGAAGTCGTTCAATTTAATAAAGACCTGGAAGAAATTCTATTTTCAAGTGACATCGTTATGTCGAGACACTCCATTCCTCTCCCATCGTCACTCAATTTGCAAAGAAAACTTTTCGTAAGCTGGGAATATTATTTCAAACTAGAAAGCTTTACACTCTACAACAACTATTAATCCTGTACAAAGCTCAAATTCGATGGAATACTGCTCCCATGTTTGGGCGTCAGTTTCCAAATATACCCTGCATTTGTTGGAATCCATTCAGAAGAGAGGTATTCGCCTGATTGGATACCCAGAAGTGACCAGCAATCTTCATTCAAATCTACAAGTAGTTTCATGCATGTATCCCACTTAAGGGGTAATGCCACGCTAGAGCTAAGAAAAAGCCTAATTTTGACATTTTTTTTAGTGTTCCGTACGGAACACTATAAGATCACTTCGGTGTCTGTCCGTCTGTCTGTCCGTCTGTCCGTCTGTCCGTCTGTCACACCCGATTTTCTCCGAAACTACTTGTCGTAGAAAGTTGAAATTTGGTAGCAATATAGGAATTGATGGTCTCATCAGAGCCATGTAGTTTTTAAAAATTAAATTTTGATTTAAGGGGTTAGTTTTGGGGGGTGAAATCAGAAATGAAAAAAAAATTTTTTTACTAGGTAATCGAGTGTGGTGTCAATGAAAGCTTGTGAAAACACGAGTAAAAAAATATATATATAATGTAATACTTGCGCTCACTTTTCCTTGTTTTATTTTTTAAAAAATCGCGAAAAATCGCTGTCCACCCGCCTTATCTCGGAAAGTACTTATCAAAAAATTTTGAAAAAATTCTGAAATATTCTCCACGGGGTGTAGATTGAACGAAAATTATCACGAGTGCATTACCTGTAATAATTTATCTGGTATATAAAAAAAAAACAGAAATTTTAAGGTCATCAATTTTCAGTAAAGATTGGAAATAAACTTTGTTGAAACTTATTTGGGGTGTATTTTGTAAAGTCACTGATCATTTTATATCACCATAACATAAATTTTGACTTAAGGGATTCGTTTTGAGGGGTGAAATTGGAAATGAAAAAAAAAATTTTTTACTAGATCATCGAGTGTAGTGTCAAATGAAAGCTTGTGAAAACACGAGTAAAAAATATATATATAATGTAATACTTGCGCACACTTTTCTTCGTATTACTTTTAAAAAATCGTGAAAAATCGCTGTCACCTACCTTATCTCGAAAAGTACTGATCAAAAAATTTTGAAAAAATCCTGGAATATTCTCCACGGGGTATAGATTGAACGAAAATTATCATTACTTTTTAATAATTTATCTGGTAAAAAAAAAAAACAAAATTTCAAGGTCACCAGTTTTCAGTAAAGATTTGAAATAAACTTTGTTGAAAACTTATTTGGGGTGTGTTTTGTGAAGTCACTGATCATTTTATATTACCGTAACATAAATTTTGACTTAAGGGATTCGTTTTGGGGGGTGAAATCGGAAGTGAAAAAAATTTTTTTTATACTAATTCATCGAGTATGGTGTCAAATGAAAGCTTGTGAGAACACGAGTAAAAATATATATATAATGTAATACTTGCGCACACTTTTCTTCGTATTACTTTTAAAAAATCGTGAAAAATCGCTGTCTCCTATCTTATCTCGAAAAGTACTGACCAAAAAATTTTGAAAAAATCCTGGAATATTCTCCACGGGGTATAGATTGAACGAAAATTATCATTACCTTTAATAATTTATCCGTTATAGAAAAAAAAAACAAAATTTCAGGTCACCAGTTTTTCATTAAAGATTGGAAACAAACTTTGTTGATAACTCATTTGGGGTGTGTTTTGTGAAGTCACTGATCATTTTATACCACCCTAACAAATTTTTTATTTTAAAAACAATCAACGTACGGAACACTAATTGTGCAAGTTCAACTTGCACTTGACCGGTTTTTTTAAAAATATAGTGAACGCAATCCAAAATTTACTTGAATGGTTTAAAGAACATTTACAAATTAAAAAAAATTTTTTTTACTAAATGGCGGTCCTAGTACTCAGTAAAGGAAGATGTATCTTATAAATAGTACTTTGCGGCCGGAAAGATTCCTCCTCCAATTTTTTACCTGGAACAAAGTGCAAAGTTCTTCGAGTTCTACATAAGATTTCCTCGGAAATTTAAAGTGTTTCATTTTTCGGTAAAAAAAATCAGGTAAAAAAATCGTTTATAAAAAAGGTCAAAACAAATTGTAAGAGGTACTTCGCTAAATAATGTAATTTTGAAGGTACAATTAAAATTTAAAATAAATCGGTGATAATTTGAAGAAGTGCTTTTTCCGGCCAGTTTGAAAAATGTGGTTTCGGGAAAAACGTATTTTAAAGTTTTACATACTATTTTTTCATATAAATTTTCTCGATATCTCTAATCTTCGATGCCTGCGCCATATAATTGGCTTTCTAAATTGATTTTTTCCTCCTTTTTTTTCCTTTCGGTCAGATTTTAAAGACAGTCGAGCTTCTTTTGCTGTGTTAGTCAGCGATCGCTCTGAAAACTTGATACGGCGAGCGTCAGCCTGCATACAGAAATTGTAACAGTTCAACCCAATTTTCATGCCTAATAGATTCCATCATTTTCATTATATTCGTAAAACAATCGTCGTAAACACATACAGCCATATTTACTGCAATATCCAACACAACTCTGCCACTCGAAACAGATTTAGGAGCTATCGACCAGAATGTCGCATTGAAACTGTTTTACGTGAATCCACCAACGCAGCGTTAAGGCGTTCATCTCTGCTGAGTTCCTCATAAATTGGCTTTATTAAATGGAAAATGAGTTGCGAAAAAGCTGGCTTATACAAGTAAGTAGCCAAGGAATTGGTGGCCTTCGCTCTTTGCCAAGAGCACCATGATTTTTCGCCAGGTAGACATTTATCGTGCTATGGCTTATCATCGATCAAAAGTTTATGGTGCAATGTTGCCCAGATTAACAATAATTCAATAACGAAAGAAAAAAGGCTCGTGAGAACAGCCTGTTTTTAACGGTTTATACTGGTACTATGCAAATACTATGGAATTTATATACTACTGATGTCACCTAGTAACATCTAGATGAACTTTAATTCTGTAGATAAATAAATTTCTTCATTATTCAGAAAGGTCATTTAAGCAGCGCGAAGCATAAAAACTCTCGGAGAGTTTGAAGGGCGCTGCGAGACAATTACGTGCACTTCATAAAATACACACTTATAACCTTCTTACCCTCAAAATCCTTTGTACCTTATTTCTAAGTCCCTAAAGCATCAGTTTCTAGAGTGGCATTACCCCTTATTTCCTCCCAAAGCAATACATGCCAGGAATATAAGCCCCTCTAATACTTCACATCCATATGAGATTCAGCTTGTCACTCCCCGTACAATAAAACCTGACAAAGAAATTCCTTAACACACAATGGTAATACCGTTTGTGCTGACTTGACTTAAACCCGTCAGTCAAACATGGAACCATATTAACCAAATGTGAGAAAGAAGAACAAAAGAACACATAATAATAACATAGTCATACTCAATTACAACAGGGAAAGATGAAAACGTGGTCAGAAAAAACACTCCACGGAAAATACAGATACCACATAGAACAAGACCACGTAAATAAAAAACAATCATACACCTAGTTACGGGATGGGCAGCTATTCCCTGAAGCAGAAGGCTTCTTACTTGCCATCCAGAATAAAGTCGTATTAACCAGAAACTACCAAAAACATATCATCAAAGACCCAACTATTACAAAAGACACATGCAGGAAATACCACCAGCAGAAAGAAACGATCGAACATATAAAAAGTGGATGTAAAATATTAGCCGGAACGGAATACACAGCCAGACATGACTCAGCTACAAAAGTAGTTCACTAAGCACTAACAAACATATACGAACTCATAGAAAAGACAGATCCCTACTACAAATCCACACCAACATCCATACTTGAAAATAAATACTGGGACATCAGTATCCATACAGATAAAACAGTCTCCTACAACAGATTCGATATTACTTTTCAGTGTAAAAAAAGAAAAGTCACCTATCTATTTGACATAGCTGTCCCCAAGGACACAAACATCCAAACGAAGTACACAGAAAAAATCACCAAATTCACAGACCTTGCAACAGAAATAAAAAGGCTATGGAAACAAGAAAAAATCGTCATTATCCCCCTCATCATATCAGCCACAGGCCTTACACCAATAACATTCACACCACACTTAGTACAATTAGGACTTAACACAAACATACACAGAAATATTCAGAAGTCAGTGATTTTGAAAGCATGTAACATTATCAGGTCATTCCTTAATACACAATGGTAATAGCGTTTGTGCTGACTTGGCTTGGGCCCGTCAGCCCAACATGGAACCACATTGACCAAATGTGAGAAACAAGAAAGGAAATACAGGTCAAATACAATTCTCTCTCGCTGTCTCTAATACTCGTAGAACTAGTACCTTTTATCATCTGTAAAGCCAAATGCTATTCAAATAGGCGGATAGATTATTAGTCACACATTCCAAAAAAAAATTTTTATATACTAGATAAATTGTCAAATTGTCACTCATGATAACTTTCGTTCAATCTACACTTTATGGAGAATATTCCAGAATTTTTTAGAAATTTTTTGATTAGTACTCTTAGAGATAGAGTGGGGGAACAGAGATTTTTGACGATTTTTTTTAAATAACATAAAGAGCAGTTTGCGCGATTATTACATCATATATATTTTTAAACTCGTATTTTCACAAGCTTTCATTTGACACCCCACTCAATGACCTTGAGTTTTTTTTTTTCCGATTCCCCCAAATTTAACTTTCAGAACTACACGGCCGTGATCAGGCCATCAATTCCTATATTTGTGACAAATTACAACTTTTTATGTCAAATAGTTTCGGAGAAAATCGGCTGTGGCAGACAGACAGCGAAGTAATTTCGTGTGCCGTTTTTCAATTTTGGTACGGAATACTAAAAAAAGAAAACCCCATATGGCCATGGCTGCAGCTTGTTTTGATTATCTAATACCGTCGTAGTAATGGTCTTGACACTGATTTCATGATTTATTAACACAGTTAAATTAGCTTTCCATGTTGTACTAACTAACATAGATAATTCTTCCTTACACCGTCGGATTTTCCAAATACCTTAATTCATTTACATAACACATTACCGCACAAAAACAAATATTTTATCTGTTAATACTTTCTTGCAAAATGACCGACAACTTTGTCAAAGTAAGCACCAATGTACTAATTTCCTTTTTTTTATTGTTGATTTTAATGTTAGTATTCATTACATAATTATAAGAGAAATATTAGTTTTTTTTTTCCGTATCATGATGGAAAACAAAACGGATGATTTTCAAAATTTCCAACATTCTACGGTGTATTTTTAAAACCTTTGCCCAGGCTCAGCGCAGGCGTGTAACAATACTACGCAACCCTTAATGCGTTACCCACACTAGTGAACAAAATTTGTATATCCAAAAAATGCTTACGTTTCCTAAATCGCTTGGTCTCTTTAGAAACATAATCATGGGCAGTTTATTCCAAAGGTACGATGTTGTAGATCTAAAAGAATAGTTGACGAAAGTTGAACACATATGATATGATACATTAGGGGGACATGTGGCATATATCGCTTTGGGGGCTATTAAGCAGGCAACATCTATCGAATATCTCCCATGAAAGTATTTATAGAATAGATTCAAATTTAACTTTTTTCCATGTTCTCAGAATCAAGATTTTAGGTGAATTTGGAGTCCCTAATAAAGCCTTTTATTCTGATGCTGTGTTTAATGAGGCCATCTATGAATCTATTGAAGGAATAACAAGTAATGAAAGTACAGGTCCAAATTGGACACTTTTAAAGGTAAACTTATTATCTAAAGGAGATAGACGAAAACTGATGTCGGTATGTGAGGCTCAATTTTTATGATAAATTCAATGGTGAATACCACATATCGATATCTAGTACCGTTTCAGATATACAGGGTGTTTTTCAAAAATCCGCATTTTGGAAAAATGTTTGTAATTCTTTTCCTATTGAAAATTTTTGATTTCTGTAAAAACATTCCCAAAGCACTTTTTCACGTCGATTTCAAAGTGTAAGGTACATTTTTTACAACTAATATTTTAATAGACATTAACGCAAAAATATATTTTTTAAATGAGATACCCTGTATATTATATTACCATTTTAAAAATATCATACTTTATATTTTGCTTAAATCTACTTCAAAATATAAAGGTTTTCAGTTTTTACGCGAGTTTTAAATGCACATTTTGTGAAGTAGGCTTTGGATGAAGCGGCAATATCAATAGTTTACCGATAGCACTCAAATCGTAAACAAAAATTCCCAGAAGTAACTGTAAAAGTCATAACTACAATAAAATTTACTAAATGTTATAGTACTTTAAACTAGCTAGAAAATAAAACAAAACAACAATAAAACAGTTTATTCCGAGTTTCATTTACACATAGGCGGCACTTCTTACCGACTTGCTTAGTTCAAGAGGAGTGAGAGCTGCAAAACTTGTATCACTGCGACTTCTCTTTCTTCCCTGGTATTTGTCGGCAAACTAAAAATTAAATATTTCCATCTCCCACAGAGATAGAAGTCTATGGGTTTTAAATCCGGTGACCTTACCGGCCAACGGTTCGGACCTTGGTTCGCTATCCAGTTATTGTCGAAATTGGCCGATAAAAAATTACTGATAACTGCAACGTTAAGACGGAGTGCCCCGTCGTGTTGAAAAAAATATATTTCTAAGATCCATTAACGGCAGTTCATCAACAAGAGGTTCTAAATATCTCTGAGAGGTGAGTGTTCCTTCGTAAATAAATGGACCTATAACCCTGCCTCTAAAAATTCCTGCCCACACATTAAATCCAAATCTGCCTTAATTTCTTTGCTCCACAATTAAATGAGGATATTTTTGTACCGACCTACAAGAATTGTAACGGTTAAAAATACCTGCACTGCTTACATAAGCTTCGTCTGTCCAAATGCAATTTAATGAAAAATTCGGAACATGGTTACAATTCTCCAGAAACCATTGGCAAAAATTCATACGCCATTGAAAATCTCCGTCTCAAAAGTACGACTTACGTTAGTTTTTAGTAGTCCAGTGGATTCTTTTAACACGTTGACTGCCACGGCAATTTTCAGAAATCTGGCCTAAAATGACAATTTGATTTAATCACATTATATTATTAAAAACTCTAATTCTAGTGCATAGTTATCATCAAAAAGCATAAAAAATGTGTTTTTTTTTAAAAAAAAAAAAGGTCTTACGAATTATCTCGTAGTTGGCTTCTGTAACAGAAATCTCTTCGCGGAAGCCAACTACGAGTTAATTTGCACGCAGACACGCACAGACACGCTTCGACCTGTCGCTTCTCTAAAGCTGAATCATAGATACGCGTCCATATTCGCCAGTAGTATCTCAGAAATTGTCGAGTGCATCACATTTACGTCTTTCTTGAGTGTTTTGTTTTATAATTATTGTTATAATTAAATTATCAAGAACGCAATATGGATAAGAAAAGACCACTGACTCAAAATGAAATTGAGTACTACGCAAATCTAAGTGATTCAGAATTTGACGGGATTTTTGGCGAGGATGGTAACGTCAGTAGCGATTATGAACCTTCTGAGAATTCAAGTGATAGTGAAGACGAAGTCGTCTCCGAACCTGAAGTTGATCCCGAATTTGAAGATAATGACGATGATTCCCAAGCAACAACATCAAATGCGAATGAGGATTTGTGGACAGAAATTCAACAAAATCCTGAAATTATTTATTTTCCAAGAAAATGTTGGTGTGAAATTGGATACGACAAATTTTACAGTACAAACGCTGGTGGACTTATTTTTTTTTGGATGAATTTCTTGCATTACTGGTGGAACAAACTAATTTATATGCTGCGCAAGAAATTGAAAAACGCAAAGAAATAAAAAAATCTAATAGGTTATCAAAGTGGGAAGACATCAGTGCTGCAGAGATGAAAGTTTTTATTGGACTTTTGTTGCAAATGGGACCTTGTACTTTTCCATCAATTGAACATTACTGGAGCACAAATAAGCTATATAATGTAAACTTTTGGCGCTCACATATGAGTCGACATCGATTCCAGTTGTTACTTCGTTATTTTCATTTGGTTGATAACTCAATACCATCTGCCGACAGATTATACAAGGTGAGACCAATACTAAATCATTTCAATAATATTATGCATGGAAACTATGTACCAGATAAAAATATTTGTATTGACGAATCCATGATGCTATGGCGGGGAAGATTACTTTTCCGCCAATACATTAAAAATAAAAAACCGGTCAAGTGCAAGTTGAACTTGCACAATTAGTGTTCCGTACGTTGATTGTTTTAAAATAAAAATTTTTGTTAGGGTGGTACAAAATGATCAGTGACTTCACAAAACACACCCCAAATGAGTTTTCAACAAAGTTTGTTTCCAATCTTTACTGAAAACTGGTGACCTTGAAATTTTTTTTTTTTTATATACCAAATAAATTAGTCAAGGTAATGCACTCGTGATAATTTTCGTTCAATCTATACCCCGTGGAGAATATTCCAGAATTTTTTCAAAATTTTTTGATCAATACTTTTCGAGATAAGGTAGGCGACAGCGATTTTTTAAAAGTAATACGAAGAAAAGTGTGCGCAAGTATTACATTATATATATATTTTTTTACTCGTGTTTTCACAAGCTTTCATTTGACACCACACTCGATGACCTAGTACAAAAATTTTTTTTCACTTCCGATTTCACCACTCAAAACGAACCCCTTAAGTCAAAATTTATGTTACGGTGGTATAAAAGGATCAGTGACTTCACAAAACACACCCCAAATGAGTTTTCAACAAAGTTTGTTTCCAATCTTTACTGAAATCTGATGACCTTGAAATTTTTGTTTTTTTTTATATACCATATAAATTATTAAAGGTAATGCACTCGTGATAATTTTCGTTCAATCTACACCCCGTGGAGAATATTCCAGAATTTTTTTCGAAATTTTTTGATAAGTACTTTTCGAGATAAGGCCCGGGACAGCGACTTTTCGCGAATTTTTAAAAATAATACAAAGAAAAGTGTGCGCAAGTATAATATTATATATATATTTTTTACTCGTGTTTTCACAAGCTTTCATTTGACACCACACGCGATGAACTAGTAAAAAAAATTTTTTTTTTCACTTCCGACTTCACCCCCCAAAACTAACCCCTTAAGTCAAAATTTAATTCTTAAAACTACATGGCTCTGATGAGGCCATCAATTCCTATATTATTACCAAATTTCACTTTTCTATGTCAAATAGTTTCGGAGAAAATCGGGGTGTGACAGACAGACAGACAGACAGACAGACAGACAGACAGACAGACAGACAGACAGACACCGAAGTGATCTTATAAGTGTTCCGTACGGAACACTAAAAACACAAATATGGTATCAAACTGTATGAACTATGTGAGTCCGACGGTCTTGTAATGAAAATAAAGATTTACAGCGGAAAATCTGAGGAAACTGACAATAATGTAGGTCACACTACTGACGTTATTTTACATTACTTGAGGACTATCTCGATAAAGGATACACGGTTTACATGGATAATTTTTATAATTCTGTTACTCTTACAAAACTGCTAAATACACGAAAAACTTATGTATGTGGAACCTTACGAAATAACAGAAAAGGAAACCCCAGAGATGTGGTAAATCGTAAACTGAAAAAAGGGGAGTGTATTTGGCAGCAAAATGGTCCTGTTACTGTATGCAAATGGAAAGACAAACGAGATGTCCTTAGCATTTCAAACATGCATGCGGTTGAAATGGTAGAGGTGCCCAATCGCAATGGAAAAATTTGTATAAAACCGAATATAATTCGAGATTACAATAATGGAATGTCTGGCATTGACCGATCAGATTAAATGCTTTCGTACTACTCATCTCTAAGAAAGACTATTAGATGGCCCAAAAAGGTTTCATTACATATTATAGAGATATATATACACAATGCTCACAAAATTTTTCAAAAAGTAACATCTTCTAAAATAAAACTGATAAAGTTCAGAGAAGAATTCGTCGTCGCGTTGATTGGAGAAGAGATTCAACCAGTTTCGAAAAAAATTAAATTGCAAGAGCTCCATTATTTAGAGAGTCTACCACCTACGAAAAAAAAACAGCGTCCGACAAAGCCATGTCGTATATGTACCCAAGCAAAAAAAAACGCCGAGAAACGCGTTATTTCTGTCCAGCCTGTAAAGAGAAGCCAGCCCTTTGTGTGGAAGATTGTTTTAAGAAGTTCCACAAACAATAAAATATTATTTTATTTCTTGAATTTGAACTAATTTTTATAATTATATTTTCTGTTCATTTTTTAATAAATTTTCTGTTCATGCAAGCCAGCATTGATTTTTTGTTCTTTTCCCAGAAGCCATCTATCGAGATTAGCACTGATATATTTCGAATTTAATCGTAGCTGCACAAAAATGGCAAGTAAAAACAGGACGAGATAACTCGTAGTTGGCGTCCGAGAAAAAGAACGCAATCTACGAGTTATCTCGTAGTTGGCAGTCAACGTGTTAACTGTCGGGTTGAAGTGTTGGGATTATTTCCGATAGTTCCTAAAACTACTATTTCTTCTAACTCCTTATCCCTGTTTGATACATAATTTTTGGGTGGTTTCTTTTCAAACTGGCCACTATTAACTAGGTTATGTCGCAATCAAGCGAATATATCCTTGAAGGGTTGACGCCTCTCTGGATACCGTTCGTGGACAAATTACTTGCCGCTTCCGAATTTTCTCCGGTTTGTGTGAAATACACTCTCATATCCCATTTTTCGTAATTTTCAAACTTCATTGCGATTTATTTGACAATTCGATAACTGATCCTGAAATAAAATTTGACAATTACGAGTAAACAATTGAATTAAACCATATGACCACCAAAGCCTACTTCACAAAATGTACATTTAAAAGTCGCTTAAAAACTGAAAATCGCTTTATATCTTAAAGTAGATTTAAGCAAAATATAAAGTGTGCTATATTTTTAGAATGGTAATTAACGCTCTATTCGGATAAGGAAAAATACACTAACGTGCATAGAAATCGGCCCACTGTAAACTTTTGACTTTAACTATATATTTTTTTTTAAATTATTCATCAGATCAAAAAAAGAAATATGCTGTTTGAAAGACAATTTAATGTAAGTATAAATTGATCAAGAAGGCTTATCGTTTTATATGCGTAGCAACCGGTAAACAAATGAAACGTGTTTATGTGGTGATTGTAACGAAAATAACAAATTTGTCAAATATTAAAATTATTGCGTTTGCAACTGAAATTTGCATATTAATTCGTTTTTCATAATCTCAGTAGTGTTTAAGTGTGTTCGTTTAATGCATACTACACCACAAAAAGCCGCCCAAGTTTTTGCTTTAATCGAAAATGGACTTAGTCAGCGTGCTGTTGCTAGACAATTGAATATGACACGCGCAGCGGTTCGAAGAGTGTGCAAACGTTATGAGGAGACTGGATCCTTTCATAGGCGACCTGGAACAGGCAGAAGGCGATTTACAACCGCTCGTGATGACCGCTTTATTGTGTCAACAACATTAAGAAATCGTCACCTTAATGCCGTTCAAGTGCAACGACAGCTCCGTGAGGTGCGAGGAGTGGCTATTAGTCAGTGTACAGTAAGACGAAGACTGCAGGAAAATAACCTGACCCCTAAAACACCTGCGATTGGTCCAAAACTTACTCCAGCTCATCGGCAAGCCGCCTGCGTTTTGCACGGGATCATCTGAATTGGACGTTGGAACAATGGGGATCTGTTCTGTTCTCAGATGAGACCAGAATATGCCTCCATGGTAGCGACCGAAGAAGGAGAGTGTACCGAAGACCAAGAGAGCGATTTGCAGATTGCTGCTTTGAAGAGCGGAGTGCTTATGGAGGTGGTTCCTGTATGATCTGGGGTGCAATTTCTATAGGAGCACGAACCGACCCTGAGTTCATTCGTAGGGGCGACCGTGTTCACGGAAGAAGAGGTTTAACGGCTGCTAGATATATCGAGGAGATTTTAGCAATTTATGTGGTACCTTACGTCGACTACATTGGAGACGAATTTACCTTTATGCATGACAACGCAAGGCGCACACCGCAAGAATCGTGCAAGATTACATTGCAGAAGTCGGTTTTCGGGTTATGGAGTGGCCAGCATACAGTCCTGATCTAAATCCGATCGAACATTTATGGGATGAGTTAAAACGAAGAATTCAAGCTAGACTTCATACCCCAAACTCGATCGCAGAGCTTATTGTTGCAGTAGAAGAAGAGTGGTTTAACATCCCTCAAGAAACAATAGCAAACTTGATTAGATCTTTGCCTAATCATATGAGAGATGTTATTAGGGCAAGAGGAGGTCATATCCATTATTAAAAAATTAAGTTTTAAGTTTTAAATTGTCAATAACCCTATTTGTGTTAATAATAAAAAAGCTTAATTTGCTTAATGCATTAATTTCACTATGTTAAACATAGGAAGTCGAAATAAGTTTTCGTAAATTTATACTCACATTAAAGCATATTAAATTGTCTTTCAAACAGCATATTTCTTTTTTTGATCTGATGAATCATTTTTTTAAAAAAATATAGTTAAAGTCAAAAGTTTACAATGGGCCGATTTCTATGCACGCAAGTTTATATAGGGTATCCCATTTAAAAAATATATTTTTGCGTTAAGAACTATTAAAATATTAGTTGTAAAGAAATGTAACTTACCCTGTTAAAATCTACGTGAAAAAGTGCTTTGAGAATGTTTTTACAGAAATCAAAAATTTTCAATAAGAAAGGAATTACAAAAATGTTTCCAAAATGCAAATTTTTGAAAAACACCCTGTATATCTGAAAAGGTACTAGATATCGATATGCGGTTTTCACCATTAAGTTTATCATAAAAATTGAGCCTCAGATATCGACATCAGTTTTCATCTATCTCCTTTAGATACCTTTAAAAGTGTCCAATTTGGACCACCCTGTACACTGAACAACATACGGTATCCTGATGATACTGTTCTATTAGCAAATAATGTCAAAGATCTCCAGCAACTAAGATTTTACCCATTCTAAGGCCACTCCCCTTATTCCAACTTTCTCAAGTTTATGAAATAAAATATTATGGTCAAAGCGCGACTATAGTAAAAAAAAAAACCGGTCAAGTGCAAGTTAAACTTGCACAATTAGTGTTCCGTACGTTGATTGTTTTTAAAATAAAAATTTTTATTAGGGTGATATAAAATGATCAGTGACTTCACAAAACACACCCTAAATGAGTTTTCAACAAAGTTGGTTTCCAATCTTTACTGAAAACTGGTGAACTTGAAATTTTGTTTTTTTTATATACCAAATAAATTATTAAAGGTATACCCCGTGGAGAATATTCCAGAATTTTTTCAAAATTTTTTGATCAGTACTTTTCGAGATAAGGTAGGGAACAGCGATTTTTTAAAAGTAATACGAAAAAAAGTGTGCGCAAGTATTACATTATATACGAGTATATATATATATATATATATATATATATATATATATATATATATATATATATATATATATATATATATATATTACTCGTGTTTTCACAAGCTTTCATTTGACACCACACTCGATGACCTAGTAAAAAAAATTTTTTTTTCACTTCCGATTTCACCCCTCAAAACGAACCCTTTAAGTCAAAATTTATGTTACGGTGGTATAAAATGATCAGTGACTTCACAAAACACACCCCAAATGAGTTTTCAACAAAGTTTATTTCCAATCTTTACTGAAATCTGATGACCTTGAAATTTTTGTTTTTTTTATATACCATATAAATTATTAAAGGTAATGCACTCGTGATAATTTTCGTTCAATCTACACCCCCTGGAGAATATTCCAGAATTTTTTAAAAATTTTTTTTGATCAGTACTTTTCGAGATAAGGTGGGGGGGACAGCGATTTTTAAAAAATAATACAAAGAAAAGTGCGCGCAAGTATAATATTATATATATATTTTTTACTCGTGTTTTCACAAGCTTTGATTTGACACCACACTCGATGACCTAGTAAAAAAAATTTTTTTTCGCTTCAACTTCACCCCCCAAAACTAACTCCTTAAGTCAAAATTGAATTCTTAAAACTACATGGCTCTGATGAGGCCATCAATTCCTATATTATTACCAAATTTCACCTTTCTATGTCAAATAGTTTCGGAGAAAATCGGATGTGACAGACAGACACCTAAGTGATCTTATAAGTGTTCCGTACGGAACACTAAAAAGCTCCCACTGTTTCGCATTTTTCATCCAAGGAATTCAGAATCATACTTACAGTGTCAGAAAGTGCAGATTCGGTACTTCTATTGGGGACAAATCCATGCTGTGAGCTAGATAATATTTTATTATCTTTAAAAAGATAAGGTGATAATATAGTTTGAAATGATTTTTCGAAAACCTTACTTAATTGATTTTGTACAGCCACTGGTCTGTAGCTTGAGAAATCCTGGCGATCACCCTTATCTTTATAGACTGGTGTTATTTTCGACTTTTTAAGCTTCGTCGGAAAAACTACCCGACTGCAGTGAAAAATTTACCAAGTACAGAAGAGGCTGTTGTATAACTTTGAAGCATTGTTTAATTAAGAAACCAGGAATTTCATCAACTCCCTGTGATTTCTCTGCCCCAAGCGACATAACGACCCGTAAGAGATCGTCTTCATTAATATTTCGCAGAAATATACTATTGCTAATGGATTTGTTTTTATAAACGGGCTTGGGAACCAATATAAATGACAAGTGGGATCCAAGAAAGGAAATATATTCCCGAATTAAACAGGCCCGAGTTACATATATGAATTTGAATAAATTTTTCCATCGCATTAGTCTCAATCTCGAACTCCGAAAGAGAATGGTGAGAGCGTATATGTTCTCTGTACTATTATATGGATGCGAGTGCTGAACCCTTGACCTTAGCCCAGAGAAACGACTGGAATCTTTTAAAATGTACATTTGTAGATGCCTTCCTCACATCTTCTGGGTACAGAAAATAAAAAACACGGAAGTACTGGAAAGAATGAACAAAATGAAGGAATTACTAACAACCATAACAATAAGAAAAATTCAATACTTCGGACATATAATGAGGCCCAAAGTACGAATTGCTACGTCTAATTATTGAAGGTAAAATAAAGGGCAAACGATCAATCGGAAGGCGATAGAATTCTTGGCTGAAGGACATGAGAAGGTGGTTTGGATGTGCTTAGAGTGATATTTTTTCTAGCAGAAGTTTATAAAGTTCGTTTAGCTGTATGAATCGGCAACCTACGTGAGGAGACGGCGTCGTAAGGCGAACATCTCTCTTCTGGAAGTAATCTAAAAATAGTAAAAGAAATTCCTTTTTTGAAATTATTGTTGGCATCCCTGCTTTGTGGAAAGAGATCCATTTCTAACCTTATTTATGGTTAAATAGTAAATTATCGAATATGAGTGATGGATATGCTTCGAACTTCGAGGCTGTGTTCCTACGTAATCATTCAGCGACTACCGAGTATATGGGGAAGTCGAGGGCATTTGTTAGCAAGTAGGTGAAACGATACTTGCTGATTTACCAGAACGTATTTTGAGAGGAAAAGTGTTGGACAACGACGAAAAAATGATTATTAACATGTGTTCCCGAAATCCTCAATTAACTTTGCGCCAAGGGGCGAAGAACATAGAGTGAAACGACTCGCATGGGCAGAAGAAAACCTAGATCGAGGCTGAAGCAATGTAATCTTTTCCGATGAAGCTTCATTTTAGGGTTATATCACATTTTGGGGTTATGTTATCACCCCATTGGTTCAGCGCACCGTGAAACACGCCCTGAAGATCAATGTTTGGAGATGTCTTTTGGAAAAAGTTTTTGAGAGACATCTTTACTTACAGTTTGAACGCTGAAAAAATGCTCCAGATTTACAAGAAGGCTAATGCCAATGGGTGGTATATCGATAAAAATGAGGAGTAGTTCCTCAAGAAGATAATGACCAGAAACATCATAGTAGAGCATGTAGTCAGTGGAGAGGAGAAACAGGTATAGAACATGTGGTCATACATCAAGCAGAAGCTTTGTAGCAAAAAAGGTGTACACAGTAAAGCAGCTGTCAACGAAAATTCGGGCAATTTATTGTATTAAACGCTCGAAATTCACCATAATGTTCAATTACGTTGTTCTAAAGATATGTGGCATATATTAGAAAATCATCTATTGATATACGCATACGAGAACCACCAATATGGTGGTGGCTAATATGTAATATTAATTCCTTGTAGCTATTTTAAAAGATACAGATTCGAACTTCAATACAAGTAAAAGCAATGTGATTGTTCGATAGCTTTTTGACCCGATACCTTTGTCTATCGGATGAACTTATGGCAACTTTCTAGCAGGGATGAGATACTAATCTGAAGAATAAATTGAAAAGCTTAGAAAAAATGGCTGTTAGTTCTCTAGCCTATTTTTTTGAGTACAATAACAGATATTTCATCAGTACTCTAAAAAAGTTAACCTGTTAGGTTTCTTATTCTATTTTTCATTGCTTTTTGGTATTCCATGCGAAACACTTATAAGATCACCTCGATGTCTGTCTATCCGTCTGTTCGTCTGTCATACTTGATTTTCTCCGAAACTATTTGATATAGAAAGTCGAAATTTGGCATTAACATAGAAATAGATGACTTCATCAAAGCTGTGTAATTTTGAAAGTGAAATTTTGACTTAATGGGTTAGTTTTGGGGGGTGAAATCGGAAGTGAAAAAAAAAAATTTACCAGGTCATCGAGTAGGGTGTCAAATGAAAGCTTTGTGAAAACACGAGTTCAAAAATACACATAATGTAACACTTGGGCACATTTTTCTGCATATTATTTTTAAAAAATTGCCTAAAACCGCTGTCCCCACCACTTATCTCGAAAAGTACTGATCAAAAAATTTTGAAAAAATTCTGGAATATTCTCCACACGATATAGATTGAACGCAAATTATCACGAGTGCATTACCTTTAATAATTTATCTGGTATATAAAAAAATAACCGGTCAAGTGCAAGTTGAACTTGCGCAATTAGTGTTCCGTACGTTGATTGCTTTTAAAATAAAAAATGTTGTAACGGAAGTAGAAAATGATCAGTGACTTCACAAAACACACCCCAAATGAGTTTTCAACAAAGTTTATTTCCAATCTTTACTGAAAATTGATGACCTTGAAATTTCTGTTTTTTTTTTATAAACCAGATTAATTATTACAGGTAATGCACTCATGATAATTTTCGTTCAATCTACACCCCGTGGAGAATAATCCAGAATTTTTTTAAAATTTTTTGATAAGTACTTTTCGAGATAAGGCGGGTGGACAAAGAAAAGTGCGGGCAAGTATTACATTATATATTTATTTTTAACTCGTGTTTTCACAAGCTTTCATTTGACACCACACTCGATCACCTAGTAAAAAAATGTTTTTTTTCATTTCCGATTTCAACCCCCCCAAAACTAACCCCTTGAGTCAAAATTTAACTTTCAAAACTACATGGCTCTGATGAGGGCATCAATTCCTATATTATTACCAAATTTCAACTTCAATATTCTCCTGACACCATAGACTCAATTCTAAACAAAAAATTAAAAAATAAAGCTATTTCTTTAGTATACCCCAAGAAAGAAAACACAGGGAAAAAATTTAATGTTTTAACCTATTTTGGTAACACGTCAGAGAAAATTAAAAGCCACTTCAACAAATATAATATCGACATAGCTTTTAGAACAAATAACTCGTTAGGAAAATTCATTAAAAACGCAAAGGGAAAACAAAATAGATCAAAAAAATCTGGAGTGTATCAGTTAAATTGTGGTTCTTGTCATAAAAGTTACATAGGTCAGACAGGTCGCTCATTCGAAACTCGGATTTTAGAACATAAAAGAAGCTATTTAAAAAACAAAACTGACTCAGCGTACAGTAATCATTTAACAGAATCAAATCATTTTTTTGACGATAAATTTAAAATTCTACACATACAAAACAAAGGAGTAAAATTAAACCTATTAGAAAATTTAGAAATAAATGGAATTAAAAATTCAGACATCATCTTAAACGAACAAAAAGATACCTGTCGGACCCATGGTAACTCACCTTTACTCAATTTATACAATTAATATTCAGAATGGATTTCCCAGCAATATTCATTAGCATATAGTATTAATTTTATTACCTATCTACCTTAGGATATTTATATAAATGTAACAACACTAATACTCAAATATCATTTTGTATCAGAAGAAGCTACAGTATAGCGAAAAACAGTTTCAGTGAAACTAAATAAAGTGGAAATTTGTCAATATTAGTCTTTCATTACATTCGTTATGAATTTCCATCAAGTACCAGCCACAACAATTCAAAGTTTAGATTTTATCATTCATATAGAAGTTAAATGTTTGGCTAGGGTAGTAGACAGTTTTTTGGGTCGTTTGGTAATTACCAGGGGTATATGATAAGTTCCTGGCCTTGACAAGAAAAAAATATTTTTTATTTATTTTGTTTTTCAATATAGTCTCCGTTTAGCTTGATACACTTTTTTTCTATCTTTTATATCCCATCTAAAAAATACGTTTTTTCCAACCCTTCAAAATAAACCATTATTTCAGCAATACCTCATCGTTTGAACCAAATTTTTTTCCGCCGATTCATTTTTTCATATTCGGAAATACGAAATAATCAAGGTGCTAAATCAGGCGAATATAGTGGATACTGAGGCAATTCGTATCCTAAATCATGGAATTTTGCCATGGCGATGACAAGTGTGCAGTCTCTTGAAGAAACAGAATTTTTTTCTTCGCCAAATGCGAACGTTATTCTTTAACGGCATGGTTGAAACGATCTAATAAGTTCACGTAATACTCATAATGCTCTTTTCAAAAGATAATCAACGTGGATTATGCTACATGCATCCAAAAACACTGTGGCCATAACTTTGTTGTTCGACAAAGTCGGCTTGGCCTTCTTTGGCGCCGGTTCGCTACGGAAAACCCACTGTTTGGACTATTCTTTGGTCTCTGGTATGCTGTGATGAATCCATGTTTCGTCAACAGTTGTGAATCGACGCCAGAAATCACTTTAATATCGCCAAACATTTTTTTGAAGTTGACACACGTGTGTTTATTGTCAGTTGTGAACAATCGCGGCACCCATCTTGCGGAAAGCTTTCTCATATCCAAATGAGTTGTTAAAATGTTCTGTACCCGTTCAATTGAGATGCCCACAGTCTCAGCAAGCTCACACACTTTCATTCTCCTGTCATTTATTACTATATCGTGAATTTTTCAATCATCTTTGATGTGGTGACCTCATTTGGACGACCTGGACTTTCTTCATCAAAAATGCTTGTACAGCCGCGTTTGAATTCAGTTGTCCAATATTTTATGGCCGATAACGAAGGTGCAGAGTCCCCATAAACTTCGCCGAGTTCTTCTTTGATCTCATCATTCTTTTTCTCTTCCAAACAAATATTTTATCACTGCTCAATATTCAGTTTTTTTTCCATTGTTGTAAAATCACAAAAGTTGATCTATTTACCAGGTGTACAATCAAAAATGCTTGACAAGGACAGGCGAGTAACCTACCAACAGATAGAGGGTACTTTAGACCTAAATGCACCAGCAATTCGTTCGATTCTGCATGATCATTTGCACGTGAAGAAACTTTGTTCTCTCTGGGTGCCGCATCGACTGACTGAAGAGCAGATGACTCGACGTGTGACTTGGTGCCGGGAGATGCTTAAAAAGTTTGATAAGGGACAATCTCGGTATGTGAACAACATCGTGACAGGTGACGAGACTTGGCTGTACTATTACGATGTGCCGACCAAGGCTCTTTGGGGGGTCTTTGATGATGAGGACACACCCGTAGTTGTCAGAAAATCCCGATCTGTAAAGAAGAAAATGATAGCTGTATTTTTCAAATCGAGTGGAATTGTGGAACGTGTCGTTTTGGACACACAGAAGACAGTCACAGCTAAGTGGTACACTGAACAGTGCCTGCCTGAAGTCATTGGATCTATGAAGAACCTGCGGCCAAAGTCAAGAATGGACACCTGGTTGCACCGAATATTTGACCACGACAGGACTGAAACTTCTCGAGCACCCTCCCTATGGTCCAGACCTTGCTCCCTGCGTCTTTGCACTGTTCTCGCATGTGAAAATGAAACTAAAAGGGAGGCGGTTTTCCAGTGATGAGAACCGTCTGCGGGCTTGGAACAACGAGTGTGCTTTACTCCCTAGTGAAACTTGGCAGAACTGGTTTAAAGATTGGTTTCGGAGGATGGAGAGGTGTACTGAATGTAGAGGAAATTATTTTGAAAAAATTAAATAAACACAGCTGTATTGCAAAACTTTCCTAGTACCCTTTGTATCTAAATTTTTTGCAAAACGAATTACCCTAGCTTCTTGAAGAAGTTGATAACTTTCAAAGGGAACAAATGTGGATTCAACAAGACGGAGCTCCTGCTCATTACCACTGGGAAGTACGGGAATTTTTAAACGATTGTTACCCACAAAAATGGATCGGTAGGGATCGATTCATTCAGTGACCCCCTCGATCACGTGACTTAAGACCTTTAGACTTCTTTTCGAGGAGCTACATTAAAGATCGTGTTTATGTGTGTGTGTCCCTACAACACCAGTAGATATGGAAAATAGGATACGGGATGCATACAGGATAATAATATGCTAAGGAAAGTGAAGGAAAATAGAGTAAAACGACTAAACATGTGTATTCAAGTAGACGGGCATATTTTTGAATAATTATTACGTCATAATAATTAATCAACAAGGATTTTCTACAGCTGACGCTGTCTTCCTTCTCTCAGCCTTTAATTCCATCCGTTTCTATCTTCCCAGTCTCCGTCTGTTAGACCCCTGTCCTCCATAGCCTTGTCCACATCGTCTCTCCACCATCGTCTGGGTCTTCCTCTTTTTCTTCTCCCTATAGGACTCTATTCCGTTATTTTCTTTATCCACCTATTATCTTCGCTTCGTCTTATGTGTCCATACCATTTTAATCCTTTTTCTTCAATGGTGTTTATTGCGTTCTGTAACAGATGGTGCACCAATGCAGTTTGTGCTATAAAGATTTTACACTGCACCATTTTGTTGTGTCATCAACAAGTGTCAGACGCGCACGAGTGATAAATTGGAAAAGTGCGTGCATAGTGTTGTGTTGTTGTGTTCAATATGTCGAAATTTATACCGAACAAAGAGCGTTCGCGGACAGCATTAATTTTTTATTTTCATTTGAAGAAAACTGCTGTGGAATCATACCGATTACTTGAAGAAGCTTATGGTGAACATGCTCCATCGCAAGATACGTGTGAACGATGGTTTCGGCGTTTCCAAAGTGGCGACTTCGATGTTGCAGACAAGGAACGTGGAAAATCGCCAAAAAAATACGAAGATGTGGAATTGCAAACTATGACAAATAGTTTCGGAGAAAATCGGGTGTGACAGACGGACAGACAGACACCGAAGTGATCTTATAAGTGTTCCGTACGGAACACTAAAAATCAAAATCATCAGTTTACAACAAAGATCAGAAACAAACTTTGTTGAAAACTCATTTGGAGTGGGGTGTTTTGTGAAGTCATTGATCATTTTTATTCCTCCGTAACAAAAATTTTCATTTTAAAAGCATTCAACCTACGAAACACTAATTGCGCAAGTCCGACTTGCACTTGACAGATTATTTTGCTGTAACGACGCTAAAAAATCGGAAAATTTCGTTGGCAGCTCCTTGATGTTTTAGTATGATTTTTTGATAAGCAAATGCAGGTGAATATATGTACAATATAGAGTATTCGAGCGACAAATTTCCACTTGAATTTATAATAAAGTATTCGTTTCAATAATTGAATAATATCAGTTATTTCCCTGTTCCAATATTCAAGCGACTGTTCTCTTGAGTAATTCCATCACTCATAGGAAATTTGTTGTTTTATTTTCCGTTGTAGTTACAGACAGCTGCTCTTCTAGTTATAGTCTTAAAATGGATGCTCTCCCTCCCGCCTCTACGATACGACTATGCTTTTAACTTTTAGATAAATTTGTGTTTATTTATAGTTATTAAAGGCCTAAGAATAGAGAGGACTCGTAATACTTTGCACAAATTGTACTGAAATTTGGTATGCACCATGTATTACTAATTAATATAAATAAATAACAACTTTCATAATACTCAGGAAACCGTAATCATTTGATTTAGACATTGTAAATTAAAAACATTTTATAAAATCTAATAAAATATTGTTATTTTCCGGCAAATTACATTAAACACAGCCGTAAATTTATACACACTTACTCTCGATTATACTTAATGATCTAGAAACGTAAGTATTATAACTTATTTTAGTTAAATTTTGTAATACTGAAGCCAAATTAAACTTACTCTCTCTTTTTTATGGTTCACCTCCCCGTCTGAAGAGGAATATTATTTATTACCCTTTTAAATAAATATCGACGAGGATGTCATAATATTCTATCTTGGGGTGATAACAATTAAGTAGAATTTAACTCTACAAAAACCCAAACCCAGGCAGCAGTTCTTTCAAAAAAAGTTACCATTGCGGGACAGTTATATCGGAACACCCCACTCCTCTCTCTCTCTCTCTCTCTCTCTCTCTCTCTCTCTCTCTCTCTCTCTCTCTCTCTCTCTTTATTTATTTATATATATATATATATATATATATATATATATATATATATATATATATATATATAAACTCCTGGAGAAAATTAACGCAACAATCTGAAAATTAATTTATCTTTTTCTTATGTCAGTTTTAAAGTTTATCGAGTATTTGAATAGTAGGCTATGCATATTTTGTTTCGTTGTTCATGACAGAAATCAAAACAATTCGTTTAGATTTACAGTTTTTTAAAGAATTTTTTAGAAGATAAACAATTTTCTGTAATAACGCGATAGATTTTTTTCTTTAAAAGTAAGCTTATTAATTGTTCCCTTTTTCAAAGTAATACGTTTTTGTGGTAGACTGTTTTATTTTTGACCCCGAAGAATTAGAAAAATGAATCGAACAAGGAATTTAACTGAACACGAGGTAGTGCGAGCCTTAGTTTTATTGGACGAGGAATATTGTCAGAGTTAGGTTGCCAATTTGTTAGACAAACATCGTTCCACAATAAGTCCTATGGTAAGACGCTTGAATGAAGTAGGAACTTATTCTAGAATGCTAGGGCAAGGGGCGAAAACAATGCACTAGCGACCTAGATGAACGTTTTATAAGACAATATGCTTTCAGAAACAGGACTGTCACTAGTTCTATAATAAGAAACGAACTCGAAGCTTTTCGCAATGTCACAATTTCTTTTAAAACAGTTAGAAGATGGTTAAATGAAGCTGGATTAAACAGTAGGAGACCAGCCACTGCGCCCTTGCTTACTAGAGAGAACAGAGTTGCCAGGTTATGTCTTGCTCGAAATCACGAAAACTGGTCTGTGGATGATTGGAAACAAGTTTTCTTCACAGATGAAACTAGGGGTTAGTCTAAAACATCCAGATTGTCGTGAGCGAGTATGGCGAAGACCAGGAGAGGGGTTTACTCCTTGCAATATCTCTGCAAGGATTCCATTCGGTGGTGGCTCTATTATGTTCTGGGGTGGCATCTGCTTTGATGCTCGCACAGAGTCAGTTCCTGTCCGTACGAGATCCATGAATGCTGACTACTATCTTGAGAATATTCTAATAGAACATGTGATGCCTTTCGGTCATTTTGTGGGGCCCAATTTCCTGTTTATGCAAGACAAGGCTCGTCCTCACGTGGCTAGGGAGGTACTCGATTATCTTAATCAAGTTGATATACCGATTATGCAATGACCACCAAAAAGCTCGGATATGAATCCGACAGAACATGTCTGGGATCACCTTAAGAAAAATATGAAAGGTCATATGCCTGCACCTAGAAACCTGAGGGAACTTGAAAATGCAGTTATCACAAAATGGGAGCAAGTTCCTCAAGATTTTATTCAAAAGTTAATTAGAAGCATGCCTAGGCGCATAAACGCTGTCATGCGAAGTAGAGGAGGCAACACACGCTACTAGTGTCCCAGTTACACCATTAATTTTGCTACTAGTGTCCCAGTTTATTTTTTTCATTATTACATAATTTCAACGATTTTGTTATTAGGTCTTAAGAATAATTTTAATTCGAATCTTATGAGAAATTTGGTAGCTAATTCACTTTTAAAGTATCCGAATAAGTTTTTTCTAACTTTTAGTGTAACCAATGTTCATAAAAAATTATTAAAATTAATTCATTATAGAGATTTGTATGATTTAATATATTGTTGCGTTAATTTTATCCAGGAGTGTGTATATATATATATATATATATATATATATATATATATATATATATATATATATATATATACACCGTATGTATATTGTTTTTCGACCACAGCTGCTAGGACTAGTCGGCCGAGTGTCGGTTTGTATTTCAAAACCCTTATTTGATTATTATATAAGTATATATATATATATATATATATATATATATATATATATATATATATATATATATATACACCGTATGTATATTGTTTTTCGACCACAGCTGCTAGGACTAGTCGGCCGAGTGTCGGTTTGTATTTCAAAACCCTTATTTTTCTCTTATATTAAATGGTTCCCAACATGATCCACAACAAAGTGAGTCTGCATTCTATGTCCATAACCTTTTAGGAATTTTATATTTTCAATATTTAGCTTAAGCCTTTCATCTCTCTCTCATAACCTTTTAGGAATTTTATATTTTCAATATTTAGCTTAAGCCTTTCATCTCTCTCTCTAATAAAGATTCTCCTCGGGAAACTGCTACTGGTTTTGGATATAACCGTCTTCTGTCAGCCCGTCAGCCCGACCACGCAAATTTCACAAAAAGCACGGTCACACGTGCTCAACCACCTGCTCAAATTACATAACCTCAAATCGACGTTTTAGGAATCACTCCGCATAGCGTTTGGCCACCCTCTGCCAAATATGGTATTATTTTTCTTAGGTAATGGTATAAAAGCTGACTGCAACCATTCTTTGAGGACTCTTCCATCGTTATATATCTTGTTAAGTATTTTTTTAGCAGTACGTATTCTTTTTCTTCTTCTGCAACGACTACTACCTATATATGTGGCCAAGCTAAATATACTTCAATAAATTAATAAATAAGTACACCAACCTGCCGGTATTAGAAGTCAGGACCCTTGATACCGTATGCCGACACGATAACCACGCAGCTACGGCCGTCATACTAACATATACGCAGCAAAAATATTTATAAACATTTTAAGATCATGAAAGAACGTAGCTTAATCCTTCCGAATCATGTTAATGTTAATTCAACACCACCAAACACGAAAGTAGTGTAAAAATTAACATCAAAATGATGTCATCGATTTGGTTAGTCAATTATGGGAAACATGTTAGTGTAGACTTAGCTGAAATATCAGCAGAAATTTTAGGAGATGAAAGAAAAAAGGTACAAAAGAAGTGGTAAAAGCTGATACTATAATAAAAATACCAAAACGACAGAAACCAATAAATGTAAAAAACAAGACAGACCGCATCAAACTACTTCGAAAACAGTCGTTCAAACGCCTACAAATCACAGAACAATAGAATCATCACAAAGGACAAAATAAAGCTAGAAAATCAGGGCATATACAGGCCTACATAGGACAAACCTAAAAAAGAATATCTACAATGCTCGAAGCATTCTTAACAAACTAACCACATCATCTCTCTTCCAGCAGCAGCTAGCGAAACAAAAATCATCCGAGAAGCCATCGAAATTGAGAAAAATGGCACGTTAAACAGAAGAGATGATGCCCTTAATCTCCCAACTTCTCTTATAAATACTATACCATAAACATAGGCAACTAGTGTTCGTACGTCCAGTATAAATGAAAGAATAAGCGCGCTACCATCGGCAAAGCCAAAAATTTGTTTTTTTTTGTTTCTCACCACAATATCGTTAACGTAAGGAATAGGGGGTGAATACTTTCTCATGATCCCGATGAGAAACAGATCTACTACAAGTTTAGCAAAAAAAAATACGTGAGCTCATGATCTCCCCAACATCCTATCCAAGGGGAATCATGTCCATACCTAACTTAAATCCTGTCAAATCACCTTACTATCCCATTCCTACTTTATCCTATCCAACTCGCCAACCCGCCTAGCAAGCGTGGCGTTTTAAGTGCTAAAACCTTCCAAAACACGGAAAAGTCGAATTCTAAAACAGAAATACCCCAGGCAAGTAGAGCCAATGGCTCAGAATCTTGCACTGAAACTTCAGTCAGCCTCGTGGATTCTGGGGGAGGCAAAAATTCGGCGAAGATAAACCAAAACTATCAAAGGAAAAATAACAAACTCTGGATTGCTACTTACAACATAAGAACATTAAGATCGCAACAACACATGGAGAGATTAGAAGAGGAACTCCGACACATAAAATGGGACATCTTGGGATTGAGCGAGACAAGACTTAAAGGGGAACAAGCTACATATCTGAAGTCAGGTCATCTGTTATACCGGAATAATTCGGAAACAAATGACCACATAGGTGGAGTCGCCCTATTGGTGAATAAACGATTGAAACATCAAATCATCAAAATGACAGCCGTATCAGATAGAGTCATCTACGTTACTATACAAATCAACAAGAGCTATAACATGCAAGTGATACAGGTATATGCCCGAACCAGCACATCTGATGACGAAGCAGTAGAACAGCTATATGAAGATATATCAACAGCAAAAACAAATAAAAATGCGAAATATGTGATTATTATGGGAGATTTTCAATGCCAAAATTCGCAAAAAAATACAAATCAAGATACCATAAATATCGGCAAATTCGGAGTGGGGGATAGAAATGCCAGAGGTGAAAAGCTTGTTGACTATTGCAGAAATGAACAACTTTACTGTATGAATTCATTCTTCAAAAAAACCAAGAGAAGATGGACTTGGAGTAGCCCCGATGGCAGTATTAGAAATGAAATTGACTACATAATCACTAACAAAAAAGAAATCTGTCAGGATGTTACCGTTTTAAATCGGTTCGATACAAATAGCGACCATCGAATGGTTAGAGCAACCATATACCTAAACATCAAATTCGAAAGAAACAAACTAATACTAAAGAAACAAAAATATCCGACAGTGAAAACTCTATCAAAAAATAAAAAAAATTTCAGGATACATTAAACGTAAAACTAAGAGAGACAAACAGATTGAAGGACATGGAAATGGAAGATCTAAGTAAAACTATAAGAAGTAGCATACAAGTAGCAACAAAACAAATATGTGCTAAACAAAAGAACATCGGCAAGTTTAGCCAAACTACTAAAACTCTGATCAAAATGAGAAGAGAAACAGATAGGGAAGCTGAGAGTTATAAGATAATAAATAGAGAAATAGACAAGAACATTCGAAAAGTTCTAAGAGAATACAACACAAAGTTGGTAAAGAATACAATTGAAAACAACAAAAATATGAAAGTTTTAAAATCCCACTTATCAAATGGAAGAATGAAATTAAGTAAATTGAAGAACAACAGTGGTACCGTAGTTAATAGTAGAACGAAAATTGTTGCTATAGTTCAGGACTTCTATAAGCATCTCTACAGTTCCAGGTCCCAAGGTCATCAGTACAACAGACGGAAAATTCAAAATATTGGATCCGAGGAAATTCCTGAGATAGATACCAATGAATTAAGAACAGCGCTCAACCAAATTAAATCTCAGAAATCTCTAGGAGAAGATCAAATCACCACTGAAATGCTAAAAATGGGAGGAGAATATCTAGTAGAGAGTGTACGAATCCTACTCAACAAATGCATAACCGAAGAAAGAATTCCAACAAAATGGAACAACGCCGAGGTTATTTCAAAAAATTAACTCAAAAAATGGATTCGTATCAACCAGTAGAACAAGCAGGTTTCCAAAAAGGTTTTAGTACGATTGACCACTTGCAGACAGTACGCACTCTCATAGAGAAGACCACAGAATATAACATACCATTGCACCTGGCATTTGTAGACTACAAAAAGGCCTTCGACTCAGTCGAAACTTGGGCAATATTGAGAGCTCTAGACAACGCAAGAGTAGACACCAGGTATTCAAATCTCATCAAACACATATACGAAAACGCGACTATCCAAATAACACTGGACGAAGATACAAAGACAGATAGGATATTGGTAAACAGAGGCATACGTCAAGGCGATACTATCTCCCCTAAACTCTTCACACTAGCCTTAGAGGACATTTTTTAAGAGTTTAAATTGGCAATCCAGGGGCATAAATATAGATGGTGTGCGTCTGAACCATTTACGATTCGCAGACGATATAGTGATTATAAGCGATAAAACGGAGGGAATTCAGAGCATGCTGGAAGAATTGCATCAGGCATCCTTAAGCATCGGACTCGGGATGAATCTACATAAAACAAAAATAATGAGTGTGGAAAATATTCAGGTAAACATCGGAAACCAAACACTGGAAAACGTATCAGAATATATTTACTTGGGACACAAAATACAACTTGGTAAAGAAAATCAAAGCTCTGAAATAACTAGAAAAATAGGACAAGGTTGGGCTGCGTTTGGCAAGTTGGGGTATGTACTTAAATCTAGAGAAATCCCAATAAATCTTAAACGTAAAACATACGACTCATGTATTCTGCCGGTCCTTACGTATGGTCTCGAGACAATGGCACTCACCCGAAAAACCGCTGACAAGCTTCAAGTGACACAACGAGCAATGGAGAGATCTATGCTCGGAATTAGCCTGAGAGACAAGATACAGAACGAGGAAATTAGAAGAAGAACGTGCGTGACAGATGTCCTCAGAAGAGTAGCTCAACTCAAATGGCAATGGACTGGCCATATAGCTCGTCGAAGCTCAGAAAGATGGACCAGCAAAATGATAAACTGGCGTCCAAGACAAACCAAAAGGAGTGTTGGAAGACCTCCAAAAAGGTGGCGCGATGACATCCAGAAAATTACGGAGGGAAATTGGATCCAAACAGCCCTAAACAGAACGACGTGGAAAAGATTGGAAGAATAAAGAAAACAAGAGACAATATAAAAATCTATTAACGACCACTTACGAAGGTGGAGGGTCTCTCTAAATATTTAAAACAAACCATAAGAGCGCACCCTAGCCATCCATCACAAATGACACATGATCGAGTTTCTTAGATATACGCACGATATATAACACGATGGTCTGCGTTGGCGCAATTACATTAGAATTGGACATAAGATCTTCCGTTGATTTTAAGTTTATGTGGCTTTGTATCTACCTGTATTGTGTTTACAAATAACATGACAATATTGAATAATAAAATTTCATCAGTAAGTAATATTTAAATTAATAGTAATACGTTGCATATAGAAGATCAAAGTGCCTATTTTTAACATTAAACGACCTTTGAAATATTATTTCTAAATAACAAATTTTAATATAAAATATATTTAAATTGATAATCTGCAAGGTTTCGTTCGTGATTACAATGTCGTTGACTGGATGATGACAATTTTAATTTAAATAACAAAAAGGTAATTTAAAATATTTTCGTAATTACCTATTGAAAAATGAGCATTTTAATATACGACAATGACAATGATCTTTGGAAAAAAATGTAAAAGAGGAAGGTCGAGAAATTTATATAAAAGCGAAGGATTAAGGATGTATAATATTTTTTCTATTCTAATTGTTTTCAATCTAATTATTTTAATTCATTATATATATATATATATATATATATATATATATATATATATATATATATATATATATAATGAATTAAAATAATATATATATATATATATATATATATATATATATATATATAATAGGATTTGTCCAAGTCTGCAAAATATCCATTAGTGTCTGCAATCACCTCCTCGTTTGAATAAAATCTTTGTCCCGCCAGCCATTTCTTCATATTGGGGAACAAATAGTAGTCCGAGGGAGCCAAGTCTGGAGAATAGGAGGGATGTGAAACGAGTTGGAATCCTATTTCCATTAATTTTGCGACCACAACTGATGAGGTGTGTGCTGGTGCGTTGTCGTGATGGAAAAGGACTTTCTTGTGGACCAATCGCGGGCGTTTTTCTTGCAGCTCAGTTTTCAAACGGTCCAATAACGATGAATAATATTCACCTGTAATAGTTTTACCCTTTTCCAGATAGTCGATGAGGATTATCCCTTGCGAATCCCAAAAGACAGTCGCCATAAACCTTTCCGGCCGAAGGAACGGTCTTCGCCTTTTTTGGTGCCGATTCCCCCATTGTTTAGATTGTTGTTTGGTCTCAGGAGTATAGTAATGTATCCATGTTTCATCCAGAGTGACGAAACGACGCTTAAAGTCCTCCGGATTCTTCTGGAACAGCTGCAAACCATCCTTGCAACACTTCACACGATTCCGTTTTTGGTCAAGCGTGAGCAATCGCGGCACCCATCTTGCGGATAGCTTTCTCATGTCCAAATGTTTATGCAAAATATTATGTACCCGTTCAGTCGAGATGCCCACAGCAATCTCACGCACCTTAACTCTTCTGTCATCCATCACCATATCATGGATTTGATCAATGATTTCTGGAGTCGTAACCTCCACAGGCCGTCCAGAACGTTCAGCGTCACTTGTGCCCATATGGCCAGTCTGAAAATTTTGAAACCACTTATAAACTGTTCTAATCGAAGGTGCAGAGTCACCATAATGTTTATCAAGCGTCTCTTTAGTCTCCTGAGGCGTTTTGCCTTTCATAAAGTAATGTTTAATCACCACACACGAAATTCTTTTTCGTCCATTTCTTGAAAATCACTCGACTTCCTTGATTCACACGAATGCCAAACACAAAGAAATAGACCAATATGGCTGAAACTTGGTGTGCGTTCATTCAAGAGATGCTACTAACTAAACATGACCTCGATACGCGCCGGGTGGTGCCATCTCTCGGACTTTGCAAGGACTTTTCAAACCAGCCTCGTATATATATATATATATATATATATATATATATATATATATATATATATATATATATATATATATATATATATATATATATATATATATATATATATATATATATATATATATATATATATATATATATATATATATATATATATATATATATATATATATATATATATATATATATATATATATATATATATATATATATATATATATATATATATATATATATATATATATATATATATATATATATATATATATATATATATATATATATATATATATACAGTAATACCCCGCTTTACGCGAGGGATACGTTCCGAAAAAAATCGCGTTAACTGAAATTCGCGTATATCGAGGTTTATGATTAAACATAGTCAAAATTTAATACAAAAAAATACAAATCATTTTAATCAATCACTTTAATTCTAAGAACACTTTATGCAATACATACTCTTATTTTTTACGGAAAAATACATCTATTGTCTTTTGGGTAACGTTTTGTTTACGTTCTTGTAAAATACGTTCATAACACCCAACACTGTTTTTAATTGTTTGACACACGGTCAAGACACGGTCATCATTATTGTCTATACTCTGCAATATGTCCAAACCTGAATAAATTTTTGAAAGTGCATTTTGTATTTCCCCTGAAGATAAAACTTTCTCTTCTACTTGTTCTTCCTCATCGTAGATAGGATTATTCTGTAACTCGATCAGATCTTCATTGCTAATAGGATCGTCGTGCGTTGCTACAAGTTCTACGAGATCTTCTACCGTGACATCTTCAAGTTCAGACCCCTCAATCATTCCAGCAATGTCTTCAAGCACTTGTCTCTGCATCTGGACAATTCTTCTAGGTGCTTCCACTACATCTGGCCAAAGATTACGCCACACCCCATTCATACAACTCATTTTAACTTCCTTCCAAGCCTCTTCTATGTTGTGAATAGACTTCATAATGTTGTATGACTTCCACCACTCTCGCATAGACTGTCTTCCTTCCCCGTCAGTTTCATGAATTAGTTGGCTAAAAGTGCGGCGATGGTAATAAGCTTTGAAGTTTGCTATTGCTCCCTGGTCCATAGGTTGTAATATTGACGTAGTGTTTGGTGGAAGGAACTTTACGTACACTTTTAAGTCTCTGGGCGTATCAAGTGAGATTGGATGTCCTGGGGCATTGTCTAAGAGTAATATAACTTTAGGTTCAAGCCCATTTCTGTCACAGTATGATTTGACTGATGGGCAAAAACTATTAGAATACCATTCTTGAAAAATTTCCCGTGTAACCCACGCCTTTCTGTTTGATCGCCACACAACTGGTAGACTTGTCTTGTCTGTGCCTCGCATTGCACGGGGTGTTTCTGAATGGTACACTAGTAAAGGTTTCAGTTTGAAATCACCAGTGGCATTACCACCCAGCAGAAGTGTTAGTCGATCTTTCGCAGCTTTGAAACCACTGGCTTGACGTTCGTCCTTAGAAATGAATGTTCGAGATGACATTTTTTTTTCCAGTAAAGTGCGGTCTCATCAACATTGAAGATGAGACAAGCAGGAATTTTCTCTCGTCTAACGAAGTCTTGAAACTTGTCTGGAAACTCAGCTGCAGCTTGAATGTCCGCGCTGGCCGCCTCGCCTGTTATGTGGATATTGTGAAGATTAGAACGCTGCTTGAACCGATGGAACCAGCCTCTGCTGGCAGCAAAAGTCGGAGTGGCACTCCCTTCTCCTTCTTTTGTTTTCAGCATCTCATACAAAGATTTTGCTTTTGTGCATATGAGATCTTGACTTAGTGGTGTGTTCTTCTTATTCAAATCTTCGATCCAGACTGACAGTAATTTCTCCATTCTTTCTAAGATAGATGATCTCGAACGAGAAAGTTTTGTTGCACTTATAGGTGTTGAACCTTCGCTGGAGATTTTAATTTTTTCCCGATTTTTATAAATCGTTCTCACAGTCGATTCTGAGAGTCCAAAATCTCTCCCAACAATTGTTGCTTTGCCTCCATTTTCCATTCTTCTTAACACTTTCATCTTCAATTCCAAAGTGACGCTTTTTACGCTCTTTTTTCTTTACAGGCGGCATTTTTAACGTAGGGTTAAATTATGTATGTATGTATCTCCAATAAATATTAAAACAAAACTGCCAGCCGACCGAACTAACATTACGGAACAAATGAACACACGAAACGAACGAGGAAATCCCCATAGAACAAAGTCGAAGGACAGGGAATTCCCAATTCTTCAAAGAGAATATTCAGAGAAAGCGGGGATCCCCCGCGACCATAGAGAAGTTAATGACTACATGAGCGCGAAATTTGAAATTCGCGTTATAGTGAAACCGCGCGTAACGGGGTCGCGCTAAGCGGGGTATTACTGTATATATATATGAGGCAGTATTTGTCAAACGGGACACCCTTCTCTCCATTACAGATTTTAAGATGGGAGGATCTGTAGGGCCTCAAAATTTTCGTCAAGACGTGTACTTTAAAATTCCGTTTGGCGATTTTTGAAATTTAATATAGCGTCGCAACATGGCGGCCATAATCAACCAAAAGGTGAGTTTTAACAAAAAAAAAGTTTAAAGTGTAAAATGGAAAAAACCATTTGTTTTTTCATATTTTGGGTGAGCTGATTATAAATTCAATTACAAAAATGCAATTTGGCATCTATCAACTGCCAAACCCACTGTCAAAACACCCAAAATAACATCAAACCCGTGTTTTACGTTAAATACCGAGTTTACCGGTATTATTATATTGTCGGGTTGCTGATTACGAATATGATCTGAGAATTACAAAATTGACAGCTACCAACTGCCAAATCCACTGTCAAAACTGACATAATAACTTGGAAACCGGGTTTTACGTTTAATACCGATTTTATTCACAATTATCATGTTTTTGAGGTCATTTATTATAAATTGATTGTAATTTGACAAAATAAAAAAATTGACAGCTACCAACTGCCAAAACTGACATAATAACTTAAAAACCGGGTTTTACTTTTTGGAACATTTAATAGAGTTTAAGTTGAATTATTTAGTCTGACATATTTGAAATACTTAGATAGGAAACTTTACATCAAAATTAGCAGTATTTGAGCTTCATTTTCCAATAGTTAGTTTGGATGTGATTTTAGCAAGTTTATCCTGTATTTCGAAATCAGCCTCCTTGCAAAAAAAAATTAATTGACAGTGAAATTCGTAATTAATAAAAACGTCAGCTTTTATGTTATTTTGGCAGTTTTGACAGTACATTTGGCAGTTGGCAGCTGTCAGTTTTGTAAT
>CM032446.1:256554396-256559396 GCA_019049505.1 Pachyrhynchus sulphureomaculatus | reverse complement strand
ATGCAAATATAGACGCATCGACCGCAATACGAGGACTATAAGCACGTCCTCAGCTGTGAGAATTATTATGAAACAGTTACATAATCGACATTGTCAGGCATGAAAGAAAATTACTACTAATTTTATTAAATGCCGGTGATCATGAAACGTTGCCAGATTTATCTGAACAAAATCCTCCATTACTTATTTAGCTTGCTTGCCAAAGCTTCCACACCTGTTTGAAAAAAGATTCCTCAAGGTCTTCAAAATAGTGGTTAAGTGCAGCGTCGACTTCCTCAATTGATAAATATTTCTGGCCACCGAGGTGTTTTTTTAGGTTTGGAAACAGATGAATGTCCGAAGGTGCCAAATTAGGAGAATAAGCCAGGTAGGATAGCAATTCGAAACCACAATCACGAATTTGAGCCACAGACTTAACAGACGGAACGCAAGCGTTATTCTGATGGAACAAAACTTTCTTTCTCAGTAATCCTGGGCGTTTCTCTTTAATTTCTTGACGTAAACGACGCCAAAGGGTACAATAGTGAGTCGAGTTTATTGTTTCGCCTTTCGGAAAGTAATCCACCATAATAATACCTTTAGCATCCCAAAGACTGACGCCATCACTTTTCCAGCCGACAGAATTGCCTTCACTTTCTTTGGGGTCGGTTCACCATATTTTTTCCACTGCTTGGATTGTTGTTTTGACTCTGGAGTATAATGGTGAACCCAGGTTTCGTCCATTGTTACAAACCTGTTAACCGATGTTTTCTTCAGTCGTAGACGTCGTGGGCCGGCCGGAGCGAGGGTCATATTCGATGCTCTCTCGTCCACGTTTAAATTCTGCAATCTATTTTTTTACAGTGATATATGACGTAGCAGATTCCCCTAGTGTTGTTTTCGTATCATCGTGGATCTCCTTTGGTGTTGATCTTTTTTAAACAGGTACTCGATGACCGCACGTTGTTCAATTTTTTTCATTTTTCCAAAAACGCTGTACTTGGTCTCACTAAACTCGTTTTAATCTAAAAACCACAAATTCTACAGCAACAAAAGAAAGTATGAATTTATTGAGGGTACTATAATAAAAATATTATAATTATTTTTTGGTGAGGCCGCGAGTAATGCAAAGATAAGGACAAATGACAATATTATCAAAAGTTCAGGGAATCAAATAAGGGCATTGTGGGACATTGTAAATACACAGAGTGGAATCAAGAAGAATACCAAGGAACCCTATAATATAAGGATTGCACATGATTTGATCAAGGATATTCCAACTGTAGACCGAAGTCCAGTTGATTTGGTTACCCACGCGGTTCCACTGAGGAAATTTTCTTTTTCTGAAGTACCGTTTAACACAACTCGCCTAAAAATAAAAATAGTGGCGACATATTTGGATTGAACGTTAAATTAATCAAGTTCATAAGGAATTTAATAATATCACCTCTTATTAAGCTAATTAATCTATGTTTCAGAGAGAATGTTTTTCCATCTATCCCTAAAAAAGCTCTAGGGTGTCCTATCTTCAAGAAGGAAGATATAAATGTCCCAGAGAATTACAGACCGGTATCATTGTTGCATATTGTTTCAAAAATAGTCGAGAAGTGTATGTCGGGGCAGATGGTTGATTTCCTTGAATTAAACGGATGCTTCTCTAAAAGTCAGTTTGGATTTAGAAGAAATAAGAGTATGGTCTTGGGCGTTGTGAATCTTATTTCTCATATTACTGAATTATTTCACAGACTACAATATAACACAGTCCTTCTGTGTGATCTAAGTAAAGCTTTTGAGCTTTTGACTGTGTTAACCACTCTTAATACAAAAGCTCAGTGGATACAACTTTTCTTATGAAAGCGTGCCACTTATTGAATCATACGTAAAAGACAGAACCCAAACTGTGAGGGTCTCTGAGGTGTCGTCGACAGAGAGTGTGATTAATATTGGAGTTCCCCAAGGCTCAATGCTGGGTCCAATACTTTTTTTGATTATTAATGACTTGCCAGATATAAACAATGCAAACAATGCATCTAAGTACACACTCTTTGCTGACGATACCACGGTGGCATTCGCAGCTGATAGAATTGAAGAATCCCTTGGGTGTATATTTGGATTGTATTGGGGTGCACACATAGACCGGCTGTGTAAAGAATTGAGCAAACATCTTTTTGTACTCCGGAATCTTGCACACTGTGTTTCTCAGCAACTATTGCGACATGCCTATCACTCAGTATTTCACTCTCGTCTTGCTTATTCCATTCTCGTCTGGTCTCATCTGGACTTGGTTTCAGGGATGATTGCAGACAGTCATTTGTGTTGCTCAGAATTTTAACGGTTCCTTCCCAGTACATTCTTGAGAATCTCCGGTTCTTAAAGCAATACGATCAGTCCTACAAATGTCATGGTGATGTGCATTGCCATGACACCAGGCATAAGAGGAATCTAATTCCAACATATTGGAGGCTGAAGAGATGTCAAACGGGTCCTGGGTACTGGGCCATGAAATTTTTTAATGTGTTACCACAAAATATTAGAGATCTGCCAGTCAAAGAATTTGAAAAAAGAGTTTAAGAAATTCTGGTGGAAAATGCTTATTATAAACGAGTACCTTTGTTACAACTTTTAGGTTCTGAGTTTTATTTTTGGGAAGTTTGTTGTTTCTTTCTTGAGTGTAAATGGCACAGACATAGGTATTTTATGTATTAACATTTGTGTAGTATTGCTTTGATTAGTATAGTGGCTACATTTTTTATTATATTATTTTTTACTATATTATTTATTGACGTGTGACATTTTTTTTGTGATTTACCATGAATAAATATCTATCTATCTATCTAAGAAAAAAAAAAACTTTTCAAATTTTGGATTGTTGTAGCTTCTACTTGATTGAAATTCATTATAAATGTATAATAAAAAGACTGTTTTTAGTCAATTTCCACTGGTTTATTTAAATTGCGATGACGCGTTTCGCTGTCGATGCAGCTTCTTCAGATCTACATTTTACACTGTCAAGTTAGGTTTAATATTCACAGTTTTATATAATTTCTTAATTATAATATTACACCTAATTAAATTACATTGATAGTATTGGAAAATCCACACAGAGATTTGGAGTTAGGAGAATAAATTCAATAATGGTGAATTGCTTAAATCTACCTGGTCGTTGAGTAAAGTACCTGTAGTCCTTAATCGATTTATTTGCATTGTCTCTAAAAGGTTTAGTTTTAAACCTTTTTGTTGGGTGTGTAAAATTTTGAAATTCTTGTTAAATGTGTGATTTTCTGTTAAAAGATGATTAGCATATGTTGAATTAGATTTTCTATGGATGAAACTTTTTTCGTGTTCTGTAATTCTTTGTCTAAATGTACGTCCAGTTTGTCCGATGTATGTTTTAGGACATGACCCACATGTTAATTGATAAACCCCTGATTTATTGTCTTTATTGATTTGTGGTTTGTAATTTTTAAGATATTTCCCTATAGTATTGTTAGTCTTGTAAGCTATGTTGATATTTTTTTTGATTTAAAAATTTCCCCAGTTTTTCCATTGGTTTGCCGAAATAGGTTAAGCATTTAAAAGTAGTATTTCTGTCCTTAAAACTTGGGTATATTTCTGAGATTGCCTTGTTTCTAAGTTTTTTCTTAACGATACTATTGATTAAAGTAACCAAATAACCGTTGTTAACGGCTACTTGTTTTATGTAGTTTAATTCTTTAGTAAAATTTTCTTCTGATAAGGGGATATTAGTTAGTCTATGTATAAAACTATGATAAGCGGCAAGTTTATGATGGTTAGGGTAGTGAGAACTATTGTGAATTGTGGTATCTGTATGACAAGGTTTGTGATATATTGCAAATTCATGTTTTTTTATGGCTTTACTGATTGTTAAGTCTAGGAAATTGATTTTTCCCTTCGACTTCTTCTTCCATTGTGATAGTGTAAAATGTAGATCTGAAGAAGCTGCATCGACAGCGAAACGCGTCATCGCAATTTAAATAAACCAATGGAAATTGACTAAAAACAGTGTTTTATTATATATTTAAAAACTTTTCAATCCATCCTCGTAGTTTAAGGAACATATTACTTACATTACCATTTAAAAGTGTAGTTACTCTTAATACACTTCTGAAGAAGACACTGTGTGTTTGAAGCAATTGTTAAGTTGTTAAAATAAATAAATTGGAAATTGAAACTAGTGTATTTATATATTTTGACTAGCCGTGCCCGCGGCTCCACTCTCGTGGACTCGATTCACTACTATCGTCACTGCTTATTCCTTATGTTACTTAACGCAATCAAATATATCCTATAACTTGGCCAGAGAACATATATGTCTTTTAAAAAAAAAACACGTAACGCACTAACAGACAGAAAGACAGATAGACAGACAGAGAGACGTTGCATTTTTTATATATTACAGATAGATAACCTGGCCAGAGAACATATGTATGTTTTAAAAAAAACAAGCACGTAAATCGGATAAGTGGTTCTCCGGTGATAAGCGCACTAACGGACAGACAGACAGACAGGCAGAGAGACAGGTAGACAGACAGACAGAGAGACGTTACATTTTATACATAATATAGATATAAAATTATAGATAACCTGGCCAGAGAACGTATGTATGTTTTAAAAAAAAAGTACGTAAATCGGATATGTGGTTCTCCAGTGATAAGCACACTAACGGACAGATAGATAGACAGAGATACGTTGCATTATATATATATATATATATATATATATATATATATATATATATATATATATATATATACATATATATATACATATATATATATATATATATATATATATATATATATATATTATATATATATATATATATATATAATATATATATATATATGTATATATATATATATATATATATATATATATATATATATATATGTATATATATATATATATATATATATTATATATATATATATATATGTATATATATATATATATATATATATATATATATATATATATAAGAAAGAGGAAGGACAGTAACA
>CM032446.1:256466896-256551896 GCA_019049505.1 Pachyrhynchus sulphureomaculatus | reverse complement strand
TATATATATATATATATATATAAATATCATAGATGTAATAAAATATATATCTATAACCTGGTACACAAATATGTATGAATTTAAAAAATTACGTATATCAGATAAGTGGTTATCGAGGGATAAGCGCACTAACGGACAGACAGACAAACGTTGCATTTTATATATATTATAGATATAGATTATTATTATTATTATTATATAACCTGGTCGAAGAATATATGTATGAATTTAAAAAAGACACGTAAATCGGATAAGGGATCTCGCGTGATAAACGCACTAATGGACAGACAGAGAGACATTGCATTTTATGTATATTATAGATTATAGATATTCTCTGCTACATAATATTGTTCCATATTTAGTGGTTTAGGCTGTGTATTGCAAAGGACCGCGCTAACAGCAAATTTTTTTCCGACTCCATTCGCTATTATTGTCACTGCTCATTCGTTATGCTACCTATCGTAATAAAAATATAGCCTATAAACCTGGCCAGAGAAATATATGTATGTTTTTTAAAAAAAAAAGTACGTAAATCGGATAAGTGGTTCTCCAGTGATAAGCGCACTAACGAACAGACAGACAGACAGAGAGACGTTGCATTTTATATATATTATAGATTATAATTGATTTCCAGCAAGTATCGGCTAATACAATCAAAAATACTACAATTAACACACGTACTTAACAAAATATGTATTCTAATTATGACAGACAAAAATTAAAATAATTTAAATAATATTACTGGTCATTCTTAAAAGAGGTTTATTATTAAAGATAAATTATTAGAATTTCGGATTGGCGTATAATATTAAGTGTTCACGATTTTTAAACGTGTACCATTTCGAAAACATAGCAGCGCGTAAATACCCGTACATACGACACTCTCGAATTCTCTCAGTGATAAGTTGCTAAAAGTTTATCTTTTGTTTTTACGGTTTTGACAGAAGTCTGGATAGCAACTTTTAGAACTACGTCAGCACAATAACGTGTCAAAAGTAGATATCCCTACGAGTGTTTTAAACGCCTTATTATACTGCCAAGATGTCACTCAAGGATCCTAGAAAATTCTATTAGAAAATGAGATATAATTAATTACAATAAAAAATATACCCCGTCTCACATGCATACAAAATTGTACTCGAAAAGTTGCTAAACCTAATCCCACAAAGTTCTATTTTTTGAAAAATATTTTTACAAAAATTTACGCACAGAACTAGTTTATATCCCTTATATATTTCCCAGTAGTAACCGCATTTATCTACTCAATTTGGCACCGCCGCACCTACAAAAATATTTTTTCAAGGCCTGTTGCATCCTGCGGCATTTTCGGAGAAAGTGGAAAAAGCAAAAGAGCAAGCATACGTGCGGTGGAACGAGTTACAGTAATTAAAGTATAAGATGTGGATTAACCTTATTTGTGACGGGTTGAATTTAAAAATTGTGATGAATAGTAGAAACTTTAGGTGGCGAAAGAAAAGAAATAAGCAAGATCATTCAAATGGGATTTAGTAGGCTCAGATATAACTACACTAGGCACGTAATACTGGATAAAAAAAAGTAAAGCAGATTTAAGGAAAGACCAGTCAGAATTAGGACAAATTAAAAGGAGATTAAAGCAAAATTAGACACAAACTAAGAGCAAAAATCAAACTGAAGTAAACAGTAGTTATAACGAAAGCAAGTAGGATCTTTTTATTTATTTATACACCATTTGCACAAAAGGAAAATGAAGTGAGTCAAAATTGAAAAAAATAAGAGCGAATTGGATCATTTCTAAGTTGTTGATTTTCAATTTTTTGTATGAGTTTATATTGGTAAACTCATTTCCATTAATTAATTATTAGGTTGATAAATTAATTCGTTACCTTTGAGATAAATATCTTAAAATTCAGGTACACGTGAAAGTACTAATCCTAAAACAGCAAAGTCACCATTTCATGCGATGCTACTATTCCCATAATCTCAAAATACAGTCTCGATAGCAATATCCTTGAAGTATTTTTTTAAATGCAGGGAGATGCGTTTAAAGCTGCACAAATAATGCTAAATTTTGGGATAAGGTTTCGTGGGGCGAAAAACGCTCACTATATGCCGCAACGAATTTGAAGCGGTGACTTTGATCTTTTCCGATCGTAAACGTTCCGAACAACGCCAAGCCACAAACAGCAAAAACGACGAGGAGGTTTCTCTTTTCTTTGAAATGAGAAGTTCTTCCTAATGCTACATATTCTCCGAACACGACCCCATCTGATTACTATTTGTTTTGGTTCCTGCGAGATCATCTTGCCGATTCCCACTTCACTTCATCAAACAATGTTCAAAAAAAGAGGTACTCAGTTAATTAGTATACAGAATTAGGTCTGCTTTGATACAACCCTATGACCAAATCATTTAATTTTATATTCTTTTAGTTAAAGATAATCCATTCTCTGAACAACTGGCATATCGTTGAGACCTTTGAAAAATTATTACATTTTACAGACATTTTATGACATTATTTCTGATAAACGACTATCTTCGCGGAATTTATAACAAAACTACTATGTATGTAGACGTTTAAATACGATAGAAAGTGTGATCGTCCAGATACTGGACTAAGCTTTAGGAAGAGCGTGACTTGATTAAAGAACAGCTGAAATTGTTCTTGGGATTAATTGAAGATGAATTGAGAAATTCAAAATCAGTAGAATTTTAACCGAGAGTTTGAGCTTTCGTAAAATGAATTTGCAATTTGTTTCCCATAAACTGGAATAAATAAAAACCAGGTATGTGTGTGTGTCTGTGTATGTTCGATTACTCACCGTAGTCACCTGATGTAGTTTCCCCTAATTTCTTTCGGAAGTGAGTAGACGTTTTGGCCATGACTAGCAACTCCACATTAAACAAGATCTGGAAAGATTTAACTATCAGAAAAAACACAAGATTGCTGGCCAGCCTTGTATTCTCCACAACAACTTCCGCATCGGAAACATAGACCATTAAACAAGCTGACAAAAGAAGAATGAATGCGTTTGAAATGTGGGCATACCGAAGAATCCTCGTACACCTATACTAAGGTGGTGTATTCTTGAAGAGCTTAGTATAAATCATCATCTTTCAAATAGAATTAATAGACAGTACTTGAAATATTTTGGTCACAGTGAGAAATATGGATGCCATGGAAAAGCTTGTAGTAGAGGGGAAGGTGGAAGGTAGAAGACCAAGTGGAAGGTCTCCAATAAGATGGGATGAAAGGATTGAGAGAGAGAGAGGGAGAGAGAGAGAGTTTCTTTCTCTATACCCGATTTTATTTGTCGATGAAAGAAAGGTGAAACGACATGGCTGAAGAGGCAGGGATTACAACCCTCAGCAATAGCCCAATAATCGATATAAATAACTCATTTAGCAAATTAATTAACCGCGTTGAACGCTATATTGAACCTGCAAACGAGATTATCAATTCAAATAAATTATTTGAATAATTATAATCAACCTGTGTTCGATTTCTTTTTAGACAGAGGGTATGAAAATGAAACAATTAAGGTATCAGCGCGACATTTCTTACGCAAAAGCAGGACCTGTTATTCGATTCAATTCACAACATGACCAAAATTGAAACAATCGAAACTTCTTTAAAGTAATTATAGATGAAAGAGTATAACTCAATAAAACTTATTACAAAATATATGTTTTGACATTTACCATTGACACATTGAACTATTACGCATATATCATTCTTAAAGCATGTTGTACTGAATCAATGCAGTAAAGTTAACAAACCGATTGTTCCCAAAATAACTATGCAAAAAAACGGTAATCATTATCATTATAATGTAAAATGTCAAGATTATAAATACCTGATGATGGATGGGCACGATTTTTTCAAATTCCTTAATTTGATTTAATGATCCCTTTTGATGATACGGCTTTTGTATGCATATAATTAATGAATAACTGGTTACCCCAATATGTATCCTATCAATTTCAAAACGCTGACTACTTAAGCAACGATACTTCATATATGAATATTAAACATGTTACAAACATATAAAGTATCCTATTTAAAGAGATCAACCCCAAATAACGGTTTGCGTTTATAAAAATACGTAAAATTATGTAAAAAAAAACTCTACTAGGGATTCTCCTCGTCATTGCCTTGGTATTATCACCAATTACACAGAAGGTCGCAATTTTAAATTATCAAGGTCAAAGAATTATTTTGGCAGTCGTAGAAAGGCAAAAACGAATTTATAGGAAATAAATTAAACACAATGGGGACATCAATTTTAGTTTATTTGTAATAGTAATAATACCACATTCATAATTAAATGAACAAACTTCCTTTTTATATTAATTTTTTGTTCTTGGTTTCGGATTGTTTTCACGTCTCGATATTATTATTTTCTTTTTTTTAAACCTTGTTTAAATTAAGATGTAGACGTAATAATCTTGTAAATGTATTCTTCTTTGCCTTTCATGAAGTGTCTTTTTATATAACTATTTTTATTATATTTCGTTTATATGCCGTTCCTCATTCTCCGAAATAAACGTTTTTGTACACTTAGTTTCAAAATGAGATTTCTTAAAGTAATCAAATATTATTCTCAATTTGTGTTGACGTGTTTGTCTGAATTGTGCATAACAAACTTCTACAAAATTAAAAAAAGCATTTTTAGTGTTCCGTACGGAACACTTATAAGATCACTTTCGGTGTCTGTCTGTCTGTCTGTCTGTCCGTCTTCACACCCGATTTTCTCCGAAACTATTTGTCATAGAAAGTTGAAATTTGGTAATAATATAGGAATTGATGGCCTCATTATAGCCATGTAGTTTTGAAAGTTAAATTTTGACTTAAGGGGTTAGTTTTGGGGGATGAAATCGGAAGTGAAAAAAAATTTTTTATACTAGGTAATCGAGTGTGGTGTCAAATGAAAGCTTGTGAAAACACGAGTAAAAAATATATACATAATGTAATACTTGCACGTACTTTTCTTTGTATTATTTTTAAAAAATCGCGAAAAATCGCTGTCCACCCACCTTATCTCGAAAAGTACTTATCAAAAAATTTTGAAAAAATTCTGGAATATTCTCCACGGGGTGTAGATTGAACAAAAATTATCACGAGTGCATTACCTGTAATAATTTATCTGGTATATAAAAAAAAACAGAAACTTCAAGGTCATCAATTTTCAGTAAAGATTGTAAATAAACTTTGTTAAAAACTCATTTGGGGTGTGTTTTGTGAAGTCACTGATCATTTTATACTTCCGTTACAACATTTTTTATTTTAAAAGCAATCAACGTACGGAACACTATTGCGCAAGTTCAACTTGCACTTGACCCGTTATTATTTCTTCTTTATTTTGCACAAAAACACCACAATAAGATATGTGGTGCGAGCCAAAAGTTGCCGAAGTAACGCTATGTAGCCAGAACTCAACATAGTATCGGCTCGCACCGATAGGTGGCGGTAGATATATCCCTAACAATTCTTCTTATTGTTGATTTGATATGCATATTTTCGCTGCATCATTTATTTTTTACAGTTCTTTCTTTTAGATTACGCTACGGAGTTTTTGCCAATATATCTCAAAAATATTATCAAACTTGACAGGTATGACAATTCAGTTTTATTAGAAATTCAGAAAAATGTCCCTACCTAAAAGAACTATTTTTTACTTTTGGTATTTGTTTTGAGTTTTCTTATATTAATAACTAGCCCTGCCCGCTGCTCCGCTCGCGTGAATTTGATTCACTATTATCGTCACTGCTTATTCCTTAAATTACCTAACGTAACATAGAACATATGTATTTTATAAAAAAAAACACGTAAATCAGATAGCAATTCTTAAGTGCTAAGTGCACTAACGGACAGACAGACAGAGAGACGTTGCGTTTTATATATATCATAGATTTTTTTTTGATAAATATTAAGTTAAGATTTAAAAAAGAAACACGCAAAATCGGATAAGTGGTTCTCGAATAATAAGCGCACTAACGCACAGAGATACGTTGCATTTTATTTATACTGTATTCTTTCTTACATGATATTGTTCCATATTTAACAGTTTAGGCAGCGTATTGCAAGGGATTGATTCACTATTATCGTCACTGCTTATTTCTTATATTAATAAAATATATCATATAACCTAGCCAGAGAACATATGTATAAATCTAAAAAAAGAACACGTAAATCGGATAAGTGGTTCTCGAATAATAAGCGTACTAACGGACAGACAGACATACAGAGAGACGTTGCATTTTATATATATTATAGATTATAGATTGTTATTACTATTATTATAACTTAGAAAGAGAACATATATATGAATAAAAAAAATCACGTAATTCGAATAAGTGGTTTTCGAGGGATAAGCGCACTAACGAGCAGACAGACAAAGAGACATTGCATTATATATACATATATATATATATATATATATATATATATATATATATTATATATATATATATATATATATATTATTATTATTATTATTATATACAGTGGAGTCCGCTTAAAACGACAGCTATATTCCGTCGTACTAACCGGACAACCTTATAAGCGACTTTAAATTAAACAGATATTTATTGAAACGTGTTGTGTACGTATGTGTTAGGTACACACGCAAGTCTAATCGAAACAAAAAAATTATAAAAATACATTTAGAGCAAAAGTACCATGTAGAAAAGTTCTTAAACTTCATATGTAGTGAACCTTTATCGGCTTAAAAAGTCCATAATTTTGATTTATTTCTGGTTTACTTTCAACTTATAGCAGAAATAACGTATTAAATTTTAAAGAGTAGACATTGTAGTTTTTATATTGTCATTCTTCTAATTAGAATGTAGTCCATTATAAAGTCAGTACATCTGTTTGGTTATAAATATTTTACCTTTTCAAGAGTTCTATTTCTGCTCGATTTTCAATGGTACTATAGGATATAGCCTCGTAAATGTCCGAACCAGCGCAATGGTTTTCGCCAAGCAGATCGGCTGCAGCAAGGGATCAGTTTTCCATAGAGAGCGTCGAACAATAGGTATTCTACCTTTTTCCTGTGCACCTGTTTTTTAAGACGTTGAATCCCACGATCTAAAATTTCTCTGTCATTTCTGAGTTAGAAAATGCTATGAAAAGCAGACCGACACCATTTTAAAGTATCGCATTCCTCCCAAATACCTCTGGCCACATGCTGCAGATTGGACAAGGGTTTTACGGACGGTTTTATGACTTTTATGGTTTTACGGTTTTATTACTTTTACTGCTACTTTCGTCAACAGTAATATTTTATGAGGCCTAAAAGTAACTACTTCAGATTTTATAGCGTTAATCCTGGAATTGGATTGCACGACATATTTTTGCCATTTTATAATTAGTTCTATAAAATTAAAAAATAATATACAATATCCATACCATTTAAAAAATAAAATAAAAAAACCGGTCAAGTGCAAGTTGAACTTGCGCAATTAGTGTTCCGTACGTTGATTGCTTTTAAAATAAAAATGTTGTAACGGAAGTATAAAATGATCAGTGACTTCACAAAACACACCCCAAATGAGTTTTCAACAAAGTTTGTTTCCAATCTTTACTGAAAATTGATGACCTTTAAATTTTTGTTTTTTTTTATATACCAGATAAATTATTAAAGGTAATGCACTCGTGATAATTTTCGTTCAATCTACACCCTGTGGAGAATATTCCAGAATTTTTTTTCAAAATTTTTTGATAAGTACTTTTCGAGATAAGGCGGGTGGACAGCGATTTTTCGCGATTTTTTAAAAATAATACAAAGAAAAGTGCACACAAGTATTACATTATAACACATGGGCTGAAAAGTCCCGGGCCTAACAAAGAAAACACGGTTTTTTTGGTTCAAAATTAGCTTTATTCATCAACGTAATCTCCATCAAGAGCAACGCAATCATTCCAGCGCCGCTCTAACAATGGCCAAACACTGCTCAGAATCATCAACACGTTCTTGTTTTTGATAAACAGTGAGCAAACGCGGCACCCACTTTGAACAGAGCTTTCTCATAGTCAAATGCTCATGCAATTTAAAGCCCACACGTTCTTTTGATATCTTTACAATGTCAGCTAACTCACGCAACTTCACTTTTCGATCATTCAAAACGATTTTATGGATTTTTTTTTATGTTTTCTGGTGTTACCGCCTCATTTGGACGTCCACTGCGTTCTGCATCATCGGAGTCTCTACGACCACGTTTGAAGTCAGCAAACCAACGTTTTATTGTTGTTTCTGATGGAGCGGAGACCCCATAACACTTTTCAAGCCATTGCTTCGCTTGAACGGTATTTTGTCCCATCAAGAAGCAGTGTAAAATTAAAACACGAAATTGTTTTTGATCCATTGTTTTGAAAATAACAAAAGTAGCGTCACTCTTAGCACAATAACTCACAAACTAATGAATAGAATATCATGAAATTTTAACAGCTGTCTTTTGAAGGTTAGTATTAACTGAAAAAAAGGTGACTGCAATAAAACTAGCGCCATCTATGTGTTAGGCCCGGGACTTTTCAGCCCATGTGTTATGTATATTTTTTACTCGTGTTTTCACAAGCTTTCATTTGACACCACACTCGATTACCTAGTAAAATTTCTATGATAAATAGTTTCGGAGAAAATCAGGTGTGACAGACAGACAGATGGACAGACACCGAAGTCATCTTATAAGTGTTCCGTACGGAACACTAAAAACATAAAATTTATGGCTTATGTTTTTGCTACTTACGTATTTAACATTTTTACCCAACTCTTCAAATAAGCTTGTTAGAGGGGTAGTCCATTTATAATCAATAATTATATACATGGAGATGCAGAGGGATTAAGAAATTTAAATTAGAGAATCCCAAAAGAGATACGGAAGGACGTAAGAAGATACAACACAGAGAATATACAACGAATAATTGCAGAAAATAAAAGCACGAAAGTGCTCAAAAGGGAATTAACAAATCGAAGAAGAGAAATGCACAGACTTACAGATGGTGAAGGAAATGAAACAACAAACAGGGAAAGACTTCTAGAAATTGCAAAAGAATTCTATAAAAGACTATACACAAATCAACAAAGAGAGTCAACAATTAAAGCTTCGAAATCACACATATAATAGATCAACCAAGGTTCAGAAGAATTACCGGAGATAACACTAGAAGAAGTAAGGCTTTCTCTTAGTGAAATGAAAAATATCAAAGCTCTCCGAGAAGATCAGATCATAATTGAAGCTGTAAAAATGGGTGGTGAAGACTTGTTGGGGGTTGTACTTTCTCTTTTTAGTTTCTGCTTGAAAAATACCATAATCCCAAGCAAATGGAATAACGCAGTTACGGTCCTCATTCATAAAAAAAGAGACATAACCGACCTTCAAAAATTATAGATCGATTAGTTTGCTCTCCTATTTTTATAAGTGGTTCACCAAAATCGCAACAAAACGCCTAGAGCGAAAACTAGATTTTTATCAATCATGCGAACAGGCTGGCTTTAGAAGTGGATACGGTGCTAACGATGATTTACATCCTTATAGAGAAATCTATAGAACACAAAAACCCACTCGTATTAGTACATATGGATTTTAAAAAAGCTTTTGACACCGTGGAATTGCCGGTGATACTGTCTGCCCTGCAGCAACTGAGTATAAATTACAGATATACTTAGTTAATTAAATTAAGATATAATAACGCAAGAGCAAGTATAAGACTCCATGAATCTACAAGTAAATACCAAATGGAGCGTTGAATCAGACAAGGTAATACGATTTCTCCTAAACTTTTTACGGTAGTATTAGAATATGCTTTTAAGGAACTTAATTGAGATGGAAATGGCATAAAGATCGATGGCGTATACTTAAATCACCTGCGCTTTGCTGATGATATCGTCATAATAGCCGACAATCTAGGTGATTCCCAACAAATCCTTACCGAATTGCAAATAACATCAGCAAATATTGGTTTAAATATTAAATTTCAAAAAGTCAAGTTGATGACTAATCTAGTTATGAACAGTAATGTGAAATTTATGGAAAGCGAGGTGGAGCACGTCCAAAATTACAAGTATTGGGGTCATGATTTACAAATTGGCAAAGAAAACCAAACCCGTGAGATACACCGTCGTATGGGTTTGGGATGGACGGCTTTTGGGAAGCTGAGAGATACGCTACAAGGTAATTTGTCAATGTGCTTAAAAAAAAGTTTATGAACAATGGGTTTCTGCCGGTAATCACATATAGCTCCGTGACACTCACATTAACAAAACAGTCAGCACACAAACTGAGAGTATCAGGTGGGTATCACAAAGAAGGATAGAATAACAAACATAACTATCAGACAACGAACAAAAGTAATAGATATTATCCAAAAAATTACGCCATCTAAATGAAGATGGGCAGGTCATATAACCCGAAGGGATGATAACCGATGGTCTAGAAGATTAATAGAATGGAGACCCAGACAAGGAACAGAGGTAGACCACCAACAAGATGGACCTATGACATCAAAAGAGACAGGAAATTTAGTTAACACCGCTCAGAACACACATCAGTAAAACTTCTTAGAGGAGGCCTATATCCAGTGGATGAGGACGACTGATGGATGATGAACTCTATACATTGACTTTAAAACTGGTGTACAAATATCTTCACCTGCGCTGCAAACCTTTATCGCGTATTATACGTCACATTTAACAATTCTTGTTCCGTACATTTTTTTTTTTTCAATAATGAGGCGCATAACATTAAAAATAGCAAATAAATGATGAATTGCATTTTGGAGCACTGGATAATTTCTCTGTTTCTGATAAGATCGGCTGTTCATCACATATTTGAGAAATATTATATATTATTATGGTGTGTATGTTAGCACACAGGTGTCGCTTTATAAGAGTGAGTTTTTGATAAACGAAATGTCCAAAAGTGCATTTACTTTTCCTTTACACCAGTTATAGTACAGTATCATTTAATTTAGTATCCAGTACAAATTTTATACAGCAGCTAAAACATTTTCTTAGAGGACCGTCATGATAATGTTCGTTCGCAACTACAGAAGATGGCTAAACATGGAGCTTGTTCTGAGACTGTTCCTTGGAATATAAAAATGGGTCAAAGTTATGATGAAAATTGAGCTGTTAATTAGAGCATCTGTATACAATGATTTAACTTCAAAACTAACCAAAACATTTTTAGGGTTAAACTTCATACTTTCCAACTTTTCTATAGATAGATAGATAGATAGATAATGTTTTTATTTAATCCTTGTAAATTACAAAGCTCCATATAGGAGCGTGGAACAATGTCAAAAGTTTTTAAACTAAGAAATATTACATTCTATCAAATATTCTAACTACACACATAAAAATAGGCGTTATTCATCAGCAGAGAACTCCTCCAAACTATAAAACGCCTTACGGGCTAAATAATTCTTAAGTACTAGTTCCACCAAGTTCGTTCTTAAAATTCTAACATGTTTAGGAAAACTATTGTACAATCTTAGAATACAAAAATGTACATTCTTTTGTATATAGGAATATTTACTTTTATTTGGTTTTAGATCATTTTTTAATCTAGTGTTATGTTCATGAACTCTTCTGCATTCTTGAAATAGATCTTTATTATAATGAACAAATAACACTACTTCATATATATACAAACTTATTACAGTAAAAATCCGTTTTGAAATGAATACGTTTTTACAACTATCCCTTGCCTTCATTTTGTACTCTTAGACACCTCTTCTGCAAAACCAAAATTCTGTTTATTTCACAGGAATTTCCCCAAAAGATAATTCCAAATCTCATACGAGAATGAATGTAGGCGTAATAAGAAGACAGGGCTGCATCCTCACCAACATAATCTAAAATGACTCTTAGCGCGTAACAATACTTAGCCACATTATTGGCCAAAGCACTGACATGATACTTCCAGTCAAGTCTCCTGTCCACAATCACTCCAAGAAATAAAATCTCATCTCCCGAAACTACATCGATGTTGTCAAATGTTACACGTTCATTACTTCTGTTAGAAAATAGGATGATCTGTATTTTTTGAGATGTTTTAAAAGTAGATCGTTCGAAGTAAAATATTGCCTTAATAGGTCTAATGCATTAACCATTTTTTGAAGTAAGAGATGTTTATTATCCTCTTTAAAGATAAGGGTAGTATCATTGGCATACAGCACTATGTAGTCATGCGACACTTTAGGCAATTCATTAGTATACAATATATATAACAGGGGTCCTAAAATTGAACCTTGAGGTACACCCTTTTTTATTATGACCTTCTCAGAGCAAACAAGCTTTCCACAAGGGTCTGCTTAAATAACATATTGTGTTCTGTTTTTTAAATATGATTTGATGAGCTGAAGAGCTACACCTCTATTTCCATACTTCTCTAGTTTTAAGCAAAGTATTGAATGATTTACCGAGTCACATGCTTTTAACAAATCGAGAAGCATGGCAGCACAGTCACTCTATCATCATTTAAAGAATTAAGAATCTCTAACATGCCTTGATAAATAGCTCTAATAGTAGATTTATGTCGACTAAAACCATTCTACTGATCAGCCAGGACATTGTTTCCCTCAAGGAAGGATATCAATCTGGAGTACAATATTTTTCAAAAATTTTGTTTACATTCGACAGCAGTGATACCGGCCTATAATTTTTTTTCTTCAGTTCGGTCACCTTTTTTATATATGGCTTTTATATGCGCAAGCTTTAATTGGTCTGGGAAAACTCCTGTCGAGAACATAAGATTAATAATATGTTCCAGAGGTATAGATATAATATCTGCCGTCTCCTTCAACAGCCAAACAGGCACCTGATCTTCTCCTACAGATTTTTTGTTTTTCAAATTTTTTATGCATCTACAGACATCTTCAATGCTAGTTGGTTCCAAGGATATCGTCCGCTGACACCCTGCTATAGGGAATGAGTCAACTGTCCCACTACCATCAACATCTGGACCAGAATTAATGAAGTAATAGTTTAAAATGTTATGAGTTTTTAATAAATATTCCATTTTAGTAAATAAGTATGATGGTCTTTCAAAACTTGGTGGTTGATGTCAGAAGTGAATGTTTAATACTTGCTTAAATCTACAAGTAGTAGAAACACTATTAACTTACGAATACTAGTTTATGTAGTGACGTAATATTTGGGTAAATAATAGTCATTTATTAACCTAAATTGACAGAGACGATTGCGGTTCTTAGGAATTTCTAGGTTTGTTTGATTTATTACTTTGCTATTTTATTCAGTTACAAAAATGATGATTTCCAGTTTAGATGTGGGTTTGTAGTTTTAAAGCCTAGAAGCGATTAAATAAGTATGAGTACAAAACAAACTTCAGTTAGTTTTTGCATCGTAAATTATCACATTATATGTCTATTACGTATTGGTCCTACCCCTATATTTTTTTTATTTAAAATGGAAAGTACAATATATATGAGTCAGATATTTCATATGGGCTGGTATACACATTTCATTATAAATTACGTAATATAGATCTGTACATACAAACTATTAAATATCTGACAAATTTTAATTATTTTTTTACACGGAAAGTAGATCTTTACACTGTTCGAAAAACAGTATTTGTAAGTTATATTTTATTTTTTCTACCTCGTCCTATCCTTTACAACGCTGTACCAATTCAACCCCCCTGTAGGTTTTATGTCGTCGGCCCAGCGCATCTGAGGGCGTCCTACACGTCTCCTGTCACCCTGTGGTCTTCACCATGCGATCCTGCCGCTTCATTTGTCTTCTTGGCTTCTCGCTACGTGACCGACCCTCTTCCACTGTAGTTGTGCCACTCTATGGATTATATCATTGACCTTGGTTTTCGCTCTTATCCATTCATTCGTCCTGATCCCTCAGCGTTATTTCTAATAGTTTTCGCTCTATTGCTCGCTGATTCATTCTTGTTAGTACCCACGTTTCAGCTCCGTATGTCCCATACGAAATATATATATATATATATATATATATATATATATATATATATATATATATATATATATATATATATATATATATATAAAGTCTGTACGATTTATAATGGCATAGTCGGCAATAAAATGCTAGACAGAATAAAGATATTGTGCATCTTGCTTCCACTTATACTTTAAAAGATGTTGTTCCGCCTTAAATATCGATCTGATCAATGTAAGACAGCCGTCATTAACGATCTCGATTATATTATTTGGGAATAAGAGAGATAGACTCAATTGCACGTATCATTTATTAATTTAACAAGTACATCTATACTCTGGATTCAGGTAAATCTATATTATAAGTATTAGGAAGTATTATGATTATGAGTTTTGGACAAACTGAGTTTGTCTTTTTATAATGGACTATAAGAAGCGGAAAATAGGAGAGAATATTAAACATTTACTCATATTTCTAATAATTGCAAGGCTTTATTGGATTGGAAAGATGAAGTTATAGCATAATTCTATCAAAAGATATTTACATAAATTATTACAGTTCTAAAATAATACAGTCAGAATTATAAACTACTTTAGCTGAAAGTTTCATAATGTTTATTTAATATAATATTTTCAATGTATATAGGTAAAGTCCCTAAAATAACAGGTAGTAAATATGTTGGTATGATATAATTTGCCAAGAAGTAGGTACCTGCGTTTTGGCAACATATTTTTTTTGAAAAATAAATATACAAATAAACCATATTTAGATTGTATTAGGATGAAACATCATCATCAGAGTCAAAATTGGAACTGCTACTATCAGAAAATGATCCTTCGTCTACATTAATAACAATTGGTGGCACCGTTACATCAAGTATGTTTCTCTTTTGCCAGTATTCTTTGATCATATTTTCTGTATGTGTTATACAACCGATCCAGTTTTTCTTTGGTAACTGTCTGGAGAGCTGCCATCCAAACAGATATTACTGCATTATCATCGTGCCTCGCCTCACTTACAATGTTTTTATTAAAAAATCCTTTGCACTGAGCCGACACCATTTCTATGGCATTAAATATACAGTGGTAGGGAGCCAATCTTAAAACTTGATGACCTCTTTCAGCAATTAGTTCGTCTGTAGCATACGGCAAGTTTGTTTTGTAATTTTTGATAATTTATAACAACTCACATTTTAGACCATTTTCTGGGAAATTATTCTGCTTACTTCGCAGCCAATTGATGATTTCTCCTTTTTCTTGTCGATTCATTTGGTACACTTTCACTAAGTCTAGAATGATATCGTGCATTATCCATAATAATCAAAGACGGCCTTTCGAGCTTCGGCAGCAGTTTTTCTCCAGCCATTTTTCAAAGAGTTCTGCGTTCATATTATCGTGATAGTCATAACTCTTGTTTTTTTTGGAAAAGACAAGCTCACTCCCATCTATAAATCCGTTGCTATTACCAGCGTGAACGTGAATGTATCTTTTTTCCAGCGGCTGCTTTTTTGTTCCATACAGATCGAGGATTTTCATCGTGCCAAATCCGTATGCTGCTTCCATATTGGTGAATCCATGTTTCGTCTAAAAACACGTCTAGGGGAGCGTCAGAAGTCATATTAGCAACATACTCTCTCAAAAAACTTAACTCGTTTTGATGATATTTCTGGTTTTCTCCACGATGTATCTTCTTCCATTGTCAATTTTGTATTTGAATCCTAACTGTTTCATAATTAAACCAAGTGTCGATCTGCTGCAGCTTAAAATTTGTTTTGATTCTAGCTGTTTACGTATCATTTCCAAAGTAACATGTTCCCTTCTACAATTAGGTCATGAATAACTTTTCGGATCTCACTTTTCTCGGACTCTCTCAAGTCTCTAGCCTCTGGAGCTCTTCTTATCCTCGTATGCCCTTTTTTAGCACCATCAATGCCTTCTTGTTTTATCCTGGCTACCGTTCTCAAACTTAGTTTTAGTGCCTCGGATGCACACTTAATCACATACAAACTTGTCAATGAGTTTTCTTTTCTATTTTGGAAATAATCAAGAACATTTAGTACTTCTCGTGGCTTTTCGAATTTTTATTTGTAATATCTCTATCGACAAATAACAAAAAAATTCAAATGCGACCCTGTTTTATAGTGGAAACTCCTGTCATTAGCGGCTAGTTGGTGCTATCTCTGTCGGGTGTACGATTCCGGGGCCTAATAGACAAAGGTAGAACACTGGCAGATAATTGGGTTGGACTTGCCATTCTTAGCATACGAGTAAAAGCAGGTACAATAGTTAGGCACCTTCTCTCTCGGTTTTATGGCCGACTATGCTATTACAAATCGTACGGACTTTATATATATATATATATATATATATATATATATATATATATATATATATATATATATATATATATATATATATATATATATACAGGGTTACAGGGAAAGTCGTCCTAGATAATTAAGGACTTTATAGTTTAGGTCGTTTCTGACCGATTTGATTCTATGACATGATGTCCTAAACTTAACCGTTTTCGAGATATTGAAGTTTAAAGATTTTCTAAAAAACACATGTTTTTTTTGCTTTTATATCGATTTTTTTTTATTAGAGGTTCTCGAGTGCGATTTTTTGGTTATTTTTAGTTAGTCTGTATGTCAAGTATTAAAAATCATCAAAAAAAGTTGAACTAGTTACTAACAGTTTCAAATGGCGGCTTGTTAATGTTTCTAAATGACGAATTTTTACCAAGTGTTTCCTACTTTAAATCAATAAAGAGAAAAAAAAATATATGGAAGTTATTCTGCAAATTATTTTAAAAAACTTTTACGTCTTTTTAGCTATCTAAAACGGTATAATATCTACTGGATCTATTGAAAATTCTAAGAAAATGAGATTTCAATAAGCCCAAATATAGAGTAACATAATAATAGAATTTAGATACTACCAATTACCGGTTTACTACCTGCACCTTCAAACAATAAAAAGGGTTGGGTAAGCATTTTTTCCGGTCGGGGTACTCTCTGTGCGAGTGACATTTTCTGTTCACTAAACATTATTGAATGATTTTTAGTCTGCTCATGCGATTTGTCCGTGGTAAAAGTGCTTTTCAAAAATATCTGTGTTTCATCTTCTGACTGTGTGAATTGGGTCGTAAATGGATTTTGATCTCTACTTGTGAATATGGCAACGTATACCAACGAGGAATATGTTGACATCCTAATGTGTTGCGAAGGAGTGTCGTCGCGTGCACGTAATGAATACATACTGCAATATCCTACTCGTCGTGTACCTGATGTTAGCGTATTTGATGGAACTTATCGAAGACTACGAGAAACTGGTTCCGTACAAAGACGGCGGAGTGACATGGGACGACCACGTATCTTTGACGAAGACGAAGAAAACGAAATACGACGTCTCTTTGAGGTAGACCCAACCACATCTACAAATGTTGTCGCTCAACAGCTTGGTATTTCGCAGTGGAAGGTATGGTTTGTAATGCATACTGTTGGGCAACACCCTTACCACTATACGCCTGTGCAAGTCATTGAAGAAGGGGATCCGTTGCGACGATTAGAATTCTGCAGATTTATGCTCAATACCGATGTCGAAGATGCATCTTTTTTTAAGAAAATACTATGGACTGACGAGTCGAAATTCGACAAAGGCGGTCTTACAAACTACCACAATGCCCACTATTGGGCTTCTAAAGAGGAAGGCAACCCAAACAAAAAAAGGATCACAAACAAGATTCAGCTTAAATGTGTGGATGGGTATAATTTCAAATTATTTGATTGGGCCATTCTTCCTGCCGGATAATTTGAATGGCGAGGAATACGACAATTTTTTGCGGAACGATTTACCTAATTTGATGGAAGACCTACCTATTGGTTTGAGACAAAACATGTACTTTCAACACGATGGCTGCCCAGCTCACTACAGCGGAAGTGTTCGTGCATGGCTCAGTGACAATTATCCCAACAAATGGATTGGAAGAGGCGGACCCATACCTTGACCGGCGAGAAGCCCAGACCTAACACCGATGGATTTTTATGTGTGGGGTCACATGAAAAGTCTCGTATACGACCAGATGACTCCTATCGAAAACGTGGATGTCCTAAGACAAAAAATAATTGATGCGGCTGACGAAATGGGGCGGCACCTCACAACCAGCGTTGTGAAAAGTAATTTAAGAAAAAGAATGAGAATTTGTGTTAGAAATAGGGGCAACCATATAAAACATGAATTATAATTAATAGAAAATATTAAATTGCAAGGTTTTTTGTTTTATTTGTGTATTTTTCGTATTTTCACCTAGAACTAAAAATTTATCTTTTGCTACCCGAGCCCGCTTTAGGTGTCATTCTGTGTACAGTTTTCCTATTAAACTCCTAGTATTATACCTTTTTTGATAGCTAAAAAGACGTAAAAGTTTTTAAAATAATTTGCAGAATAACTTCCAAACATTTTTTTTCTCTCTTTATTGATTTAAAGTAAAAAACACTTGGTAAAAATTCGTAATTTAGAAACATTAACAAGCCGCCATTTGAAACTATTAGTAACTAGTTCAAATTTTTTTGATGATTTTTGATACTTGACATACAGACTAACTAAAAATAACCAAAAAATCGCACTCGAGAACCTCTAATAAAAAAAATCAATATAAAAGCAAAAAAAAAAACATGTCTTTTTTAGAAAATCTTTAAACTTCAATATCTCGAAAACGGTTAAGTTTAGGACATCATGTTATAGAGTCAAATCGGTCAGACACGACCTAAACTATAACGTCCTTAATTATCTAGGACGATTTTCCCTGTAACCCTGTATATATATATATATATATATATATATATATATATATATATATATATATATATATATATATATATATGTATATATATATATATATATATATATATATATATATATATATATATAGCTATATAAGTAGGTCGTTCAAGTGTGTTCCTTATTTCCCAATATGATTCGGCATTATTTTATACATGCACACCTTTATAAAATATTCTCTTCGACAACAAAGTATATTCAAATTCAAATCTCATCCTACATCATTTCTCTGAACCTTCTCCATCTCTTTGGTCATTCCTACTTACACTGTATGCCAAACTGCGTAACCGTACTGCAATAGAGGTCTCAACAAAGTTAAATAAGCCTTTATTCTGGCCTGTAGTCTAACTTGTTTTAAGTTCCTCATTACAAAGTTGAGCACCTGATATGCACACGCGACCATCTTGTTTATATGATACTCCTAACTCATATTTACTGACAAGTAAACATCGAAATACTGAACAATATTCTGAGATATTAGAGAAGTGTTCTTTACTTTCTAATCCATGCTGATTCATTTCTTGCCAATTATTAACTGAGTCTTGCCAGCATTTTTTCATTTTATTTTTTTTTTTCACTCTTCCACAGATTCCAGTTCCCCCTGCAGACTCGATGAATCTTCCAAGATACAGACGCTTCTATAAACTGTACAGTCATTAGCAAACAGCAGTACTCTTGAAGTTACATCTCTGGGAAGGTCATTTATAAATATCCTGGGGAACTCCCGCAGTCACCGAAATATTCATAGACATAGGGCTTCCAACCCTAACTCTTTGGACCCTATTTATTAAAAAGTTTGTGATAAACCGGATTATCTTGACGTCAAGATTCAAAGTTTGCAACTTACTAAGTAAAAGGTGATGAGAAACAGCGTCAAAAGCTTTTTGGAAGTCAAGCAACACAGCATCCATTTGGCCAGATTTATCTAGGACCATTACAATGTCATATCTTAACACAGAGAGAGCGGACTCTCACGAAGGCACAGGGCGCAGGCCATGTTGGCTATTAAAGAAAAATCTCTCTCTTCTTCCGGAACCTTTCTTATGTATTGTTTTAGTATTGGTTCAAAGATCCTACAGACCACGGATGACAAGTTGACAGGCCGGCAATTGCACGCACCTGACCTTGAAAATTGGGACAACGATCGCTTGCTTCCATTCTCTAGGCATGGTGTTATGACTTATTGATATGAAATAAAACATCACGGTAAGGAACCACACCAAATCTGTTCAAATAAGGAAGCTCGTTAGGAATTCTATCTGGTCCTTCCGTATAAGAGCGCTTAATTTTATTAAGAAAATCAAATATTTCTGTTTTGCCGAATGTAAACTAAGCTGCTTTTATTCGTTGATTAAGGTTGAGTGTAAAATTTCGACAGACAGAGAAAATACTTTTGGATACAGCTATATTTATAGTCGCTAATAATAATAAATCCTTGCAGCTATTTTCAAAAATGCTGATTAATAACCTTGTTCATAACTTTAGGTATTACGTTGGCAATGTGGAACTTTAGGTATTATTGAAAGCAATGCAACTGATCGGTAGTTGATAGAGTCTTTTTGGCTTTTTGATATCGGCTAAACTATAGCGCCTTTAGCATAGGCTCGTAAGGCGATGATACAATATCTTATAATTTTCTCGATATTTTAAATTAATAGCCAATATAATTATTCTCTTTCAGTAACAAATACTTTCCGATCCCCACAAAACAATATTACAACTGATGTGGTAGTAAATAGGGCTATCTTTCTTCTCCTTCATGTGCCCTGTGCTCCCAAAACGTTGGCAACCATATGTATAATTTTAACCCTATCGGCAGCGGCTCTGAAAATAAGATGGTACTAAATCCACATAAATTCTTTAGCCAGGATATTCTCCTACTGCCGGGATTGCGTTTTCCTTGACTTATTAACTGTAGCAGATGGTATTGGTATTATTTCTCAACACATGCCCCAAATATTTCAATTTTCTCTTTTTGATTATATTGATGATCTCAGTCTTTTTGTCAATTTATTATAAAACGTGAATATTGCTTTTTTAGCTACCTAAGGTATTTTTAACATTCTTCTGTAAGTCCACATCTCCAATGGCTCCAGTTTCTTACACGTGGTTTTAATGAGAGTTTATGTCTCAGCACCATAAAGAAGACATTGCCTATTGTAAGTGGTCTTCGAGGTTTGTGTTGTTAACATTTAATTTCAGTCGATACCCTGCGCATTTGGATGCAACTATATTAGTTAATACTTGCAAGTCTTCTAGACCAGTAGCCAATAAAACTGCATCATCAGCGTATCTCAAGTCGTTAGTATTGACTCCGTTAATTACTACACCATATCTATTTCTTTGAGGAACTCATCAAATATTTTTTCCGCATACAACCCTATCTAACTCCTTTCAAAATCTGTACCATTTCTGAAACAGTGTCTTCAACACGAACCGCAGCACTGTGGTTCCAATATAAAGTTGCTATTATACATCTCTACTACATATTAATCAAATAATCCTAACATAAAATTGATTTTAGTTGACTTATTATATAATATACTTTATTTATCTTTTACTTACGCAATGCATATGGTTATTTCACCTTAAATCATAGTTTAAGATTTAATCCTAAAAACTTACTTTCATTATTAATTTATAATTAGGTATCATCATTAAAAGCGACTGAACGTTTGGCTTCTTTCTAATATAAAAAAAAAAACTAGTTTGTATGTTTTACTATGATTTAGAATCAGGTTGTTTGTGACACGTCATAATCTAAATTCTATAAAGACCGTGGGACCATTATCATTGTGCTTCCCAAGACTCCACTCTCTAGCCACAATAGAAGCGACATAAGAAAATTAAATTAATTTTGTCGCCGATAAATGATATGATAGATCATTGGCATAAATAGTAAATAGCAGTAACCCCAGGACCGAGCCCTACAGGACTTCCCAGTTCATACAGCATTGTCTAAATGAAGTATTACAAATCTTCAAACACACTCTGTTTAACTAAGTTGGGAATGTGGAATCTTTGGCACAATGACACTAGTCAGTATATATCGCCCCTACACCAAACACTTTATTTTTGCACTTGACGCGCGTTGACTGACTTAAGCTAAACTACAAATCTACCCTATTTATACTCAGCCTAACCCTTGAATTACTCAGGCGGAACTAATGGCATAGGCAAGGCCATCAGTTACAGTCAAGTACCCAGTAGAGGGGACTATTAGGAATAGGCCCTCTGTCTTTATTTAAACTACTTTTACATTTTATAATTTCCATACTTTCGTATGCGTTCAACAATCTCCTATCAGATGCATTTTTAATTAATCTTAAATTATCTAATGTTACAGTATGATCAGCTTCAAGGGCATATTCGGCAATACTAGACTTTTCTGTTCTACTGTATTTTAAGTGTGCTAAATGTTCTTTAAATCTTATATATTCAAAGTTTCTTTTAACGCCTAACAATTTACTACACCTCGGCTATGCATCCATTTTTTCGTTCATTACATCAATTATAACACAGCCCCACAAAAAAAAAGTGGGGTATACTTTTGATGCGATATATCAGATCCGCAGTATTTTTGCCCGCTGATCACGAATCTGACGTCAGAATATCGCCGTCACATCTCAATTTTTTTCTAACCTCAAAAAGTAGGTAAAAATTAGTAAAAATTAAGAAAAATATACTCCTAAAAAATTGATTCAAGCTTTTTCATGAATCCAAAGATGTATTAATATGTATTCGGACACGCTAAGCTAATATTCATCGGTTGGATTGAGCCATACAGTTCTATTTTCTTTCTAACCTCAATAAATCAGACAGATATAGTGCTTCTCGAATGCAAAAACGAATTCAAATTAAAATTCAACCAATCCTTACCAAATTTGGTACACGGGGATTTTTTGGGTCGCTGATCACGAATCTGGGGTTGGATTTGCAAAATTCAAGATGGCAGATGTTTTCGCGCCATTTTGAACGCCGAGAAAATTTATCGGTCGATTTTTATTCTTCTACCTGCATCCAGGGCACTTCCACGTGGTGACGGTGGGCAACGGTGTTACTCCACTAGCCGGCAGCCTGGATAACGGCTTAGATGCCGTCATGGCAGATAGAAGAAAGAGAATTACGATGCAGGGACTCGGAAACCCAGTATCGGCTGTTGGTCAGGGTGGGAAAGCGGGCCCGCAGCCGTCGTCATCCAGCGACCGTAGCTCTTCATGTGTGGGTGACTTGGCTCATGTAGAGTATAATGCTACAAGAAAACGGTCTCACGGTACAAGGACTTTTCATAAGTGCGATAAAAACAGTGATTCATTTTGTTATATTTGCTGTCAACACGTATTGAGTAAAATGGGGTCACCGATAACGGATAAGATTAAAACCTTATATAAGGATTGTTTTAACATTGAAATACAGCACCAGGATATAGATTGGGTTCCCCACATCATTTGCAGTTCTTGCAAAATAATGTTGTACATCAATAAGAAGGCGATTAAATATTCCAGACCAGCAATATGGAATAGACCATACAGTAAAAATGATTGCTACTTTTGTATGAATGTTGTATCTAGGCATAACCGAAAAAATAAAAGCACTATTACTTATAACGATGTTTCGACAGTAACAAGACCAACTAAACTAATTCCGCCTCCTGAACCACTTGATGCTGATGTTATGGAAACAAATGATTTCACCTTATCAGTTCATGCCGAAAACATTGAGACTGTCGAAAAAGATTCAAACACTGTTACTAATGAATGTTCTAGTGACAACCTATCATATACTAGTGACACAGATAAAGAATTTCTACCATACAACCGTAAACCAGAACCAATACTCGTATCACAGTCAGAACTTAGTGATCTAGTCAGAGATTTAGGCTTATCCAAAGATGGTTCAGAGCATCTTGCTTCCTTTTTACAGAAAAGACATTTACTTAAGCCAGAAGCTACGATTTCTTATTATAGAAACAGAGATGAAGAATTTCGAAAATATTTCACGATGGACGAGGAATTGTCACTTTCATATTGTACCGATGTAAAAGGTCTAATGGATGAATTTCAAAATAACTCATACGATCCTGAAGAATGGAGACTGTTCATTGATTCTTCTAAACGGAGCATTAAGGCAGTTTTGCAGCATAATACCAACGTTTACGCTCCCATTCCGATTGCTCATATAAAAAAAAATGAAGCACCTTTGATAAAAATAAAATATGCTGATCATAACTCGAAAATTTATGGAGATCTGAAAATTGTAACAATATTGCTTGGCCAACAGTCAGGGTTTACACTTTATCCCTGTTATAAATGTCTGTGGAATAGCAGAGACAGGGAACGTCATTATAAGAAAAAAATTTGGCCAACAAGAGAATCGTTCACTCCTGGTGAAAATAATGTATATTGTTTCCACCATTGGTAGATCCAGGAAAAGTTCTTATTCCCCCGCTTCACATTAAGCTTGGACTTATAAAGCAATTCACGAGAGCATTAGATACAAACGGCCCATGTTTCAAATATTTGCATAAAAAATTTCCGAAATTTTCTGAAGCTAAAATTAAGGCATGCGTATTTGGCGGGCCACAAATAAGAAAATTGTTTCAAGATTCATTATTTGTTACTAAAATGAATAAAGTTGAAAAAGCTGCTTGGCTTAGTTTTAAAGAAGTCGCAACAAACTTTTTGGGAAATAATAAAAGTCCTAAGTACAAAGAAATAGTCGAAAAAATGGTAAAAAATTTTCAAACATTAGGTTGCTTAATGAATCTAAAATTACATTTCCTGGACTCCCACATCGATGATTTCCCAGATAATCTTGGTGACTACAGTGAGGAGCAAGGGGAACGTTTTCACCAAGATCTGAAAATCATAGAAAATCGGTATCAAGGACGATGGGATGACCATATGCTAGCGGACTATTGCTGGTCGCTAAAAAGAGAAACAAGTCCTCCAAAGCGTTTGGGCAGAAAGCCTTTGAATAGGTCATTCGCGGAAAAAAGAACAAGATACAGCCAAAAAAAGGAAAGTTAGGCGCGGGTCTAACATTCGCAATTCTAGGGCTTAAGGGTCTACTATTTGAGAGTATATGGTTTAAAAGTCCTGGTTTTGAGTTTTATTGGGTCTCGTTTTTAAAGTTACAGGGTTATTGAGGTCTATTTTTTGAGGTTACAGGGTGTGGGAGTCTAAGGTTTCAGGGTTTAGGGTTTAAGAGTATCAGGTTTGAGGATTCCCCAACTGTATACCAAATTTGGTAGGAATCGGTTGGTTTTCAAAAATTTTGTCCGCCATCTTGGATCCGCCATTTTGAATTTTGCAAATCCGACCTCAGATTCATGATCAGCAATCCAAAAAACCCCCGTGTACCAAATTTGGTAAGAATCGGTTGAATTTTAATTTGAATTCGTTTTTGCATTCGAGAAGCACTATATCTGTCTGATTTATTGAGGTTAGAAAGAAAACAGAACTGTATGGCTTAATCCAACCGATGAATATCAGCTTAGCGTGTCCGAATACATATTAATACATCTTTGGATTCATGAAAAAGCTTGAATCAATTTTTTTAGGAGTATATTTTTCTTAATTTTTACTAATTTTTACTTATTTTTTGGGGTTAGAAAAAAATTGAGATGTGATGGCGATATTCTGACGTCAGATTCGTGATCAGCGGGCAAAAATACTACGGATCTGATATATCGCATCAAAAGTATACCCCACTTTTTTTTTTTGTGGGGCTGTGTAATCAGTTTGTGCCTGTATGTAATTGCTTTCACGACTAACTACATACTAACAATACACCCTTTGTTGTAAAATATTGAGCGCCAAAACCAAATTTAACTAGTCTGACTGGAACCGCTTAGATTAGATGTAAAATATAAACGAATCAACACGACGCTTCTATCCTAATCCAAATCCGCAACATCACCAAGTAAGTGTGAACCATGAAGAGAGAAAAACGACGAATTTACATCTTCGTATTAGAGAGAGACACAGTTTGCCAACACGCAAAAACGTATAAAACGAGACAGCGCCGTATACCGCCTTGCTTTACGTCCAGTTCTTGTAGTTTGTGCCCTTAGGGACCTTCAGTGACAACTCGAGGTTTAACGGTACGTAAAGTATTAGGGTTGTTATATAAGGGTTCACTTCTTTAAAAGACGTTTGTATGACTAAGGTATAATACAAAATAATTTGCATTTTGCCTTGTTGTTGATAGGGGGTTCACATGCTCATGTGCTCCTATAGAGGAGCCGCCACTGCATTTATATGAATAGTTTATGGCCCAAAAAATCTATTTTGCAAAATAACAAAAATTATAATTTTAAGTTACGCGTAGAGAAACGACTAAAAATGATAATCTGCTTTCCACTAAGTAGTGAGAACAATCTCCAAATAATAAGCATAAAATTATAGTAAAAATTTGTATAAGCCTTTCATCCTCATATTATTGCGAAATATTTGGCTGTTATTTAATTTAAATAAATTAACAAATTAGGGAGTTTTTGCAACGCTTATTTTTCACATGCCTTTGTCCTTATCGTTATCTCAAGCACGCGCCGTGTTAACGCAAAGGAATTACTCTTTCAACTACGACAGAATTGCAATAAAACAAAGTAAAAGTAAGATTAAGTTAGTATTCATCTCCTATAAACTTAAGGGATTGTTTTTCATTCACTAATGTCTGCTATATACCTAAGTAGAAAAAAAGACTTACCATAATAAAGATAAAAATAACGAACGTCAAATAACCTTATTTATAAGTTCCTAAATAAGGGAAATCGTTATCCTTAATACAGGTTTCTCTTATTTTGTTTGAATACTGCGCAAACTCCAAACGCGAGTGCATGCTTCAAATAATTATAGCTGAGCCCTAACATTTAATTTCTTCCCATTACTATTGGGTATACTTCAAATAAAGATAAAAACAGTGGCCTGCCAAAATAATCGTTGCAAAATCTCTCTATTATTTCCGATTTAAGAATTATTATTATTTAGAAATTGACCTTAGCATGTGACTAAACTAACGAAATCGCGCTATTTATGTGTTTTTAATAAACTATTTCCTAAGTTCCATGAATTAAATTTTATTAAAAAAAAACCGGCCAAGTGCAAGTCAGTGTTACGCAATTAATGGTCCGTAACGTAAAATAAAGAAAAATACGATCTTTATTTGTATATATCAGATAAACTATCACACGAAAAGCACTCATGATAATATTCATTCAGTCTACACCTTATCGAGAATATTCCAGAATTTTTTTGAAATTTTTTGATTAGTATTTTTAAAGATAGGGAGGGGGATAGCGATTTTCGGCAATTTTTTAAAAATAATATAAAGAGAAGTTTGCGCAAGTACATAATATATATTTTTGAACTCGTGTTTCTTCAGTTGACACACCCCCACTCGATGACCTTGAAAAAAACTTTTTTCATTTCCGATTTCGCCTCCCAAAACTAACCTCTTAAGTCAAAATTTAACTTTCAAAACCACACGACTATGATTGGGCCATCAATTCTTATATTTGTGACAAATTACAACTTTCTACGTCAAAAAATTTGGAAGAAAATCGGCTGTGACAATATTTTGACGAAGTTTCATTATTAATGATGAATAATATTCTCCTATTCTGCCATGTTCCAAATAAGAAATATACCAATCATGTCCCAAAAAACGTATGGAAGAACTGTTCCTGCTGATTTATATAAGCGAAACGTCTTGGAGAGACTAAGTTGGGAATATGGAATCTTTGGCATAATGATACTACTCAGTATACATCACCACTACACCAAACACTTTATTTTTGCGCTCGACGCGCGTTTCGCTAACCATGTTAGCTTCATCAGGAGCGATGATTGATTAAAGCTAAACTACAAATCTACCCTATTTACACTTAGCCTACCCCTTGAATTACTCAGGCGAAACTAATGGCATAGGCAAGACCATCAGTTCCGGTCAAGTAACCAGTAGAGGGGACTATAAGGAATAGGCCCTCTGTCTTTATTTAAATTAGTTTTACATTTTATTTAATGTTACAATATGATCAGCTTCAAGGGCATGTTCGGCAATGCTAGACTTTTCTGTTCTAATGTATTTTAAATGTGCTAAATGTTATTTAAATCGTGTTTTAATTGACCTTTTGGTTTGCTCAAAATACTTTTTGTCTTAATCATTACAACTAATTTCATAAATTCCACTTTTCTCATAATTAGGAATCTTATCTTTGGGATTTCCTAAGATATTCCCTCAGATTGTCTGATGACTTATAGACTAAGGTGAGGCCTACCTTATTAAATACCTTATTGTGTCCCTTGCTTTTCATTGCAAACTACACAAATTAGCCTCATTACATTTTTTAGTTCATCGTTTGGTCACTTTCCCTCTGAATAGAGTAAACTTTAATAAAGAAAGGAATCGAATTAGAAATATAATTAGAATTAATGGTTATGACAATGACTTAGTAAATAAGCTAATAAATAGACATAAGTTTAGGTTCTAGTTAGTAGTTAGGAATTCCACCTTTTTTTATACGCGAAGAAAATAACACCAAGTATGTCTCCATACCATATAATCCGAAATATAGCAAGGGACTCAATAAGATATTTAATAAGGTAGGTCTGACATTAGTTGACAAAGCCAACTTGTTACCTGAACTCTTTGCTTCACATGCTACTATCGATTTCCAAGGAAAAACACCTCACACTATTCCCATAGTGCAGTCAACATTGCCCAGTATTGTCTTCAAAGAGTGTATCAGAAAACGTATTTTAATATAGTTAGACACAATAAAGCCTCTGGCGCTAATAGAATGCCTGGCATATTACTCAGAGGCGGTGCAAGCGAACTAACACCAGCCTTCTACTTGCTACTTATGCAAATAGCGTCAATAGTAGAAAGTCGTTCAACTTAACAAAGACCTGGAACAATCTCTTTATTTTGGGTAACAGTAACTAAGTAGAATTTAACGCTAAAAAAACTCAGGAGGTAGTGTTTTCTAAAGACGTTAACGTTGTTGAACCCGATATAGTTATGCTGGGCGTTAATTTGGGAACAAATATGTCTTTAAAATTATATAAAAACAACACTATGTTTTAATTTCCAATATATTTAAAGTCACTTGACAATTGTTTCACCATACAATGGCTTCTTCAGAAGTAAATAAGAAAGAAAAATATTTGGTAGTAATCTTGGTTATATAGTGCTTAAAACTATCCTTAATTACCTAAGATTGCGCTAATCATTTTATTATATTATTTACAGACAGAATTATTTTAAGAATGTGGTACTATTTCCAAGACCTAATAAAGATTAAGTAAGGGTGAATGGTTCATTTAATATTTGATAGGAGTTTTTCCGTTTGTTAATTTCAAGACATTCAAGCAAATTTAATTTTTTAGATTTATTTTCTACATATAGGATGTTTAACGTATCCTCAAAATTATGGGATTCGTTTATTATATGGGTTGCGTAATGTGAATTGTTCTTATTTTTTAAATAACTATGTTTATGGTCTTTAATGCGAATTTCAAAAGATCTACCAGTTTCTCCTACGTAGGTTTAGTTTAGTTTAATAAATAAACTCGTGATTTTAAGGATTTCTTAGATTTGGTTTTGATATTCAAAATTATACTCCCTAAGGAATTACTGGTTTTGAATGCTATTTTATTGTTCTTTTTTATTAAATGTTTGGACATTGTTCTAGTTATTTTCCCTGTGTATGTGAGTGTACTAAATTTTCCTTTTTTTTTTCATTAATTGTGGGATAAATTAGAGAGATTGCTTGTTTAAAGGATTTTTTATTCAAGATATTATCTATAATGTTGGGGTCATATCCATTATTAATTGCTATTTGTCTGATTATGTTGAATTCTTTGTTAAAATTAGTTTTAGTCATAGGGATATGTAAGAATCTATATATGAAAGAGTTAAAAGCTGCCATTTTGTGAGGATAAGGGTGGGATGAACTATTGTGTATGACTGTGTCAGTATGTGAAGATTTGTGAAAAATCGAGAAATCCTGTTTATTGTTCACTTCTGATATAGATATGTCCAAGAAATTTATAGAGTTATTGGTTTCTAATTTTATGGCAAATTTAATATTAGGATGCAACTTATTTAGGAAGTTAAGGAGGATTGTTAGTTGTCCATCTGTTCCCGTGAAACAGGAAATGATATCGTCAACATATCTATACCAGTATACAATATTTTTGCTTACCGCGATTTGATAAATTTTTAGTTCTAAAGGATCCATGAAAATTTCCGCTAGTAAAGGGCTTAAAGGATTATCCATTATTAGACCTTCTTTAGATGTATAAAAGTTATCATTGAATTCAAAATAGTTTTGATTCAAGCACGTCGTAAATAAATCTAAAATATCCCGTTTAATAATTTAATTTACTTTATTCTTGATTAAGAGCTTATCTACTAATTCTATGACTTCATATAATGGGATACTAGGAAATAAGTTTTGTACATCAAATGAGATAATTCTAGAATTTTCCGGTAAGTTAATATTTTTAATTTTATCAATTAGTTCATGTGTTGGATATACTATATTTCGGTTTAAATTTGCAATGTTGTCGTAGTAAAGGGATGAGTTTTTGTGATAATTGGATTGATGGTGCCGTACCAAACGATACAACTGGTCTAATAGGGAAATCCTTTTAATGTAATTTAATTAGGGAATATAATTTTGGAGCCTGTGGGTTCATTATTGTTAAAGTACTTTTGTCAAAATCATTGAAAATTGTGAGATCTTTTAAAGTAGATTTTATTAGTTTTTGGTAGACTTTTGTTGGGTCATTATTTAATATAATAATATATTATAATATATTTAATACTTGAAATGAAAAAAAAAACAATTGTCAAGTGACTTTAAATATATTGGAAATTAAAACATAGTGTTGTTTTTATATAATTTTATTATGAATTTCCAACAAGTATCGGCCAACACAATCAAAGAAATATGTCTTTGCATGAACATGTTGCGTAGATAGCAAACAGAGATTCTTAAAAGATAGGAATATTATTCAGAACTAAAAAGCTTTACACTCCACAACAGCTGATGATTCTGTATAAAGCTCAAATTCAACTAACGATAGAATACGGCTCCCATGTTTGGCGTCCTGCTTCCAAACACACACTCCATTTTTTGGATTCTATTCAGAAGAGAGCTGTTCGATTGATTGGAGACTCAGACCTCACTAGAAACTTTGATTCCTCGAAACATCGAAGAACGGTTGACGACTTGAGTCTTCTTTAGATGTATTTCCATAGGGTGTAGCCTGCTTAACTCCTCCCAGAGCGGTGCATGCTAGGAAACACATCGCGCTAATACTTCACAACAGTATGTGGTTCAGCTTGTCACCTCTCGTACAACCCTCTTCAAGCAGTCTTTTCTACAGAAAACCTCATCCATTTGGAATGATTTGCTCAGGACTGTGTTTCCCACCGAGTACAATGTATGACCAACGTGAATTGCTCTTTCCGCACACACGTCACCCCTGTAGCCGTTTAGGGATTTACCTGCAGCACATTATGCCTATAAAAAAAAACAAAAAAGGGATTCTTTTTTTACATACTTGCAAGGATACTGTTCGACTGACGTAATTCGTTTTATTCCTGGCAAAGCGATGCATGCTAGAAATAATTCTAATATCACTCTCTTTAAGATCTGGTTCTCTTTGAACGACCTACGTAGGACGTCGTTTTTATAGTACAATCTGCATCAAATCAAGACCAACCTTAATTGTTGCTTTCTCGCAGGCGCCACTCATAACTGTTAATAAAAAATATGTTTCGAAATTTTTTAAATCAAAATTTAGAAAGAAACAAAAAAGGAATAATCTCGTATTTCGGCAAATGATATTTATTTATTCGTGAAAGTATAATTATTATTACTTTTTTTGACACGCGGTCTATCAATATTTCATATACAATAAAGAAAATAAGGTTAAATATAAAGACTTGCACTTAACAAAGAATGTTAATTACAAAAATTCCAATAAAAAGCCGGTTAAACTCAAGGTGCAGCACCCAGTACCAAAACACATACATACCTATCGAAAAAGTACCAAAACAACAAGTTATTGCCAACCGGCGGTACTCATGGTCGAATTGCGTTAATTTTGGGCGCCGATTCGACCACATTAACAACAAATAGTTGCGTAAGTGAATCCATTAGGGGATATCGGGGATGTTTGAACCTCAAACAGGTTAGTCATGTGATTAAACTGCTTTTATAGAACACGAATTCTCGTCCGAGCTACGGCTTCTATCTTAATTTTGGTTGCACAATGACAGCGTATGATACATCACAAATAAATACACGGACGGAACACTTATAAGACACTTCAATGTCTGTCTGTCCGTCTGTCAAACCCGATTTTCTCTGAAACTATTTGACACAGAAAGTTGAAATTTGGCACTAATACAGGGCTTAATGGCCCGATCAGAGCCGTGGAGTTTTGGAAGTTAAATTTTGGCTTAAAGGGTAAGTTTTGGGAGATGAAATCGGAAGTGAAAAAAAAAAATCCTACCAGATCATCGAGTGGGGTTTCAAATGGAAGCTTATGAAAACACGAGTTCAAAAAATATATATATTGCAATACTTGCGCACACATTTCTTTGTATTATTTTTAAAAAATTGCCAAAAATGGCTGTCCCCCCACCCTATGTCTAAAAGTACAAATCAAAAAATTTCAAAAAAAATTCTGGAATATTCTCCATAAGGTGTAGATTGAACGAAAATTATCACGAGTGCATTACCTATAATAATTTATCAGCTATATAAAAAAAAATTCAAGGTCATCAGTTTTCAACCAAAATCGGAAACAAACTTTGTTGAAAACTCATTTGGGGTGTGTTTTGTGAACTCACTGATCATTTTATACTTCCGTTACAACATTTTTTATTTTCAAAGCAATCAACGTACGGAACACTAATTGCGCAAGTTCAACATTTTATACCTCCGTAACCAAAAATTTTATTTTAAAAGCACTCAACCTACTCCTACCTACCTACCTACCTCAACTAATAGCGCAAGTGCGACTTGCACTTGGACGGTTATTTATTTCATAATATTAGCTGACGTATCAGTTCATATCATTTTTAGCTGGGTAGCTACTACATAAGTTAGTAAACTCTTACTCTATTTAGCTAGCTCTCCTTAGAAGGAAGGAAAAGGTCTTTCTACATTTACCTTCTATTTATAGTGCTCTAACTTTAATCCTAACCAGCCTCAAATTCCGATTAGGCGACTGGCTAACGAAGGAGATTGCGGCTCTATAGCTGATGTGGAAGCAACTTATCTAAAGGAGTCAACCTTAAATAGAAATCCTGGTCCTCCTAGTCAACTGGTTTAGTAATCGATTAGCAATTTAATATCCAAACACACAGACGTTTCACCAAAATCTCATCTGGCTTTATTAATTCTTACTGGTCGCGGGTATATATATATATATATATATATATATATATATATATATATATATATATATATATATATATATATATATATATATATGTATATGTATATATATATATATATATATATATATATATATATATATATATATATATATATACTTAGTTTTTGAGTTTTCTTGGGAATATTTTAAGGTTCATAAATGAGAAAAGTTAGAGGTTACATTTATTACAATACGTTTCAACCAAATTATCTTGGTCTTCATCAGTTGTATTTATAACTAAAATAATATAGGTATACATGAGCATATGGAACTTACTACAGAAGTTAATAAAATTATGTACTTACCCAAAAATGATTCTTCATTATTCATCTAACAAGAATCGAAAATTTAAATATACTGTTAATATAAAATAAAATAAAAATTATTTCCACATTTCACTGTAACAGTTAGAACAACACGTATTCGACATATCTCCGTGTGATTCGATTAATTTTTGATTTTGTTTTTTTTCTAATTTTGGTGAGAGCTGTTTTGAGATGTAAGTTAAGTTCCATTTTAAGGGGGTTTTATGGAGAAAAACAGCTGTACATGGCAAATATAATACGATGGATTTAAATAATGTTATTGTATAACTTACTGAGATGTCGTATGTCAGTTTTTCGTTTATTACGTTGTCGTTTTTTTTATGTATATCATTTCTAGAATTTCCCTTTTTTTTTGGTTTTTTTTCCGTTATTAGTATTTTTGTTTCCTCAAAATTAAATTTGTGATTTAATAATGTTTCGTGTTTTGTTAGTGCTGTTTTGCTTTTTTTTATCAGAGGGGTGGCCAATTAAACGATGTTCGAGAAGTTGTGAAGTTTGCCCTATATAAACTTTGTTGCAGTTTTTACATGGTATCTCATAAACTACATGTGTTTTTTTTTATTTTTGAGTGTTTTGCTTTTCAGGCTGCTAAAACTGCATAAGCTTTGTGACAAATATTGATATTATGTCGTTTGAAATATGATTGGGTATTTTCTGAAAGTCCCTGTATATATATATATATATATATATATATATATATAATATATATATATATATATATATATATATATATATATATGTTTTTTAAAGTGCCATGGGCGTTTATAATTTTAGAATTAACAAAAAACAACATATTACAACACTGTAAACAAATGAGCGCTAAGAAGATGTTTATAGCTACCAGAATTTTGCAAAATTAACAATATAAATCAAAATGGACAATTAATCCCGCCATATAACAATGCCTGTTTTAATTTGTATTGTTATTCCCATCAAATTTTCTTTGTTATAAACATCATCTCAGCGCTCTATTGTTTACAGTGTTGTAAAATGGCGTTTTTCTTAATTACTAACGCCCTACTTTACATATTTACACAGGAAATAATCCAATGATGTAAAATCTCAAGAAATTGGAGGTTAATTAATGCATCCATGTCTCGAATCAATAAATCAATTATTTGCGCAGTCTTGTTAATATGCAAATATAATTCCGATCAAAGTTTTACAGATTTGCAGACAAATATATATTAAAGATGATTCTGTAAAGCATTCAATTGACTCATAATGGCCTCATTTTACAAAGAAAAAGGCCCTGTTGATTGTAAGATGATGGTAATCTTGTAATAAGCGCCATACTGTGAGATATGTTTCATGCAATGGACTTTGATGCATCACTTTTGGACTGAGGGCGCCGTAAATTCTAAAATTGTACACGCAATTTATCGATAAAAGTGAAGACCACTTTCCAATGACTCCACAGCCCAAAATAACAATCTCAGGACGTAATTGATGATATTCGAACTTTTTTCCTCAGTCCTTGTTCAACAGAAGAAATGTTTTATCATCATCATCATTAACCCTTAAGTACCTACCTGGAGTCTCTCAGACTCTGGCGGAATTTATTTTGGTTATAACTAGTCGCATGTGCATCTTTACTGGTCACGTATCCCTGAACCTTCCGCTTTCTACCCATAGTATCACGTCTGTGCTCGTCGATGATACAGGTGATTCCGCTCACTCTTGAACGGCTATAAAAGTTCTTTTTTTTTTGAGTCTGAGAGACTCCAGGTAGGTACTTACGGCACTTTTTTCAATAAAATGATTTATATTATTTTAGCGAAAAAACAGCATCTTATATTAGAATTTATATTTTAAATTAATTAATTTTTATTGTTTTAGTAAAAAATGACATCTATTAATATTATTGAGCGTTGGTTGGAAAAAGAGCTTAGCGATGAATAATTACCAAAAGCAGAATATAGCGACGTGGAAGTCGATATTGGTGACGCTTTTGTGGTGGGTGAAGTGTCCGAATCGGATTCAGAAATAGGCGGCGAAGACCTGATGGATTTAGTGGAAGAAAATGATGAATGGTCAGACGAAGATGAAATTCCCTTGCAAAAATTGAGATTTAGACCTAGGAAAAGAAACTATTTTGGCAAAAACCGTTTTCGTTGGTCATTATTACCACCTTCTTCTCACACAAGAACATTGCAACATAATATTGTGCAGCAAAGAGAAGGCCTACAAGCATCGTATGAAAACGTACTCAACTCTTTCTTTTCTCCGCTTGACATTTGGAGCCAGTATTTCACTGATGAAATGCTTGGAGTAATTGTGCAGCATACGAATGAAAAAATTCAAGCTATAAGACCAAAATACAAGAAACAAACTTGTGTTCAAGATATAGATATTGTAGAACTGAAAGCATTCATTGGTATGTTATTCTATACTGCTGTGTTCAAAGAAAACCACGAATGTTATCGGCCTTGGCATAGTACTGATGGTACCGGTAGAGAAATTTATCGATGCATACTATTCGAGTCGACGATTCTTCGACAAGAGAAACTCGACGAGAAACTGATGCATCTGCGCCAATATCTGAGTTGTTCGATTCATTCGTCAGACAATGTCAAAATGTCTATGTAATTAGAAGCTACGCTTGTATCGACGAAATGCTCGTGTCATTTCGTGGCATGTGCTGTTTTAAAATGTACATGCCGAAGAAACCATCTAAATACGGCATTAAAATATTATGTTTCACTGATGCAAGAACAGGTTATCTTCTCAATCCGTATATCTACACAGGAAAAGACTCCGATGGGTTAAACCTACCTACAGAATATAGTCGGCTTAAGAAACCTACACAAGCACTAATGCATCTCATTCCTTGCATTGAAGGAACTAATAGGAATATATCGACAGATAACTGGTTTACGTCGACAGAGGTAGTAAATTTGCTGAAAGAAAAAAAACTCACCCTAGTAGGTACCATGAGAAAAAACCAGCGAGGCATACCACCTGAATTCTTGCCTTCCCGTCATCGACCAGTTGAATCTTCTATATTTGGTTTTACTAAAGACAGAACAATTACATCGTTTATGCCGAAGCAAAACAAAGCAGTCATCTTAGTTTCGAGCGCGTATCATACACCTGATGTGGACCATAACTCTAAGAAACTGGAAATTATATTATTCTATAATCAAACTAAAATTGAAGTTGATTTACTAGATCAAAGGTGCTCCAATTATTCGACTGGTCATCGGACACGCAGGTGGCCGCTGGCCATATTTTACAGGCTGTTGGACATATCAGCATCCAACTCGTATGTGGTTTACTTATCAACTCAACAGCAGCAAATCGAAAGTAGATTCCAATTTATGAAGAGACTGGTTGGACAACTTGCAAGATCACATATGGAGCGCAGAGAACGAATGACGACGATTCAGCGGGATATTAGGCTTTCTCTCCGTCGCGTACTACAAATCGACACAAATACACCCGCTGCTGATGAACCACCAGAAAGGCTGAAAATCCGCAGGTACTGCCATATATGTGATCCCAAAAAGAAACGCAAGACTTGTGTTACCATTGCAAAAAACCTATTTGCTTAGAATGCTCAGAAATGATGTGTGGAATCTGCCACGAAAAATTGTGAGGTCTGAGGCTTACAATTTTTATAAAAACTTCTTAGTTATTTCCTAAATTTTATAAATGAATGCAAAAAAGTTCTTAATTTACGTATTTATTCTTTATTCTTGGTCTTGGAGTAACTCGTTAATTTATCGTTTTTCTAAGCTGTAGAACAGTTTTAAGTTTATCTATAATATATACAAAATGCAACGTCTCTCTGTCTGTCTGTCCGTTAGTGACCTTATCACTGGAGAACCACTTATCCGATTTACGTACTTTTTTTTTAAAACATACATATGTTCTCTGGCCAGGTTATAGACTATATTTTATTACGATAGGTACCATAAGAAATGAGTAGTGACATAAAATAGGGAATGATGTCGGAAAAAAGTTCGCCGCTAGCGCGTTGCCTTGCAATACACCGCCTAAACCATTAAATATGGAACAATATTATGCAGCAGAGAATATCTATAATCTATAATCTGTAATATATATAAAATGCAATGTCTCTCTGTCTGTCTGTCTGTCCATTAGTGCTTTTATCCCGCGAAAACCACTTATTCGATTTATGTGTCTTTTTTTTAAATTCATACATATATTCTTTGGCCAGGTTACATAATAATAATAATAATCTATATCTATAATATATATAAAATGCAACGACTCTCTGTCTGTCTGTCTGTCCATTAGTGCGCTTATCCCTCGAGATCCACTTATCCGATTTACGTGATTTTTTAAATTCATACATATGTTCTCTGACCCTGATATAGATATATATTTTATTACTTCTATAATATATATAAAATGTAACGTATATCTGTCTGTTTGTCCGTTTGTGCGCTTATCACTGGAGAACCACTTATCCGATTTACGTGCTTTTTTTTTTAAACATGCTAAACTATTAAATATGGAACAATATCATGTAGTAAAGAATATCTATAATATATATAAAATGCAACGCCTCTCTGTCTGTCTGTCTGTCCGTTAGTGCGCTTATCACTGGAGAACCGCTTATCCGATTTACGTGCTTTTTTGTTAAACATTCATATGTTTTCTGGCCAGGTTATAGGATATATTTTATTACGTTAGGTGACATAAGGAATAAGCAGTGACGATAATAGTGAATCAAGTCGGGGAAAAGTTTGCCACTAGCGCGTTCTCTTACAATACACTGCCTAAAGCATTAAAAATGGAACAATATCATGTAGCAAAGAATATAATATATATAAAATGCAGCGTCGCTCTGTCTGTGTGTCTGTCCGTTAGTGCGCTTATCACTCGAGAACCCCTTATCCGATTTACGTGTTTTTTTTAAATTCATACATTTGTTCTCTGGCCAGGTTATCTATAATCTTCTATCTAGAATATATATAAAATGCAACTTTTTTCTGTCTGTCTGTCTGTCCGTTAGTGCGCTTATCACTTGAGAACCACTTATCCGATTTACGTGTGTTTTTATAAATTTAAACATATGTTCTATATAATTCGATATAAGCCTAGATAATGGGGAGATAAGGAGAAATAATGGGAGATAAGTCGAGATAAGGCTCGATAATGGGAGATAAGGTGAGATAATGGGAGATAAATATAAATAATGGGAGATAAGGAGAAATAATGGGAGATAAGAAAACATAAGTCTAGATAATGGGAGTTATGGTGAGATAATGGGAGATAAGGAGAAATAATGGGAGATAAGGAGAAATGTTGAGAGATAAGTCGAGATAAGCCTAGATAATGGGAGATAAGGTGAGATAATGGGAGATAAGGAGAAATAATGGGAGATAAGGAGAAATAATGGGAGATAAGGAAAAATAATGGGAGATAAGGAGAAATAAGGGGAGATAAGGAGAAATAATGGGAGATGGGCAGAGTTAAGCCTAGATAATCGAAATTATGTAGAGATAATGGGAGATAAGGAGAAATATTGAGAGATAAGGGGAAATAATGGGAGATATTTTATTACGTTGGGTAAATTAAGGAATAAGCAGTGACGATAGTAGTGAATCAAGGCCACGCGAGCGGAACCGCGGGCCTGGCTAGTTTGGTATATACCGTTAATTTTTTTTCTTTCATAATTATTTTTTTAAATAAAAAGCTTTAAAAAATACATTTTTTATTTTCATTCATCTTCTTATTTCATAGTTTATATTTTATATAGTTGAGAATAGGGGAGTCTCAGAGACTCCAGGTAGGTAGTTACGTGACTGGTTTAAGGGGTAGGTACCTAAGGGTTAAGTTATTCCATTCATAGTCGAATGTAAGCCTCCCCAAGTTATCTTCACTGAGCTATGTTGTTTTCCTCTTGCATCCAATCGTGTCTCGCTAATCTTTTTGTGTCGTTCATCCATCTTGTCTGTGATCTACCTCTGCATCTTTTATGTTCTCTAGGCCTCTATTCCATCATACGGCGTGTTCACCTGTTATCATTCATCCTCGCGATATGTCCAGCCCAATTCCACCTTAATATACATATTCGTTGTATTACATCTGTCACTTTTAATCTTCTTCGTATCTCGATGTTAGGAATACGATCTTGGAGTCTAATATCTAGCATTCTCCTCTCCATTGCTCTTAGGTTTACCTGGAGTTTATAACATATATTATACTTTTATTTAAAGCCCATGTTTCAGTGCCATGTGTTAATACATGTTAATACCGGCAATATATATTGATCGAACACTCTGGCTTTTATTGTATTTGAGATATCCAATTTAAATCTGGATTGTAACCTTCCGAACGCAGACCGAGCTAACGAGGTTCTTCTATCCAAGTTAGCCTTTAATTTATTTTTTGATATTTCGATTTTTTGTCCTAAATACATGAATGTTTGTATCTTTCCTATTCTTTCGCCGTCTATTAACAGTTTCTGGCTGTTATCTTCAGTTTCATTGTTCAAATATTTGGTTTTGGTGAAGTTTATTTTTAAACCTATTTCTCAAGAGTTGTTATTTAACTATATCAGCGTTTCTTGTAATTCTTCTCTTATGTTAGCAATCAGAGTAACATCATCTGCGAACCTTAAATTACTTAAGGCTCACAAGGAACGTTTACTATAGTTTAATAAGAAACCGTTCTTATAGTTCCCTAGTTATTTTAAAAAAATTGAACCATTTGATACGCTAGTCATTTACTTTGCCAATTAGGCCCACATGTTGGTCAAACCACAATTTTCTGTTGTCTGTTTCGATTGGTACTGGTATTCACACCAAATGCTGGTTATTATAAACATTTTCCCTGCGCATTTTTGTTTACAGTGTTGTAAAATGGCGTTTTTCGTAAGTACAAAAGATCATACTTTAAAATTATTACAGATTTCGAAAAGAAGAACCATCTTGAACTTGATTATTTGTAAATGTGTAGATTTTTAAAATTGTTATAAAGTGTCCTAAAAAATAACCGGTCAAGTGCAAGTTGAACTTGCGCAATTAGTGTTCCGTACGTTGATTGCTTTTAAAATAAAAAAAATTTTGTCACAGAGGTATAAAATGATCAGTGACTTCACAAAATACACCCCAAATGAGTTTTCAACAAAGTTTGTTTCCAATCTTTACTGAAATCTGATGACCTTGAAATTTTTTTTTTTATATACCATATAAATTATTAAAGGTAATGCACTCGTGATAATTTTCGTTCAATCTACACCCCGTGGAGAATATTCCAGAATTTTTTCGAAATTTTTTGATAGGTACTTTTCGAGATAAGGCCCGGGACAGCGATTTTTCGCGAATTTTTAAAAAATAATACAAAGAAAAGTGCGCGCAAGTATAATATTATATATATATTTTTTACTCGTGTTTTCACAAGCTTTCATTTGACACCACACTCGATGACCTAGTAAAAAATTTTTTTTCACTTCCGACTTCACCCCCAAAACTAAACCCTTAAGTCAAAATTTAATTCTCAAAACTACATGGCTCTGATGAGGCCATCAATTCCTATATTATTACCAAATTTCACCTTTCTATGTCAAATAGTTTCGGAGAAAATCGGCTGTGACAGACAGACAGACAGACACCGAAGTGATCTTATAAGTGTTCCCCACAGAACACTAAAAATATATATATATATATATATATATATATATATATATATATATATATATATATATATATATATATATATATTTGTTGGTAGCAGTAAACTCGATTATCTCCAGCCTCCCCTACCGAACATAGTCAGTCCATTCCACCGTAAAGGCGAAAGAACGTCCTTTGAAGGTCGTCGCTGGCTTGATAACGCATCGAAGCAGTACTTTTTTCGCAACAACAATGTTCCATGCCTATTACTGATTGCATGTTTGACAGTATTTATTAAACAAAAATTACTTTGAAGGTTGTAGACGGTGAAGAATGCTTAATGGCAAGTAAATTGCGAGATGGGTTTTTCGTTATTAATTACATTCTTTTAAGGTGTGCTAGAGAATACATTTTTAATGTGGTGGTTAAAACAATGCTTTTGACCACGCACCGCTAGAAAGTGTACGAAGTATACACTGCATACAGGCAACTAACAGAACGATCGGCCGTAGACTCACAGTTCACGTTCTAGTAGAGCCGCAGAATACTCCAACTAGCGACATACAAATTATACTCCCTGTTTACGGACATGCTAAGCGATGGACGAACAGCATTACGTACCTGAGCCTTGTATACCACAAACGGCTCGTATAGAAGGACCAAGTGACAGCGGCACTGCGTAAGGCAAAACAGCCATACCCGCTTCTGAACCATCGAAGTAAATTATGAAATCGTAACAAGTTGCTAATTTAGGAAAACGATTATCAGGGCCGAACTTATGTTCGGCTGCCAGACGTGGTGCCAGATGTCTGAAAAGCGTCGAGTCAAAGTCCAGACAGTTCAAAACAAAACCCTACGTATCATAGCGGGCGGTCCCTGGTTTGTTTGCAACAGCCGGTTGCACAGGGAGTTTTAAATGCCCACAATAAAAGAATTCACCCGAAATACCCAGCTTCACTGTCTTAAGAAAGCAACAGCGCACCTTAACCCTGAGATAGCTAATGCCTTCAGACACAATGCAAACGTCGGTAATCGCTACTTACGACCCTCAGACAAATACACTAACAGTAGACATGACTAAAACACGACTACCAAAATGGACTATATTACGTACTTAGTATATAGAGATGCTGTCGTAGTGTAGTTGAGCAATTTCTCTCCAAAAAATAAGCTAAACATGTAAACATCACACACCACTAACGCTATTGTAACACAACACTCTTGAAATAGCCGGGAACTGAGCTTTTAGTTTTTAATTAGACTTAGTTAGGTTAAGGTAGCATAGATCTATACATGAGAAACTAACCGACAAGTTTTTAAAACTCACACCCGCTATATAAAGAATTATCCTCACATTGTAAGAGGAGTAAAAGGTCGTAAACCCAGCTCACAAGGAGATTTAGTGGGTATGCCAGCCACTCCGACTGGAAAACCACCAACTAACTGGAGCATTCTGGGGCACCCTTAAGGTGACGCAGACTGCTTCATTACCCATAAGGTGTTTTCGTTTAAATAAGCAAACTTAACAAAAACCAGTTGTCACTAATCGTCGGCAACGTTAACAAAATGCTTAGGGCATTTTTTGCACAACCAATTTTGAAATCTAACAATCCCTTTGACAGAGCGTTTCAAGATCTAAACAGTTTTACATTGCCTTTGATATTTCATCGATAGTTGTATCGTATCTTTTCAACTCAGTTTAAAAAACTTTCTCGTTTTCTCCTTCAGGCATTCTATTGTTTATCTCAACTGTTCCAATAGCGGTGCAGTACTTTACTTTAAAGTTACGTAGTTCAGTAACTTATAAAATGTCCAACTATGTTCTAACTGAATAAAAATAAGTGTTAGTAGTGTCTCCAATTGACCTAAGGAATTTCCCACATCAATCACTATAATATTATAAGCCTAATTCTATCCAATGCCGGATGTAGGCCTTCGCCTTGAACTTCCATCTTAATCTATTAGCAGCTATTATCATTCATCCAATGCCCGCAACCCTCTGTATCCTGCCATCTTGTTTTGAGACGTTCTGCGCTCCTTTTCTGTTCTCGTAATCTCCATTCTATTATTCGCTTGGTCCATCGATCATCAGTCGCGTGTGCCACATGTCTAACCCACTGCCACTTTCTTCCTACTATGCTCTATAATATCCTTTATTTTCGTTTGTTCACACCTGTTTCTTTTTCTATTTTTAAGTTTTACCCCGATCATCTGTCATTCGTGTGCTCTCTGAGTTTGCGCCAGTTTTCGCATATGAGCAAGTTTCAGCGCCATACATAATTGCAGCTAGGATGCACTAATCATTAACATATTTGAGAAGTCTTTATCCCTGAATGAACCCATATCAACACATTTTACTAGTTTTATAACACCCTTTACAGTAGAACCCCGATTAACCGAGTCGTGATTATCCGAGCTCCGGATTAACCGAACCAATCTAAGAACCTGATTATCGGAGGTACGCGCGTCTATGCTGCCTATTAATCGAGCTTCTAAAATATGTATGTACATATTTCCATTTAAAATCGTCGGAGCCTTCAGGGAATCCCCCTGACTCGTGTGAGGGGTTCCCCTATTTATGTTTTTGGACTCTTTCAGCATATAAATTTTCGTGAATGCAGTGCGTTATAGCGTTTAGTACGGAGAAGTACGAGTATACTCACATAAATTATTTGGTTGGAGTTCTGGTAGTTAAATGTAATTAATACGAACTGCTTTGCTTGAATTTTTGTTTGTCGTATTATAATGGAGCAAAACAAGCGTAAAAGAATCGTCGTTCCTATTGAAGGAAAATTAAAAGCCATCAGAAGAATTGAAGCAGGAGAGAAAATTAAAATTGTTGCACGAGATTATGGAGTAGGTGAGGTAACAGTTGGAGATTGGAAAAGAAACTGCACAAAAATAGAAGAGTGGTGTATAAATCAAACCTCCTCGTCCTCAGGAAGAAAATCGATGAAAACCGGCGACTATGAAAAGGTTAACGAAGCTTTATTCATGTGGTTTAACCAACAGAGATCAAAAGGTGTGCCTCTGTCAGGTCCAATTTTACAGCAGAAAGCAATGATTAGTAGGTAATTTCCAGAGATAGATCAGCTTACCTCCAGTTTTGGATGGCTTGACCACTGGAAAAAAAAACGGTACGATGTACAACAACTGACTGTATGTGGTGAAAAACTTTCTGCTGAGGTGTCATCAATTGAGAAGTTTAAGCAGAACTTTAAAAAGCAAATCGAAGATTGTGGATACACATGTGATCAAATTTACAACTGTGACGAAACTGGTCTGAATTATAAAATGCTTCCATCAAAAACATTGACATCTCGACAGGAAAAATCAGCTCCTGGGCACAAACGAAGTAAGGAAAAATTAACTATAATGGTATGTTCCAATGCATCTGGCAAGCACAAAATCCCACTGATGGTGATTGGCAAGTCTACACGTCCAAGAGCTTTAAAAGACCAGTCTATTATAAAAGTCAGAAGAGCGCATAGATGGAGGTGACCTTATTTACTAACTGGTTTGAAGAAGAGTTCGTGCCATCTGTGACTAAATTTTTGAACAAAAACCGTCTTCCTATTAAAGCAATTTTGTTAATGTTTAATGCCCCCCCTCACCCTAGAGAAGGACTTCATGTGAGCGAAATTGATGTAAATTTTTTTCCTCCAAATGTAACCAGCATAATGCAACCAATGGATCAAGGCATCTTCGAAAACATTTTAAAAAATTATAAGCGTTATATCTTTAACATCTGTTAGAATACACAGAAAAGGAGGATATTATCAATGAGAAAGGTTACACTGAAAAATGTTATTTACTGGGTAAGTGAAACTTGGGATTCTGTGCGTACTACCACTATTCAAAAATCTTGGTCAAAAGTTATTGATTTTGAGGACTATAATGACAGTGAAGATGATACTCCATTAAATGAATTAGCTTTGAAATTGAGAAGCCATGGAGAAATGTCCTGTTCAAATTTTGACAGCGAGATAGAAGAAAAACTTTATTTGAATTAATGCAAAAATTAAAAGATTGCGAAAATGTGACAAGAGAAAATGTTGTTGAATGGATTACAGCAGATGATTTAGAAGAACAAATGAGTATTGAAGAAATAACGAATGCCTTTCAGGAAACTGTAAAATCAGATGACGATGACGATGACGAAGCGGCGGTGGATGAACAGTCTCCCACTAAGATCTCTCATCAAGAAGGTTTTGCTTCTTTGGAAAAAGCTTTGAGGTATATCGAACAACAACCAGAGGCAACCCCAGCGGATTTGTTTCTTCTTAATAGAAGGAGAAACATTACAGCGAGAAAAAGAAGATGCAATATGAAACAGAAGCGCATAGATACCTATTTCACTGTTTTATAATGTATGTACCTATTTATATGTTAAAAACGTTAATACATCGGTTTTTAAAGTATTGGTGTTTATTTTTTGAATGAATAAAAACAAATCCGGATTATCCGAGTTTTCAATTATCTGAGGAGGGTGCCCCCACGTTACCTCGGATAACCGAGGTTCTACTGTACTTACAAATAAAACAAAATAACGACCGTAACAATACACATTTAATATAAATAAAAACTGGTCAAGTGCAAGTTGAACTTGCGCAATTAGTGTTCCGTACGTTGATTGCTTTTAAAATAAAAAATGTTGTAACGGAAGTATAAAATGATCAGTGAGTTCACAAAACACATCCCAAGTGAGTTTTCGACAAAGTTTATTTCCAATCTTTACTGAAAATTGATGACCTTTAAATTTATGTTTTTTTTATTTACCACATAAATTATTACAGGTAATGCACTCGTAATAATTTTCGTTCAATCTACACCCCGTGGAGAATATTCCAGAATTTTTTCAAAATTTTTTGATAAGTACTTTTCGAGATAAGGCGGAGGACAGCGATTTTTCGCTATTTTTTAAAAATAATACAAAGAAAAGCGTGAGCAAGTATTACAATATATGTATATTTTTCACTCGTGTTTTCACAAGCTTTCATTTGACACCACACTCGATTACCTAGTAAAAAATTTTTTTTTTCACTTCCGATTTCATCCCCCAAAACTAACCCCTTAAGTCAAAATTTAACTTCCAAAACTACATGGCTCTGATGAGGCCATCGATTCCTATATTATTACCAAATTTCAACTTTCTATGACAAATAGTTTCGGAGAAAATCAGGTGTGACAGACACCGAAGTGATCTTATAAGTGTTCCGTACGGAACACTAAAAATGGAACGTAGTCGGGTTCGATCATATTCACCATCTCTCCTCTGTTTAAACTAGTTTGATCATCAAAATAGTACATTATTATCGACTTTTATGTATGTTATATAATCACTCTTAAGAAAAAATGTCTAATCAAGAAGAAAGATTTATTATAGCTGATGTAAGAGTGGGTATTACCGATGCATAATTTATAACCATACAAGTGAAACCAAAATGAAGACCAACGCCCTATGACTCAGTACAACATATTTTCGAATAACAAGAAGTGATAACAAAGACACAATATTAAATAAATTCAGTTTTACTTTTGGCAGTTGATTATCTCATGAATATGGCGAGAAATGGCAAAAGAAAGCAATCGGAATTTTAAATTACTGTTACGACAATATAACAATAGTATGATGAATTATTATCATAAATTTAATAAATTTTTAATGAGATTATGACTTTGGGTGTCTTAAAATTTGCACATTCATATGTAAAACTTGCTTTTTTATTGTAATTAGACGTGTTAGCGAAAGAAATTTAAAAAAAAATTACAAGTAAAATAATAATAATTTCGCAAGATTCTTAATCTTATTTAAAAGAACCTGCCAAGTGCAAGTCAGACTTGCGCAATTAGGTTTCCGTACGTTGATTGCTTTTAAAATAAAATTTTTTGTTATAAAATGATCAATGACTTCACAAAACACACCCCAAATGAGTTTTCAATAAACTTGTTTTCCGTTCTTTACTGAAAACTGATGACCTTGAAAATTTTATTTTTTATATACTAGATAAATTATTAATGCACTCCTGATTCTTTTCGTTCAATCTACGCCCTGTATGCACAAGTATTGCATTATATAAATTTTTGAATTCGTGTTTTTACAAGCTTTCACACCCCACTCTATGACCCGGTAAATTTCTTTTCACTTCCGATTTTAGAATCTAGGATTAACGAGAGAATACAAAGATAAACATTCTCCCATTGGAAAATGGCTTCACCACATGTTCGGGCTAATTTTTCTCCTGTCGATCTCGTGGGAGATGTTTTCGTCCAATTATTAGAAAATCAGTCAGTCCACCCACAAGTAATATTGTTTGCAGACTTTGGGCCGCGTTCGACAACAGCGTTTGGAAAACTAATAACGGGATTGAGGCTTTTCATTCAAAATTTGCAAAGGATAGTCGTTCGCCTCATCCGATTTTTCATGAATTTTTAGAGGTCATCAAGGGTTTCCAGACTGAAACATACGCGAAAATCAACGCTGTACAAATCAGTGCATCAAAGTGTTCAACTAATAAGTACTCTTCAATTTTTAGAAAATAAGATAATTCAATATGTACATAAAGAAATCGATGCTGTAACGTTTGTCAAATGCATGTCTTACAAATATAGTAATTACTGAAATATGTCTTTTGCTTTAATTTTCACACATGACTAGCATACTTATAGCTCTATACCTGCCTGTGACGGACCGCAACTCGGCCGTTAATTTTGGGTTCGAAAAAGGTCTGTACGCAACTCGGAACTTTTTATTGCCTTTCACCGACCCTTACCGCAACTCGGTATCAACCTAACAAAGAGAATGCCATATTTTTGCACCATATTATTAGATTGTAATACCTGCATTCTGACCTATTACTTTTAGTTTTAGTTTTAGTTTTAGATTTAGCTTTAATTATATTGTTCATTCACATTGTTTTTTTCTCTTGCATATTGTCGACGTTTTTTGTAGAAATGGTGTTACCGTTGGTAATAAATAAATAAATATGTTTCCCAGGCTCTGTTACTCTTCTGCATTTTCTAATAAAAGTTAGACATGAAATATTATACAGAGTGATAAATTATAAAGAATATATTTCTTTAAATACATTAAACAAGCCTTACAGCTGCAGTAGTTAAACACTTCTTGAGATAATCTTTGAACAGTTTTATGCTTTTTGCAATTATTTCTCCGAAACTATATAACATAGAAAGTTGAAATTTGGCACTAATATAGGAATTAATGGCCCCATCAGAGACATGTAGATTTGAAAGTTAGATTTTGACTTAAAAGGTTAGTACTGCACTGACTTAGCCGTTACTTGATGGAGATCCATAATAACTAGGAATAAAAATTTAAACAAATGTTTAAGATCACCACTTATGTTTATTATTGCTGACAATTGTTTCGACACACTGTGTCTTCTTCTGGAGCACGATGTAAATTAATTATTAAAGAATTTACATCGTGCTCCAGAAGAAGACACAGTGTGTCGAAACAATTGTCAGCAATAATAAATATAAGTGGTGATCTTAAACATTTGTTTAAATTTTTATTCCTAGTTATTATGGATCTCCATCAAGTAACGGCTAAGTCAGTGCATTACTAACCTTTTAAGTCAAAATCTAACTTTCAAATCTACACGTCTCTGATGGTGCCATTAATTCCTATATTAGTGCCAAATTTCAACTTTCTATGTTAAATAGTCTCGGAGAAAATCGAGTGGGACAAGCAGACAGACAGACGGACAGACATAATTGCCATTACTCTAATAATTGCATGCAAAAGCATAAAACTATTCAATGATTATCTCAAGTAATATTAAACTACTGCAGCTGTAAGGCTTATTTAATGTATTTAAAGAAATATATTCTTTATAATTTATCACTCTGTATAATATTTCATGTCTAACTTTTATTAGAAAATGCAGAAGAGTAACAAGGCCTGGGAAACATATTTATTTATTTATTTATTATCAACGGTAACACCATTTCTACAAAAAACATCGACAATATGCAAGAGAAAAAAACAATGTGAATGAACAATATAATTAAAGCTAAATCTAAAACTAAAACTAACAGGTCAGAATGCAGGGTATTACAATCTAATAATATGGTGCAAAAATATGGCATTCTCTTTGTTAAGTTGATACCGAGTTGCGGTAAGGGTCGGTGAAAGGCAATAAGAAGTTCCGAGTTGCGTACAGACCTTTTTCGAACCCAAAATTAACGGCCGAGTTGCGATCCGTCACAGGCAGGTATAGAGCTATAAGTATGCTAGTTATATGTGAAAATTAAAGCAAAAGACAGTAATTACTATCTTTGTAAGACTTGCATTTGACAAACGTTACAGCATCAATTTCTTTATGTACATATTGAATTATCTTATTTTCTAAAAATTGAATTGTACCTATTAGTTGAACACTTTGATGCATTGATTTGTACAGCGTTGATTTTCGCGTATGTTTCAGTCTGAAAACCCTTAATGAGCTCTAAATATTCATGAAAAATCAGATGAGGCGGACGACTATCCTTTGCAAATTTTGAATGAAAAGCCTCAATCTCATTATTAGTTCTCCAAACGCTCTCGTCGAGCGCGGCCCAAAGGGTTGTAGGGAAAGGAGCACTATCATCGATGTAGTTTTCAACTATATAGTCTCCAAACAATATTACTTGTGGGTGGACTAACTGATCTAATAATTGGACAAAAACATCTCCCAAGTGATCGGCAGGGAGAAAAGTTAACCCGAACATCCATTTTCCAATGGGAGAATTTTTATCTTTGTATTCTCTAGTTAATCCTAGATTCTGAATTTTTCTCCATCAGGATTTTCCTAAATGGAATTTGCATCCCACAAGCGTTGCCAATGGAAATTCGGTTGAAAACCGCACCGTGAATAGCGACACGACCTTTGTAGGCGAGAAGACACATCTTAATACTGCTGACATTTGGACTTTACCGCAAAGAATACCAAAGAATACGAAGTTTTCTTCTTGTCGTGCAGTAGGCTGAACACCAAGGGAATATGGCGGCCATTGGTATATGCCAGAATAGTAAACATTTGTAGAAAAAATTTCGCACAAAATTCAATGTGCCGTCCACCATCACAATTTCCCCCGCGCACAGGGATTCTAAATTACTTTTACGGGGAAAATATCACACCAACCTGGACATCATTAAACATCAGGAAATCTTCATGCCTGGCGGTTTTCACCGACATTGAACTGAGATATTCATAAACTTCCTCTCGTTACTTTGGCAACTTTGGATAGCACTGCAGTCTGGCTCGGTTCAAATTCTTCCCTATTCTTGTCATATCGGAATCGATGAAAGTGTTCAGCACATTCGGATCTGCACCCATCTCCCGCCGAACCATCTTTCTTGGTCTTTCGTTGTAATGTTCCTCGTTGGCTCTCTTCTTCACTGCGTTGTTAATTTTTTGCCGATTCAGTACTTGTTCATTATCATGTTGATGTTGATGATTGCCAGTTTGTCGTGAAAATATGTCGTCTGGTGTCATGGTATAAACTTTGGAAGTGCAGTTCTTGTTTGTGCAGACCCAGCACATCTCTTCCGTCGATTTTAAACGGCGATATTGTCGAAATTTGTAATTTTCCAATATGATCAAAGTTTTGCCTTTCTCGCTCAACACCCTCTGTAATAAGACCATATTGACTTGACGTAAGCTAGCCCTTACGTTTCATACTTTTGTCTAATTTAAGTTAAGCCTAATTTAATGTAATAATATTTAAGAATTAATATTTGATAATTTAACCCTCCCTACCTGCCGATTTATCGATTACCACCACTCAGATGAAAAGGAAAATATTTACAACCTTCTAAAGGCCATTAGGCGGACCGCAACTCGGTATCTACGCTTTGTTAATAACATTGAAACTCGGAAAGAAATATACAACAAAAATTAAAAGGCATATCAACTTCAAAATTTTCGAGTTCAATATTTGCCGGAAAACTGCTTTCATAAATTTATAAGAAATATACAATAACGTTCTACCTCCTAACGGGCATTTTTACGATCTATCATATGCCGACGACCACCACAAACCATTAGAATAAACAACTTCAACTTTAACATCTCTTTATTCATTGATAACACAGGGGAACAGCTGTCTTGGCGTCGAGGTTTTTTTGAGCTGATTCTGTATCAATTTGATGTCCTGAATTCAAATAACGTATTCATTTGTACCTAGGAGCTCAAATTTTTAAGATATACAATTTTAGAGAAATATAAGTTACATTATTGTAACTCAAATCCGTAAGTGTAGTAAACAAAAGTAGATACGAAATTTTTATTTTAGTTATACAAAATACAATATTATGTCGTACTTACAAACAAAAAAAAAACATTGAAGAAATGAAATAGTCACTCAACACTTGGAAAGCTTCTTTTCCGCGACATTCTTGAATGTTTTTTTAAACAGTCCCTTTTTTACACTCCAGCAGTAATCTGCCATCATGTGCATGTCCCATCTTCCTTGGTAGCGGTCCCCCATAACTTTAATATCTTGGTGAAATCTTTCACCTTGTTCCTCACTCATGTCTCCTAAATTTTCTGGAAAACGGTCTAAGTGGCTGTGTAAATAGTGTATTTTAATACTCATATTGCACCCTAAGGATTTGAAACTATTAAGCATCTTGTTAACCATTTCAACATAGTTTTGAGCTTTATGTTTGCCTAAAAAATTTTCTATAACTGCAACAAATGATGTCCAAGCTTCTCGTTCAACTTGATTCATTGAATTTATGAAGGCAGGATCCTCAATTAATTGTCTTATTTGTGGGCCGTCAAATATCCCTGCTTTGAGTTTTTCTGTGCTCAACTGATGCATTTTTACCCCTATATATGCAAAACAAGACCCATTCTTATCAAGAGCCTTTACAAATTGCTTCATTAAGCCCAGCTTTATATGTAACGGAGGAAGTATGATTTTTTCTCTTTCAACCAAAGCGTCGTTAATGACATTCTTTTCCCCAACGTCCATGTTTTCTCTCTGAGGCCAATCTTTTCTAACCCAGTGGTGTGTTTTGTCCCTACTATCCCAGAGGCACAAGAAACACGGATATTTCGTGTAACCACTTTGCTGCCCAAGAAGAAAGTTTACCATTTTTAAGTCTACACAAATCATCCATTGATGTTCGTAATACTTTATCTTCTGCAAGACCAAAGCTATGGTATTATATTCTTCTTTCAGTTTCGTTGAGTGAGCTAGTGGTATTGAACCATATTTATTCCCATTATGTAGAAGGACACATTTTAAACTTCGCTTTGAACTGTCAATAAATAGGCGCCAATCATCTGGAATATATTCAGAAAGTCCCATTTCTTTCATGAGTCCCCTAATTTCGTGACAAAATACAAGATTGTCTTCTTGAGAAAAGAATGGTAGCAGATCTTTTTCTCTTGTACGGTAACAGGTAATTTTGGTTCCTTGTTCCAGTAAATTTTTGTCGTTCAACCTAGAAGCCAGTACTTCAGAAGCTTTTTTTCGATAAATTGAGATCCCTGGTGAGATCATTTAATTCATTTTGATTGAAGCGTTGAGGAACTGATGACGTCCCGTCATAGTCACTGTTAGTTTCATTAGCATCAGAAGAGCGATCAGAGGGAAAATATTCGTCATCAGAGATATGTGGTAGCTGATGAAATGTTGGAATCGGTATTTCATCTGAGTGCGGGATAGGGCGTATTGCCGAGTCTAAATTGGGATAAGTCCACTTACTGCGGTTATTTCGATTGATTCCATTAGTATTTACTAAACAGAAATAACAATCATTGAAGTGGTTTTTTTGGTTCTCTCCATACCATTGGCACGCCGAATTTTAGACATTTTCTTTTCCCGGTAGTCCACTGCCGTAAATGCTCTGTACAAGTTTTACATACGAGATGCGGGGCCCACGTTTTTTCCTGATCACCAAGCTTAACTCCAAAGTATCCAAGAGACGCTCGCTTTACAAAGTCAGTAATAGTTTGTCTGTTTTGTTGAAACATGTATTCTCCGCATATATAGCAAAACACATCAGGTTGATTTACACAACTTCTTCTTGAACTGGAACCTGAACTCATTTTAATTCTGTTCAATAACACAAAAACACTCTTTTCTTAACATAAAATAACACGCCGAATTCGATCTACTCTCATTAGTAAGAACGCACAAACTGACGAGACTTACCCGAGTTAGGTGATTAAAAGGGTCAGTTCAGGTACCTGATAGGCAATGGTTCCACTATTTATAGATTTACCTGGAATTTACTCAATTACAGACTGACAATAAAACCATTGTATCTACATTAATGACTATATATAATTTTAGAACTCTCATAAATGAATAAAAACCAAATTGGTAGATAAGTTGATGTATCTAAAAAAGTAGAGCTGATAGAGAAAAACGGATTGCATGTATAGATTTAGCGTCCCAAATATAGTTAAAATCAGCTCTAAAATCCCAGGCACCAAAACAAAAATATTTTTTTGTTGCCCTGTGTAATACAAGTACATTTTTTTTTCACTTAAGACTAATTATAAATACAATAATCTTAATAGGATATTGTATGTATATCGTAAAATTTCCCCCTTTTTTGGAGTAAAGGGGGTTAGCTGGTGTTCGGTCTTTTTTTGGGAAAAATACGACTTGTGTATATTAAGAATTATTTTTACCATTTCCGCCACTAGCTTTAATGGTATTTTTTGATTAGGTTGTTTTGGAAATTATTTGTTATTATTTTTAACTTTTGTTGTCATCTTTTAATTATTTACGACGGGAAAAAATTAAACTAAAAAAAAACATTTCTAAGCTTCTATGAGAATAAACAAAATATGTTTGCCAGCCATTTACTCATATAGCATAGAAAAATTGGAGAAAAAGAAGAGAATTGTCCATATATCGCTGTGATATATCCATTACTTTTGCCACAGATGCAAAGAGAAGCTCGAAGGTGTTTTTTAGTGGAACACTCATAAGATCACTTCAGTGTCCGTCTGTATGTCTGTCCACCTGTCTATCACACTCCATTTTCTCCGAAACTATTTGACAGAGTAAGTTGAAATTTCGCACTAATACAGAAATTGATGACCTCATCAGAGCCGTGTAATTTTGAAAGTTAAATTTTGACTTAAGGGGCAGTTTTGGGGAGTGAAATCGGAAGTGAAAAAAAAAATTACCAGGTCATCGAGTGGGGTGTCAAATGAAAGGTTGTAAAATACAAGTTCAAAAATATATATAATGTAATACTTGCGCACACTCTTCTTGGTATTATTTTTAAAAAAATGCGAAAAATCGCTGTCCCTCCTCCTTATCTCCAACAGTAATAATCAAAAAATTTTGAAAACATTCTGGAATATTCTCTACAGATTGAACGAAAATGATCACGAGTGCATTACCTTTTAAAAATTTATCTGGTATATAAAAAAAAACAAAGTTTCAAGATCATCTGTTTTCGGTAGAAATTTTTGTTGAAAGCTCATTTGAGGTGTGTTTTGTGAAGTTACTGATCATTTTATACCCCAGTGACTAAAATTTTTATTTTAAAAGCAGTCAACGTACGGAACACTAATTGCGCAAGTCCGACTTGCGCTTGGCCGGTTTATCTGACTAAAAGATTGAGAAAAGAACAAAGGATTTTTTCTCACACTCTTTGGTTTTTTTAAGGTTTATAAATTTTGAACTAAAATTAGTACAAACTGCCAATATCTCTATAAAATAAACATATTTCTAATTTATTACTTGTGGCGACACCTAGTTTCCAAAAAAGAAACTTTAGAAAGTACAAGGAAACAATCAAACAAAAGGGGTTGCTTTAAGAATGAAACTCATATCGTCATTGACTGAAGGGTAGTTTGGTATACGGTTAATCACTAAGAAAGAGAAAAATGGGTGGTACCGAAAAAGACTTTAGCCATTTGAAAAATAGAAACTGGAAAAAAAAAATTAAATTCAGTCTAGTTTTAGATCTGTTTTAGTTCAGTCGATTTTCGTTGAGTTTTTTTAAAGGTTTTCATTAACTTAAATAATTAGTGTTCCGTACGGAACACTTATAAGATCACTTCGGTGTCTGTCTGTCTGTCTGTCTGTCTGTCACACCCGATTTTTCTCCGAAACTATTTGACATAGAAAGGTGAAATTTGGTAATAATATAGGAATTGACGGCCTCATCAGAGCCATGTAGTTTTTGAGAATTAAATTTTGACTTAAGGGGTTAGTTTTGGGGGGTGAAGTCGGAAGTGAAAAAAAAATTTTTTTACTAGGTCATCGAGTGTGGTGTCAAATGAAAGCTTGTGAAAACACGAGTAAAAAGTATATATATAATATTATATTTCCGTGCACTTTTCTTTGTATTATTTTTAAAATTTCGCGAAAAATCACTGTCCCGGGCCTTATCTCGAAAAGTACTTATCAAAAAATTTCGAAAAAATTCTGGAATATTTTCCACGGGGTGTAGATTGAACGAAAATTATCGCGAGTGCATTACCTTTAATAATTTATATGGTATATAAAAAAAACAAAAATTTCAAGGTCATCAGATTTCAGTAAAGATTGGAAACAAACTTTGTTGAAAACTCATTTGGGGTGTGTTTTGTGAAGTCACTAATCATTTTATACCACCGTAACATAAATTTTGACTTAAGGGGTTCGTTTTGAGGGGTGAAATCGGAAGTGAAAAAAAATTTTTTTTACTAGGTCATCGAGTGTGGTGTCAAATGAAAGTTTGTGAAAACACGAGTAAAATATATATATATATATATATATATATATATATAATGTAATACTTGCACACACTTTTCTTCATATTACTTTTAAAAAATCGCTGTCCCCTACCTTATCTCGAAAAGTACTGATCAAAAAATTTTGAAAAAATTCTGGAATATTCTCCACGGGGTATAGATTGAACGAAAATTATCACGAGTGCATTACCTTTAATAATTTATTTGGTATATAAAAAAAAAAAAGAATTCAAGGTCACCAGTTTTCAGTAAAGATTGGAAACAAACTTTGTTGAAAACTCATTTGGGGTGTGTTTTGTGAAGTCACTGATCATTTAATACCACCCTAACAAAATTTTTTATTTTAAAAAACAATCAACGTACGGAACACTAATTGTGCAAGTTCAACTTGCACTTGACCGGTTTTTTTTTTTCTAGTTTTAATACTTTATTTGAGAGCAGGGGATTATCCTATGATAAAGAGCTTCTCACTACTAAAATTTAAAAGTATTTTAAATTTTAAGGGGTTACATACACCTCCAATTTTCAAAAATATTTCTAAGAATTATTCAAAAAAGAAAATTCTAGTCCATTACAAAATTATAGCATTAAATGTGACCTGACGACGAATTGGGACCGCTACCTGTTTTAGACACTGTCTGCAATATTACTCTTATTACTAGCTACTTTTTGTAGCGTCCAGGTATATATAACCCGTTGTTGTTACTCCGCGTACAACGCTTTTCAAGCAGTCTTTTTATATGGAGAACATCATCTCTTTGGAATAATTTGTCCAGAGCTGCACCGAGTACAATTTACAGCGATTCAAGACAAAGTGAATCGCTTTTTCCGCACACATGCCGCTTTCGGGACTTCCCCGCAGCACGTGTGCTAAGCCCATAAAAAAAAAAAACCTTAATTTCCTTTATTTCAAATTTCTTTCCGACTATTTTGTTTTTTTCAAATTATGATATATAATTTTGAAATCAAATGATTGTTTTTTCCTCTTAACGAGAAATAAAACAATGTAACAATTCTCTTGTTTACTGCCCAGAATGGGGGAACGGTTTTGGTGAGACATGGCTGTCCTAGATAAAAGACAGCCTAGTGACCATGAGATGCTGGACAAGATATACCACGATTCCTTCAGCCTGACACAGAAAGCGTATAAAAGAACAATTAGATGGTAGGCCAGATCTCCTCAGTCACCACCTAGTGTGTTACCTCAAATGGGCCTTTCGTATTTATACTAATAATCCATAAATAATATCGTTAATATCGAATCTTCATCAAAATCGGAAATTTTACAACACATAAATCACCTGACCGATGACTGCAATAAAATTCTTTACATAAAAAAAACTAAGCCACATCATGTGTGAGCTACTTACCTACTAAAATCGACATGTGCCGACATCAATAAAATATCAACTAGTCCGAGATACAATTTCTAATAGGTAAAAAAAAATGTTTATTGAGTAATTCGCTTTTAATATTGACGACGCAGCGCGCTGGCAGAAATGATCAAAATAAACGTTAATTGGGACCGTATTTGTACCGCACCCTATACATTTTTTCTTCAACTATATAACCGATGTGGGTATATATGGGATGTTATATAAGCAATGGTGTGAAACTAGGGCGATTCGAATTGTTTTTAAAACTATACCCTGCGGGTCAGATTTACATTTAAAAGCCTGTTTTGAACTAGGCAACTCTTTTAAGATGATTTTTTTCCGGTATAGAATTAGATGAGGAGATAGTTTAAATAGAAGCTTTTGTCCAAAAGTGGAAAATTTAATGAGCTGGAAGAAATAATTTTTGTTTGCTTATAAATGAATCACCAGAAATTGTTTTATGTCCCTTGCTAAAGGAAACGATTGTAGTCATCATAAAAAATAAAGTCTTTCATTTCCGGAAGTCTATAGTTGATCTGTCTCGGAGTTGAAAAATTTGGAAACTATGTTGTCTTTTTATTTTCAATTGTTTTTGATTAGAGGCATTGCTTTTTATATATGGTACGAGGGCTACCTTTTAAGTTTTTAAAAAAACAATGAAAGAAAAAAGACTTTCAATACAAATAGTTTTATTGTTTCTCAAAATATTCGCCTTTAAGATTTATACATTTTGCATGCGTTCGAACCAATTCTAGAAACATTCTTTCCACTCTGAAGTTGATACCTCAAAAACATGGTTTTGGAAGGATTCAATGTTTCCTGAAGTGATGAAAATCGCTGTCCACGCATTTTTTTTTAACATTCGGGAACAAAAAGAAGTCGATAGACGATAAATCAGGTGAATACGGGCAATAGACATTAATTTGATGTTTTTCTCCATCAAATAATCAATTGCTTGACGTGCTGTGTAAGAGCTGGCATTGTCTTGAAAAAGAATGATGCGACGTTTCCGGTTGTTTTCCTGATTTCATCAATGACTTCTGACAAAAAAATTGTTGTATACTATTCAGTATTAACTGTTCTTCCATCCTCTAAAGCAATGGTTGCAACATGTCTAGTATAACCAAAGTAACAAGCGATCATTTTCTTGAAAGTGCTTCGCGAACAAATATCGCAACGTTATCCAGGTCTTAATTTCCAACCGATTTGAATATTTTTTTTTTAAATACTCGTAGCTAAATTTTCAGAAAATCTCGATTTTTGAATTATTGCCAGTTTTTGTTTGTTTCTACCATTTTTGGATAATTTTTAGTATTTTTTTCGAAATTTGCAATATTTGAATAAACAAACCAAAGCAATTTATGTTTCTCGATCCACTTAGTTACAAGTATTTTAAAAATTAAAAAAATTATCCAAATCGGTTGGAAACTAAGGCCTGTAGGTAATTTTGAACGAAAAATTAAATTCCTGGACCACAGTGCGTCGTTGGATTCGGATAGTCTTGAAACACCCAAACAATTGATTGTTGCTTAGTTTTCGGCTCGTACGAATATATCCAAATTACGCCTCCTGTGACGATGTTGTATACGGATTTTGCACGACCTCTGTCGAATTTTTTGAGCATTTCCTTACACTAATTGACACGAGCCAGTTTTTGAGTTTCGGTCATATTATACGGAATCAATCGGGAACAGACCTTTGTCACAGCTAAATCTTCATGCAAAATCGAATGTACTACAGTCTTCGATGTGTCTAAGGATGCCTCTATCTCACGCTAAATCACATGCAGATCCTCTTCAATCATGTTGCGGACAGCAACGATGTTTTTTGAAACAACAGCCGATTTTGGTCGACCCTCAGAAAATTCATCGCTGTAAACACTCTTTTCTGATGGTGATTCATTACCAAAAGTTGAACGAGGCGATTCGAGGCAATGTTGTTGAGTTATGCCTTTACTAAAATCGTAAAAAATTATCCAATATAAACCTTCACGTGCAATTTCCATTTGTTTACAAAGTTGTTTTTTTAAACGCTTACTGTAAACAAACTACTCGGCCAGCTTCTGAGCTGCCACTGTTTTAACGACAACAAATGTCAAATTGTACAACAATGGTAATGTCACATCTCAACAGCGCCATATAGTGGTCGATTATAAAAACCTATTCTACATCCTATTCTGGGTTCTTAGATTCCAAGAATCTAAAAATTTTATTATTTTTTGGTTATTTTCAATTTTCGTAGAAATTGTACCTACAAAAAATAGCAGATGGTTGTAAATATCTGCGAGAAACATCTCCAGCTTTACTTTTTAGTGTTCCGTACGGAACACTTATAAGATCACTTCGGTGTCTGTCTGTCCGTCTGTCTGTCTGTCACATCCGATTTTCTCCGAAATTATTTGTCATAGAAAGTTGAAATTTGGTAATAATATAGGAATTGATGGCTTCATCAGAGCCATGTAGTTTTGAAAGTTAAATTTTGACTTAAGGGGTTAGTTTTGGGGGGTGAAATTGGAAGTGAAAAAAAAAATTTTTTTACTAGGTAATCGAGTGTGGTGTTAAATGAAAGCTTGTGAAAACACGGGTAAAAAATATATATATAAGGTAATACTTGCGCGCACTTTTCTTTGTATTATTTTTAAAAAATCGCGAAAAATCGCTGTCCCCCGCCTTATCTCAAAAAGTACTTATCAAAAAATTTTGAAAAAATTCTGGAATATTCTCCACGGGATGTAGATTGAACGAAAAGTATCACGAGTGCATTACCTGTAATAATTTATCTGGTATATAAAAAAAAAACAGAAATTCCACGGTCATCAATTTTGAGTAAAGATTGGAAATAAACTTTGTTGAAAACTCATTTGGGTGTGTTTTGTGAAGTCACTGATCATTTTATACTTCCGTTACAACATTTTTTATTTTAAAAGCAATCAACGTACGGAACACTAATTGCGCAAGTTCAACTTGCACTTGACTGTTTTTTTTTTTCTGATTTATCTTGCCAGGAAATATGTATCATTTAAAACATCTGCTGGTAGTGCTGGAATTGGTAATCTCAGTTTTATGTAAATAATACTGATATTCATAAAAATGATTTATCAAAAAGAGTACTTTTTATTACTGAATGTATTTTCTTCAACCTTAAGCGATTTCAAAATTTCAATAGAAATTGATAGTTCTCAATCATATCTTAAGGTCAAACTATAGGCATTCCTTAAGCGGCTTTTGATTGTGAATGACTTTTACAAGTAGTCCAGTTATGATGAAATATTTTGGTATACAGATGATACAACAATCGTCGTTTCTGACTTTGATGTCACTAATTTAAAAAATAACTCAGATATTGATTTGGATCAGTCTTTATCTTGGTGTCGTGATAATAAATTGATGATAAATGACATCAAAACTGTTTGTTTCGAATAAAAACAACATATAAAATATTTTGCAAATTTATATTTGACTCTCTTGGTTATAACTTAAATCTGTCTAATCAGGTAAATTTTCTGTGTTGAGTTGCTCTAAATATTTTCATGTGTTTGAGTTATTTCTGATAGTTAAGTGTACTACTTTCATTTTAGTTTTTTTTTTAATAAACTCCACACACTTTCATACGCATTTCTGAAACATACATATATCATAAATTGCTACGAGATAATTCCTGCCGCACCCTGTAGATTTTTTCCGTAACAATATCACTAATTAATATGGGGTATTATACAACTACTGGTGTTGAATTAAAGTTTGTCGAAATTATTTTGAAAGATAAAATAGGCATAGCCAGCAGCTGAATTAGACGTTTACATGTAAATAACTCTTTAATGTTTATTTTTTAAACGCAGATAATACCTGCAAGTGTTTTCATAGCGCCACGTTACTCGTAAGAAATTACTGTTTGATTTTATACTTTAATTAGATTATTTTTTTCGTGTTGCGTACGGAACACTTATGGGATCACTTCAGTCTCTGTCCGCCTGTCCATCCGTCTCTCACACCCGATTTTCTCTGAAACTATTTAACGCAGAAAGTTGAAATTTAGCATAAATATAGGAATTGATGGTCCAATCAGAGCCGTGTAGTTCTGAAAATTAAATTTTGGCTTAGTGAATTAGTTTAGGTGGTAAAAAAATTTTCTTTGTATTATTTTTTTAAAAAATGGCCAAAAATCAAAATGCACCCCCCTTAGCTCGAAAAGTACTGATCAAAAAACTTTTAAAAAATTCTGGAACACTCTCCATAAAGTGTAGATTGAGTGAAATTTATCACGGGTGCGCCATCTTTATTAAAAAAAATTCTGAAATATTCTCCATAAAGTGTAGACTGAATGAAAATTAAATATTTCAAAAAAATAAAAATTTTTTGAAATGTGTTAATATTAGTCTATCCACCTATTTGAACAGCAATGAGCTTATATAAATAACACAAGATACTAGCTCTACTAGAGATAGAACTTTGAAAAATAATGTGTTTTGCAATTTTCCTAATTCAGAAGTGTAGAAAGTTTTTTAGCCATCACAAACAAGCTTGTGTCCAAATCCTTGATATTGATTTTTGAAAAACTCTTTGAAACATTTGGGGGTGCTTTGCGAAGTCACTGATCATTTTATATCTCCGTAGCAAAAATTTTTATTTTAAAGGCAATCACAGTACGAAACACTAATTGTGCAAGTCTGACTTGCACTCGGTCGTTTTTTTTTTGTAATAATTTTTGTTAAACTTGATAGAAGGCTTATCGGATAATATACGAGGCTGGTTTGAAAAGTCCGTGCAAAGTCCTAGAGATGGCACCACCGGCACGTATCGAGGTCATGTTTAGTTAGTAGCATCTCTTGAATGAAGGCACACCAAGTTTCAGCCATATTGGTCTATTTCTTTATGTTTGGCATTCGTGTGAATCAAGGAAGTCGAGTGATTTTCAAGAAATGGACGAAAAAGAATTTCGTGTGGTGATTAAACATTACTTTATGAAAGGCAAAACGCCTCAGGAGACTAAAGAGAAGCTTGATAAACATTATGGTGACTCTGCACCTTCGATTAGAGCAGTTTATAAGTGGTTTCAAAATTTTCGGACTGGCCATATGGGCACAAGTGACGCTGAACGTTCTGGACGGCCTGTGGAGGTTACGACTCCAGAAATCATTGATCAAATCCATGATATGGTGATGGATGACAGAAGAGTTAAGGTGCGTGAGATTGCTAGTGCTATGGGCATCTCGACTGAACGGGTACATAATATTTTGCATAAACATTTGGACATGAGAAAGCTATGCGCAAGATGGGTGCCGCGATTGCTCACGCTTGACCAAAAACGGAATCGTGTGAAGTGTTGCAAGGATGGTTTGCAGCTGTTCCAGAAGAATCCGGAGGACTTTAAGCGTCGTTTCGTCACTGTGGATGAAACATGGATACATTACTATACTCCTGAGACCAAACGACAATCTAAACAATGGGTTACCAAGGGGGAATCTGCACCAAAAAAGGCGAAGACCGTTCCTTCGGCCGGAAAGGTTATGGCGACTGTCTTTTGGGATTCACAAGGGATAATCCTCATCGACTATCTGGAAAAGGGTAAAACTATTACAGGTGAATATTATTCATCGTTATTGGACCGTTTGAAAACCGAGCTGCAAGAAAAACGCCCGCGATTGGCCCACAAGAAAGTCCTTTTCCATCACGACAACGCACCAGCACACACCTCAGCAGTTGTGGTCGCAAAATTAATGGAAATAGGATTCCAACTCGTTTCACATCCCCCCTATTCTCCAGACTTGGCTCCCTCGGACTACTATTTGTTCCCCAATTTGAAGAAATGGCTGGCGGGACAAAGATTTTATTCAAACGAGGAGGTGATTGCAGACACTAATGGATATTTTGCAGACTTGGACAAATCCTATTATTCGGAAGGGATCAACAAACTAGAACATCGTTGGACGAAGTGTATAAGCCTAAAAGGAGACTATGTCGAAAAATAAAAAAGGTTTACCCCAAACACATAAGTAGTTTTTATTTTTGCACGGACTTTTCAAACCAGCCTCGTATACTCACCAGCGATTTCTCCAGGACTATTTAAAATATGAGTAACTTTTGCTGTTTTCATGAAGTTGGAATGTACCTGTTATTTAAATATATTTGCAACTTATAAAAAGCGTATTTTCACGTACGTTTTTAAAAGCTTTATTCTTAATATTGTCAACTCCAGAAGCTTTCTTAGTATTAAAATTTTTCTTCTTCTTCTTCAGCCTTTAACTCATCCACTCCTTAACATAGGCCTTTCCTAATATTGTCCATTTTGCCCTGTCTTGCGATTTTTGGTGCCAGTCTCTACCAGTCATCCTCTTGATATCATCTATCCATCTCAATTGAGGTTTACCTCTACTTCATTTTGTCTCCCTAGGTCGCCACTGTAAGATTTTCATCTTGCTGTCTTGCGACATGTCCAGCCCATTACCACTTCAGTTCGGCAATCTTCTCTATAACATTCGTAGCCCTTGTTCTTCGACTGATCTCTTCATTTCAGATTCTGTCATTCAAAGACAACCTCAACATTGCCCTTTCCATTGCCCCCTGCATTACTCTCAGCCTATTGGCGTTCTTCTGCGTTAGACACATTGTTTGCATTCCATATGTTATTACCGGTAGAATACAGGCATCCAAACCTTTCTTTTTTAAATTAATCGGAATACTACTATCTTTCAGCAAAAAGAAGAGTCTACCAAATGCTGCCCAGGAGAGCTGTATTCCCTTGGTAACCTCTCTATACTGATTCTCTTTCCCTAGAGTGATTGAATGGCCTAAATAGTTGTATTTACTAATATTCTCTATGTCCTGGTTCTCAATCGATATATATATATGGGTCTTTTAGGCTCATTATTTTTGTTTTGGAGTAATTCATTTTGAGGCCAACCTGTTTCGACTCATAACTCAGTTGTTGAAACATTGATTCCAATTCGTTCAAGTCACTTAATATCAACACAATGTCATCCGCAAATCGGAGATGGTTCAGGTATACTCCGTCAATTCTGATTCCTTCATCTTCCCATAATAGTTTCTTAAAGACATCCTCGAATACAAGTGTAAATAATTTTGGTATTATAGTGTCTCCCTGACGAACGCCTCTTTCGACTTTAATGCTGTTGGTTTTCGTCTCTTCATCTATCTTTTATGTAGAGAAGCGTTTGGTATTTAAATTAGAATACATAAAATTATATTTTTTATGGGACGCCTACTATTAGACTCTGCAGGTACGTTGCTACGCGGCTGTACCCTACTTACAACAAGTAATGTATTTTAAAAATATTACGTAACTCCAAAATAAACTCATTATATAAGTAATTATAATAGTGCAAACTATAGATTATTATGTTTTCAGATTCGATTTCTTTTATCAGACCGGTGCTTTATGACATTATGAAATTCTCGTGATTTTTTCGGGTGATTTTTAGGGAGATAAAAAAGAAGACACGCACAGTGATGCCAAATCAAGATTTCGTGGCCAAAAATCGAAATATCGAAGTTTCAATTTAGGGGTAGTTGAGTTTCTCAATAGTTAGGTTGGTACCTCAAGCGCTAGGAATCATCGCTACGAGGACCAAATCGCCGACGTTGCTCGCGCGCGGTGCAGCGCGACATAACCATAAGTTCATCAGTTAACGCAGCTCGCACGTCCCACATTTTCGGCGTAACTTGAAATGCGTGTAACTTTTTAATCGTTAAAGATTTTTTTATGATTCCAAGTGGAAAAACAAAATAAAGGTGAGTAGAATTAGTACATTATATACGAGGCTGGTTTGAAAAGTCCGTGCAAAGTCCGAGAGATGGCACCACCGGCGCGTATCGAGGTCATGTTTAGTTAGTAGCATCTCTTGAATGAACGCACACCAAGTTTCAGCCATATTGGTCTATTTCTTTGTGTTTGGCATTCGTGTGAATCAAGGAAGTCGAGTGATTTTCAAGAAATGGACGTAAAAGAATTTCGTGTGGTGATTAAACATTACTTTATGAAAAGCAAAACGCCTCAGGAGACTAAAGAGAAGCTTGATAAACATTATGGTGACTCTGCACCTTCGATTAGAACAGTTTATAAGTAGTTTCAAAATTTTCGGACTGGCCAAATGGGCACAAGTGACGCTGAACGTTCTGGACGGCCTGTGGAGGTTACGACTCCAGAAATCATTGATCAAATCCATGATATGGTGATGGATGACAGAAGAGTTAAGGTGCGTGAGATTGCTAGTGCTGTGGGCATCTCGACTGAACGGGTACATAATATTTTGCATAAACATTTGGACATGAGAAAGCTATCCGCAAGATGGGTGCCGCGATTGCTCACGCTTGACCAAAAACGGAATCGTGTGAAGTGTTTGCAGCTGTTCCAAAGGAATCCGGAGGACTTGAAGCGTCGTTTCGTCACTGTGGATGAAGCATGGCTACATTACTATACTCCTGAGACCAAACAACAATCTAAACAATGGGTTACCAAGGGGGAATCTGCACCAAAAAAGGCGAAGACCGTTCCTTCGGCCGGAAAGGTTATGGCGACTGTCTTTTGGGATTCGCAAGGGATAATCCTCATCGACTATCTGGAAAAGGGTTAAAAACTATTACAGGTGAATATTATTCATCGTTATTGGACCGTTTGAAAACCGAGCTGCAAGTAAAACGCCCGCGATTGGCCCACAAGAAAGTCCTTTTCCATCACGACAACGCACCAGCACACACCTCAGCAGTTGTGGTCGCAAAATTAATGGAAATAGGATTCCAACTCGTTTCACATCCTCCCTATTCTCCAGACTTGGCTCCCTCGGACTATTATTTGTTCCCCAATTTGAATAAATGGCTGGCGGGACAAAGATTTTATTCAAACGAGGAGGTGATTGCAGACACTAATGGATATTTTGCAGACTTGGACAAATCCTATTATTCGGAAGGGATCAACAAACTAGAACTTCGTTGGACGAAGTGTATAAGCCTAAAAGGAGACTATGTCGAAAAATAAAAAAGGTTTACCCCAAACACATAAGTAGTTTTTATTTTTGCACGGACTTTTCAAACCAGCCTCGTAGATTTTCATGATGTTTGTTTGTTTATTGTTTAATTATTAATATTATAATGTTATTTTTAATACTAAAAATGTTAAAGAAACAATGTTTAAACATGTAAAAGTAAAATCCTCCACGACCCTCCGCTTTAAAACCAATTGTACATTGTTCTGTAAACATTTTTAAAAACAAAAAAAAAAACAAAAAATAGCTGCCCCAAGCTGCCCCATTTTTTTAAATTACACTTTGTCTGCAATAATGCATCATTTTGTTATAATGCAAGCATTGTGCACTTTATTTTTGGTTGGTTTAATACCTATGGAAACATTATACGACTTGTTGCGGACACATGAAAAGTGTTCATACTTTGCGCGACACCATTTTTAAATGCTATTTAGGCGGTAAATTTGAGTTTAAACAAGTGATTAAAGTAATATAGATATAATAACTATAAAATATATATTTAGTATCATATAATACTAATTGAATCGGTGAGTTCGACAACCGTACAAGTCCAAAATTTGACATTTTAAACTGAGATAGCCATTTTGTTTTTAAATATATCCCCCTATCAACTGAGCATAAAAACCGTACGATATACTTAAACGTTTAACGCTCTACAGTAGGCTGCCATTCGGTGATGACTGGAAAAACCGTACATGTCCGTGACTTGTACGGTTTTTCATCTCAGCTACTAAAATATCTGCAGTTATTTGTTTACAAAGAAAGAGTTGACTTCGTGTGGGTTTTATTAATTAAAATAGCTTAATTATCGTGTGTTTTTAAATTTGTTTAAATAAAATATGTCATCCTGTGACAGAGAAGATGTGGTTACTAGCAATGGCAACAAAAAAAGAAAAAGGAATATTGTTAGTTGGAAACATAACCAAAGAAAAATAGCACGTTTGCACGGTCAGGAATATGTTGGTAAAAACGGAAAACATATTGAAGCGAAAACTGTGGGACCTACATGCATGTAAGTTTACATTTTTTTTTTTTAATTAATTAATTTTAACTAATGAATACATTTTTAAGGTGTAAAAAAAAGTGCATGCAGCAGTTTACTGATGAAGAGAAAACAGAAATAATATTAAAATTATACGACGGTAAGCCAAAAAATGAACAAGATACGTATTTGCAGGGGCTTATTGAAGCAAAGCCTATTGAAAGACATCGGATAAGAGGCGTAAAACCTAAACAACAAAGAAAATCAAATTTTTTGTACTTTGTTATGAAACAATCAAATCGAATTTCCGTATGTAAACAGGCATTTATCAGTCTTCATGCCATATCTCATTGGCAAGTTCAGCGTTTAAACACCTTACTTCTAGCTACAAAATCACCAAAGGATTTAAGAGGCCGGCACAACAACAGACCTCGTGCAATATGCGAAGAATGGATTGTGAAAATAAAAGAACACATTGAGTCATTCCCGGTTAAAGTTTCCCATTACTCCTCCAAAACCATTCATTATTTGGATGCATCTTTAAATGTGAAGAAAATGTACAATCTGTTTATAGATAAAAATCCACAGCTAGAAAATTTGGTTAAATACGAATTCTATCTAAAATATTATAATGAAAACTACAATCTCAGGTTTGGAAGACCACAGGTTGATGTCTGCTCGGTATGTGAAAGCCTTGGAGCTAAACTTAAAGATGTTAATCTTAATGATAATGCAAAGAGAGTGGTTGCAGCGGAACTCATAGTTCATAAAAGGCGCGCAAAAAAGTTTTACACGAAACTAAAAGAAGTGCAATCTCTGTGTAAGGAACGACCAGAAGTAATGGGCCTAGCTTTTGACTATATGCAGAATATGCCCCTCCCACATATCCCGTTCAAGAAATTTTTTATCTGAGGCAACTTTGGGTATATGCATTTCAGATTCATAATCTTAAAGACAACACTGGTCATTTTTATAGCTACCACGAGGGTGAAGCTCTAAAAGGATCTAATGAAGTATGCACATTTCTTTATAATTATATATTGAACCACATACCATCTGAAATCACTGAGTTACACTTATTTTCTGATGGATGTGCGGGACAGAATCGTAACCAGACCATGGTTCGCTTTTTGCTAGCATTGCAGGCGACCAAGAGATTTAACAAAATATACCATTACTTTCCAATAAGAGAGCATTCATTTTTGCCCTGCGACAGGGATTTTGGTTGTGTCAAGAGGGTGATTAAAAAACACGATCGAATTTATATTCCAGAAGAATATCAAGAAATAATACTATCTTCAAGGAAAAAACAGCCATTTACTGTAAAGTTAATTCGACATAACGATATTATTGATTTTAAAAAGTGGTGGCCGACTGATTATAAAAAAAACGTGTTCTATTTTAGTCAGTGGTGATAATACTAGAAAAGAAAATTTTGTTGTGTCAAACTATAGGCAATTTCTTTATGACAGTTCAACTCCAGGTTATGTGACAACGTGGATTTACATAAACGGTTTTCTCTCCTACACATTTAAGTTATTAAAGCAACATAAGGAAAGTCCTTCTCTACCGACTGCTGGCGCTTATAAAGATCCTCTACCTATTAATGAGAAAAAAGTCGAGGATATTAAAAAAGTTTTGCAATATATGACTGGTGAAATGTTAGAATTTTTCTACCATATAACATCCTGTAATACGACAACGGCAGAAAATGACGATCAAAATGTTTAAATCAGTATTTATTTGTTATTCTTTTAGAACTATTAAAAATGTAATCATTTTTCACCTGTTTTATTTTTTTTTACGATACTGATTTCGAAAACCGTACTTGTCCACTAACTTCTTTTAGCTATAACTATTAGACCGTTTCGTTTATAGAAAAACTATTACTAGATATAAATCCCAGATCACCAGATCTAAAACTTCTCTGTGTATGCCAAACCTGAGAAATAAGTAATTTAAAAGATTATCAGTTTTTCTTAAATTTCTCAAAATGACATTTTCGGACATGTACGGTAGTCGAACTCACCGATTCAATTGTTCTCATTACATATTAATGAATAAATAGAATATTTTGAATTGTTTAATAACAATTTTTAAAATATTAAAATTTTATATATTTTTAAATTAATGAAATTTTTTAAATATTTCTAAATTGTTTAAATATTTTTAAATTTTTATAATTTTGGATTATTTTTAAATTGTTTTAAATTTTCCAATTATCCAAATATTTTCAAATTTCTCAAATCTTTTAAGTCTTACAACATTTTCAGTTTTAACAATTTTTAAATTTATCAAATTTTGATGTTTACAATATGTATCACAAATTAATTAAATATTGGATTAGTCTTAAAAATGAATTTTATTAAAAAATTTTATTCTTTAAATTTTTAATATTCAATAATGTTTTATAATTATGTACTTTACAGAAACAATGAAAAAAACACTGACAAGAAAAGAAATTTTTGATGTTATCCGTCATCGCTTAAATGAAGAGAATAAAAATTTGTTACCTACAACACAGGGGAACAGCTGTTTTGGTGTCGAGGTTTTTTGAGCTGATTCTATATCAATTTGATGTCCTGAATTCAAATAACGTATTCATTTGTACCTAGGAGCTCAAATTTTTAAGATATACAATTTTAGAGAAATATAAGTTACATTATTGTAACTCAAATCCGTAAGTGTAGTAAACAAAAGTAGATACGAAATTTTTATTTTAGTTATACAAAATACAATATTATGTCGTACTTACAAACAAAAAAAAAACATTGAAGAAATGAAATAGTCACTCAACACTTGAAAAGCTTCTTTTCCGCGACATTGTTGAATGTTTTTTTAAACAGTCCCTTTTTAAACTCCAGCAGTAATCTGCCATCATGTGCATGTCCCATCTTCCTTGGTAGCGGTCCTCCATAACTTTAATATCTTGGTGAAATCTTTCACCTTGTTCCTCACTCATGTCTCCTAAATTTTCTGGAAAACGGTCTAAGTGGCTGTGTAAATAGTGTATTTTAATACTCATATTGCACCCTAAGGATTTGAAACTATTAAGCATCTTGTTAACCATTTCAACATAGTTTTGAGCTTTATGTTTGCCTAGAAAATCTTCTACAACTGCAACAAATGATGTCCAAGCTTCTCGTTCAACTTGATTCATTGAATTTATGAAGGCAGGATCCTTAATTAATTGTCTTATTTGTGGGCCGTCAAATATCCCTGCTTTGAGTTTTTCTGTGCTTAACTGATGCATTTTTACCCCTATATATGCAAAACAAGACCCATTCTTATCAAGAGCCTTTACAAATTGCTTCATTAAGCCCAACTTTATATGTAACGGAGGAAGTATGATTTTTTCTCTTTCAACCAAAGCGTCGTTAATGACATTCTTTTCCCCAACGTCCATGTTTTCTCTCTGAGGCCAATCTTTTCTAACCCAGTGGTGTGTTTTGTCCCTACTATCCCAGAGGCACAAGAAACACGGATATTTCGTGTAACCACTTTGCTGCCCAAGAAGAAAGTTTACCATTTTTAAGTCTACACAAATCAACCATTGATGTTCGTAATACTTTATCTTCTGCAAGACCAAAGCTATGGTATTATATTCTTCTTTCAGTTTCGTTGAGTGAGCTAGTGGTATTGAACCATATTTATTCCCATTATGTAGAAAGACACATTTTAAACTTCGCTTTGAAGTGTCAATAAATAGGTGCCAATCATATATGGAATATATTCAGAAAGTCCCATTTCTTTCATGAGTCCCCTAATTTCGTGACAAAATACAAGATTGTCTTCTTGAGAAAAGAATGGTAGCAGATCTTTTTCTCTTGTACGGTAAAAGGTAATTTTGGTTCCTTGTTCCAGTAAATTTTTGTCGTTCAACCTAGAAGCCAGTACTTCAGAAGCTTTTTTTTCGATAAATTGAGATCCCTGGTGAGATCATTTAATTCATTTAGATTGAAGCGTTGAGGAACTGATGACGTCCCCTCATAGTCACTGTTAGTTTCATTAGCATCAGAACTTTTATTAGCATCAGAAGAGCGATCAGAGGGAAAATATTCGTCATCAGAGATATGTGGTAGCTGATGAAATGTTGGAATCGGTATTTCATCTGAGTGCGGGATAGGGCGTATTGCCGAGTCTAAATTGGGATAAGTCCACTTACTGCGGTTATTTCGATTGATTCCATTAGTATTTTACTAGACAGAAATAACAATCATTGAAGTGGTTTTTTGGTTCTCTCCAAACCATTGGTACGCCGAATTTTAGACATTTTCTTTTCCCGGTAGTCCACTGCCATAAATGCTCTGTACAAGTTTTACATACGAGATGCGGGACCCACGTTTTGTCCTGATCACCAAGCTTAACTCCAAAGTATCCAAGATATGCTCGCTTTACAAAGTCAGTAATAGTTTGTCTGTTTTGTTGAAAACATATATTCTCCGCATATATAGCAAAACACATCAGGTTGATTTACAAAACTTCTTCTTGAACTGGAACCTGAACTCATTTTAATTCTGTTCAATAACACAAAAACACTCTTTTCTTAACATAAAATAACACGCCGAATTCGATCTGCTCTCATTAGTAAGAACGCACGAGACTTACCCGAGTTAGGTGATTAAAAGGGTCAGTTCAGGTACCTGATAGGCAATGGTTCCACTATTTATAGATTTACCTGAAATTTACTCAATTACAGACTGAGAATAAAACCATTGTACCTACATTAATGAATATATAATAATTTTAGAACTCTCATAAATGAATATACTGAATAAAAACCACATTGGTAGATAAGTTGATGTATCTAAAAAAGCAGAGCTGATAGAGAAAAACGGATTGCATGTATAGATTTAGCGTCCCAAATATAGTTAAAATCAGCTCTAAAATCCCAGGCACCTAAACAAAAATATTTTTTGTTGCCCTGTGTAATTGACCATTTAACACAAGTAAATGAACAACCGTTCGATTTGTCAGATGAACTAAGAGAAAGTTTGGGACTATTAATTAGTAAGATGAGAACTAAATATCAAGAAAGCAAAAGAACCTACTCACGCTTTTGTTCCAAAAATGAATCCTGGTTAAATGTCGAATTTCACTTTGATAACCCGACCAATACACAACTAGAGCCCGTTTCGCCATCGACTAGTAGTGAAATAAGTAAGAGGGGACGTCCATCTCTTTCTTTCAGTGAATCTAGTGAACGGAGTAAACGCAGACGAGCCCAGGATATCAGAGAACAGCACAGCGCGGAAGAATTGGCCTATGCAACGCAAATGAGTTTGCGTGCTAGAGGAAATATTGATGCAGCAAAAGTTGTGCAAGACGTTTCAGAAGGGAGTCCAATAAAGGCGAAGGCTTATAGAGCGTCACTATGTGATGATCGCGAAACACAGATGACCAAAGAAGAGGCGCTTTCATTATTTGAATCCTTCATTTCAAGAACCACATAAGTCAAAAAAGTAAAATTTTCAATAGGCGAAAAAAACTTTATTAAACTAAAACTATCCTTTATAAGAGGAAAAAATTTAATTTAATTCAAATTATTTAAGTAGTTACATAGTTTATCACATAATACATGTAGTTTATTTTCGTTGTTATTAAGAAAAAAATTTTTTTTTCTTGAGACTTAGGTGGTTTTTGCACTGAATATAATTTTGAAGTTATCATTTTCCTTCTTTAAAAGAAAACAAGTCAACAAACTGGTTTATTAAAAATGCTTCAAAATACAAACAAACAATAATATTCCTGATTTTAATAATTAATTAAGGCACATAATCAAACTCGTGGTCATTTTCGACATAATATTCTTCCTGGTTCTGTCCTTCCGCGGTAGGCCAGTGGAAAATCCCGTCATAAAATGGAATATGCTGTTCAAGGATACTATTTCTAACTTGCTTAATATTTTCTATTTTTTGGGGGTTTATAGGAACATTGCCACTGGGATAAGCCTTTACGGTCGGTAGGGATATATCGATAGCTCTATTTCGAGCTAGATTAAATGTGTGGCAAGTTAAACCGTCAATATATTCTTCAGTAACTACAACTTCTTTTTTATTGTGGTCATAGTGGAATGCCATATAAGAACATGGTGAGAATGATATTTTGCGTTCCTTAGGTATATTTTTTCCAAAACTTTCATTAGATAAACATGTTCTTTTATAATATATGGTCCACCATTTTGAGAACTCCATAATCTGACTTGTTGACAACATAAAGACGATAAACTTTGGACTTGCTTCCGACATAATGGTATAATATTCCTGAGGAACATATATGCGGTCACACTTTTTAATTTTTTTCTTTATAACACCAAAGTCTTGGTCATTGGGTAAAAATGAGTGGCCTCTTACAGGGAAGTAATGTTTAATTTTTGAAAAACGCTTGGTATCTGTCAGAGCCAATAAAAATCTAATCACCGTATGGTTCTTATTTTGACCAGGACAATTATCTGAAAATAGATACAACTCAGAAATATTTTCGTCCAAAAAATTGTCCAGGTAATGTAGAATCATAGAGCAGACTTCGTTAGCACCTTTGCGAGCCAAGCCTTCATGATAAACATAAAAAACTGATTCGTTGGTTTTCAGGTTCTTGATTCCAAAGCAGTTGACCCATAGTTGTCTTAAATAAAATAGTTCCTGTATTGGTAGGTTTGGTAAAGGCAAATTCTGCATAAAGTCGATTGTTAAAGCGGCCACGTCGTTACGAGATTTGCAGATTTCTTTTACGGCAGATATTTTATTGTAAAATTTTTTGGCCCTTCTTTTATGAACCATAAGTTCTGCCTCAGCTGCTTTTTTTGCATTCTGTCCTAAAGTAAGGCTTCGTATTTTTACCGACAACTCTTCACAAGTTACGCATGTATCGCCTTGCGGTCTTCCAAATCTTAAAGAGAATGTACTTTTAAAATAATTGGCGTAAAATGCATACTTTACATTTAACTCTGGGTGTTTCCTCCCAAACAAGTCATACATATTTTTCACATTTAAACGGGCATCTAAATATTCTATATCCCTGCCTGAGTAGTGGGTCCGCTTTCTAGGAAAAGCAAGAATATGATCATGGATAACTTTTAAAACTTCTGGGGGAGTGGTGTTCGGCTTTTGATGCTGTCCTCGTTTATCATGGGGAACTTGGGATCGTTAAAGTAAAGTTGAAAGGCGTCTAACACGATTTTCCGTTACACCATTAGCAGAGCAAAAAGCTTTTTTACAAACGAGTACTTCTTTACTTTCTGTAATAATAGAATATTTACAAGAAAATTGCCTTGGTACTGCTCCTTCTTTACGTGGTCTGTGACATTTTACATTTTTTTTTTCTATGAGCTGTTGCAAATAAATATCCTGCTCATTTTTATTATGAAATGTATTCATCTTATTGATACAGAAATCCAAATCATCTTGAGTTAATTGTTCGAAACAAGCCATTTTACATCTTAAAACAAAACAATATCGCATTAATAATATTTGCCTACAGTATTTATGTAAAATTATTACCTGCAATTGGCTCCAGTAACACGTGCCGGCAAGACTTTTCCCTTCCAATTTTTTTGTGTTCCAGTCCCTTGACTTTTGCATTTTTGATAAAAAAACCTTTTATATTTCTATGGATGTCGTTGTCTCTTTTTTAAAGGTTGTAAGTCCTCTCCGTCACTAGATAAATTCGATTGATCACACATATTTTGTTTTTTAGACGGAAACTACCTTGTCACGCTCAAAATCGTACACACTTCTTACTGTAGCCGAAAGTAACTGTTAACGAAACAGTAAGAAACGGTTTTAAACCGTTGCAAATCGTCCGAAACACGTGCTTTTTCCTAAATGTCCCCATATCAAAGTGCGCATGAGTTGGATAGTTTGGGATCGGTTTGCCATCAATTTGACTGGTATCTGAACAGAGATAACACTTTTTATCTCCCACTCAACTCAAACCCTCGCTAGAAAATCCGTGCAAAACAACATAAGTCTGTGACTAATGTGGTTTTTGCAACAAACTGTGGAAGTGGATAGGCGGCAATTCGTTAACCGTAAATACGACTTACGTGGCTTTTGCATATAATATGTAGGTACCCTTGAGGAGACGTTTCCTAGCAAAAACTCAATTTTGCTAAATTTTGACTTATGTGGTTTTTGAAATGAACGATTCATTTGATGAAAATAAAATGTCTCAAAGTATGTATAACAATATTCGAGCGAATAGCATAAAACATAACTGTAAATTGTATCCGTCTTATAAATGCGTTTTACAAGCAAAAAAAGAATGCTACCCTCCCGCTTCAGATATGTGTATTACTGAATCCAGCGCCGAAGTTAAATTACAGAGTTTGTTAGACCACACTACACAGCGAATACTGCTAGTTCAAAACGACGTTGTAAGTAGCCTCACTATGAATGATGCTTTAAGTTTAACGTTAATGTGTAAGTGGGGGTTAGATGGAACATCCGGACAGAGCAATTTCAAACAAAAATTTCAAAGTGACACCGACAAAAGTGACTCGAGTATTTTTTTTACCTCGCTTGTACCACTTCAAATTTTATATTTAGATGAAAGCACAGGTGAGCAAAAAATTGTTTGGAAAATCCTCGAACTTCTTCCACCCGATTTTGTCGGCCAATCAAAATTGAATTTTTGCATGAAATTGTTGAAAATACAAAACATCAAGTTGATTATATTGTTGAACAGCAGCAAAATCTCATTCCTTACGAAACAATTGTTGACGGAAAACAAGTGACAGTAACTTACAAATTAGCATTAACTATGGTTGATGGTAAAGTTTGCAAATCTTTGATAGACACATCTTCTAGTCAAAGGTGCTACATTTGCCAATGTACTTCAAAACAATTTAACAATATTGATGAAATACTTAAAAAACCAATCAAGGAAGAAAATTTGCAGTTCGGTATATCATCTTTACATGCCAGGATTCGTTTTTTCGAGTGCCTTTTGCAAGTTTCTTACAAATTAGAAGTCAAAAAATGGCAAAATCGCGGTGAAGATAAAGATAAGATCCAAAATCGAGAACAAAATATTCAGAAAGGTTTTCGTCAGCAATTAGGACTCTTGATAGATATGCTGAAACAAGGTTTTGGAAGTACAAACGATGGTAACACTGCGCGACGTTTTTTTGAAAATTCGGAAATTTCTGCCACAATAACCGGAATAAATGAGGATTTATTAAAACGGTTTTCACATTATTTTGCAGGTTATTTCATCGGGTTTTGAAATCGATGTGCCTAAGTATGAAGAATACTGCTTAGAAACTGCTCGGTTGTTTGTAGAATTGTACCCATGGATTTACATGCCTACAACTGTGCATAAATTGTTGATTCACAGTGCACAAATTATTGAGTCATCGCTTTTGCCAATTGAACAAATGTCCGAGGAAGCCCAAGAGTCTTGCAACAAATTAATAAAAAAATATCGGCAAGACTTTGCGCGCAACACAAGTCGAATTGAAAATATGCAAGACGTTTTTTTTTGCGACTTTTGGTATCCTCGGACCCACTAATATCTGGCGTACGTAAATTACCAATTCGAAAATTCAAAGCGTTAGATCCTTAAGCGATTGAATTACCCAAACCGCCAAGTATCAATTCGCAAATTGAATTTCCAATATGCCAAAGCTCTAGTGAAGAAGGAGGCGAACAATCTGATTCAGAGTATTAAGTGGTTTTTGAATAAAATTTGTACTTTCTTATAATAAAACACAAAATTGTAATGTACTCATTTTCTTAACCATTTTGTCAAATTTACAATGATTTTTAAATTTTGGTCCGCCATATTGGATCCGCCATTTTGTTTTTCAAAGAAATATTATCAAATTTGAAATCAGGGACCTAAAAAACCTTAATGTACCCATTTTCTAAACCATTTTGACGAATTTAAAGAGTTTTTTTTAACTTTTGGTCCGCCATATTGGATCCGCCATTCTGTTTTTCGAAAAAATATTTTCAAATTTGAAATCAGGGACCTAAAAAACCTTAATGTACCCATTTTCTAAACCATTTGGACGAATTTAAAGAGTTTTTTAAATTTTGGTCCGCCGTATTAGATCCGCCATTTTGTTTTTCGAATAAGTATTATCAAATTTGAAATCAGGGACCTCAAAAACCTTAATGTACCCATTTTCTAAACCATTTTCAAGGGTTTTCGATTTTTGGCCACGAAATCTTGATTTGGCATCACTGTGACACGTGAGAAATATTTGCTACTTTTTGTTGGTTACAACACAGAAAGTATTATAATATAGATGGTTTTTGTTTTACAACTATTTATTTTTTGCCTAATTAAGAGTTACATGCCTCCTTTTAAATATATTACAGTAATTAAAATTCTTAATAGCCGAAAAAAAATTAAATGGGAAAGTTACGAGATATGCAATTCTTAAAACGTGTTACTTATTATTAGGTACGTTTTGCTCGAAAATTTCCTAAAAGATTCTGCAATCATTGATAACTGGAAGAATTTGTTCTTTTTAATACTCAATAAGTGCCAAAGCTAAAAATAAGAATTTGCCTTTTATCAGTTCTGTGTTTATAGCCATTTTAACTCCAAGTAAGAACGTGACCGCTCAGATGCCTGAAGAAATTTGTTTCGAGAACATTTTTTGTCATCAATATATTCTCTGGTATGCTAACAACGGCGCAATTACCTTAGTAAGTGCACCAATCGCCTCCTGCATCAATAATCGCCTGGCATCTTCGAGGCATGCTGGCGACGAGATTGTATACAAATTTTTCGAATCTTGCGAGACAACTGAGTCAAAGTCCGCAGAGTTTTTCCTCTAAACTTTCTCTTTACAAAGAACCAAACGATTTCAATAGGATTGGCGTCCGGCGAGTGTGAGGGCCACTCTAGTACCTTATCGTGGGCCCAAGCGAGCCGTTTCGCGACGTGATTTTCGTCCGGCAAAGATTTCTTCAACATACTTCGGAATTTGACATCATGAACACCAAGATGTCGTCGAGTGACCTCATGGGACACATTCAAACCCGACTTTCTTAATTTTGACCCGAAATTGACGCAGCGTTAATTTCGGGTCCCGTGAAAACAAAGACACCATTCGTTTTTCGACTTTCGAAGCCACGTTTTGGAAAGTCATCGACATTTTTCGTCTCGTTAAAATGATTTACCCACTTCTTCACAAACGGCACCGACTTTTTAATATATTTAGCGGACGTGGAATGTGTCATTTTAGGCCCCTTTGAATGAGAACACAAAAAAACTGCCTAGAACCGACTCGCAAACAAGCGAGTCATTTTGGATTTTACGTGATTTCGACGAAAGTTCGGAATCGACTGATACTCTTACTAAAATGTGTCGTAGACAAAGGTTCCCTCTACCGACTTTTTTTGCATCGCTAGAATCGCATCTACCAAAAATGAATTATCGCGGACACGTTCTTATTTCACAGACTGTAAATGACTGATCTGTCCGCACACGATTTTATGCGTACTCGGTCCTCATCGGAATATACAACGTCAATAGGTGTAATACGAGGTGCACTTAAGTTCTAAGGTATTCTAATGTTTTTCTGATAAACTAGTTACATCAAGAAGTTGAAACTTCTGTTACTTCTCAACATGATCTCCCTGTAGACGCACACATTCTTTTCAACGTCGACGACATGATTCCGCGGCCCCCGAAAACGATTTTGTAGGGGTCGCTTTTGCCGCGGAAAAACTTCCGATACAAAAGCGTTAAAATCGCCCAATTAGGAGAAGCGTAGACTTGATGGAAAGGTACACGCTCAACCTTTTCCGGTTATTTTTCCTGCAATGCTTGTAAGAGCTTTATCCTTAAAGCATTTTCGTAGAATGTAGCCATCACCGTGGTGCCCTTTGGAACACAGTAAGTGAGGATTTCGCCTTTACTATTCCAAGAGATAACCACCATCATTTACTCAGCAATAGCGTTAACTCGAAATTTCTTCAGTAGCGGGAAGTCGCTGTGCTTCCTTTGCGCTCATTGCTGTTTAGTGTCAGGTTTAAAAAACGGCATTCATGTCTCGTCCATTGTGACAACTGATGAAAAGAAACATCATTCACTCCGTGATTACCTCTGACGAATTGTCACTCGCTCTCCCGTATGTTCGTCGGTCAGCATTCGAGTACCCACTTTAAAGAAACTTTGCACCTTTTCAAAGGGGGGATACGATGGAAATGCAATCTTTAAAAGCTATATCAGTCATACCTAACCAGCGTTTCTCCATTACAACAAACACACTTTTTTTACGTCCATCACATCATTACCGTAATTGACAATGAATATCTTTGGGAGTTACAGCACGCAAGTGACACACTTAACGTTGTCATTTTCATACCGTTTCCGCAGAGATTCACTCCGTGGTTAACATCGCTTGACAAATTGGCACCCGGTCTCCCGTGTGTTCGTTGGTCAGCATTCGAGGCACCCAGCTTGAAGAACCTTTCCGCCTTCTCAAACTAGATACCATGGAAAAGCTATATCACTCACGCCTAATCAGCTTTCTTCCATAGCAAAGAGCACACATTTTTTACGTCGATCACACCAACACAATAATTGACGCTGAATACACTGCCCCACAAAAAAAAAGTGGGGTATACTTTAGATGCGATATATCAGATTCGTAGTATTTTTGCCCGCTGATCACGAATCTGACGTCAGAATATCGCCATCACATCTCAATTTTTTTCTAACCTCAAAAAATAGGTAAAAATTAAGAAAAATATACTCCTAAAAAATTGATTCAAGCTTTTTCATGAATCCAAAGATGTATTAATATGTATTCGGACACGCTAAGCTAATATTCATCGGTTGGATTGAGCCATACAGTTCTGTTTTCTTTCTAACCTCAATAAATCAGACAGATATAGTGCTTCTCGAATGCAAAAACGAATTCAAATTAAAATTCAACCGATCCTTACCAAATTTGGTACACGGGGATTTTTTGGGTCGCTGATCACGAATCTGAGGTTGGATTTGCAAAGTTCAAGATGGCAGATGTTTTCGCGCCATTTTGAACGCCGAGAAAATTCGTCGGTCGATTTTTATTCTTCTACCTGCATCCAGGGCACCTCCACGTGGTGACGGTGGGCAACGGTTTTACTCCACTAGCCGACAGAGTCCCTGGATAACGGCTTAGATGCCGTCATGGCAGGTAGAAGAAAGAGAATTACGATGCAGGGACTCGGAAACCCAGTATCGGCGGTTGGTCAGGGTGGGAAAGCGGGCCCGCAGCCGTCGTCATCCAGCGACCGTAGCTCTTCATGTGTGGGTGACTTGGCTCATGTAGAGTATAATGCTACAAGAAAACGGTCTCACGGTACAAGGACTTTTCATAAGTGCGATAAAAACAGTGATTCATTTTGTTATATTTGCTGTCAACACGTATTGAGTAAAATGGGGTCACCGATAACGGATAAGATTAAAACCTTATATAAGGATTGTTTTAACATTGAAATACAGCACCAGGATACAGATTGGGTTCCCCACATCATTTGCAGTTCTTGCAAAATAATGTTGTACATCAATAAGAAGGCGAGTAAATATTCCAGACCAGCAATATGGAATAGACCAAACAGTGAAAATGATTGCTACTTTTGTATGAATGTTGTATCTAGGCATAACCGAAAAAATAAAAGCACTATTAGTTATAACGATGTTTCGACAGTAACAAGACCAACTAAACTAATTCCGCCTCCTGAACCACTTGATGCTGATGTTATGGAAACAAATGATTTCACCTTATCAGTTCATGCCGAAAACATTGAGACTGTCGAAAAAGATTCAAACACTGTTACTAATGAATGTTCTAGTGACAACCTATCATATACTAGTGACACAGATAAAGAATTTCTACCATACAACCGTAAACCAAGAACCAATGCTCGTATCACAGTCAGAACTTAGTGATCTAGTCAGAGATTTAGGCTTATCCATAGATGGTTCAGAGCATCTTGCTTCCTTTTTAAAGAAAATACATTTACTTAAGCCAGAAGCTACGATTTCTTATTATAGAAACAGAGATGAAGAATTTCGAAAATATTTCACAATGGACGAGGAATTGTCACTTTCATATTGTACCGATGTAAAAGGTCTAATGGATGAATTTCAAAATAACTCATACGATCCTGAAGAATGGAGACTGTTCATTGATTCTTCTAAACGGAGCATTAAGGCAGTTTTGCTGCATAATACCAACGTTTACGCTCCCATTTCGATTGCTCATTCCACAGTTATGGAAGAGCAATATGAAAAAATGAAGCAGCTTTTGATAAAAATAAAATATGCTGATCATAACTGGAAAATTTGTGGAGATCTGAAAATTGTAACAATATTGCTTGGCCAACAACAGTCACTTTATCCCTGTTATAAATGTCTGTGGAATAGCAGAGACAGGGAACGTCATTATAAGAAAAAAATTTGGCCAACAAGAGAATCGTTCACTCCTGGTGAAAATAATGTATTGTTTCCACCATTGGTAGATCCAGGAAAAGTTCTTATTCCCCCGCTTCACATTAAGCTTGGACTTATGAAGCAATTCACGAGAGCATTAGATACAAATGGCCCATGTCTCAAATATATGCATAAAAAATTTCCGAAATTTTCTGAAGCTAAAATTAAGGCAGGCGTATTTGACGGGCCACAAATAAGAAAATTGTTTCAAGATTCATTATTTGTTACTAAAATGAATAAAGTTGAAAAAGCTGCTTGGCTTAGTTTTAAAGAAGTCGCAACAAACTTTTTGGGAAATAATAAAAGTCCTAAGTACAAAGAAATAGTCGAGAAAATGGTAAAAAATTTTCAAACATTAGGTTGCTTAATGAATCTAAAATTACATTTCCTGGGCTCTCACATCGATGATTTCCCAGATAATCTTGGTGACTACAGTGAGGAGCAAGGGGAACGTTTTCACCAAGATCTGAAAATCATAGAAAATCGGTATCAAGGACGATATGCTAGCGGACTATTGCAGGTCGCTAAAAAGAGAAACAAGTCCTCAAAAGCGTTTGGGTAGAAAGCCTTTGAATAGGTCATTCGCGGAAAAAAGAACAAGATACAGCCAAAAAAAGGAAAGTTAGGCGCGGGTCTAACTTCGCAATTTTCGGGGGGTCTACTATTTGAGAGTATATGGTTTAAAAGTCCTGGTTTTGAGTTTATTGGGTCTCATTTTTAAAGTTATTGAGGTCTATTTTTTGAGGTTACAGGGTGTGGGAGTCTAAGGTTTCAGGGTTTAGGGTTTAAGAGTATCAGGTTTGAGGATTCCCCAACTGTATACCAAATTTGGTAGGAATCGGTTGGTTTTCAAAAATTTTGTCCGCCATCTTGGATCCGCCATTTTGAATTTTGCAAATCCGACCTCAGATTCATGATCAGCAACCCAAAAAACCCCGTGTACCAAATTTGGTAAGAATCGGTTGAATTTTAATTTGAATTCGTTTTTGCATTCGAGAAGCACTATATCTGTCTGATTTATTGAGGTTAGAAAGAAAACAGAACTGTATGGCTCAATCCAACCGATGAATATTAGCTTAGCGTGTCCGAATACATATTAATACATCTTTGGATTCATGAAAAAGCTTGAATCAATTTTTTAGAAGTATATTTTTCTTAATTTTTACTAATTTTTACCTATTTTTTGAGGTTAGAAAAAAATTGAGATGTGATGGCGATATTCTGACGTCAGATTCGTGATCAGCGGGCAAAAATACTACGGATCTGATATATCGCATCAAAAGTATACCCCACTTTTTTTTTTGTGGGGCTGTGATATCATTAGGACTTACAGCAAGCAAATGGAAAAAACTAAAGATTACACATTGTTCTCGTATATTGAACGTAGTCATTTTTAGTGTTCCGTACGGAACACATATAGGATCAATTCGTTGTCTGTCCGTCTGTCACACCCAATTTTCTCCGAAACTATATGACGTAGAAAGTTGAAATTTGGCGCTAATATAGGGATTTGGTTAAATTTTGACTTAAGCGGTTAGTTTTGGGGGGTGAAATCGGAAGTAAAAAAAGAAAATTTTATCACATCATCCAGTGGGGTGTCAAATCAAAACTTGTAAGAACACGAGTTTAAAAATACATATAATGTAGTACTTATGCACACTTTTCAGTATTATTTTTAAAAAATTGTGAAACAACGCTGTTCCCGCTCTTATCTCGAAAAGTGCTGATCAAAAAATTTTGAAAAAATTCTGGAATATTCTCCACAGAGCGTAGATTGAACGAAAATTATCATGAGTGCCTTACCTGTAACAATCTATCTAGATTATAAAAAAACAAAAATCATCAGTTTTCAGTAAAGATCGAAAAAAAAACTTTGTTCATCATTTGGGTATGTTTTGTGAAGTCATTGATCATTTCGTACCTCCGTAACAAAAATTTTTATTTTAAAAACAATCCACGTACGGAACACTAATTGAGCAAGTCCGACTTGTACTTGGCCGATTTTTAGGTATTGAAAACACTTCTGTGTTAAGCATTTATAAACAATTCCCACATATTTTAAGCCCAACGCATCTTCTAATCAAATCTCAGTCCCAAAAAAACCGGTCAAGTGCAAGTTGAACTTGCGCAATTAGTGTTCCGTACGTTGATTGCTTTTCAAATAAAAAATTTTGTTACAGAGGTATAAAATGATCAGTGACTTCACAAAACACACCCCAAATAAGTTTTTCAACAAAGTTTGTTTCCAATCTTTACTAAAATCTGATGACCTTGAAATTTTTGTTTTTTTTATATACCAGATAAATTATTAAAGGTAATGCACTCGTGATAATTTTGGTTCAATCTACATCCCGTGGAGAATATTCCAGAATTTTTTCAAAATTTTTTGATAAGTACTTTTCGAGATAAGGCGGGTGGACAGCGATTTTTCGCGATTTTTTTAAAAATAGTACAGTATTACATTATATATATATATATATATATATATATATATATATATATATATATATATATATATATTACTCGTATTTTCATAAGCTTTCATTTGACACCACACTCGATTACCTAGTAAAAAATATTTTTTTCACTTCCGATTTCACCCCCCAAAACTAACCCCTTAAGTCAAAATTTAACTCTCAAAACTACATGGCTCTGATGAGGCCATCAATTCCTATATTATTACCAAATTTCAACTTTCTATGACAAATAGTTTCGGAGAAAATCGGGTGTGACAGACGGACAGACGGACAGACGGACGGACAGACAGACGGACAGACGGACAGACACCGAAGTGATCTTATAAGTGTTCCATACGGAACACTAAAAAGACTATTTGGAATCTTTAGAACTTATCCAGTGTGTGAGAGAAAAAAATGATAAAAAAAAACTTACTTTAGCTTAAAATTTCGCTTTCTTTTGTCACCAACTGAGAAGTAAATGAAACTATTGATAAGAAATACAACAAAAACGAACGAATCCCAATTATGTCATAGGTTCGTAGCGGATTTCTTCTAACGTTTAGGTACAATTTCACTTTTCAAAAGAAAAACGACGTCATAACAAAACTAAAAGTTAAAAATAAAAACCGCAATTAATTACAAGATTAAAAAAATTATCCACTTTCGAATATTCATTTGCGATATTGTTTCGAACGAATATCAGTGCAAATGTAGGCAAGTAGGACACTTAATCACTGAAAGTGAAAATACTGAGTATTACGACTATGCCGCTATTTTTTAGCGTTCAACGAGATACGTAAAGACGTACGTAGTAGACCTTTGAACCCAAAATTGTTTATTCATTTTAATTGGTATGACATTTGGATGCATAATTTCTTTAGGTAGTTATGTA